>OY821754.1:48484360-49684360 GCA_963682095.1 Potentilla sterilis
CATACAATTAAAATTGTGAGTTTCATGGATTTTGTGCATTGGTAGGAGCATATAGGATTTGTTGATAACAAAGCATGCATGTTTGAGCTAATTTATTTCGATTATAACCTATGTGAGCTTTTGAGCCAAATTGCTTTCTTCTTGAGCGATAAAAAGATAAAATTCAATAGATTCGTAGGAAGCATTAAATCTCATAATTCTTTGCATATTCGATGACTATGTGCCATAGCTTTTTAATGAACTCTAGTATGCTAGAACTTACTCTTGTTGATTTTCGAAACGTTTATATCATAAAATACCTTGATTTTGAATGTGATTGAATAAAGATCATTTAGGTTTACCACCAAAGCCAAATAAAGCATGAGCCCTATTGGAGCCCGTCGTGGGACACCTTAGTAAACCCCTTTGAGCCTATGTTGAGCCTTTTCTTTCATCACCCTTAAACACTTTCCATGAGCTTAGTATAATGATGCCTCTACCTTGTGTGTCGGCAAAGCTTGATTTTTGAAAGCGTTTTCGCGTGTGTGATGAAGAAGAACAAGTGTGGGGTAGACTTAGCCATGAATTTATATGAAAAATGTATGCCGTGTCTTAGGAAAAGAAAAGAGAAAAAGTGTGCTCGGAATCAAAAAGAAAAATAAAAGAAAACCGAGAGCAAGGAAAGAAATAGAGTAAGGCACGGCATAGAAAAGAAAAATTTTGTGCATGGCTATTGTCTAGATTATTGTTGTAATGTTGTATGGGAAGAAAAGAATGAAGTATGGGTCCAACAAGATAAAATTTGACCCTTTTGGCGTGAAGACATAAGGAGATTCGAGCTTTGCTACGGCCGTGGTGACGTTTTGAGCCTCCTTATCCAAATATCGAATACCTCTTAGCCTAGCCCCATTACAACCTTATTATTGATCTTTTTCATGATTCTTAAGATGGTTAAAATTGATTGTGGAGATTATCTCAAGAGTAAGCATATGGTTTTGGTTCATTGGTGCATGTAGTTATCATATGAGGTTTTTCCATCAAAATTCACAAAGTGCTTTTGTTTCGTTGATATATGCAAGTCACTCTTCGTAGTTCATTATCTTTCGCTTGCATATACTATTGAGTGAATAACCATGCTTCGAGAGAAAAGAAGAGAGTATGCCTAGTGAGGTGATTTGAATTAGCTTTTAACATGTTTACATGCTTACTTTTGCTCGTATATGCTCATATTAATGTCACATGTTTATGAAACTTGGAATTTTCGTGCTAAGCATTCTCATGCATTTAACTTGAAAGCTATGTGTACATACGAGCCTGAGACAAATTGTTAGGGGCAATAGTTTGTTTAGAGTCTAGTTTAGTTTAATTTGCTAAGGGACTAGCAAAGGATAAGTGTGGGGTAGTTGATAGGAGCACAATGTGCGACGATATTATATGTGTATGCCCTCGTTTATGCTTTGTTTAAACCTTTATTTGTTTAAGATAGAGTCATAATGTAGTTAGTGTCGTTTTGGTAGAGTTTTGATGAAATTTGGTTAAGAATCCGAAAAATGACTAAGTTTGAGAAATCTGGAAAATATTGCAAAATATGTCTTTTTCGTGATTTTGAGATGAGCAAATTTATGATCTATCCTTGTCCGAATTCTATGAAATTTTATGTGCTTAATATTCATATGTTGAGGAATGCTGTGTTAAAATTTCAGATCAATCGGAGTTCGGGAAGTCGCCCAGAAGTTGGCTGCAAAAGGGCAATCCGAACATTCCAATCCAGGGGCTTCCAGGATATTCCTGGGACTGTGTCTCAACTTCGAAAAATCATTCCCGACGACTTGCATGGAATTTGGCCGAGATATTTTATGGGGAGATGGCCCTATGTGTCTAGTTTACGTGAGACTTGGAATCGCATCAATCGGAGCTCCACGGATGGAGATATGCCGGAATTACTGCAACAAGGTCAAATCTGCCGATTCCAGGAACCTACTGCCCCCTTTTTGTGTTTTCTGTTTTTGATGGACCAAATGGTGTACAAATGCATATGTGAAGATGGTCCAAGCTTTATGAAGGGAAGAGGAAGACACTAGGCCATGGCATTGAAGAAAAACTTGAAGAAAGACGTTCTCCTAGTCACACTAGGAGAAGCTGCCGATTCTGGCAGATTGTATGCCTTTGTGTGCTGCCAGCAATTGGGGCATTTTTCGATGGACCAAGGCATGTCAAATGAAGTCCAAGACCACATAAGAAGTCCATGAAGATGTGAAGCCCAAGCCTTGAAGAAAATATTCAGAAAAGAAAACCTAATTGGATTAAGAAAGGAAGGTTGCAAAACCTTAATGAACTAGGTTTTCTGAATCCCTTTTGGCTTAAGGGACTGCCGGCAGCCTCTCTCCTTTTTTCCCCTATATATACCCCCACTTTTCATTCAGAAAAATCATCTCATCTCAAGCTTAAACACAAGGCCTAAACTCTACCAAATTGTCCCCAAGAATCCTACTTAAACCCTAAGCCAAAAACCACCACCACCTCACCCAAGTTTCTGCCGAAACTTGGTATACTTCCTGCCGACACAGCCCTTTGCCGAGCAGCCTCATCTCTTCCATCTTCCGCCGGATCCACACGAGTCGAAGTCATCCAAGGTGTCTACAAAAGTGTGATCCACTCCTTTCTCTTGGTTTAGTAAAGTTTATGTAGCTATGAATAGTTTTGTCTATGAAACTCTTTTGTATTTTTGGTTTCAAATTGTATGTCTATGTATGATTTGGATTGGATTTTGGTTTCATAAATTGCATGTTGAAGATTTCTTTGATTCGTTGCTTAGGGCTAGGTCACGCTTTCTTTGAGTTTTTACATGCTAATTTGTAATATGTGACTTGTAGATTTTTTTTTATGTTTGATAACTAGGACAATAGGTATGTGATGTTGTTTGAGAACTTAATTCGATTAGTAATCTAAGGAGTATGCCTTATAAACCGAAACATTAGTTGTGCTTAAGCATTTGTTGTTTGCATGTAAATCTAGGTGTTAGGTTTCATCAAACTTGAAAGCATGAATAATTCATACTCGTAGTTGTCTTGGTTTGTGTTTTCGCAAAGAGTTTAAAACCCTTAGAACTTGCATGTTAAATAAGATGATTGACAACCTTGCTTGTTTGCATGTCTTCGATTTGTGATTCATGTGTTTAATTGTTGGCCCAGTAAAATCGGTTAACATATACCTTAGGATTATACTCGTAGTTAATCTTAAGACTCTAGTAATCAACGATTAGATGACCTCGTAGGCTCTAATTGGGATCGAAATTGGTTAGGTCGAAACAACATTCATATTTATTCCTTACCTTCTTGCATATTAGTCTACACGTTAAAGAGTCTTTTGTGCTAAATGTTTTGTGAGAGATGATGATCACTTGTATATAGTAGTTTAGGATTTATTTTCTGTTTTTAATTCCAAGCCTAGTGTAGGGGCAGCATTGTTGCCGAACTCTTATACCCCCATATTTGTGACATTTTTGTATATTTGTGAATATTTCATATCTCAGGTACCCTTAATCCCCGGCCTAGAACGATCCCTACTTGCTCATACTACTAACGATATTTTGTAGGGTTATTATTGCTTGATGCTCGCTTCGGCGACTCATCAGTTTTGCATTCTTTGTTCTTCTAGGATTCTTCTTTTCCAATTTCTTCATGGATCACAGCCTTCTTGGACTCCTTAATGTATTAACAACATTGCTTTATGGATCAAAGTCCAAGGATCGGCTGAAATTCCCCTAGCTGGACCGGGAACTCATTACTTTAAGAACCGGCATCTTTGTGCTTCTCCCATCCGAGCTAGGAAACCTCCTCTTCCTTAATTTTTCACTTCTCTTTGGCTTTGCTGAATCTTCTAATCATTATTAGGCTTGAGAACTCCCATTTGGTGCATTTTGTTGCCCTTTAGATGTACAAATACAGAAAATTACGAAAATGGGCAGTAGGTTGGTCTTCTCGGCAGGGCAGTGACCTTGATGTCTTGTGACGGGTATAACTCTCTCCTCAAGAAAGATTTTTATGCGATTCCAAGTTCTGTCGAAACTAGACTCATAGAGCTTTGCATGCATATATGGCACGTACTTTGGTTCCTTCTGAATCGTCCTAGAGAATTTCTGGAAGTTGGTTGACGTGCCCAGAAAAATACTGGAATTCTGGATTTACACCGATTTGTGCCCTTTGTAATTTTCTGGCATCTTTTCTTTGCTCTGATTGGTATAACTCCTTCTATTGCTCAATCATCAATATATCCCCTGTATATAAGAGAAGAAAAATTCATCAAAAGTATAGTCGAGGCTTTACAGATCCAACGAAACATCACATAAACTCCTAAATCGGCTACTTGACAATTTTATACATTTTTATCTATACTTAGCCCAATTTCTTTGTAACTCTACCAAAATCTCATGATTCTATATTATGACTCGATTCTATAACAATAAAGGTTAAACAAAGTATAAATGAAGGGTAAAACATATTAAGAACGTAACATTTTATGCTCCTATCATCCTCCTCCTTACAGTGGAGACAGAGATACAACTCATCACAAGAAGCTGGGCAGCCATTGTCCTTGGAGAACAACAATGTTGAAGAGTTACTTTCTAGGTATACAAGGTATACATGTCTTCCATCCCACTTGATGATAATGGCGATGCATAACCTTGTGTGTTGAGCTGAGATGAGATGATGATTTAAACCCTAGCAAGTGGTTATAGTCTTTTCTCAAGTGGGCCGCGTGGTGTGAGATGGACTAGGTTGGGCTGTGATTATTTCTCTTATGATGATTTTAGGGTCCAATTTTTTTTTTCTTTTCTTTTTCTTATTACACCATTTTTTTTCTTTAATTAATCAAGCCTAATTTTTTTTGTCAGTAGCTCATTCCACGGAGATGAGTTCTCAATGATTGTTCAAAGTTAGGTATGCATTTGGAAAAGTTTCTAGTATTTCAAAGTGTATCTCTTTATTTCTTGTTGAGTTATGAATTATCACAACCAACACTAGTACAGAAATCGATTCAAAACCGTCATCTCATATGCTCCCAAACTGTCATCTATCGCAATGTCATCTGTTAAAACGCATTCAGATGACGGTTAAGACAAAAAAAAAAACTGTCATCTACCGATCATAAGGATGACAGTTGTGTATTCAGATGACGGTTGGCATTCATGGTGCCAACTGATGCCAACTTACGTGCGCATTTTCAGTGATGAATGGCATATATTGAGATGACAGTCGACTGTCATCTAATGCTACTTTTTATGTCAGTTAATATATCAAAGCAAGCGTCGTGTGATATCTTCTCAGACGTCATCTTTCATTTTTAATGACTGTCATTTACATCTTCTAAGGATGACGGTTGTACGTTGTTCAGATGACGGTTGGCATTCATGGTGTGCGCATCTTGTGTCTGATGGCATGTAACCTGATGACACTCAAACCGTCAAGTAAAGTGCAATATAACGTCGGTCATATTGTCAAGGCGAATGTCATCTGAATTTTGAACAGATGTCATTTACACTATCATATAGTATGTCATCTGAGCTCTCTTAGACGTCAGTCTTGCATAATATTGTTTGTGTCATACGATTTTGGTTTAGATGTCACTAGTTTGTGTCATATGAATGTGTTTCTAACGTCAGTTATTTTATGACTGAGTCTGTCATTTGTGTTCATTTGATATGTTACCAAATGAACAGTACTGACCAAATCCACAGTACTGGTTCATCTCCACATATAAAACCTAATTTCATGCAAATAAACCAAAACTGTAGGATAGTACTCAATAAACCTGCCATATTTATATGTCTCTACCTAGATCTGTTTTAAACCATGAGTAATACAATCACTTCTAAAAACACATGCATTGGCAGCAAAACCAAAATCAACTTCTTCCATCACAATTGTAGCTGCCAGTAGCAAAAAAATGACCAATTCAAGTCCACATAACTGTAATAGGATTGGCCATGTACTATAGGTACCACTAGAATTCTGAGCATCCTATATACCAAAACATTTAACCTGCTCCGACCTTAACAATGTCATAAATGAAGAAAAAGTTAACACTCTGCGCCTACAAGTGGTAGACCTTTAAACTTCAGCTATACGACATAGTTCTTACTTGTCTAATAAGCCAGCCATCTTCTTCAAGGCAGCTGCACATTGAATGGTGGCGTCATCTTTATAAGAAGAAATTTCAATCTCCAACAGTTTAAGGTCACGATATTCTATTGCAGCTTCACTCATGGCATCGGCTTTCCTCTCTGGCCACTTAAAGTGCTTTAATACAGCACGTTCATCAGCCTGTACAAAACATTAGAACTAAAGTTTATCCACATATTTCTTGTATTTGAATCTCTGGACAATAATCTGTCATATCAATAAAGTAGTTGAACCATGTATATAGTTCCGAAGGTTTCCAAACACTAGGTGACTAAAAGATGATTACGACATAAATGCCCAACTGCAAGATAAGCCAAGTTATGGTGAAAGACTACCAATTTGTTCTCAGATGTTCTACTATCTAAGAATGGTAAAAAGATTACTATAGCAGTAATACCAGTTTGTTAAACTTAAATGGTCGGCTAGCAATTCTCTCAATACACTACCAGAAAAGGGGTTATAGCCGACGATATGGGAAAAAACGGCCGACGAAATAGTACCTCGTCGGCTATAACCCGTTATAGCCGACGAACTACTATTTCGTCGGCCACATCGTCGGCTATAATATTATAGCCGACGACTGCCGACAACTCGTCGGCTATAACTATAGCCGACGAAACGTTTTTAGTTATAGCCGACGAGGATGGTATTCGTCGGCTATAAGAGTTATAGCCGACGAAAAGTTTTTGTTATAGCCGACGAGGGGGGTATTCGTCGGCTATAACTCTTATATCAGATCGACCTTCTGCATCAGGGAGCTCATTCGTCGATGAAATCGTCCAAAACGCTCTGAAATCGTCCAAAACCTCGGCCATAAGCTTGAAAGGTACGTATATTGCTGTGTGTGTTGATTTAGTTGGTTATATGCAGAGGTGTATTAATTTAGAGTTTAATTAGAATAAATGTGTGATTAATTTGATATATATATATATATATGTGTTGAGATGAGATTATTAATGGGTTGATATATATGTTGTATTGGTTAGATAGAATTGAAGTTTTGTTGAAGATTAGTGATTGATTAATGTTGATTTATAGGTGATTTTAGATGAATTTGATGAAAAAATGTATATATATTAATTAATTTAATTGTAATTAAAAATATATTGTTGGTATATATAAAAAATACATTGTGTTTAATTAATTAGGGAGATTGACGATGTTTTAATTAATTTAGGGATGCATGTGTATATATATATATATATATATATATATGTGTGTGTGTGTAATGATGAATTTTTTAATTAATTAGTACGTACGTAGTACGTGCATATATACATATCTATATATAGCTATATTTATTTCTTGAATTTACAGGATGGACAAGAGTTGGATTACCCTTGGAAGATGGGATCAGGCGTATCATGATGGAGTTAGGAGTTTCCTAGATTTTGTGATGGCTAACTGTGGAGACACTACACTTCATTATTGTCCGTGTAAAAAGTGCAAGTGTGCCACCCCACGTCACCGGTTTTCCATAGAGACAGTGGAGCAACACCTGGCTAGATATGGATTTTGGGTCCTATACACTAATTGGATTTATCACGGTGAACCAGAGTTTGCGGGTCGTCATGATCATGGACAATTTGCCGAGAGAGGGAGTTCCTCCAATGATCCGACAACGAACTGGATCAACGATATGTTTCCTCGTGAGAGCGGTGTCTTTGAGGAAGCACCAGATGTGCAACTCCCACCTCCGGAGATGGAGTGTTTCCCTGATATTGAGCCACTCGAGCCATTACCCCGATCTCCGGTCAACACAAGTGGTATGGAAAAGTACAACAACCTGATCGCATTGCAACAGACTCCGTTGTACCCCGGATGCAGTAAGACTGTCCTTGAATCTGTCATGGGAGTGATGAAGATCAAAACGGAGAACAAAGGCACTGTCAAATCGGTTGATGATTGGCTTCGGCTATGGGGTGGGGCGATGCCCCCCGGACATCGGCTTCCTACCAGTCATCATAAGGTGCGACATATCCTTAAAGATCTCGGCCTTTCCTACATCAAGATTCATGCATGCAGATACGATTGCGTTCTGTTTTACGGGGAAGGACTTGCAGATCTTGAATACTGCCCATTATGCAATACAGAGCGGTATAAGTTCACTCCTAAAGGGAACAAGAAAGCTGTGAAGATACTTCGGTACTTCCCGCTGATTGATAGGCTTGAGCGGTTGTTCATGTGTGCTTTCACGGCCGAAGCTATGAGATGGTGGGCTGAGAGGAATGTGCCTGACGATGACACCCTTAGACATCCCGCCGACGGAGAGGCTTGGAAGAAGAACGTGTTGGAGTTTCCCGAATTTGCATCAGAGGTTCGAAATGTTTGGCTAGGGCTATCATCCGACGGTTTCAACCCTTTTGGCAAGAAAGAGCTTCAGTACAGTGTGTGGCCAGTTATTTTGATTCCGTACAACTTTCCACCGTGGATGTGCATGAAGAAGGAATATAACATGCTCACATTGTTGATTCCAGGCCCAGGTTATCCGGGAAAGTGTCTCGATGTGTATTTGAGACCCGTAATTGAGGAGCTTCGGTACTTGAGTCTGAACGGCCACCTGGTCTACGACCGGTTCAAAAATGAGATGTTCCGGATGCATGCCATGCTTGTTGGCACGATCAGTGACTTTCCTGGGAGGGGTATGTTGTCGGGCAGCGTCACCAGGGGTTACAGGGCTTGTTCAGAGTGCATGACTGTTGATTGCTCCAGTCCTCATTGCAGCAAGATTGTCCAGATGCGTCACCGTCGTTGGCTTCCGCATGACCATCCATTTAGGGACGATGCACAGGCTTTTGATGGGACTGAAGAAAGGGGCTGGGCACCGGAGCAATGGACAGGGGAGGAAATATTGGCAGTGTTGAATGAGTATGACTTTGGTCCGCTTAGCAATCATCCCGATGTGTTGCGCACGATTCCAGAGAGGCCGGATCGGTATAGGTTCTGGTCACACAAGAGCATCTTATGGGAACTTCCTTATTGGGCCAGGTTGGCTACCAGATACTACCTGGATGTCATGCATATAGAGAAGAACGTGGGTGAAGCCGTGGTTGGCACAGTTTTGAATTGGGAGAAGAAAACAAAAGACACCCCCAAGGCACGCGTTGATCTGAGAAATATGGGACTGCGGGACCATTTGTGGTTGAGAGAGGGCAGGAGCAAAATGCCCCAAGCTCCTTACACCGTCACCAGGGACCAGAAACATGAAATCTTTGGATGGCTGAGTAATGTCAGGTAACTTTTTATTAATTAGGCATGTATTCCCTAAAGAATCCATCTGTTATTGGACGACTATATATGCATGAAATCTAATTGTTGTTAATGGCTATGCAGGTATCCTTATGGCTATGCGGGTAACATAAGCAAGTGTGTTAACTACCGAGACAACAAGATGTACGGATTGAAGAGTCACGACTGCCATGTACTGCTTCAACGCCTCTTCCCTATTTTCATTCGAGCGTACTTGGAGGATGAAGTGGTTGAGCCGTTGGTGGCGTTGTCAAGATTCTTCCAGAAGTTATGCGCTAGAGAAGTTAGAAAATCAGACCTCATGAGAATGCATGAGGAAATCGTTTTTATCTTGTGCAAGTTCGAGAGGATATTTCCCCCAAACTTCTTTGACATCATGCCTCACCTGATGATCCATCTTCCCCAACAATTGTTGCTTACCGGTCCCGTACACTACACTTGGATGTATCCCATCGAAAGGTACATGTTATTCCTAAATTTGATTTATACATGTTTTTAAATAAAAGTTGCATGCTCTTAACACGCACTTGTTAACCTTGCAGACAACTTGGAGACTACAAGAAATATGTGCACAATAAATCTGCGCCTGAGGGGTGTATTGCTGAAGCTTACATTGCGCATGAGTGTGTAACGTACGCCAAGTTGTACTTGGGAGCGATGGAGGACCCCCCACAACATCCAAGTCGAGATGACCCCGAGTTCAACCTATCTATCGTCGCCAACTCTGTTGTACCATACGGAAGCTTCAAGAAAAAGGGTGTGGACAAGTTGCCTGACCATGAGGTAGGGATTGCCCACTGGTGGGTTCTAATAAACTGTCCGGAGGTACAATATTGGAAACGTCACCATCTTCACAGCAAGGAAGTTCGCGGTGATGTCGAGTACCACAACACGACGTTTGCAGACTATTTTCCACAATGGGTAAGTGTATAAATATATATATTAGATGGCTTTCTTTTACAGTTCCCTATTCTTTAATCATAAACACACCGAGTGATTTGAGTTATATTTTTCAGCTGATGCAAGTGGCTGCGAGGGGTGGTCATACAAATTACTCAGAGGAATTGAGGCTGTTGTCGATGAAGCCGATATCTTCCACAGTCCGCCCAATGTGTGATGTCAACGGCGTTAAGTATATATGTGAAGCTAGAGACGGGGAACGCAAAACACAGAATTGTGGGGTGATGGTCGATGGTGCAGAGGGGGGCGTGGATTTTTACGGTGTCCTACAGTCAGTTGTTGAACTCATTTATGGGAACCGCATGAAAGTCCACTTGTTCAAGTGTCGATGGTTTGATACTAGGCCGCACCGCACACGGATCGATCAGTACGGCATACTTTCGGTGAATACCGCCACTAGTGTGTATGAAGACGACCCCTTTGTTTTCGCCACAGCGGCCAAAAAGGTCTTTTATCTTGACGATCCTTTGAACAAAGGCACGTGGAAGGTAGTTAACCATGTGTCTCAGCGAGACATATACAGTGCTACCACACTTGGTGTGAGCACAGAGTGTCAAGAAGCGACCGCATACCAAGAGCCGGACGCCGGCGACATTCCGGAATCCTCCACCATCCGCGATAATAATGTGACGCCGGGCAGAGTGGTCCGACTTCCTAGGGGTCAGGTGCCCATGTATGATGTTAATCCGAATCGTCTATATCAGCCCGACGATGACTCAGACGACGAGTACGAGCACCGGTTGCCAGATATTAACTACTATACTACGTCTGACTCAAGTGATGAGGATGATTCTGATTATCATCCTTAGTAGGCCAGTTATGTATGTATTTGTGTACGATGGTGCATGCATGTATGAAAATAATTTTTGTCCTTAATTACCGTTTTTCGAATTTATGGGAAATTGTATTGATTTGTTTGTGCGATATTCAGGAATTTATCAGGTGAAATAGGCAATTTTCAGGCCCTAAATGGCAAATTTTCAGAAAGATCAGCGTTATAGCCGACGAAATGGACCATAATTCGTCGGCTATAATGCCCATACTTTAGCCGACGACTTGCAATTCGTCGGCTATAATGCCCATACTGTAGCCGACGACTTGCAAGTCGTCGGCTAAAGTATATTGACCGAAACCATACGTAGACCGTTCAAATGCAAAAGTGTCGTGAAATAAGATACGACCGAAATATTGAAATACGACTACGGTTGAAAAATGGGAAGATTCGGACAAAATCTGTGTGCCGAATGTTGCGGTTAGGTGTTTTTTACTTCCGTTTTCCTATGGGTAGCCTGACGGTCGGTAAATATTTGGAGGAAAATTTTTATACGGTTAGTTGCGTCGCATCGATTTGAAACTATTCTCTGTTGAAGGTCAGGCCAAAAAACGTCATCTAGACGGGCCAATTGCCGTTTTAAAGCGTTTAGAGGTTTGACCAAGCAGTTTGACCGATCCGATCGACCCTTTAACGTTGTCAGATCTAGTTGTATTTTTTTTCATACATGTATTTAATCTTAACGGTGATATCTGACGGTTGGAATAGATTTTCAAAACTTTTAGATTCGAAATCGGAACATATGCACTAATGTTCCTTAACTTATTTACTAAGTGTTTAAGTGAATGTATAGTTTCAAATAGTTACCATACGTAGACCGTTCAAATGCAAAAGTGTCGTGAAATAAGATACGACCGAAATATTGAAATACGACTACGGTTGAAAAATGGGAAGATTCGGACAAAATCGGTGTGCCGAATGTTGCGGTTAGGTGTTTTTTACTTCCGTTTTCCTATGGGTAGCCTGACGGTCGGTAAATATTTGGAGGAAAATTTTTATACGGTTAGTTGCGTCGCATCGATTTGAAACTATTCTCTGTTGAAGGTCAGGCCAAAAAACGTCATCTAGACGGGCCAATTGCCGTTTTAAAGCGTTTAGAGGTTTGACCGAAAGTTTGACCAAAGAATAGCCGACGACATACAGAACTTCGTCGGCTAAAGTGTTGCGATCCGCGCCGTTTCATTGTCCGCCGTTGGATGGGGGAGATCTGACGGCTGCTGAGGTCCTTGACTATAGCCGACGAGATTCATACTATAGGCGACGATATGCATACTATAGGCGACGATGTGCATACTTCGTCGGCTATAACCGGCCCGCAAAGCCCAACTTAGGCCCGGCCCGGATTTAGTTAGAGACTATAGCCGACGAAATCGTCGGCTATAGTCATAGCCGACGAATTAAAATGAAATCGTCGGCTATAGTCCCTCGATTTAAACTGAAACAGAGGCGCCTCTCCCCCATTTCGGCAGAAAACCTAAACCCCTAAATCGCCGCCCACCCCTCCCCGAGCCTCCCCGACGCCGTCCGAGCCTCCCCGACGCCGACCAAGCCTCCCCGGCCCTCCCCCACCCCTCCCCACCCCGTCCCCGGCCTTCCCGAGCCCTCCCCGACCCGAAGTCGAACCGATCGGCGCCGTCCTTCCCTAGCCGCCGTCGCCGCCGCACCGCACCGCCGTCCTCGTCCCCTAGCCGCACCACCATGTCAGGTAGTCCCCCTCTCCCTCATTTAGGGTTTTTGTTAATTTTGTGGAATTTTGTGATTTTGTGGAATTTAGGTATTTTTGTGAAATTTTATGGTTTTTGTGAAATTATGTGGAATTTAGGGTTGTTGTGCAATTTATGGAATGTTGTGGAATTGTTGTTAATTTTTTGGAATTATGTGGAATTTTGTGAAGGATATATATATATATATATATATATATATATAATTACGTATATGGAAGTTTGTGGAAATTTTTTTAATGTTGTGGAATTTTTGTTAATTTTGTGGAATTTTGTGGAATTTTTAAGAGGATATATATATATATATATATATATATAATTAGGTATAAATATATTTAGGTATATATATAATTAGGTATATATACATTTAATGAAGTTTTTTATTTTTGTGTGAAATTTATGGAATTGTGTGGAATTTTGTTTAATTTTGAGGAATTAACAAGAATTTTTAGGTATATATATATACCTTTAGGTATAAATATAGTTATGTATATATATAATTAGGTATATATATATATTTAAAAAAGTTTTTTATTTTTTTGTGAAATTTAAGGAATTTTGTGTTATATTTCGGAATATATATATATATAATTAGGTATAAATATATTTAGGTATATATACATTGAATGAAGTTTTTAATTTTTTTGTGAAATTTTTGTGCAATTTATGGAATTTATATACTAATTGTGCAGGAAACCGTCGCTTTGTAGACCGATGGCTTGGCAGACGGACCGAGAGCGACCCCGACGCTCAGGCAGGATCCAGCCGTGGGGGGAGCGGATCCAGCGGTCGTCGGGGCCTAGGCCGGCCTATGAGTCGACGAGAGGAGACGTTGATGGGATTGACGCCGAGCGATCCACGTGGGGGCTCCTCGTATGAGTCGACGGGAGCGGGCCCTGACTCGAGTGTCGGAGGAGGACGCAGAGCCACCAGACCCCAGTGCACTTCAGCACTGTTCCAGGATCGGCAGCCGACCCCACCGCGCGCCGATCTGGACCCTCCAGAGATGCTCCCTGTCCCCCCACAGCGACAGCGTCCACAGCTACGGGGCCCACCGTCAGGGGGAGCAGGCCCCTCAGGGTCCACGCCCCGTATGTCTCCGCCATCGGGGATGTACATGGTCCAGTTCCTCCCTGCCATCCCTGAGTACGACGCCAGGGGGAGGCAGATTTGGAGGCACGACCGGCCCCACGAGATTCCCTGGGAGGAGGCCTACTTCTACAGTCCTTTCGACTCAGAGGACTGCCGCGGCCTGTGGGCCGTTCGTGAGAAGGACAAGCAGTACAACGACGCAGGTAATTGGTTAGTTTAATTAATTATTTAGATTGTTTAATTAATTATTTAATTAGTTAGTTTAAATAATTATTTAACTATGTGTTCATTTTAACAGGCGTCCTCGTCAATAAACCCGCGGGGACGAGACGGACCAGAGGGCCAGCGAACATGTCGACCCTGGAGAGGGAGCTGGCCGGTGGGATCAGAGAGATCCTGCCCGGTCCCGGTGAGGATGGACGCCCGATTGAGCGGAGAGACACCACCACCAAGTACATCAACGCGACGGGCATGCTCGTGCGGGACAGGGTCCCACTGTTGTGGCCCGACTGGGGCTCTGTGCCCGATGAGATCAAGGCGCGAGTGTACAATGCACTGTCGGTGAGTTAAATATGATTTTTATTATAGAAAATAAACAATTATGAATTCAGTCCTTATAACTATATAAAAATATTTTCTAATTAATTTATAATGTTGCAGCAATGGTTTAGAGTCCATCCTACCTTGGACTGGTGGAGAGACGAGCAGCTGAAGAACAGGTTATGTGTTTTGCTTTTTTTTGTATAAATATATTTATTGGCAGTGTACGATATATATATCTAACAGTTGTGTTCTGTTAATATAGGTACTCCGAGTGGAAGAACGAGCTGTCCACGCACTACAGGACGTACCATGTGGAGCAGCGCTTGGGGCGAGCTGCAACCCCCCACGAGTTCCGGTACAGGGAGTACGAGTGGCTATGGCTGGTAGCCTACTTCGGGAGCGACAGGGTCTCGGTAAGAAAATTTAGCCTGGTAGTATATAACTTTTTAATGTTATTTAATAATTAAATTATGTAGTTACTTAATTCAATTAATTAGTTAGTTAGTTAGTTATTAGTTATTAAATTAAGTCAGTTGGTTAGTTACATAGTTAGTTAGTTCGTTACTAAATTAAATCAAATTAAATTAAATAAAATTAGGTAGTTAGTAAGTTAGTTAGTTACTAAATTAAATTAGTTAGTTAAGTAGTTACTAATTAAATTAGTTAGTTAAGTAGTTACTAATTAAATTAAATTAGTTAGTAACTAAATTAGTTATTAATTTTATTTTGGTTAGTTCCTAATATTTTAATTTAGTTACTAATTTATATTTGTTGTTATAATACAGAAAATCTCGCGGACGAACAGCGACAACCGCAGGAGGAACGAGCACCCCCACCACGGCGGCGCCCGCTCCTGGAGGCAGTGGGCAGAGATGGCGAGGAGGGACCGACCGCTGAGGCCGTTGTCGTGGATTCATGCGCAGATCTATCCGGGGCGTCCCGACCAAGTGGTAAGTATTCGTCCATCTTCAATAAAAATGTTTCATGAAATTAATTTATATATATATTTTTTAATTCGTTTATTATATTTTCTTGTCAATTAGGCGGAAATAGATGCGGAGACCGACGCGATCACCTTCGGGATCGCGCGAGACACTCTGGGAGACGGGGCGTCCGACGAGGCGATCGCGGAGTTTGCCTCCACGATCGACACCCTTGAGCCGCGCTTGGCCTCTCAGATCATGCACGCGGCGGTAGGGACGGGGAACAACTACTTCTACCAGAGAGGCCTAGGCGCGGCGGGAGATGGGGTTCTCAAGTTCACGCCGGCCAATCCCAGCACGCAGCGTGCGGCTTCGACGAGAGGAGACTTGCAGACGCAGCTGCAGAGGACTCAGGCGGAGTTGGCGAGGGCGGTGGAGGCGCTCCAGCAGGCGGAGTTGGCGAGGGCCGCGGAGGCTTCGGCGCAGCAGGCCAGAGACGCATCTGTGGCGGAGATGTACCGGTGGATGCAGCAGTCTTGGGAGGCCCAGCAGGCTGGACTCCAGCCCCCGCCTCCGCCACAGATGCCCCAGTTCGTCGTCCCCACTCCCCCCCCGCATCGGAGTACGCCAGCCGATCAGGACAGCCATAGCCACCGGAACTCGAACGATCCGGTCGACGACGCTACGCGTTTAGGGGGTGATGATGAGTAGATATAGTGGGTTAATTTGTACAGTATGTAGGATATTAGGGATGGATTGATGTGGATATTTGTTGGATATTTGGATGTTTGTTTGTGCATTTTCTGCAGCCCCCGAAGACGAAGAGAAATTGGGCCCGAGTTAAATTTTTTAATTTTTTTAAATATTTAGGGGTTATAGCCGACGATATTGGCATTATTTCGTCGGCTATAAGTGTTATAGCCGACGATTTTTACCAAATTTCGTCGGCTATAACGGTTATAGCCGACGAAGATGACATATGTCGTCGGCTATACCCTCCCGGCTTCCGGCAAAAAAAGCCGTTCCTGGTACCGGCGATTGGTATGGCCGACGATAGTGTCGTCGGCTATAACGGACGGATAGCCGACGACAGTGTCGTCGGCTATACTTCGGGTTAGGGGCAGTTACGTAATTTTTAAAGCCGACGATCTTCTCGTCGGCAATGTTCGAAGTATAGCCGACGACGCTTTTTTCGTCGGCTATACCTGGTGTTTCATAAGCCGACGACTTACCCCGTGTGTCGTCGGCTATACTATAGCCGACGGAGCAATCCCGACGAGATAATAGCCGACGATACTTCGTCGGCTATGACTATAGCCGACGAATTAATGGAAACGGCCGACGAGATGGCGTCGTCGGCTATGACGCCTTTTCTGGTAGTGATAGCATATATATTCTATGGTTGAACTTGGCTTGAGAGATTTTACTTTTGTAATGGTAAAAAATATATGATTTTTGATTGATTTAGTACAATCAAAGTAGCACAGGCATTAGAAATTACCAACGATGCGAGTTCTCCATCAAGCGAGTCCACAAATTTCAGAACGTCCTCGATATATGTATAGGCAGTAGTCAGAACTTTCTGGATAAGGCCATTGATGAGCTCTCCTTTTGTTTCAACATCTGCTTTTATCTGGGAAGAAAATAATATGCATCGAGAATTATTCAAACTAATAAGAAAAAAACAAATAAAGCAAATTAGATTTCAAAATCTTAAAAATCTTACAGCTATCAGATGTGCTGATCGATTTTGAATTTCACTAACTATGCTATTATGTGCACTAATAGCCCCTGGAAATAGAGAGGTGCTCCAAAACTACCATTGCCACATCCTCTATCCGATATGCTTCTCACCTGCACGATACATGTACACAGCAAAAGTTTAGTTTAGTGTGACAAGTCGACAACCACATATAGATACAGTATATACAGATATCATCTACATAAAATGCACCTGAATACACAAAGATGACAACATGCTATTTTTATCAGTTAAATACCAAAGAATACTAGATAGATCAATGATGTAGAAGTCTTCCCAGTCACCAAATAAACTTGGACTTGGTAGAATATGTACAGAGTCAAAAAGTAATTGTAGGTCTTTTCTTGGAGTTGGCAACATAACAAGCATTATCTGCGGGAAATCCTGCAGATTAACTGAGTTGCCATCTTCAGGCCACAAGTGATAATTTTGACTTAAATCAAAAACACTCTCCAACAACAAGTAAAGAAGGCTATTTCATTATCTCAAGTGAAAACACCTTAATATGGAATGGGATTCGGCCTAGGACCATTGCTGGCTCAATATCATTAGGTGCATCAATGTTTTGCCAACTACTATGCTAGAATACTTAGGAAATAGCATATACAGAGACCAATATGACAAGGTAATTCATATACATACTACATGCTTCTCATTTCTCATGACTTAAATTCTTGCAACATAACACAAACAAACAACGACTCAAGAGTCAACAATGTACCTCTGATCCACCAATTTGCTTGCAGCTAGCTCCAAGGTTCCTCAAGAGTCCCAATCCTTTAGTACTAAACCATGAAAATCAGAGCTCCAACAAGGTTCCTCAAATTCAATACAATCACTCGTATTGTGTATTCCCTCTTATCAGTTCCTGCGATGAAGCACAACCCCGTTCCATTTCCTGCATTTCAGCATACTTATACAGCTTCTCATTGAACTCCACTTGCCTTCATCTTCAGATAGAACACCTTGGAGTCACCGGAGCAGGCGGAGGGGATGAGACGCGAGTCAAGGAGCTTAAGAATCCCGTCGCAGATGCCGGAGAGCTCAGTCTCGATCTTAGATCGGTACTCACGGAATCCGTGACCAAATGCCTCCATAGGTACCTTCCACTGGCCATATCCACAAAAGTCCAGAACCCATTTTCCATGGCAGAGCAAACCTGCAAAGAAAACCCATAAAGATTGAAACTTTAGCTAAATGAGAGAGACCCAAAACCAAAGATTGAAACTTTAGCCCAAATGAGAGAAACCCAGAACCAAAAATTAAAACTTTAGCCAAAATGAGAGAAACCCAGAAGAGAAAGATGAGAGCTTTTTCAAAAGGGTTACCTTGGAAAACCGATTGGGGGAGTTTGTAGGGTTATCGAGGTGGGTGGTGTCATCGTCGGTGGGGACCAATTGGGGCTGATCGGATTTGAGGTTTCTGAGGAGGAAGAAGCCGGCGAGAGTGGCGGAGAGGAAGACGAGGATGAATCGGAGAGAAAGGCTAAGATGCTTATCCGCCTCGGTGGTGAAGCATGAGGTGAGAGAGTAAGAGAAAGGCTCGGTGATTCTGGATTTGGTTGTGGGAGATGGTGAGGCTCTGGCTGAGACTCTGATGAGTAGACTCTAGTGTTGAATATCAGAGAGGGAAAAGAGAGAGGTCGAAGAAGAAGAAGAAGGAGATGGATTTAGATCTGAGGGGAGAGTGAAAAACAGAAAACTAATAAGGGGGAATGGTTTGTGGGGTGTGTTATTTTTGGGGGCAGTGGACCGATGATTGCGTTAAGGGAAGAAGCAATGTGGGCCGTTTGATCTGGAGCTGGGGGTAAGGGACTGTTTGGTGCAGCAGCTGGCAAGCACGGGGGCTTTGATTTTGAATGTTCCTTAACTTGTTTATTAAGTGTTTAAGTGAATATATAGTTTCAAATAGTTATTATACGTAGACTCTTCAAATGCAAATGTGTCGTGAAATAAGATATGACCGAAATATTGAAATACGTCTACGATTGAAAAATGAGAATATTCCGACAAAATCTGTGTGCCGAATGTTGCGGTTAACTGTTTTTTACTTCCGTTTTCCTATGGGTAGCCTGACGGTCGGTAAATATTTTGAGGAAAATTTTTATACGATTAGTTGCGTCTCATCAATCTGAAACTATTCTCTGTTGAAGATCAGGCCCAAAAACGTCATTTAGACGGGCCAATTTCCGTTTTAAAGCGTTTAGAGGTTTGACTCACTCGGTTGACCGTCCCGATCGAGCCTTTAACGTTGTCAGATGTAGTTGGATTTTTTTTCATACACGTATTTAATCTTAACGGTGATATCTGATGGTTGGAATAGATTTTCCAAACTTTTAGATTCAAAATCGGAACATATGCACTAATGTTCCTTAACTTGTTTACTAAGTGTTTAAGTGAATGTATAGTTTCAAATAGTTACTATACGTAGACTCTTCAAATGCAAATGTGTCGTGAAATAAGATATGACCGAAATATTGAAATACGTCTACGGTTGAAAAATGAGAAGATTCCGACAAAATCTGTGTGCCGAATGTTGCGGTTAACTGTTTTTTACTTCCGTTTTCCTATGGGTAGCCTGAAGGTCGGTAAATATTTTGAGAAAATTTTTTATACGATTAGTTGCGTCTCCTCGATCTGAAACTATTCTCTGTTGGAGATCAGGCAAAAAAACGTCATTTAGACGGGCCAATTTCCGTTTTAAAGCGTTTTAACAAATTTCGCACTCAAACATTAGATGACGTGCAACCATCGTCTGATGTTTCAACCTTTCAATTTTTGATGGCATACCTAGGCTGAGTTTGGGAGGGAATTTTCCCGCTTATAACTTGGTAGAAACCCTAAACCCTCAGATGACAGTCAACCGTAATCTGAATTAAGTATAATTTTTGAACGATGAGTTTTTGAGATGTCTACCATTGCCAATACTAAATTTTGGATGTTTTCCTCATAAACTGAGAAAATGTGATGGCATACCTAGGCTGAGTTTGGGAGGGAATTTTCCCGCTTATAACTTGGTAGAAACCCTAAACCCTCAGATGACAGTCAACCGTCATCTGAATTAAGTATAATTTTTTAACTATGAGTTTTTGAGATGTCTACCATTGCCAATACTAAATTTTGGATGTTTTCCTCATAAACTGAGAAAATGTGATGGCATACCTAGGCTGAGTTTGGGAGGGAATTTTCCCGCTTATAACTTGGTAGAAACCCTAAACCCTCAGATGACAGTCAACCGTCATCTGAATTAAGTAAAATTTTTGAACGATGAGTTTTTGAGATGTCTACCATTGCCAATACTAAATTTTGGATGTTTTCCTCATAAACTGAGAAAATGTGATGGCATACCTAGGCTGAGTTTGGGAGGGAATTTTCCCGCTTATAACTTGGTAGAAACCCTAAACCCTCAGATGACAGTCAACCGTCATCTGAATTAAGTAAAATTTTTGAACGATGAGTTTTTGAGATGTCTACCATTGCCAATACTAAATTTTGGATGTTTTCCTCATAAACTGAGAAAATGTGATGGCATACCTAGGCTGAGTTTGGGAGGGAATTTTCCCGCTTATAACTTGGTAGAAACCCTAAACCCTCAGATGACAGTCAACCGTCATCTGAATTAAGTAAAATTTTTGAACGATGAGTTTTTGAGATGTCTACCATTGCCAATACTAAATTTTGGATGTTTTCCTCATAAACTGAGAAAATGTGATGACATACCTAGGCTGAGTTTGGGAGGGAATTTTCCCGCTTATAACTTGGTAGAAGCCCTAAACCCTCAGATGACAGTCAACCGTCATCTGAATTAAGTATAGTTTTTGAACGATGAGTTTTTGAGATGTCTACCATTGCCAATACTAAATTTTGGATGTTTTCCTCATAAACTGAGAAAATGTGATGTCTAAAAGCGATTCAGATGACGGACAAACTAGAACCGACGTCTGATTATTTCAAAATCAATCAGATGATGGTTAATTTTTTTGCGTCATCTGAAAGGCGTCATCTGAAGGTGTTTTTGTAGTAGTGCAAGCTGCTCATGCCTTCTTATACTAGTTCACTTATCTGTTTCTTGAGGTATATTCAATTCTATTGATTCATTTTCAATCTTTCGTGTACAGTGTTCAAATTTGATTTAATCAAACAAAATGTTTAGTTGCTCCAATGCGCTCCTTGGCAAGCTAATGATACTTATGTTTCTATAAATCAAATTCCATCACAAAATAGTACTTTGTATCATTCCCTTTAGGCCTCGTTTGGTTCACGGAATAGAAGGGAAATGAAACCAATTCTTCAGATTTTCCATTGACATGGGAGATTCCAATTTCCATCAATTTTCCTTTCCAGTGTTTGGAAAGGTCAGGAATATTGTAAGAATTCATTCTTTAGTTTCCAAAACTACCCTTCTCTCTCTAGACAGATTAGTTATGCATCTATGGCTATGCCCTTCACACATTTGAATCCCCATTTATAAAATTTCGATAAACAACCGGCACACCACCAAGTTTGATCATTTCCTCTTAAATTGGTCATACAAGAAAGATGTCGATACAACCCCATCCAAAATGAAATCAAACCACGATAATTAATATGAACGTTTTCTGCGTGGGTTTTCAGAATCCATGGCGGAACTGGGTTTTGCTGAATCAGAAGAGGAACAATAATAAATCTTTGGTAGTGGGTGCTCTTTGAGATGTAAGAGGAGGCTGGTTTGAGGTCATGATTCAAATTAACAAGGACTATTGGGAGACTATGGCAAGAAGAAGAAGAACCCAGAAACATGAATTCGAATGGGAGGTTGAAGAGAATGGTTTCATCGAATTCTACAAACCACCAAAAAAAATTTTGTCACAACTGTTGAGCAGGGGCAATTCAGCCAAAAAGCCAAAAGATTCTGCATTTATTGCAGGAATTTGGGAAGGAAACTCATTCCTTGGGGTGGTTGGGTGTGTAATAACCTGATTTCATTATTAAATTACTTGTAAATTTCTCATAATTAATAGAAGGATGTTTTATGAGAATTGGTATTTCGTACGCTTTTAATTAGTCGTTGTGCGACGTCGGAATCAAGGAGTAAAATATCGGATATCCATGAAATATCGACGTTTCAAAATACAGATATTTCGATAGAAATATCTCGATAATCCATTAGAAATTTTGACAAAAACAATGGAAACTATAAGATATACATGGAAATTTGTATTGAAACTTTCTAAGATTGTTTTATGTTATGTTATCAATCGTATGTGAGAAGAAAATATTGATAAACTCAAATATATATCAATTTATTGAAATGTTATATGAATTACTACGTGAATAGAGCTGATATTTATTGAAATATGATTTAATATATATAATTTATGCTTGAAACCTAAAGGGATGCTAGACCATCACACCCTTTAACATTATTTGTACATAATATTTCACAAAAGCAACTACATGAAGTTTTTAAAACCATACAGAAGACCGATGAGGTCCGAAATTCGCACTGCCTTCTTCATCGTCTTGTGTAGAGACATGGGTGAACAGCGAAAAATATTCGTTGAATGATTGCTCTCTTCTAAAATTCTGTATATATTGACTTACATGCCAACCATATAAGTCAAGTGTCAATCTTTGAAGATTATGAGGCTCATAGTATGGACCACGCGTTGCTCCATGATGATCAACATCCGAGTTAGTTTGTGTTTGTAACCATGAGCTATCACTGGATGACATACCATAAGACAAGTAATATGATGGATACGGTATTGTAAAGTTCTGACCATGATTGTAGGGTTGATAATTACCGTGATCCATACCTATTGAGCCAAAATTAATTGACAAAGAATCTTCTACAATTCTTGATAGACTCCCATCACCCCTTTGTCTTGGATTAAAGTTACCTCTTGTGGCACCTCCACTGTATCCATGACCTGGTCTTCTGTCACCATGGTCGTCATCTTGAGTTGCATGTGTATAATTGATGGAGTTATTATCCAAGCACATTGTACCTGCAAAACAACTTCATACACATATTACCCTTCTTGTGTCATCGTTAGTATATGACAAGTAGGGATCGTTCAATCCGGGGAAATCAAGGGCGTTCAATCACATAAAGCATTACAAAATCATATTGGGGGTTTGAAATTTGATTCTATACTACTGAAAATTACGAAAAATAAATCCTAAATTAAATATATACATATGATCAACATCTTTCACACAATACACATCACACAAAACTCACATAACATGTAACAATTTCGTACAAGGTAACAATATAGCAAAATCAGCAAGTACTCACCATCAGTATTAGTTCCAATTTAATTAGAGCCTTCGTGGTTATTCTAATCATCAAAACTTTTTAATTATTTAGAACCAGCTTCGTGCATAATCCTAAACATGGTGCTAATCAGTTTAAAGACACTTCGTGTAGAAATTAAACCAAGAAACACATAAGCACAATGAGTCGAATTGGAAACATGCAACAAGTATGGCGTCACCTCACCTTGCTTCAACATGTAAATTTTCAGAATTACTCTAGCCCTTAGAATTAACACAAAAACAATCAACTTCGGGTATAATTATCCTTATGTTACATTCGGCATATGAAGTTATCACTAAAGAAAAGCCATGGCCTAGGCAGCCCTTAAGTGCATCACTTTTGTGCATACGAATTCAGAAAATAAACCAACACACAATCAAGAACACATGCACTTAATACTATATCATAAACCCTGCATAAGATTGAAACACATCAAGAACATAATTCGGCATTCAAAAATCCAAGTAGCAAATTCGGAAATCCAAAATAGAATTATTACAACCAATTCGGCAAACACAAATCCTTATAATCTTCATAAACAAAGTATTACAAAAATACAGAAAATACAAAGCCACGAGAGAAGAGTGAATCACACTTTAGAAGAACCTTGAAGAGACTTCGGCAAGAGATGGATTCGATGGTGATGGAATGGTGTGATTGTATGGAAAATTGATGGCTCGGCTATGTATTTTCTGTATGGATTTGTGGTGTTAATTGGACACAGTTTTGGCTAGTGAAAAGTGAGAGAAGAGATATTTTCTGTGTAAAAATTATCCAATATATATAGGCAAAGGGTTGGCTGTAACTAGGGTTCACAAAACCTAGTTTTTCTCTAACTTATCCTGCTGGCAGATTTGACCTTCAAGTGAAGATTACGGAATATCTATCTCTAGAAAATAGATATTGAGGTGATTCTAGTTGGATTGGAAACTAGACTCCCGTAGCTTTCCATCCATCTAAGGCTCACTATCTGTTTCAAAGTGAGCTGTCCAGGAGAGTCCGTGGAAGTTAGATGACGTGCACAGGAATTCTGCCGAATTTGATCAGGATTTGTTGCGATTTTCTTCCTCTATTTTCTGCCGAAAATTCCCAAGATAATGACTGAATAATTGAGCAATATCTCTTTAGGTTTTCCATGAATTAATTTAGCCAAAAATCGTGCACAAAGGATGGAATTCATTCCACATTCGTAAGCCAAATCCATGTAGAACTCGGTTTAGGTTTTCTTCTTTTGGCAGACTTGACCTTCGTGCATTCAAACTAGCATAACGTTTTTCTCCCGAAAGCTTTTTCTGCGATTCTAATTGCATATGAAACTAGACACACAGAGCTTTCCATCGATATGTGATTCGCCTCCTGGTTCCTTGTGGATCGTCTGGCATAAATTCAGGAAGTTGAGTGACGTGCACTGAAATCTGGTGAAGTTTCTGCACTGAAATCTGGTGAAGTTTCTGGATTTGCATCCGATTTGAACTTGTGATTCCTTGCATCTTATTTTGCTCCAATTTAATTGACTCCTTGCCTTGGTCAATCCATTATGTGTCAACTGCATATGAGAGACGAAGAATCTATCAAAAGTAAAGTTTATGTTTTACAGATTCAATAAAACATCTCAAAGACTTTTCGAATAGGCTTTTGATAATTTCTGTCCAAATTCTTCTATTTAAGCACATTCTCACATTAAACTCAACCAAAACTCAAGACTCAATTACATGACCCTATCTTACAACAATAAGGGTTAAGCATTGGATAAATGGGGGTAAAAACATATTAAGAACGTCGGATTTTATGCTCCTATCAATAATGGTGTTCCTTAGTAAAATACATTTGTTGCCCTCCATTGTAATCATCATTTCCACTACCACTACCAACAAGTCTTATGACATTTATTCCTGTGTCTCCCCCTCTAGTGCTTGATGAGCTTCCTGATCTTGTATAAGATGAACTGCGTCTCGCCAAAGAAGAATAGGAAGCATGTGAACCTCTAAACTTTGGATTGAGTAGAATATTATCTCTGTTCATGGCATCTTCAAACACTACAACACTAGAAATTTTAGGTGACGAAAAACTTTCGTCACCTAAGAGAGTTTTTCGTCGTCTAAGTACTTAGGTGACGAAATTTTCGTCACCTAAGTTTCGTCTTCTAAAAGTCGTGGTCTAAGTAAATAGGCGACGAAAAAAAAAATTCGTCGACTAAGTAACCACTTAGGAGATGAAATATTTTCGTCGTCTAACTACTTTGGTGACGACCAATCTTTCTTAAAGGACGAAAATTTTCATCGACCTGACTTTACTTAGGTGACGAAATAATTTTTTCATCGCCTAAGTGTAACACTTAGGTGAAGAAAACATTGAGTTTCGTCACCTAAGTAATACACTTACGTGAAGAAAACATTGAGTTTCGTCACCTAATTAGTAATACACTTAGGCGACGAAACCGTAACTTTCGTCGCCTAAGTTGTTCAGTAATTATTATTTTTTCTTTTAATTAAATTACTTAATTGACGAAGAGTTATTTTCGTCGGTTTAGTGGAAAACTTAGGCGACGAAATTTTCCTTCGTCGCCTAAGTAGTTTAATTTTTTTTAAAAAAAATTAATATATTAAAAAAATTATTCATACAAATTAAATACTTAATATTAATATATTTGTTCATTATATACACACTCTACAGTGCATTAATTATACTTCATATCAAACCTCATCTCAATCTCTCCCTCTCTCTCTTGCTCTCTTTCTCGATCGCTATATTCCGATATAACTATATAAGGTTTTATAGCTGCACCGAGTTCCCAAAAACTACTTCTCTGTTCTCTTCGACTTGATCGAGTTTCTCTACAAGACCGCAACATTCTCAATATGCCTATAAGAACCTCCGATGCCTTTCAATCCTACTCCCATAAACACTACCCTGCAGACTTCAATTCACTGCACGATGTATGGCCTTGAAGTTGTCTGAGGCGGAAAAAATCATTTTGCAGAACCGTGTTAAACTCTATACAATATTCAGAAATAATGAGTTTGTATATTACAGTACAGCAAGAAATTCAGTAAGAGCATGTACCTGAATCTATGGCATGTACCTCTCTCCGTGGCTTCAATTTTCATTAGAGGTGAAACAAAGAACTGAGAAAATCTGAAAGACCAAAGAGTCCAAATAAATAAATATCAAGATGTGAAACATAATGGAAATCAATAAAATTGAAATGCTGCTGGACAAATATACTTCTATATGAAATATATGCTAAATATAGCATTTTAACCTGTTTGATAATTTGCGAACAATGTACATACATCTTATCATAATTTAATATAGGCATAGGCATCTCCCTGTGAATTAAGGTAAATGGAACACTTGATGGAAAACATACCTCATTTTCATCTGGTAACTTTGTACTCCCCATGAAGAGCATGTGTTCTGCAAAACATTCATAAATATGTAAGTGATGTCTATGCATAACAACATTCATTCACCATTTGAAGAAGGCTAAACATGTGTAACACAAACCTAGAAAATGGGCAAGCCCTTGAGCCTCGACAGGGTCAGAGAAGCTGCCTATTCCAACACACATTGTTGTTGCTGCCTGCAAAGACAAGCAAACATCTTTGATTATCCACTTATCTCAAATGCTTGCAACTGAGCTGCGAAACTTAAGAGTTCATTCGCATATATATATATATATATATATATATATATATATGCAAGTACATTATACACAATCTGATACAAAGAGTTCGATCCAAGTACAAGAACTATACATGACAGGTTACACTTGACCCAAATACAAACCACCGAATACGAGAGTAGAGAGACAGACAAATTCCAACCACTCATAATCAACTAACCAAGACTGGTTCAGGCAATGTAATTTCACTAATTTGGCTTTGGTTATAATAACAAACCTGGATTCTGTGTGCTATAATTAGATACCAACAGATTACTAAAATAAAGTTATTTGAAATCCCAAATATTACACAAATTCAACTGTTATGTCTTGCAAAGCTACCATTTTCAACCCTTCCACAGTTTTTGCTAAAGAGACACACTGGGTGGTATAGCCTTTGCAAAGAGAAATGAACTTGAAACCATAGGAACAACTCTACTAATGCTGCTACAACAACAAGAACATACAAAAGGAAACATGTGTCTACCTAAAATAGAGCCTACTGCTGTGCTTTATATTCCATCATTTCGGACGTGTATCGCTCCTTGTCCTTCAACCCCTTCTCCTGATAAATCTATATAGCAGCAATGAAGGTGGAGTGTTATTTTTATTTATAAGTATTCAGAAATGGGTAATGAACTTTCATATATTACATGAATAGAACACAGGGTTTAGCCTTGAATTAAGCATACTAAACAACTTGGTTCGATGGTTTCTGCTAACTGGTATACCAGACTATCATTCCAAATTTCAAATTCCAGTCACTAGATAATCACCGAATACAAACATAGACAGACAAATTCCAATCACTGGACAATCATAGAATCACCTTATATATATATATGAACCATGAAGCAGAAGAAAAACAGTAAGCAGTGGCCGGGGACTGAGCATAACGGAAGCAAGCAAGCAAATTCAGAAGAAACACAGGAGCAAGAAAATTCAGCTACACCAATTAGATTCCAAATTATAAATTACATATGTGCGAAAACCAAAACCATGAAAGAGCAAGATCCATATATATTACACACAGTTATTAAAGTTCAGAAACTAACCATTAGTGTGTCGATTAGAGGCGGGGGCGGGGACTGAGCCGGCCGGGGTCTTGGAGTGAGGCGATGTAGGAGGCGGAGGGGACTGAGACTGAGAGAGAACGAACAGAGATTGAGAGAGGAGAACAGGGGCGACGGGGAGGGAGCAAGATGGAGGATTGCAGAACGAATTTTGGACAGAACGAACAAATTGCACCATGGGGCGGGGGCCACGAGGCGAGGACTGAGGCGGCGACAGAGACGGGGGCCAGGGCGGAGAAGGGGAAAGAAAAAGAATGGTTTCAGAATTAGGGATTAGGAACGAACCCGAGCGCCTATATATATTTGTCTCTCACTTAAACGACGAAAGTCTTTATTTCTTCGTCTAAGATAACCACTTAGGTGACGAAAATATTTATTTCGTAGTCTAACTGATTCACTTAGACGATGAAAAAAATATTTTCGTCACCTAAGTGATTACGAATTTTGGCCAAAATTTTAGGGGAAAATTTTGCCGCCAAATATATTTGTTAATTACAGCTTAGACGACGAAATAATTAATTTCGTCGCCTAGGTTAGTCACTTAGGCGACGAAATAACTTATTTCGTCGTCTAAGTGATTACGAATTTTGAGCAAAGTGCATTAATTTGTTAATTAAAGAATTGTTAATTAAAGTTTTTACGACGAAAACGTATAGGTGCATTTTGTCGACTCATACCCCAAATATTTTCAAAAAAAACATGTCATTTTTAACATATGCGCGCAATTCTAATATATATATATATATATATATATATAATAGATTTTCAAAAAATTTCTTTTTACTTAGGCGACGAAAAATATAAATTTGTGGCCTAAGTTTTTACTTAGATGACAAAATATATTATTTCGTCGTCTAAGTAAATACTTAGGCCACGGATTTATATTTTTCATCGCCTACGTAAAAGGAATTTTTTTGAAATCTATTGTCCCAAGTTAAAAATTATATTTCCATGACTTGAGTAAAAACTTAGGCGACGTTATAAAAGAAGTCAAATTTTGAAAAACGCTGTGAAATAGAATTTGATCGTTATGATGAAATACGGTGATAGTAAAAAAATCACTTAAATTCGACAAAATTAGAGCCTCGATCGATGCGGTCAACCTTATTTAAACTTATCTCTCCCTATGGGGAGCCATAGTATCAGGTGGTAAAAAAATTTAAATTTTTACATGGATGGTTATGTCTCATCTATATGAGAGTTTAATGTTTTGAAGTGTCGACGAAACAAGAACATCTAAAGCTACGTAATAGCGTTTTCGTGTGATAAGTTTTATGAAAATATGGTTGACCGTTTCGATCGAGCATCGAACGTTCACGAAACAAGTTGATTTTTATACTCTACTCATATTTAGCAATAACGATCACATCAGGAGGTCAAAATTTTCATTTTGTGAATTTAGCCATTATAATGACAACATGTTTACTAATGCGGTATAACTTGATTAGTAGATTATACTGAAGTGTACAACTTTTCGAAACAACTATATAAAAGAAGTGAAATTATGAAAAACGCTGTGAAATAGCATTTGATCGTTATGATGAAATACGGTGATGGTAAAAAAATCACTTAAATCCGATAAAATTAGAGCCCCGATCGATGCGGTCAACCTTATTTAAACTTATCTCTCTCTATGGGGAGCCATAGTATCAGGTGGTAAAAGTTCCTAAATTTTTACAAGGATAATTACGTCTCATCTATATGAGAGTTTAATGTTTGGAAGTGTCGACCAAACAAGGACATCTAAAGCTACGTAATAGCGTTTTCATGTGATGAGTTTTATGAAAATATGATTGACCGTTTCGATCGAGGATCGAACGTTCACGAAACGAGTTGATTTTTATACTCTACTCATATTTAACAATGACGATCACATCAGACGGTCAAAATTTTCATTTTGTGAATTTAGCCAGTATAATAACAACATGTTTACTAATGCGGTATAACTTGATTAGTAGATTATACTGAAGTGTACAACTTTTCAAAACAACTATATTAAAAAAGTGAAATTTTGAAAAACGCTGTGAAATAGCATTTGATCGTTATGATGAAATACGGTGATGGTAAAAAAATCACTTAAATCCGACAAAATTAGAGCCCCGATTGATGCGGTCAACCTTTTTTAAACTTATCTCTCTCCTTCTCTTAGATGACAAATTTTTTTTCGTCACCTAAGTACTGAACTTGGGCGACGAAATTATAATTTTCGTCTCCTAAGTACTTAACTTAGGTGACGAAATTATTTTTCGTCACCTAAGAATATAAAAGGACTACGAAATTAAGTTTCGTCGTCAGGGTCTTCTCTTAGACGACGAAAAATTATTTTCGTCACCTAACAATTTACTTAGGCCATGAAACTGCTACCTTAGAGGAGGAAATTATTTTCGTCGCCTAAGAGTTCTTAGGTGACGAAAATTTAAATTTTTCGTCGCCTATGGTGTTTTTTCTTGTAGTGAAAGGAGTCATTCCCATCATTATCTCCAATAACCTCTTCTTGAATAACTCGCTCGACATTTATTCCTTCATCACGAGCTGCTGCAACAATTCTCTCTGATGGATTTTGATCTTCATCATCCAAATGTGGTGGTCTGATCCATTGATAAAGTTGATCTCTCTCTTCATCATCAAATTCTGTACCAATATCAAACACATCCAATGAATCCTGGACATCAATGTTATCGTGGTCTGCTTCTTTGTCACGGAATTGAAGCTTCATATTATAGTAACAAAATATCAATTTTTCCAGCCTTTCATATCCCAAGCGATTTCTTTGTTTTGTGTGAATTAGAGCAAATGTGCTCCAGTTTCGCTCACAAGCTGATGCTGAAGCTGTTTGAGATAAGACTTTTATGGACATTTTTCTCACACACATAGGAAATTTCGTGGAAATATCGGCGAAATATCAGAAATATCGAAAAATGGGTGAAACGATTTATAATTTATTTTATTTAAATTGGGTGCTAAGTCTCGATAATGTCGCTTAGGTGTTGACCGTGCGTGAGTATCTCACCCTAGTGAGATTGAAGACGTAGCGGGAGTATTAAAAGTGAGTAAACCTCCTAGTGTTTGTATTTAATACGAGTTAATTATAGTATAAGGATCGTTATATGCAAAATTGTTTTATGGAAATGATATTTGTTTTAAATTGAATGAACTTGATCAACTACGGTTCATTGGTAAGTAAAATGATTTTAATATAAAAATGATTTTTAAATTATTTTACGATCAATGACTATAGTTGGTATTAGTGGACTATTCTTGAGTGAATGTCTACGTGTATATATATATATATATATATATATATATATATTTACGTGAAATATATATTGTGAGTGTGCAATGGGTGAACTTATCTTGGTACGGAATTATCATAATTGAATTTGTATGAGTTGTGTGACATGTGAATGGGTTGGTATGGAAACCAACAGCCAGTGAGAGATCTTTCATGTGTTATGATGGAGATTTCCCATGTGTGGCGATTAGGTCCACCCTGTGAGATGATGAGGGATCGGCAAATATATCGGGAACCTAGCCTTTGGCCTGGTGATTGGTTACGATCATTTAGAGCTCTAGTTTATCTGTCTTTGTGTGAGTTGGATGGGAATGACAGAGGTCATTTGCCATGAGTTTGATTCTATTGATTGATTGCGCGTTGTGATTCATGATTTTCGAGTTGTGGTTGTTTTAAAAATATGATTTCCATTTGTTGCTTTAATTATATTATCCTGAATTTGTTTGTTTTACTCACACGAGCTTTGAAAGCTTACCGGGTTCGTTGTTTACAACCCGGTGCACCAATTGATGGTGTAAGGGTTAGACCTGCAAATGACGACCAGCAGCCAGGAGGCGGTGTCTGAGTCGCACTGCTTGTATGTGTGTCATGGTCTAGCTTGTGTTTTTTTTTTTTGTTAGAGAGTGATAGCGTGAGACTCTATTTGCATCTAGGGCTGGGCGTTTTAGCCCGAGGGACCGAAAACCCGGCCCGAAAAACCCGAAAAAGTCTAAAACGGGCCGGTCCCTTAATGTTAAAAGCCCGGACGGAATTTGGGCCCGAACCGAAACAATAAAATCTGGTCGGGCTCAGGCCCTGTTTTGCCTTGGCCCGAAAGCCCAAACCGGCTCGATACTTATATGTAATGCGTGCATAACTCAACCCTAGGAATCCTACGCCTGCGCCTCACTTCCTCAGACCTCAGCGGCATCAGTTCAGAACTCCAGAAGCCCGGCGAGCGTGAACAGGTCCGCTGAGCGTGAAGAACTCCAAAACCACCACGTAGCTTCGTTGGCTTTTACCCCGTTCAATTAACCCTCTTGTTCTCTCTATCAGTGCACAGATTTAAAACCACAAACAAACACCTCAGTGGCTGAGTCTGCGAATCAAGATCTGAATGCTTCTCCTCTAAAACACACGCCAATCAAGATATGAATCATTCCATTCCCACCCAGAAACTGCTTCTTCCTTCTCCTTTTGATCTTTGTGTTCACATCCAACTTCAATTTCTGCAATTCGATCAGATCCGTCGCTTTTTTCTGACCCGATTCTCTCTTCTGTAGATTTGATCATGGATTTCATGAAGGTCTTCGATCAAACTATCCGGGAAATGTAAGCTTCTAATCCTTTCCATTGTCCTTTGATCTCAAACTGTCCGGCTTGTTGGACGGAGAAGGTGGAGAGCTGGGAGCCGAGTTGGGTACTACCTCGCCTCGCCTCACCCAAAGCCCGAAAAAGCCCGAACATGGCCCGAACGGGTTTTGGTCGGTCTCCAAAACTCAGAAAGCCCAAACCGGCCCGAACCAATTTTTTTGGGCTTTGGGTCGGGTTACACAAATTTTGGGTCCGGCCCGACCCGTGCCCACTCCTATTTGCATCTATGTAGTTAATGATGTAATATTTTGAGTGTTTGAGCCACGCACTTGAACTCTGATGTTGTACTTAGTTATTTGATTGATAACTTTTAAGTATTTGAGTTTATTTGTGAATTTTCACATCGTCAAATTTGAATTTTTGTTATCGAAATTCGGGGTGTGACAAGGTGGAAGGAGTTTCCCCTCAATTTTCCTGGCTCTTGGGAACCATTTTCCCTTCCAGGTTTTATCCCTTTTCTTCCAAACACGGGAAAGGAAGTACTTTCCTTTCCCATGGCTATGATTCCGCGAACCAAACAAGGCTATGATTGAGTCGATCTTAGTCGTAATTTCATTTCCTATTCCTTAAGAACCCTTTATGTCATACTCCAAGTCTTAAGGAGTGACTGAATTAAAATAGGGAAAAAAAGAACATAGGCAAAAAAGAAGTTAGTGGTAGAACGGACAATGGTACATAGAAAATAGATCGGAGAGATAGCGAGGACCCTCTCTAGAAGTTAACAAAACCCAAGACATAAAAAAGTTGACCTAGCATAGTTTCCATCATTGTTGCATAATGAACATGAAAGAACCGGGACAACTCACTCGCCTCCGAGAGCACACCGTACCATTGGCGCCACAAACAAGAGGACCTGCTGCACCAACACCATAATGAGCCTCATCCCTAGACGAGTTCAGTAATTTTACAATGACACCTTTGCCCAAGAAGGAGATAGACGCAGATCTAGTTCCACACCAAACTGATCACCTCAGCCCGGTATTCATGGGTACCTTGCCTCCAACTTAATTCGGGATACCTATGTTGATGGAAGTCTATCAAGCCAAATCAAGATCAATATTGAGTTTCTTAAGACTCTATGTCCGGCAGCACGCCGCACGGCATTGACGCGGCCAGATATCCTGACTTTGGGTAATTGGGTTCCTTCTTGAGAGAAAATGTTTCCTATGTCATCTATTTGAATATAAGAATATATAAAGATTGGTCTAGTATACCTTTAAGCAAATGTTCATCATTGGATCACTGATTTGATGACGCTCGCTTTGTTCGTTTTAATAGAGCAAGTACATATCTCTACTCAAGAATTGTCAACCTGATCAAGAATTATTACAAATCAAGCATCGACAATTTGTGACCCAGCGCAGGTGGAATATATATTGTCATGCGTTACACCGATTCATCTTTGCTTATGTCTGCTCTGTAAAAAAAAAAAAAAAAAAAATTCTCCTCTTTTGTCCATGCGATACATAATTCATGAAGCCTCAATACGTCGTGGTACATGTGACAATTTTATGCTATTTTTCCATATTGAGCTAGGGGCATTAAAGCTTCAGCTTTCATGCCAAGTTTAGTTCATGCCTCATAGAAAAAATCTCCATTCAATTAATTAAGCTCAAATCTAGGTAGGTGACGAGTTCATTACTTCGTCAAATGGTCATCACTACCGCCTAGTGGCAGGGTGAAATTAAGTGTCGTTAGATCTACTTTCCAACCGCAACATAGATTGAGAGCTGCATTGTTAGATATTAGTTTATGTAAGGGTGTTACATACGTACCGATCTCTCCATTCTGTCACCGTTATATTAAAGTGAATAGGACGTCATTACCGCAATACTCTGTTTAAAAAAAAAAAAAAAGTATATAAGAGTTTCACACCTGACTGTCGTGATTCGAACCCAAGATCTAATAATCTACTTCTTAGGCAATGGTGCTCTTTACCGCAATACTCTTTGTTAGTTGGTGCTTGTTAAAATCAGTGTTCTAAAAATCCCCGCCTAGCTCCGCCCAGGAGCTTGGCGGAAGCAAGCCACCCCGATTTCACACCATTAGGCGGCAAGCCGCCCAGGGACCGTCTAGGCGGTCCGAGGCGAGAAGAGGCGGGCGAGGCGAGCGGCGGGTCAACCTTCTCCTCTCAGCTTCTTCGTTCTGGAATCTTGGCGCATATAACATCAACACAAATTTCAATTTCAGCAGTGACCCAGAATCCGGAGAGTTTATCTTACTAGTTCTCTTATTCTTATCTACACAAATCAACCAGCTACCCCAAATCCGTTAGTATTCCAAATGCCTCTCTTTTCTCTAATTCCATTCCAACTATTTCTGTGCATTCTGCTGAATTTAAATACAAAATCTTTTCTGATTTCTAGATCATACGACATTTATAGTTTGACTCCTGCAAGCCACTTCTGAAGAGCCCCATTCGGTTTTTTAGTCAAGGAAAGCATCAATCGAGGTAATTAATACTATAAATCTAAAAGTTTCATCTCTCATACCATGTGTTTTTGCAAGCATGTTAGACCTCTAACAGAGTGTTTATCTATCTTTACAAACTTTTTGAAGTTACCTCCTTGAATAATGTACTCAACTAGTCCTTTTTGCATTGAATTTGGGAAAAATATATCAATTGTGTGATTGTGAAGCATATGCCATTAGAAATCGAATTTCAATTTTGATGAGTAGATTAATCGATATGTTTAAAGAGAAATTTCTTTTGTCAGTCCTATTAGGGCTGGGCGCGGGCCGGGCCGATATCAAAATTAGCAGAACCCGACCCAAAGCCCGACACCCTCGGGCCGAGCCGAGCCGGGCTTTCGGGCTTTTTCGGGCCCAAAATAACCACAGCAGATTCTGGCTTTGATTTTGAATCCTTTCACTCACCAAACACCAAACCCGAGAGAGAGAGAGAGAGAAGAGAGAGAGAGAGAGAGAGAGAGAGAGAGAGAGAGAGGACCTAGAGAAGACGACGGCGTCGAGGCTGTTGAGGATCCAGATGGCTCTGATCCAGGCGGCAGAGGGAATGAGGCGAACGATTGCGAGGAAGGAGGAGAGAGGAGAACGATTGCGAGATGGAGACGAGGAAGAGAGGCGCAGAAGGAGGAGGAGGAGTAGTCGGAGGTTACAGGGGCGGCAGGGCAGTGAGGAGTTAGGACTGAGGACTGAGGGGAGACAGAGGTGGCGCCATGACTGGCCTCGGTAGCTCGTCTGGTGGGAGTGGACGGCTGGTCTGGCGTCACGAATCGGTTGGTCCCTCATCTACTGGAGGTTTGGACTCTGGAATATTAAAATATAATATTTATTAATTAAATATGAAAAATGTAAATCGCCTAGTCCCCGTCTAGTTTCCGCCTAGTCCGTCCAGGCGCTAGGCTATGGGTCACCGCCTGCCTAGCGCCTAGCGCCTTTTACAACATTGGTTAAAATACATGTACTTTGTAGAGAATCTTGATATTATTTTAAGACTTCTTCTAGATGCTAATTGTAATCAGGGATTTAGACTTCATGTCCCCTCTATATTCAACAGTTTCATTATTGAAAATTTAAGGGCAGCCACTCCAGCTATTTACTAAAAATTAAAAATTAAATTAAGGCCCAAACTTTATCTCGTAAAAATGAAAATTCATTAAACTAAAAATACAAATTTTAGTGTAAAGACAGTGGCGGTCTCACTAGGCCAAAAACCTCAATAGACAATCGTTTTTTAGCATTGTCTGATGAGGTACCGTTACTATTGTCTTCCCAGGGATTGTCCGATACACGCTTCAGACAATGGCAAAATACCATTGTTTAATAACCACTATGGACAATGGTAGGACTAAAAATACCCATTGTCTGAGATCCGCAAAAGACAACGTTACTTTGTTATAAATCATTGTCTCATGTTATCTTGTACAATAGCATTTTTTGGGCAATATTGTCTTTGTCATTATAAGAAGACACTTATTTATAAGAAGTATTGTCTTTATTAGTTTTGCACAACTTAATTTTCTCTTTATATATTGTCAGTATTTGATTTAAGCTACAGTCGTTTCTGGATTTTTCATATTTGTGTTCAATATTTGTTATCTGCATCTTCTATAGACAATGGTTTTAGTTTCGTTTCTATTGTGATTCTGAGTTACAGACAATGATATCGTTTTCCCTTCCATTGCGATTCTTAGATACAGACAATTGTTTCGTTATGGCTTCCATTGTGATTCTGAGTTTCAGACAATGGTTTTGTTTTGGTTTGTAATGTGATACTCCGATACACACAATGGTTTCGTTTTAGTTTGTAAAGTGATTCTGAGAATCAGATAATACTTTTCTGCTTCCGATTTACAAACCATTGTGTGGTTGGTTGATAGACAATTTTTTCTGTTTGGAATGTCACAGTGATATACAATACATTTTTTTAAACCAACAAATTAAAACATATCCATCCAATATTGACATTAACCAATTCAAAATCCATCCATTCATAATATAGAGACAACTAAATATTCATCATCCCTAAGAGCTGAGCCAATATAAAAAAAATGACTAGTATAGTCTGCTCGGCTACAGAACACTACAACACTGGAAATCTTAGGCGACAAAAATTTTTCGTCACCTAAGAGGGTTTTTCGTCGCCCAAGTACTTAGGTGACAAAATTTTCGTCGTCTAAGTAAGTAGGCGACGAAACTTTACATATTTCGTCGCCTAAGAGACAACTTAGACGACGAACAAGATTCGTCTTCTAAGTACACTGGTGACGAAAAAACTTCTTAGAGGACGATATTTTTCGTCGGCTTGAGACTCACTTAAGCGAAGATAAATATTTTTGTTGCCTAAGTAAGACACTTAGACGATGACGCCGATTTCTTTCGTCACCTAAGTAAGACACTTAGACAACGACACTGTTTTTTTCGTCGCTTAAGTGACTTAGTCGACGAATATCTAATATTCATCGTCTAAGTGTCTTACTTAGGTGACGAAATAAATCTGTGTCGTCACCTTAGTTGTTCAATATAATATTTTTTTCCTTTTAATTGAAATACTTAGACGATGAAAACTTGTAAGTTCGTCGGCGTAGTGGAGTACTTAAGCTACGAAAGAATGTAAGTTCGTCGGCTTAGTGGTCCACTTAGGTGACGAAAAATTTAGTCTTCGTCGCCTAAGTAGTTTAATTTAAAAAAAAAGAAAGTAAAATTGTGACAAAATATAATTAATATATTAAAAAATTTATTCATACAAATTAAATACTTAATATTAATAAATTTTTTCATACAAACTAAAACGCTAGATAAAAGAAATTAATCGAACAACAAAATAATGTATGGGAGGGGGAGGAGCCTGCTAGAGCTAGCTAGCTACTTTTGGGTCGACTGAAGACTTGGAAACGTGTTGAACTGTTGCTCCAACTGACTAAGACGCTCTTGACCTTCTTGGGCCATCTCTTTGGCCAGTCGTGTCTTCTCCTCAAGTACGGCGATTCGTTCATTGGCTTGTCGAGCCTCCTCTTTGGTCTGTCGTGCCTCCTCATCTGCATGTGTCATACGGTCTCTAGCCTCTCGGGCCTCCTCCTCCGCCCGTCTGATATGCTCCTCATTTGAAGACCGACAGCGTGCAGTGGAACTTTCCCCTGTAGATGATTGGGAGGAGCTGACACCAAAGGTTACTCCTCCTAGGCCCCGAATCTCACCGTTGTTTCGCGGTCTTAGTGCGTTTACAAGCACTCCGGCCTGAACCGGCTCGTCGAAATAGTGAATGATCTGATCTTCCGGAACGTCTGGGTGCTCCTGCCTCACCTTATCGACCTCGGCTCTGATCTTTTCATGCATTTGAAAATGAAGTGCATTAACATCTTTAATCACATAAGAACAGTGTCAGATGATGAATTTAAACATAATAGGAAACTTACTATATTTTTTGCCGCTTTCAGGTGTTCAGAAGGGTACACCATCTCATAATTCTTCACCAACGCCATTTGTTCACCTTTTTCCTTCAACTCGAGTGCCATATAGATGAAAGGCTTAGAACCGGACCGATGGTGCAGTGTCTTCTTCGCCCGGTTGATTGTGTTGGCGGCCGATCGTCTCTGTAGAAGTTTAATTATATTTGGAACAAATAAGCATTCAAACAAAACAAAAATCAAGAATGTTTACATTTCAAAGCGCAGACTAATATTAGAAATTGTATACCTTGAACCCATCGCTCTGGAAGTGTTCAAACAGCCAAGCCCAATCGGCCTTCCTATTTTTGAACTCTTTTGGGACTTCGCCAGGGTTGTCAATCCTAAGCCTGTTGAGCTTGCTCTTGAAGGCTGTGTAGGTCTTGGCGGTATGCTTGTAAACCGACTCTACCATCTTCTGATCATCCCAAGGGATGTCATAAACAAGCTGTTACAAAAAAATAAAATGGAATTAAACAATTAAGTGAAATACGACGAAAAAATAAAATATTATAAATTATAGTTGTTTTCTTCTTACGTCGAGTTCATTAGAAAGCTTATTCTGATCATCCTCCTCCAAGTCCCACCAACCGGCAGCAGTCATGGGAATGTTGTCCCGAATGATATGGTCGATACCATGAGTCAGCTAGCTGTTCTGTGTACTGGTCTTTGGTCCGTGCAAGAACTGATCATCCATGACGATCTTCACCTTCTTTCCATGATGGACCCAGTACTGATAGGCCTTTAAACCTTTGACCAACCCCCGTTTGCGTTTGGGAGGAGGTGCTACCAAAATAATAACAGTTTTATTAGGGAGTAATAAGACATTTATAACTAAATAACTTAATTAAAAGTGTTGGATTATCTTGACCTCTATCAGGCCGAGGACGAGATGTGCGCCGACAACTGATCTCTTGTGTAGGGTTGTCTTCGGTTTGAGGTGTGGCCTGAGACGATGGAGGGGCTGGAGTATCTTCCACCGACAACGGGGGAGGGGGGGGGAGGTGCTGATCCGCTCGCAGACGCGACCGTAGTTGGCTGCGACGAACTCCCTTCTGAGGCATTTGACCTGTAAAAGCGGTCAAATGCCTCCTGCCTCTTCTTCATCTTCCTATGAGTCGGCCGCATATTTTTCCTATCAAGAAACACAAATTATATCACAAACACTCTCATTCTGCATGTTATTAAGTTGATGTTGAATATGGCTCCCCAATAGGAATATGCATCTATTCATGAATCATTAGCAAGCACAAGGGACACATGGTAGCTACCAGCAATGATATAAGCACATTACAGGATATAATAATGATTATAGGATCTATCACTTTCACTATCAAATATATAATCCAACATCATTAAGGATATATATAATCACCATTTTCTGTGTTCCAAATGTTTATCCAAACATCATTAGTAAAAGAGAGAGTGTAACCTATCATTGAGATTCTTTGATTATGAGACAGTGTCTCCTTAATTATAGATTATGCTGATAATCTATAATTATAGATTTAGACCAACGAAGAGGTATATGTTCTTAACTCAAACCAGCACGTACAATCCTACAATTAAGTGTGCGCAACAATAAGCTACGAAAATGATTATGCTGATAATCGATCGAGCACTGGTTTCTGACTTGAGTGAGTGAACTAGCTACTGATATATTTGTCTTAGTCTGCATCTTACAGCCGTTCAAATGTTCACAGAAAAGGGTAATTATATATATCCAACATCTATAATCTATCACTTTCACTATCTGCAGGGTGTATAATCCAACATCATCACAGACAAAATATAAATGTTTTTGCTGAATCTTTAGCATATGAAGGTATACACATGCAAGTTAAAACTATCTTCATCATGAATGATCTTCCACTGTGCCTGTCAAAAGTAATATAAATGTTTTGAGATGTAGATGCATTTGGGACTGCAATGAATTCATCAGAAGTGACGAAATGTAAGCGGTTGTTGTCGCGAATAACGTCTACATTATGGATTTGAGAAGGCGAATGCTCTTGATATGGTTCATCAGTGTCGTCGTCATCTTCATCACCATTTTCTACGGCCCCTTCAATTGTAGACGCATTCCATATATTCCTATGTGACATCGGGTTAACCACTTTCCAAAATCCACTGGCCTTAGGATCATCAAGATAAAACACTTATTTTGCCATGCTGGTAAGAATGAAAGGCTCATTTTCATACCAGCTTGTGTCTGTGGTCACTGATAACATGTCGTAATCCATCTTTGTATTCCTAGGAACACTTGGATCAGTATTGAACCATCTACACTTGAACAAGACAACGCTCATATTTCCATATACTAGTTCGACAATGACGAGTAGCACTCCGTAGTAGGTTGAGTAGTCACCATCTACCATGACCCCGTAATTTTGCATTTTGCGATTTACATCTCGTTGAAGTGTCACAAACTTGACGCCGTTGACAAAATACATCGCTCGCACTGTGGGAAATCTGCGTTCTAGCCAAATGGTGCAATTCTGGCGAATACCAATCACTCTTCTGTTTTTGGAGATTTTTCACCTGCCAAGTTGTGATAAATTATTTAAATTAAACATTAAAATCAAAATACTAATATTGAAATAGAGATATTCTAACCCAAAAAATGTTATGACGTACCCATTTGCGAAAGTAATCAGGAAATGTTCTTTTGTGCGTCTCTTTCGGCTGTAGGTCTCTACGATTTCCTTCAATGAGCTTCAAATGCTCACGCATGAAATATTGTGCTTCGTCACAGTGTTGTAGTACGCACCAATGAGCTTGAATTAGCTCAGCATCTGTCAATCTTTCTGAATTTGGTAAATTACCAAACGGACGTACAACACTAGAAACCACTGAAAGATTGAACTCTGGTATTGTAGAGGCCGCTGTAAAAGATTCTGCTTCATCACTGTTACGGAGATATAAGTTGCAGTATGTTACACATTCATGTGCAACGTACGACTCCGCTATCAATCCTTCAGGGTTACTCTTGTTTTTACATAACCGTTTGTATTGAAACAGTTGCCTGAAATATGAAAGGCTTATTAGTGAAGTATATATATAAGACAATATAACGATGAATGGGGAATTACGAATAATAAATAGTACCTTTCTTGAGGATATATCCAGGTGGTCTGAACTGGACCAGTAAGCAGTACTTGATCTGGAAGATGGATCATCAGATGAATCATACTGTCAAATAAAGCAGGGGGGAAATCATTTCCAATTTGCACAAAATGTAGATGATGTCTTCTTTGAGAATGAGAACATCTGACTTCTTCAGCTCTTTAGCGCATAACTTCTGAAAGAACCTACACAACGTTATTATAGGTTCCACCACATCTTGATGCAAATAGGGTCAGATAACCACTGGAATAAGACGTTGCAGTAAAACATGACAGTCATGACTCTTCAATCCGTTAAACTTATTCAGCCCCAAATTAATGCACCGAGATATATATTTCCTGCATACCCATGAGGATACTTTACTCCTTTAAACCATATGAAAACTTCATTCTTGAAAGCCGGTTTAACTGTGTAAGGTGCAACATGTATGATCATCCCTGACGCCGTCTTCACTGGCCATAAGTGTTCTCGTATGTTCTTTTCCTCTAGATATTGACGTGCTTTCAAAGTGTCCTTACTCTTTCCTTTAATATCAAGACTTGTTCTCACAAGGCTGTCACTTACTCCCTTTTCTATGTGCATGACATCTAGGGTGTGCCTAAGAATGGATTTCAACCAGTAAGGTAAATCATAGATCTACTCTAAGAATGGAAGCCATCTACGGTGACCCAAGTAACACACCTTCTCAGCACACCAAACATAATAGACTTCTTTCAAGCAAACATGACAAGCTTTGTATCCTTTAGCGGCCTGAGACGACAACATCCCGTAACCAGGAAAATCACTTATGGTAGACATCGCAATTGCTCTCATCACGAATGATCTTCCATTGTGCCTGTCAAAAGTAAGAGCTCTATTTTCTCATAAATCTAACAGCTCGTCGATCAAAGGTTGCAGATACACATCCAGACACTTTCCTGGAGACTTTGGAACGGGAATTAACAGAGACATCATACTAAATTCCTTCTTCATACACATCTAAGGAGGGAGGTTGTACGGCACAAGAATAATAGGCCATGTACTATGACTCAAACTCATATTTCTATGGGGATTCACTACCAGCAAAAAGGCTTTTCCCGACGAAATTAAAAAAAAAACGGCCGACGAATTAAAATTTTCGTCGGTACTTCTATAGAATAGCCGACGATTTTATTTTTCGTCGGTGGAAAAATAAAATCGTCGGCCATAGTTTAACCATAGCCGACGATAATGTTTTTTCGTTGGTATAAACAAAAATCGTCGGCTATATTCATATTTCAGTCGACGATTTGGATTTTCGTCGGCCTTTCTCTGAAACATTAGCCGACGAAAACTTTAGAAATTTTGGCCGACGAAATTGACATTTTATCGTCGGCCATAACTATATTGAAAAATACATATTTTATTTTAGACAGAAAATGATGAAAGAATAGCCGACGAGTATGTCTCTCGTCGGCTATGATTTAAAAAAAAAAACAAAAAATGACCAGATTCCATTTTCTATCACTAATGATAAACCATTGCTTCATCCTTCAAACAGAAAAAAGTCGTGAAATAAGATATGACCAAAATGATAAAATACGTTTACGGTTGAAAAATGACAAGATTCCGATAAAATCTGAGTCTCGCAAGATGCGGTCAAAGGTTTTCTTCCTTCGTTTCCCTAATGGTAGCGTTACCTTCGGTAAATATTTTGAGAAAAATTTTAATACGATTAGTTGCATCTCATCGATTTGAAACTATTATCTGTTGAAGGTCAGGCAAAAAAACATCATTTAGACAGTCCAATTACCATTTCTAAGCGTTTAGAGGTTTGACTTACCCGGTTGACCGTTCCGATCGAGCCTTTAACGTTGTCAGCTGAAGTTGGATTTTTTTCCATACATGTATTTAATCTTAACGGTGATATCTGATGGTTGGAATAGATTTTCTAAACTTTTAGATTCAAAATCAGAACATATGCACTAATGTTCCTTAACTTGTTTACTAAGTGTTTAAGTGAATGTATAGTTTCAAATAGTTACTATACGTAGACTCTTCAAATGCGAAAATGTTGTGAAATAAGATATGACCGAAATAATGAAATACGTCTACGGTTAAAAAATGACAAGGTTCTGATAAAATCTGTGTGCCGAATGTTGCGGTTAACTGTTTTTTACTTTCGTTTTCCTATGGGTAGCATGGCGTTCGTTAAATCAATTTTGTAAAATTTTTATACGATTAGTTGAGTCTCAATGATTTGAAACTATTATCTGTTGAAGGTGAGGCCAGAAACCGTCGTTTAACTAGACTAATTTCCGTTTTTAAGCGTTTAGAGGTTTGACTTAGTGGTTTGACCTATAGTTTAGCCGACGAAAATTATATTTCGTCTGCTAAACTCTTGCGATCCGCGCCTTTTTATTCTCCGCCGTTGGATGGCTCAGATCCGACGGCTGTTGATCTTCCAAAGTATAGCCGACGACATTCAAAGAATAGCCGACGAAATCTTTTAAATCGTCGGCTATTCTCTCTGCGATCCGCGCCTTTTTATTGTCCGCCGTTGGATGGCTCAGATCCGACGGCTGTTGATCTTCCAAAGTATAGCCGACGACATTCAAAGAATAGCCGACGACATTCAAAGAATAGCCGACGAAATATTTTAAATCGTCGACTAAACTCTTGCGATCCGCGCCTTTTTATTGTCCGCCGTTGGATGGCTCAGATCCGACGGCTGTTGATCTTCCGAAGTATAGCCGACGACATTCAAAGAATAGCCGACGAAATCTTTTAAATCGTCGGCTATTCTCTCTGCTATAAAAACTGAAAGTCGCAGACAGCCCGACTTTTTCTCTCCTAAACCCTAAAACATCTCCTCCTCCTCCTTCTCCTCCTTCTCCTCCTCCTCCTTCCCCTCCTCCTCCGGCCTCCTCCTTCTCCTCCTTCTCCTCCTCCTCCGGCCTCCTCCTTCCCCTCCTCCTCCAGCCTCTTCCTCCTCCTTCACCTCCTCCTTCCCCTCCTCCTCCGGCCTCCTCCTCCTTCTCATCCTCGATCCGTAGGTAATTTTTTTTTTTGTAATTTATTTTAATTGTATAATTTAGGTATGTAATTTAGATATTTAAGTGTGTGTTAAATTGTTATATATATTGGTTATATATATAAATTGTTAGATTAATTATATATATAAATTTGTAGATTAATTATATAAATTGTTATATATTTGTTAATATATACACATATTTGTATGTGTGTGTGTATATATATATATATATATATATATATATATATATATATATGTTAATGTATATTTTAATTGTTATATATAAATTTTTAAATTAATTATATATATATATATATATATATATAAATTGGTAGCCTAATTATATAAATGGTTATATTTATGTTAATATATATATGGTGTTGTAGGAAAATGGAATTGGTCTACTCATTTCATTGATAATCCCCTTTATATAGGGTGAGTATTACAACGGTAATAGGAAATACATTAATGACAATAATGACTACATAATTATCTATCGTCAGTTACATTGACGAAGGCACATAATACGTTTTTCCTTTAACACTCCCCCTTGTGCCGAGTCAGAGGTAAAATGGTGCATGTGGTGTTGCCTCATTAAGAACCTTGCCAAGTAACAAAAACCCAATGGGAGAAAATAAAGCTTTGCTCGAAGGACAAAAAGAGCGCAACGCACGTATTACATTTGAAAACAACATGTATGTGCTAGACTCCCCCTGATGTCTGCACCTCCCCCTGATTTTTACATTAATCATGGGATTCTCCCAGATTCTTTCATTTGATCAAGGGAGCTTCAGTAACATTAGCATAGTTATGCATTTTCACATGTTTTTCCAAATATGACTTTGAGCAATGATTTAGTAACTAAATCTTGCCACATCTTCCTCAGATCCAACTTGATTTACTTTGATCTTGAGGATAAGGTTGTTCATGAACCGAACACATTGGTTCATATTGAACATCAGGTTCACTCGTGGTATGACCTTCATATAACAAAACAGTCATAACTTTGTCTAGAGTATGGATGAACCATTAAGAGATTTGAAATTGATCTGTGACAATAGATTTTCTTATTTCACCTTTAATGCGTTTTTCTTTACGCATAGTTAGCTATGACGTGGATAATTTCTTTATCATGTCACATTCTATGTAGAGATTGAATAAGCCCAAATCTTTCATATCTTTAATGAAAGAACGATTTGCGTTGCGTAGGCGCAGAGCTAAACATAGCTTTACAAATTTACATCGAATGAGAGGTCGAGTCTTACATATTATGTTTAAGTACAATCATGCGTTATTGCACTTGTATAGGAATTTCATTTCCCAATACTTCTTCGTCATCTTCCTTTAGATGAAAAACGGATCTATTGTTAGAGTAAAGACTTCGACTGATCATGAGAGTATATGTAGGCCTCACTTTATTCTTTAGAGTGCCTAAGCCGATTGATGTATGGTCACCATCATTACAGTCCTTGAGTTTCATTTCAAGACTGTGTATTCTCAAGATCTTTTCATTCTTAACTTAGGATTTACAATACACTGAGTTTCTCTTATTTCATTTAAAGTTCATATATATCCATACTGAAAACGCAAGGGCATAATTCATCAATCCCTTTCCAATCAAGTAGTCACTTTAGTGAACGTTTCAATTTCTTTTGCAAACGTACTCATGTGATCTAGAGTCACTTGATTTGGGTAGATGAAGTCCGTTTAGGATCCTCATGTATATCTCTTAATTTAGATCCCCATAGAGATATATGTTTTGATCACTTTTCGTAAGCTGCATGTTCAGTTTTTCGGAAACTACCAAACTGACAAGGTAGTGGAGTGCAATGACATCCATTACGAGAAATTGTCTCATCGTAGTCCATTACGAGAGAATATCTCCTCGTAGTCGATTCCAGTGCGTTTTTGAGAGACCTTGCGCCATAAGGTGAGTCTGCATACTCTTATTCTCATTACGCATTCTAACAAAGATATATTTGATAGGGTTTATATTTGCGGTGTCGGCGTCACCTGCCCAAAAGACCTATCTCTTTGTTTATACTGGATCGCTTCTTTCCATTAGGCCAGTTTACTAAGTTGACATTTTTCAACGAAGTATGGTTCGATAGTAGACTCATTATTCCACATCCTCATGTACACTAGTGTAATGTGTTTGTAGAGATCTCTATATTTTAAGGATTGGTTCTAACATTTGAGGCGTCCCCCAATGATAACCACAATCCATAAATATTCTCATGAGACGGATTTGAGTATCACTGATCAATAGATCAGGTTGTGCCAAACTTGTTTTCTTCCTTCACACAAGTATGTATCGAACTTAAGGTGGCCTCCCCCTCTTCCTTGGAGAGCCACGGCCTGTGACGCCATTTATGCCACTTATGGCGTCACCATGCCACCATCCATGGTGGCAGTGCAATACCCAATTCCTCTTGGGTGGTACTATGTCCTTTTGATAAAACACAATCCTTGCAGGTATATTTGCAGCAGGTTTATATGATCTCGTCACTTTAATGTATAAGATATCTACACACTTTGCTTTGTGTGATTTTGGGGATCGAGATGAGACACAGTGGGGACAAACCACGACAATTCCTGTCGTTCCACTTGAACATGCTTGTTCTTATCTCCCCCTAACGACGGGAAGACTGTCTCATCAAAGTGACACACCGCAAATCTAGCGGTGAGGAGATCGCCTGTCAAGGTTTCGACATAGCGGACTATAGCTGGAAGTTCATATCCAGCATAAATATTTATTCATCTCAAGTAACCCATCATTGTGCGCTGTGGCGGCGCAATTTTGGCACATAAAACATTTAATAGAGCTCAAGGATTGTAGATCCGTGTCAATCCAAAAGAGCTCAAGGATTACAAGTTTGTTTGAAATCCTTAAAAATCCTCACACATAGTCACTAGTTATGGTGTAAATTGGTTCAATGATGATGGCCATAGATGAAAAAGTAACGCTGCATGCAAAAATTGCATAACCCAAAACGGAAGTATTGGTGTGCTTTACCAATATTAAGACTATTACTGTAGTCGTTTTCCGTGAGACCAATTGGGTTTTTATATAGGAATATGATGTTCATTACAAATCCCATATAATAAGCCATAAAATCATCACACCTAGGGAAATTAACCCGGCCTAGGTGCTTTGACTTTCTAGCATAAGTAGCAGAAATTTTAATTGTGGATGGTGTCATGACACGTGACCAGCGTGTCGACACAACAACCAACACCATAAAATATCTAAGGTGTCCGCAAGTTGGTTGAATCAATCCACTGAATGCTCTTTGAATTCAATATAAGAATATAATGAGAACACATGTTTCCTTTGCATATGATGGTGTCAATCATAATTTTACGAGTAGGCTTTGAATGATGTACTTTTATTCATAAAGTCACGATGGATATCAGAAGCATAATAGGGTATAAGTGCATGTACTTTGTGCATCAATCATAATGCCACCTTAGGGGAGCGGTGGAATCTAGGGTTTGAACACACGTCTTCAACCCTACATGGATTGTATCGAAATAATATTTGAGGATAAAATGTTCTTTGATCGTCCTCAGTTTCGTGTGTGAACCATATTCTTCTGGTGTTTGCTTCTATTCATCCAAAATATGAGTGTCCATAGTAATTTCTTTAAAGTTCGGATCACCAGATCAAAGCCAATGTATGTCAGATTTCCAAAAATATCGTTTTCTTTTGACTTTGGGTGCAATTAGTGGTTACATATAACCCACTAAGTTGACATATAAACTTCTCTAATACTCGTTTACATCCGCAGTCATTAGAGGTAATGCAAAGGAGCTCAGATGAAATTCTCATCTATGTCTTTATACATGAACATCGTGGCATAAATTTCTTTAAAATGTGGAATAAATTCAATTTTCTTTTATCGCATAAATTGTCAATTTGACATATGCTCAATATATACATCGAAACGTAACTCAAGTTCCTTAGAGTAACTCGATGAGGATTATAATAAAAGGTATTGTAATCCCAATTAGGCAATTGCATTATGAATCTCAAAGGAACAGATATTTAGATCCTTATCACTTTCATTATAGTACTACAGTTCTTTAGTACTATTATGCTATTTTTTGTGATATATTAGTACTATTGTCCTTCAGTACAATTATTTTAGAGAGTACATGGTGTATTTCTTTGCACACAGTCCATTGTGTCATGCCTATATTATGTCTTTGCACACAGTTCTTTGTGTCATGCCTATATTATGATATGTTGTTTTTCTTTATGCAATACTTTGCAAAGTTAGATATAGAAAATTGAATCATGTATATTATGAATAAAATTTGAATAATCTCAATTCCTTTAGAGAAATTTCAAAAATGAACTTGCCAACGATTACATTTAGTCTTGTCCAATTTAGAGAGAGAAACTTTAAGACCAAAAAGTCTAATTTAGGACCAAAAGTCGTATTTAGGCGTAATAGCCTTTATAAGGATATCATGTAAGTTTAAAAGTAGACTGATCAAAGTCTATCTTTGATTGAGCCAGATCCTTTTTGCTCTTTTAATAGCTGCAATGATGAGATGTGTCATTTGGCATATTCTTCCCAGATGTTATGTTTTTAATTGTAAACTCATTTTCAATGTTATTGTTCGATATTGAAGATACTTTTCTAAAATCCGCGTATTTATATGATTCTTCATATTTATTGAAAGTCGTAGCTAATTCTTTGCTAGCGTATAATGTACGTATCAATAGTTCATTGAATTACAACAATGACAGAGTGCTTCACTGCACATGACATGTCCCCTATGTCATCTTTTAAATGTTACATTGTTTCCACTTACTTTTGGATGATTATATGAATTTTACGTCCATGGTAATTACCCTTTGTTTTAGGGTCGTTGCATGACTTTACCCAATTTGTTCAAGAATATATATATATTTTTCTAAGACCTTACATCGTCATTGCCTTTTGATTTAGGATTGTTGCATTACTTTGCATAATTTGTTCCAGGGAATTTCTTTTCAGACCTTACGTTGTCATTGCCCTTTGGTTTAGGGTTGTTGCATTACTTTGCATAATTTGTTCCAGGGAATTTCTTTTCAGACCTTACGTTGTCATTCAAGATATTGAAATTATATATTTAGCTATTTACATAAAGCAGTTCGTATAAATATACCATGTTCAAGCCTTTGTTGGCTCAATAGGGGAATTTGGTACTCAAGTTCTTCAGAGCCCAATGTGTCAAAGTCAAACTGTGATGGTTAAACCATCTGTAAAATATAGGAAGAATAAAATGTATTAGTTTCGCGGTCTATGACATTCACGACAACTAAAATAAACCAATATACATTATGGTAAATCCGATGCTTCGTGAAATTTCGTTATCATAATAAAATTTTGATTTTTTCATATTCATTGCATGTAAAGCTAATGAAATTTCATTATCATTGCTCTTTATATAATCAAGAAGATATCCATGAAATTTTTTTTTTTTCAAGAAATTAAAATTGGATCTCAAGGCCAAAATTTGTAATGGTCATATTTTTCTTACTTCGTGAAAATACCTTTCCACATTATAGGTTTGTCACTTTTTCTTTATATTACGAAGCTCATGAAATTACATTATCAGAGCAGTGTTCAAAATAAATAATATGTTAAATAAAACAATTATTTAACACTAATAAAATGAACATATAACGCTTCATGTTTCACATTTATATAAAATACTAATGCAATCAATTTGAATAAAGCATTATTTCATATAAATAACTGAAACAAAATATAATGAAAGCAGAGCGTCAATGTAAATATTACTTGTAAGTTTGCCAAATAAACTGCATATGAATCGATTGCTCGATCTCCGACTCCAAATTTGTCGTCGCATATTCATCGTCGCATCATTAAATTGATATGTCACATAAAAAAAAAATTCATATAATTAGTCACTTTAATCATACATTTACCATATTAATTGAATAATTTAATATTTACCATTAAATTCATAAAACAGTAAATAGTCACAGTAAATAAGAATTACTATGCGGTAATTTTAAAATTACCTTCAAATTTTAACCCAAAAAGAAAATTCTGTTTTTTTTCGTGGGTCGGGTCGGGGGAAACCGGGTCGGGTCGGGTTGAGTTGCAACCGGGTCGAACAAACTCTGCCGACGAAATATTTGTCGGTAGAACTTCTGGGAGGCAGCCTTTCCCGACGAGTTGTCGTCGGTAGAAGCGGGATCGGATCTTGGCTGTGCTGGCGATCGGATCGGGGCTGCTGGACGAAGGGGGGACCGGATCGGGGCTGCTGGAGCGGCGTCGATGGATCGAAGGGAAGGGCTGATGTCGAGATGGGAGTGGCCGGGACCGGAGGATCGAGCCGATCGGAGGTCGAGATCGGGGTGGCCGGGACCGGAGGATCGAGCCGATCGGAGGTCGAGATCGGAGTGGCGTCGAGGGGGGGGGGCTCCTGATCGAGGTCGAGCGGAGGGCCGGGACCGGAGGATCGAGCCGGTTCTGGGTCGGACGTTGGCCTGGGCAGGGAAAAGAGCCGGGCAGGCCTAGCGGCGGCGGCGGCGGGGGGAGGGGCGGGCTGCTGCTGTGGCTAGGGTTTTTTTTTTCAGTATAAAAATTTTTATTATTATTTTTTTTTTCTTGGCTAAAAATCTCAGCGTTAGGTAAAGTGCTGATAACGTGTTGTAGGAAAATAGAATTGGTCTACTCATTTCATTGATAATCCCCTTTATATAGGGTGAGTATTACAACGGTAATAGGAAATACATTAATGACAATAATGACTACATAATTATCTTTCGTCAGTTACATTGACGAAGGCACATAATACGTTTTTCCTTTAACATATGGTTATTTGTATGTATATATATGTTAATGATGAAATATAGTTATATTTGTATATAAATGGTTATATTTATGTTAATGGTTAGTATTATTTAAAATTAGTTAAATTATAAATATTAATTTGTTAGTATGTTTTAAAATATGTTAGTATTATTGGTTATTATATTAATTAGAATTTGTTATTTAATGTAATATAATTTAATATTAATTAATGTATTACTTTATTTGTTTCCAGATGGCCGATGCATTTAGACAGCTATTCGGAGGCCGTCGTTCCAGATCTAGGGGTTCTAGAAGTTCTGGCGGATCCGGAGACTCCGAGAGGACCCCTAGCCAGCCTGAGAGGACCACCAGCCAGCCTCAGAGGATCGATTCATCCCAGCCGCGGAGGAGTGTGAGCAACCGGCATCAGAGCCTTTTATCGGCGGGGCGGCCGTCGAGCAGTTCATGTCCCCCTCTCCGGCCAGATCCTCCGAGATGTAGTACGCAGCTATTTCAGAACGACATAGCTCCAGACGTTCATCATGTCCGTATGCCTGAGGTTCATCGGGAGCCGATGACGAGTCATGCGCCGTTTGCTGCTGACTCTACTGAGGGGCCTACTCTCCCTAATCAGCTATACCTGCCATACCCGAGGTCAACGAGCGTGGTGTGCCCATATGGCCTGCTAGGCCTCAGTACGTGAGTGTTGCGGAGGCATACTATTATGAGCCATTTGAGAGACCTGAGCTCCTGATTTCGGCGAGATTAAAACGAAAGTCGACAATCGGGTCATCGAGTTCAGGTAACATTTGATTTTATTAATTAAATATTTTATTAAAATTAACGCACTAATATTTAATTTTTATAACCAATCGTCGTTTATGTGATAGGGACCGCCGCCGCTAGCAGTTCAAGCAGGAATACGAGAGGTGTCATATGTTTTGATACGCTCAGGAAAAGTGTTGAGACCAGCGGGAGGATCCAGATCAACGAACCCCCTAATCAGGATGTTCAAGGGAAAAAACGCCGCGATTACGCGGGTTGCGTGGGAGCACTAATTAGGGATAGAGTCCCTATGTTGTGGACACGGTGGGCTGATGTGCCGGAAGAGATCAAGAGGGAGGTCAACAACGCGGCGTCGGTGAGTAATTTAAAAAACTTAATTTCTTTATCGTAATATTTAATAATTTTCGGTATTGTTATAATTTTAAAACTAATAAAATATTATCTTTCAAGCATACTTCGAGATTGCCGAACACAAGAAGATTGGGCGGACGCGATGCAGAACTCGAGGTACGTTGGGAATTCCTCATCTTATAATTTGAAATATTTTATGATATTAATAATATTTCTAATGCACTTTTGTTTTTTCCGTAGGTTCAAAGAGTAGAAGAACGAGCTCCGTACCCACTTTACCGAATACGACAACCGTGGTCGTATGGGTACTCCAAGAGAGTTCATGTTCAGGGAGTACGAGTGGCGTTGGTTGAAGACAGTAGACTTCAACAACCCACTTATGCAGGTAAATACTAAACTTAACTATAAATGTTTATTTTGTTAAAATTTTAATTATTAGTTTAATTATTTTATAATTATTACACTAATATTTTTTGATGTATTTTTTTAATATTTTATTATTTGTTTGAAAGAACGGTCTCGGATAAACTCTGCGAACCGCCGCCGTAACACAACCCCCCATCATGGTGGTTCTAGGCCATTTGCACAATATCAGGAGGAGGCGCTTACAGATCATCCTGATAGCAACCCGTACGTGGAGACGTTCAAGAAGGCTTATCCACAAGCGACAGAACAGCTCGTAAGTCGTTGATTACGAGTTTAAAATTTTAATTATTAATTTTACTTAATTATATATTTGTTAGAATATTAATTTTTTTTTCCCGTTTAATTAGGAGAGGGTGAACCGGGCCGAAGAAGAAGTGTTGCAGCAAGTAGTTCGGGAGACACAACCGAACATTTCAGAGGCAGATCTGCAAGAAGCCCTGTGCCAGGTCGACTGATCGAATGTCCAAACTGCAGCGAGGATATTCGACGCAGCCTTCCCAAAACGGTCAAACGACTACTACTGCCGGGGTTTGGGAAGTTCTGGAATAGGGGTCCTGAAGACCACTAAGGGAGCTCAAAAGAGGGGAGGCGGGGACATCCAACAGATGAAGGGGGAAATGCAGAGATTGGCAGAAGAAAATGCAAGATTGGCGGCCCAGTTCCAGAGAACACAGCAGTATCATATGGAAATGGAGCGTTGGCATGCTGAATGCGAGAGAATTCGGCGACAGAACTACGCCGGCCAATAAAACTGGTGGTATGCTATGTTCGCGGCACAACAACAAGGCCTTGAACCCCCGCCCCCGTTTGAGCCGTTAAATGAACCTCGAATGCCGAGAGCTCCCGAGTTCATTCAGCAGGATGACGAGCATGATGGACAGCAAGATGGTGGCCAGGATTAGGGTTTAGGGTTTAGGGATGGAACAAATTAAATAATTAATAAAAAACGTGTTTCTTGTTAGATTGTCATTGTGAATTGCAGGTTGCTTGGAATGGTAATTTAGAAATTAATTTAATTTTTTTTTTCCCAAAATGTAAGAATAGCCGACGATATTGACATTATTTCGTCGCCTATCACTGCTATAGCCGACGATTTTTATCAAATTTCGTCGGCTATAACTGTTATAACCGACGAAAATGACATTATTTCGTCGGTGGTCTATGTTAAATAGTGACGGTTTCGTCGGCTATAACTAATTAATGCCTCTTAAAATATTAATATATTCCGACGAAATCTTCATGTCGTCGGCTATATTTCAGAACAAATAACCGACGAAACAGAAGAGATCATCGGCTATATTTTACGATATCGTCGGCCATATGTGAAAATATCCGACGAATTTCGTTGGGCATTATGCCAAGGTTTGGTCGACGAAATGTATTTTCGTCGGTGATAATGGCCGACGATTTCGTTATTTCTTCGGGCATATGTGAAAATGGCCGACGATTTCGTTATTGTCGTCGTCTTTCGTTATTACCGACGCCGTTTTATCGACGAATAATAACCGACGAAATTTTCGTCGGTAGAAGGAATACCCGACGAAAATTTTGAATAGCAGACGAAATTTTTTTCGTCGGCTATTCTGTCCGATATGGTAGTGATTTAATCCATCTGAGGCAAGCCCAAGTCTTACATTTCGAACATCTCTTGCAAAATCAGGGAATGATATGTCAAATGACTTCTAGGTCTCACCATCTGCAGGGTGTCTGAGAGTATTATCATCTGTCCTTCTCTCTCCATGCTATCTCATTTCTTTTGCTGTGTGTAAAGACATGTAAAGACGCTTCAATCTAGGAATTAAAGGGAAATGACGAAGCACCTTCACAGGAACACTGTTTTCCTTAACTGTGCCTTGCTCCCACCTCGACGCGTGGCATATGGGACATTCATCAAGCTTGACTTTATCTTTGTAAAATAAAACACAGTTATTCTTACAGGCGTGGATTTTGTTATAACTGAGACCGAGATCGCCCAATATCTTGTGTACCTTATAATAACTATCAGGTTGATAGTTAGGAACATGAAGAGTTTCCTTCAAATGCTTTAGCAGACTATCAAAAGAGTCATTTGTCCACCTATTCTTGACTTTCAACTCCATCAGTGAGATGATGGTCCCTAAAACAGTGTTAGGACTACCCTCGAATAATGGGATATGCACTTGAGCAAGGAGTCTGGTATACTTATCATAATCACCACTGTCAATAAGAGGAATTGTGTCATCCTCAAATACTGCCTCTTGGAATTCCTCTTCCTCGCGTACTGGAGTAATTGTAGGAAAAATGTCATGTAGAATGTTCATAGCCGGGTCTTCATAAGGCTCGAAAGCACCACTAGATGTCCGGTCATGGTATCCCGCTTGGATTTCGGCAACCGTAGGTTCATAATCTGCTGCTTCACCGTGTTTACTCCATGTTGTATAATTCTGTATAATACCTCTGTTACACAGTGATCGTAGATTCTGACTATCGTCTTGCACTTAGTATTCATATAACTTAAGCAGGGACACCTGTGTGTTTTATTTCCTCCATCATGTTCGCGTACAAAATTTATAAAACTTCCTACTCCTTGTTGGTATTCAATGCTCCCCCTTGGGTACTGTATCCAACTCTTGTCTCTATCCATCGATCACCTGTCATATATATATAAGAGAAATAATAAATAATCACAAATTAACAAATAAACAATTTATATGCATGTTTCTTCTCGACCTTATGCCTCCGGTTAAGGTCCTAATCCCATTCAGGAGCACAAGACTTTGTTTCACAGTTTGTATATGTCTTGTGTATTTGTTTTCAGTCGTGAGAAAATTGCGCCAGTATCTCCCCACAGTTCCTCAAGTGCACGAATATCTATATACCTAGTATGCACTCGAAGAACAGTGTTGGGAGACCCCGTCAAAATATATACCCACGACCGCAAATGAATACACAAGACCTAAGACTTCTTAGGCGACGAAAATTTAAAAATTTTGTCGCCTAAGGTTTTTTTTCTTGTCGTGTAAGGTTGCCGAAATTAGCCTAAAACCTGCATATGCCTAAGCTGAAGTCAATTTGCCATAAAATGTACAGTACACTAGCCAACATATAAAGTTTGTCCAGTAACATATGCGAAAAAAATAGTTAAGGCTAACCAAACTACCAAAAATCAAAAACCTAGATAGGTTACGACAATACCACTAGAAGCCTACTTGGTATAAAACTTCATGACATACCTAGCCCAATCAATTCTTACTTCATCAATTTGCTTTTCAGTGTACTCAAGGGGAGGATTGTTGCTTAGCTTCCACTGAAAATAAAACCAAACAACAGGACTTATAATATGATCATAAAAAATTCTAAAATGTAGGTTAGTCAGTTAGCTATGCTATATTTAATTACCTTTGAAACAAATTCTAGGTTCCTATCTTGAATTATGTCTTTCATGTAGCGCATGATGAAGAACTCACAATCTTCATTCCGGTGTTGCTTAGGAATACCCTAAGAACAAGACATAACATGTTAGTGCACTCAAGACACACTCTGCATGCATGAAACTGGTATCAAATCTAAACAAGGTAGGACTACAGCTCGTACCAGCATTGAAACCCATGAGATTGAATCCCGGTCAGGTTTATCCATTTGAGACTTGTAAATTTTGATAGCACTTCAGCAATATAACAACAAACAGTAAGTTCATATATTTGGATAGAATTAACAAACAGTAAGTTCATATATATGGATAGAATTAACAAACACAACATGATACACAAAAATCGTTCACACTTACCTCTCCACAACATTCTTCCAAACTTCATCGCTAAGTAGTCGACGTCTTATTGGATCGAAGGAGTAGATAACTTCATTTTCTAGGTTGACCACAGTTAGCGTCCAATGCTTACTTAAAAATCAAGTTAAGAAAATGAAGTCAGCTCTAAGTTTGTGTAATTAGATGAAACTAGAGATACGACGTCACTCACCCTGAATTATAAGGCAATATAAACAGATGGCCCTTCTTTCCATCTTTGAACCTTGTTGATAGCTTGCGAGCCCTTTGTTCAACGTTTCCACAGTTAATCGATCCAATCTAGTTAGGGTCCACAAAGGCAATCATATCCGACATCTTTGATCTCTTCAACAATATGCATGCAAGTAGCTGCAACAGCAAACAAATCCATGTTCAATTTTTCCATGACACACACACACACACACACATATATAGTACAATCAAGATATGTTAGTTTAGCAAACTTACACCATATACATGCATAGGATGCCACCAGTCACACAATTATACTATTCCACATCTATTGTCTCGTCACCATCTCACATGTAAGTCTTGTTTTGGTCATCAACTTCTACACTATCGATGATTGGCTGAATCGGTGCAGGGCTATCCACCTCAAGATCGATCAGTTCACTGTCCTCTTCATTACCATAAAGATAATCCCTATCCGGACATCTTATAACCACCGACCAGTTAGCATTTAAAGGGTCATCTACATAGCAGACCTGCTTCACATCAGTACCTAACACAAAGGGATCATTGAAGTGACCTAACTTCTTCAAATTAACTAGTGTGTATCCTAGGTGATCTATCTTAATTCCCTTGTCAATATCAACCCAATCACAAAAGAATATTGGTACCCTAAAGCTATGGTAGTCCAACTCCCATATCTCTCTAATGACTCAATAAAATATGGTGTCATTGTTAACGGGGTTCTTATCCTTCGCACTAGAGACCAACATTGCATTGGCCAATAAGGAGACACCACTGCATTGAAACTGCCGGACATTGTCTCGATCCTTGGTGCTAAAGTTAACACCATCAATCTTTTAGCCATCAAATGATGGTACATCAAGAGCAGGACCAACAACAATCCACCTCATATGTTCTGATACATTATTCTCCTCATCCATAAGATCACTGCCACCTGCATATAAATAAAGCACATAAATTATCTGAATGCACACAAAGTTATTAGCTTATGTTCAAAATTAACACATCATTTCCCCTACCTTGCATTTTATCCATTTGTAAAAAGTTTTATTCTGCTTCTCCTTTAACCACTTCTCATCAACAGCAAAATCTGGAAAGCGACGCTTCAAGAAGGCCATGTGTTCACTGTAAAAGACAAGTAAACACTCAGTAACTAAAATTTAACTACATACCAGACTTGCAAAATTATTTTAACATAAATAATAAAACCACTTACTGGAAGTAGGGCCTCGCATCATCTGTATTCTGCAACACACACAAATGTGCCAGCTGCAAATGCTTTGAATCAGGCTTTATCATAAATGCACCTGATAAGGGTCCACTTGAGTTGTCAACAACCGGTACTCTAACTGTAGATTGACTTGGATCACGATATTCCAAAAACTCAAATGCTTCTTCAGCTATGTACTTCTCAGCAATGCATCCTTCTGGATGAACACGGCTCTTTACATACCCCTTTAAGGTCTTCACGTACCTTTCAAAAGGGTACATCCATCTAAAGAAAACAGGGCCACAAAGCTCTACTTCTCTAACAAGATGCACCGAAAGATGTATCATGATATCAAAGAATGAAGGTGGGAAGAATTTTTCAAGCTCACAAACTGTTTTAACAAGGTCGGCTTGCAATTTTCCTAGTTTCTCAACATCTATGACTTTATTGTAAATGGCTTTGAAGAAGTGACAGAATTTAATGATAGCATATCTCACTGGTTTTTCCAATACTGAACGAATCGCAATAGGGAGTAAGTGATAGAGTATGGTATGACAGTCATGGGATTTCATACCAACAAGTTTTAGATCATCCATGTACACTACATTCTTTATATTCGAAGAAAATCTATCAGCTAGCTTCATACCAAGAATAGAATTGTAGACAATGGTTTTTTCAGCTAACTTTAGATTCCAGCTTCCCAAAGGTAATCTATTCATTTTTCCACAGGTATTAGTAAGTGAAGCAAACTTATAGATTCAAAAAACAAGAAATAATGCAGATCGAAAACCTAATTAGTTGAAAACTCAAAACTGTAATTCAAGAACATATCCCAAATTTAGTTCCAAGTTGGAATCCCATTCATACAGCTTAGTTCATACACCCCAAATTTAGTTCAACCAAAACCCCAACAAGGATAACAAACCCTAAATCTCAAATCGAGTTATCCGAAACCTAAGCCTACACCCCAAATCAATTTTAGAAACCTCATGGCCAAACCGAAGCCTAGCTAGACCCCAAACCAAATTTGACAAATATCCAGCTCCGAAAGCAAAGCTCATGGCCAAATTTGTGTTCAATATCAGAAACTCATTAACCCATTAAAGTACCTATTGAATGAAAATCGTTGAGACGATTCCAAGAACTTCAATCGAACACAGTGGGAGTGAGAGAGCTCGAGGAGGTCGATGAGTGGGAGTGAGAGTAGGAAACTAAATTGGTTTTTTTTTAACTGTTAGTATTTATACCTAGGGTTATGATTACAAGTATTGTTGCATAAATCCTGAGACAACATAACTTCAAAAGCATAATAATGAACATTGTCTAAAGCAATTGTCTGGGAAAAAAAATATAGACAATGCACAATAATTGACTAAAAGCATTGTGTGACGGATACCAATCAGACAACATATAAATTTAAAGGTATTGTCTGATGCCGATTTTCACACAATGGTTGAATAAAAACCATTGTCTGAAGTCCCAGTGAGCGCAATGTTAAAACACCACAGTAAACTGAAATTGTCTGTAATAGACTCACACAATAGTAACATAAAATCTAGAACAAAATACTGGTCACTCCTCTAACTTTCACTAATTCGACAGTTTAGTCCTTAAGGTTTCAATTTCAACAGATCACTCCTTCAACTCTCTAATTTCGAACAATCTACTCTCTCCGTCAATTCTCCATCCAATTGCACCGTTAAATAAGTGATGTAGCAACAGACACACTGTGTAATGTCATCAATACCCCTGTATTCTTCTGTTTTAACCTTTCCCGACGACTGCTTCGTCGGTAAATGAATTCATATCTCTGTTTTAATCTTTGCCGACAACTTCTTCGTCGGTAGGATTAATTCTTATCTCTGCCAACAAAGCTGTCGTCGGCATAGATAAGAATTAAGCCTACCGACGAAGAAGTTGTCGGCAAAGATTAAAACAGAGATATGAATTCATTTACCGACGAAGCAGTCGTCGGGAAAGGTTAAAACAACTCTCGCATTCCCTCATACTGCTCAAATTTCTCCACCATTGTCCTCTCTCGTCCGGCCACATGCAGATCGTGTTCCACCTACCCAAGTGCTCGCCTCGCTCTCCTCTAGAACCCGTGCCAGCGGCGAGCTCCGACGACCACCGTGCCTCCCGCAGCCGAGCCCGAACGCCACTGCCACAGTCGACACCAAGGCAGGAGCACCACCGGCCGATCCAAAGCTCGAGGCTTCCATCGTCGTGTTCTCTTCCTTCCTCTGAGCAAGCTTCGGACAACCGTGGAGCGCGAGGGAGGCGGCAGCGGCTGAGAAACGAAGGAGGTGGCGACGGTTTCTAGACTCCGTTCGACATCGATCCGACCTTGACAAGGTAAGCATCAAACTCCCTTCTCTCTAGTCTTCATGTTGGGGGTTCGGGTAGTGAGCATGCGGCGGCGTCACGGCGGCGTTGCTGCCGTTGATGCTGCAGCATCTCTGCCGACAAATTTGTCGTTGGCAGAGATAAGAATTAAGCCTACCGACGAAGAGGTTGCCGGCAAAGATTAAAACAGAGATAGGAATTCATTTACCGACGAAGCAGTCGTCGGAAAAAGTTAAAACAGAAGAATACAGGGGTATTTATGACAGTACACAGTGTGTCTAGTGCCACATCACTCATTTAACGGTGCAATTGGATGGAGAATTGATGGAGAGAGTAGATTGTTCGAAATTAGAGAGTTGAAGGAGTGATCTGTTGAAATTGAAACCTTAAGGACTAAACTGTCGAATTAGTGAAAGCTAGAGGAGTGACCAGTATTTTGTCCTAAAATCTATTGTCTTAACACCAGCTTCAGACAATAGTCATTTTCTTACCATTGTCTGATTTTTTCAAACAATGGTTTTTATCAGTACCATTGTCTGATGACTATTGTCTATTGAGGTTTTTGGCCTAGTGTCTAGCGGAGCAGAGTGTCTCGTGCCCTACTAAGTTGTATAATTTGGTTGCACAGAACTTCTTGATTGCAAATTTCCTTGTAGTGGTTAGATCTAAAATCTACAACAGCAAAGAGAGAAGAAGCGTCAAACTATGAATTCATATTTTAGGCATTCATATATGCTGCAACACCAATTCGACAAGCTAGAGCATGTTTCAATTTCAACTTTCAACGGTCAATTTCTCTCTGTCACGTCTTATTCTACCTAAGTAAACACAATCATCAGCACCAAGGAAGTAATATAAGACCTTCCATTCTTCTTTTCAGTAGTCGTCAATATTGTTGCAGACTAAGCTAGTTTTCTTCTTCATCATCTGTTTGGTCTTTTCTAGCTTGGTCAGAATAGTCGGCAATATCATATCGATCTCTCTACCCAACGAGATCGAGAACCAAGGACACAAGACAAATTTATTCTACAAGGTGCGAGATTGAAATTAAATCTACTGTTTAATTGTCTAGCTAGCTATACATCTGATCCCTAGGAAATTAATGTAAAGGCAAACACATATATAAAATTACGATGACATTTTTCTTGGTTCTAAATTACTAGACTAGTTAATAGTACATTAATTAACTGCAGCTAGCTATCGATCGATGAGGATCATGAACATTGCGTACGTAGCTCAGCTATAGCTGTGCATAAATATGTCTTATCCTTGGTGATCTTGTCTAGGACGGCCCATCCAGAGAGAGCTGAGAGCTCGGAGACGATGGAAGTACTCAGCGATTGCCAGCAAACACCGAGCCGATTGGCGGGTGGTCAGAAGTGTTTGCAGCCGGTGAATCGTCTGCAGCCTCAGATTATCAGCCTGCAGCACACATAACGTAAGTTTTCGTTAATTTAACTATTTACATCATAGTTATAAAACAGATTAACACTCACCCTAGTATTTTCACTGGTTTACAATACGCAGACGTTTGACTTCGTTGTATAGAATAAGAGATTGATAATGAAATTGATTAACCAAATTTCTTGGTAATTATGAGTCGTGGGGTAGAGTTACTGACCATTTTGCAAAGAATATATTGACTATATAAGGTGAAGAAAAGAAAACAAATACATACAAGAGACTATGAAGCCATCTTCCTCGAGTAATTTTAGGATACATATATAATCTGTCAATGACATAGACTTCTCGACCATTTCAATATGCAGACCACCTTTTCGTCGCTACCAATCTTAATTAATGTAACAGCCTGGCACACTTTGAGATATTGTCCGCTTTAGGAATCACCCATCACAGTTTTGTTTCTGGGAGCTCACAAGCAACTTTCCCGTAGGTCTCCCATCCTGGGATTGCTACGGGAAAGTTGCTTGTGAGCTCCCAGAAACAAAACCGTGATGGGTGATTCCCAAAGCGGACAATATCTCAAAGTGTGCCGGGCTGTTACAAATGGTATCAGAGCCTGTCCTCGGCCGGAATTGTGCCGACGCGGACGTCGGACCCTAAGGGGGGTGGATTGAGATGACCCGGCCTTAGGGTGGATTGTGTGGGCCTGACTTGACCTGGCTATGGAAGCTAGCAGGTAGGTATGTCACAAATCCCACATCGCCCGAGGGAGAGTGGATGCGATGCTTATATGTGCAGGGTTAGCACAATACGTAGAGACGCGTTTTGGGAGTATAGTGGCTTCGGAAGGGATGGGAGCTCCGAAATTAAGCTTGCTCATCCCGTAGCAATTCCAGGATGGGTGACCTACTGGGAAGCTAGCAGGCAGACAGCTCTCGAAGCAAAACCGTGCGGGGTGATTCCCAAAGCGGACAATATCTCTACGGCGCGTGCCGGACCGTTATAATTAATTTGCTAAAACATTTATATAACGTACAGCAATGACAGTGAGGAACATCAGGAGGGTTTTGGATTTGGAAGAAGACTAGCTAGGGTTTTGGCTGAAGCCTTGTTTGTCTTGGACGAGTGAGTCAAATGAGAGTTATGGTTCAAGGGGCTACGTGGTGGTTCTAAGTCAAACGGTTACGACCATGACCTCATATCCAGGTATGGGTCTACTGTCTATGGTATCTCTACGATGTAGATCGATGTATATCAGTGGACACTAGCAAGATGGGTTTCTGCCACGTGTCTAGGTTAGAGGGTTTTCGTCTATCAAAGGTGGCCGGAGAGAGGGGTGTCGCTGCGTCTTTAGTACGGCACTGTGCTGGACTTCGGGTAAACAAGCCATTGCGTGTCCCAGTACCTCTTTTTTAAAAATTTAAAAAAAATATAAAAAAAAAAGGTGGCCGGAGAGGGAAACTAGGGTTACTGATTTTTCTGTTATCCTTGGATTCCCAGTTTGGCCCCTTCCACACTTGCCCAGAAGAACATGTAGTAGGAGTTTGCAAAGTCGAAAACAGTACAGACGCAAACCCTAATTCTTGATGTAAACATTATCGATCAATTGCTTTAAACTATTGCTCAAGAGATCGATATTGGTTTGAACATGCATGTAACATAGCTAGATTTCTAGCTTGATATCATGACGTACTAAGCAAATACATGATCTATAAGATGTTCGTGAGTATTAAATCTGTTTCTAACTTTTGATTTTAATGGGCATGGGCTGTGTTTGATTGGGAAACCTAAGGAAACGTAGAAGGAAGGGACTGAACGAACTGAATGCGCAGAGTCGTTTTCATTGAAATAATGCATACAGCGACAATCTTTCTTTCTTTCGTGAGAGAAAGACCAAGTCATGCAGATAAAATAGATTCCCATGTACCTACCATCCCACCTCATCCTCCTCATGATCAAAGAGAGTGAGACATGGAGTGGTTCGTGGTTTTGGAGTAGGTATTTCCCAACCCAAGCTCACCCAGATATTATTCCTCTCCTAATTGGCCCCCCACACCCCACAATGGACCACCATGCAATTATCTAATACGTAGTACTGTTATTTTGGTTCTCAACTCTTCTCCGGCATAATCTAAAACGATGATCGGAGAGTGTGAGATAGCAACTACTGCAAACAGTGAGCGATGGAATATGTACCTGTCTGACGAACCCTTCGAGGGTAGAGAGCTTGTTCATGGCTAAAGCCATCTGACCCATGTAGTTAGCCATGTTGGGAGGCATGCTCAGTGAGTCAGAGGCTATGGTGTCCGAGAGAGATTGGTTCAGAGCTTCAAGCCCTTGGGTGAGAGCGTCTTCAGCTTCACTTGTGGATTGTTGTAACGAACAAATAGCCATTAGTTGCTGCTCCGTCAGTGGCTCGATTTGGGTCACAATAATCTATCAAGAAAAGCTCCACACTTTTAGTAACAGATAGAGCTGTAAATTGATGATTTATAAGTGCAGTACGTTAATACCTGAGTTTGTTGGCTATAATATGTTTAAGTTTAGTAATTAACTTAATTGCTAGAAACCAACTATATATGAAGATAAACAAGACAGTTTCGATCTGTATAAATGTATCAAAGAAAGAAAGAATAGAGGAAAGACAACCCAGTAACAACTCTTTCTTTGGCTTTATTTCTCAGTCTCTTAAGAGATTGATCGACAATTATTAATTTGGAGTAAGAGACATAAGTACTTTAGGGGAAATGAGACCTAACTCGACCTTATAGTAGAAATACTTCACGATAGCTTTCGTCATTTATGATATTCGCTACCACTGCCACCCACAAGTACTTATAGTACCCATGCCATGGTCATTATTTCATTTTCAAGACATAAAAACATTTTACTCTTATTAGTTTCACATTATAAATATGACACAGCTAGTAAATAAATGATCGATAACCTTTATTTTTCCATTAATAGACCGATAATTAATATAATTTTTTTTGTTGGGTTATGAACTTTAATATTTCCGCCCTTTAAATTCAAAAAATTTCTACGCTCATAGGATGAAGTGTTCAAAGTTGGAATTAATTAAAACGTAGAAGTCGTCGCTATATCACATGCAAGTGGATCGATTACCACATGACATTGAAGCCCAAATGCAGGTTTATCACACTAATACGGTTATAATTTATATATAAACGACAAATATAATAAATTTTCCTTATCCTCTTAACGTCGTAACTCTGTGACCTAATTTATCGAGTCCGATAAATTCTGGTAATGTCCTTTTCCCAATTTGATTGCCACATATTTTTTGTTGCATGCACTTGTATCAACAAATTAATGGCTTGGGATGAGTAAGCAGCTTGCTAAACTAGGGTTAATCAAGCATAATTAAGCATATATGGAATTACCTTAATGACCTCAGAGGGCCGGAATCCACCCATCCACATGAAGCATCTTTCAGCGGGAGTCTTCCACATGCCTGAAACAATGTGAAACACATCGGTTTTGGCCACCATGCTCTTGAGGTTCATCACCTCATCATAGTGTGCCAAACAGTTGTCCACAAAAAGCCTTAGCTCATTCTCGGGCAAATGCTCTTGCACAGCTGCTCGGAGCTCACACATCAGGCGGTGGTGCTCCTCGAGCCAGCGAGCATATTCCATGTCGAAAACAGCAGCATCTTGATAAATGAAAAATGGGTATCATCGATCAGGTCGGCCTTCAAGATTATAGAAATGGCGAAAAGAAAGCTCAAAGCAATTTAAAATAAACAATAGTTATTACCTGAGCTAATGTTGTTCATACCAACTGGAACTCCTTGTTCTGCTCCTACAAGACCACCTCCAAAGAACATGCCCTAAAAGTATAAGAATAAACCCTAGTCTTTATTAGAAACATATTTATGAACACATATATAGATCAACCATGCAAATTATATCCTTCTAGTTATTAAATTAATTGATGGATATTGGTATCACCTGGGTTCTAGCTCTTTGCAGCTCTTGTTCCAGCTGTGTGAGCTTAATCCTACTCGACTCTAACTGCTGAACATATGCCTGGTAATCGAAAAACAAAACAAAGTAAGACACTTAACGGGGAGAATAAAAGAAAAAAGATAATTAAGTTCTTTGTGGGAGGGACTGACCTTTTTTCTGAGCCTGCTTTTCCTGGCCGCCTCTCTATTCTGAGCAAGCCTTCTCAGTGTCTGCATGATATAACCACAGCAGAGGTCGAAAAATCATCGATACAGGTAACGAAGAAACTCGAAGTGAAGAATTGGCTTCGATCAAAGGTGAAGAGATGAAATTAATTAGCTAATCACCTTAGGGTCTGGTGTTTTTGGTCCTTCTTGCTCTGAGCTTGATGTATTTGGTCCCTTGCGGTTACCCTCACGCTACCACAACATTCAAAGTAAGCACGAAATCATATTAATTATACATTAATCAATCACTACATAGTTCAGAATGAAAGAATCTCAGTTCCAATTAATTAAGTAATTAATTAATTACCACAATTAGTATATATGTATACCTTGATAGTCTTGGCAGGTTCAGGAGGTCCAGATGGAGCAGCAGCATCAATTTTGCGTGGGTTGGCCAACTCCATGGACGGCTCTGATGGTCTCTTTGAACCACTCGTTGCAGAAGAAACTAGTCCAGCAGTACTAACACCCTATTGTGTATACCAACCCCAGAACAAATCCATTAGTTTACGAGAGAATTAAAATTAAAATAATAATCTTTACCGACCAATCAAGAAATCAGAGAAGTAGATTAAATTATGATATACTAAATCAAATTTAACGGTTAGAGTAAGATTTTAACTCATACTTTGGTTGATGATGGCTCTACGTGCATAGGCTGAGATGGGAAGATGTTCAAAGTTGGAGGCCTCATTCCTGAGCTAGTTTGATCTGCAGTGCACAATACTCACACAAATTAGGCAATACTTTTATGATTCCAGGCTCTATATATGCATGTGTATGTACTGTGAGAGATATAGAGAGAGAAAGGGTGGTCCAAGACAGAGAGAGAGGAAGACCCAAACAGATAAAAGAAAAGAGAGAAGAGGGCAAAGCTAGAGCAGTATGAGAATCAAAATGAGAAAAACAAAACACCCATACCCCCAAAAAACTCCAGAATAATGGTACTAGCTTTTTTCAGTACATGTAGGAGTTGCAAGAAATTCATAATGGGTTTTGGTTTGTTACATAAAATATATATGTCACAGTCCAAGCTCCAAACAACAAGAATTGAGATGGAAAATAGAAGAGAAAGACTCAAAGAAATAGTTAAATCTGAAAACGAGAGACGGAAGCCATTTCTTTGAAAATTGAGAATTTCCTTATTGTGAATGGTACTTTTTTTCTGCTATAGATCCGGTCAAAGAAAAAGTACTGAGGACAGATGGGGAAAAACAGTTTTGTTGAACAGGCTTTTCCTGTGACCTCCGGCCAAAACCAAATCTCTTGTGATTTGATCTGATCAGGCAAAAGGGTAAAAATATATTCCCCTAGCCAGCCTTGTGATTCTCTGTGAAAAACTGAAACGACAAAGTCCGCTTACGTCGTTGGTCTTGAACGTGATGAGAAGCTTGATGATGATGATGATCTTGTTGGCCATCAAGGTAGAGGAAAAGGACTTGATCTAGCTCGCCCAGATCATATGCTCCACTGTCTTTGCTGCTTCCTCTAATATATACACATAAAATCTTATATTGGTTAGTATAGAATAAACAAATAAGAAAACAAGTAAGACACTAAGGTAATGATGATGAAATTACATGAAGTTCCCAGATGGGATGTTGGAGGATGATGACTGCATCATTCCATATTGAATTTCATGATGATGCTGTTGTTGCTGCTGTTGCTGCTGCTGATGGTGGTGGTTTGGTATTTGATGATGATTATGATGATGATGCTCTTGCTGTTGTTGTTGTGGTTGCTGTTGTTGCGGGTCGAGTTGATTTCCTTGAAGACCGGAAGCCATGAAACTAGCAAGCTTTCTTTCCAGTCGATGTTGCTCTCCTGCTCTTTCTTCTGCTTCCTCAAAAGCTCTCGAAAACCCCATTAACGGTGGTACCGCTTTCTGTTACTCTCCACCGGCACCATAGCTCTCATATAAATCCACAGAGAGGGCGAGAAGGGTCGGTGATGTGTTGCTCAGGAGAGGAGAGGCTTTGCTAGCTGTAGTGTTGAGAATTAAAGAGGAAGGAGAGTGAGACCAAACGAGAAGAATTCAATATAAACAAAAAGAGACAAAGCTTTGGTTTGCTCCCTCTCTCTCTCTCTCTCTCTTCTTCTTCTTCTTCTTCTCTCTTCTCTCTCTCTTTATGGAGTAGACGACTTTGTTTCCTGCTGTAAACCAAATATTCAGATAAAGCGGTTCTTGAAAATATCTATTTCTCTCTCTTGAGAAAAACCACAGAAGACCTGCAGAGAGATTCCGAGTTTTTAATTTGGAAAATTGTTTCTGGCTTCCTTATGAGAGCGGACCGAGCCTCCCCTCTCAGCTTAAACTGAAATGACAAAACTGCCTTGACTGGGTTTCAAGTTTTACTGTTCACATTTCATACGTACTTGACGTTGATGGATTATGGATTAGGCGGCTCTGTGTATATATCACTGATTAAAAAATCGGAATTTACTCCTTATATATATATCAATTATTTATGTTAACTAATTCTATATATAATATATATATGTAAATTTTCGTTGAATAAGCTATGAGAATCATTAGTTTATTTGTGATCGTCACAATCCTATCGTGGGATAGATAGATTTTGCTTCCTCTAATGGGAAAGTCAAAAATGTAATTTTGTTTCGGCTCTTCAAATTTTTGTTCACCTAACCATTTGTTTCTATATTATCAATATTTTTGTATTAGTTTGTCCACCATTTTTATGCTCACCCCGAATATATGAATGAAAAAAAAAAAATATATTGACTGCCTTGCCCAGCCCGACTAATTGTATTTGATGTCTAATGAATGATCGATCAATTTCTTTCTACTACAATTAGTACTATATATCACATATTTTGGAATATGTCTATAGATGATATCGAAACTTAGGTTGCGTATGTAAAACGGTGACAAACGTAGTCCGTGGATCAACTGTACTGATATTGTCCCAACTTAACCACTTTAAAGGTGTTGGGTTTTAATCACAAAAAGACTCGGTACAATTAGGTATTATCCACCTACTTAAAAAATGTATTTTATTTGTGTTTTTTAATAGATGTGAGATCTCTCTTCTTCAACAAGCCCCCTCACGTGCAACCTAACTTTAGGTCTGCACGTGAAAAAGACTAACAAACCAAACAAACCAAGGCCGGCCTCCAACAGACATTTACTGACAAATCCAATCTGAACTGAAAAAACCAAATTATTTTCGATGGCAACAGAATGGAACCCAACTTGGACCAATGACAAATTGGAACCCATATTTGGGGCCTATGACAAATTGGAAGCGCAACTAGAGAGGAACCTGCTCTGATACCATGTTAAACGATGACAAGCGTTGTCCATGGATCAACTGTACTGATACTGTCATAACTTAATCTCCTTAAAGGCGTTGACTTTTAATCACAAAATGCCTCAGTACAATTGGGTATTATCCACCCACTTATAAGATGTATTTTATTAAGGCGGCACCGTTTCTTCCTTTCGACAGAGTGACTGGCCATGTTGGTTCCAACGGCGAAGAGTGTTCGAGCGTACAAGGCGGCGACGCAGTTTGAGGATTCTGGTTTGGCGTTTTCAGGCATCAAACTGGGATTGAGTTTCTGATCATGAGTGCAGCGGAGACTGTGCGGAGATTTGTTAGTGGTGAGTAGACGTCGGGATCTGACGAGTAGCCTCAAATCTCGTCGGATCTTTCCAACTTGGGGTCGGTGTTGCATCTATTAAGGTGCATGGGGCTGCGACGTGGTTTGGTTGTCGGTATCAATTTGCTACCAGTGACTTAGGCTGCTTTAGTTTGATCAAGGACATGATGGAGGAGCGCGGCCGTCCACCGGAGGGTGGTATGACGGTGGTCTCTTTGGCTGCCGGTGTAGTCTAATATGGATGATATATGGCGTAACTGAGCACTCTGCCTACGTTTACCTAGTTGTGACTTTATTTGAGGTAAGCCCATATTTTGGTCTATGAGACTGGCCATCGAATATTATGTATATATTCAATTTGAATTTCCTACATTGGTTTTAATTTGAAAAATATTTTTAGTTTGTTGTTTTTTAGATAAAACTAGCTACAAACACACCCTACGTGTGTAGAAGACGTGTGGAGAAAAAGTAGGAGTGGTTGGAATAATATTCAGATAATTACTCACTACCAGAAAAAAGGCTTTTCCCGACGAAATAAAAAAAAACGGCCGACGAAAAAAAAATTTCGTCGGCTATTCCCAAGAATGGCCGACGAAATTTTTTTTTCGTCGCCAAAAAAAAATTTCGTCGGCTATTCCCCTAGAATGGCCGACGAAATTTTTTTTTCGTCGCTAAAAAAAAATTTCGTCGGCTATATTCATATTTAAGCCGACGAAAATTTTTGGAAGTATGGCCGACGAGTACTAGGTTTGATTTCGTCGGCTATGATTAAAAAAAAAAAAACAGCTTCCATTTTCTATCACTATCGACAAACCATTGCTTCGTCCTTTAAATGCAAATGTGTCGTGAAATAAGATATGACCGAAATAATGAAATACGTCAACGGTTGAAAAATGATAAGATTCTGACAAAATCTGTGTGCCGAATGTTGCGGTTAACTGTTTTTTACTTCCGTTTTCCTATGGGTAGCCTGACGGTCGGTAAATATTTTGAGGAAAATTTTTATACGATTAGTTGCGTCTCATCGATTTGAAACTATTATCTGTTGAAGGTCAGGCCAAAAAACGTCATTTAGACAGGCCAATTACCATTTCTAAGCGTTTGAAGGGTCGACTCACCCGGTTGACCGTCCCGATCGAGCCTTTAACGTTGTCAGATGTAGTTAGATTTTTTTTCATACATGTATTTAATCTTAACGGTGATATCTGACGGTTGGAATAGATTTTCCAAACTTTTATATTCAAAATCGGAACATATGCACTAATGTTCCTTAACTTGTTTACTAAACGTTTAAGTGAATGTATCGTTTCAAATAGTTACTATACGCTGAGTCTTCAAATGAAAATATGTCGTCAAATAAGATATGACCGAAATAATGAAATACGTCTACGGTTGAAAAATGACAAGATTCCGATAAAATCTGTGTGCCGAAATAATGAAATCAGTCAAAACCCGGTTTACTGTAGATTTGGCATCCGGCGTCCGAATGATGATTGTGATACCATTCCGGAAAGGGAACGACGCCAGGAACAAAACTCGTAGCTTTGCCACGACGTGTGGGCTTTTTCGGGCTTTCGAGTTCGTTTAGGTCCTCAAAACGGCATTTTAGTATGTTTTCATAGAATAGCCGACGAAACATTGCAATTCGTCGGCTATTCTCTGAGTTTAGCCGACGAAACATTGTATTTCGTCGGCTATACTCCAAAAAAAAAAATTTCCAAATCATAGCCGACGAAATTAATATATTTCGTCGGCTATACTCCAAAAAAAAAAAAAATTCCAAAGCATAGCCGACGAAATTAATATATTTCGTCGGCTATACTCCAAAAAAAAAAAAAATTTCCAAAGCATAGCCGACGAATTAATATATTTCGTCGGCTATTCTCAGAGAATAGCCGACGAAATATATTAATTTCGTCGGCTATTCTCCTTCTAAATTTTTTAAATCCTCCCGCCTTTTTCTCTAAGTATAGCCGACGAAATTAATATATTTCGTCGGCTATTCTCCTTCTAAATTTTTTAAATCCTCCCGCCTTTTTCTCTAAGTATAGCCGACGAAATATATTAATTTCGTCGGCTATTCTCCTTCTAAATTTTTTAAATCCTCCCGCCTTTTTCTCTAAGTATAGCCGACGAAATTAATATATTTCGTCGGCTATTCTCTAAGTATAGCCGACGAAATATATTAATTTCGTCGGCTATTCTCATTCTAAATCTTTTAAATCCTCCCGCCTTTTTTCTCTCCTCCTTCCCCTCCTCCTCCTCCGGCCTCCTCCTCCTCCTCCTCCGGCCTCCTCCTTCCCCTCCTCCTCCTCCTCCTCCTCCTCCTCCTCCGGCATCCTCCTCCTCCTCCTCCTCCTCCTTCCCCTCCTCCGGCCTCCTCCTCCGGCCTCCTCCTCCCCTCCTCCTCCTCCTCCTCCGGCCTCCTCCTCCTCCTTCCCCTCCTCCTCCTCCTCCGGCCTCCTCCTTCCCCTCCTCCGGCCTCCTCCTCCTTCCCCTCCTCCGGCCTCCTCCTCCTTCTCCTCCTCCTCCTCCTCCTTCCCCTCCTCCTCCGGCCTCCTCCTTCTCCTCCTCCTTCCCCTCCTCCTCCTTCCCCTCCTCCTCCGGCCTCCTCCTTCTCCTCCTCCTTCCCCTCCTCCTCCGGCCTCCTCCTTCTCCTCCTCCTTCCCCTCCTCCTCCGGCCTCCTCCTTCCCCTCCTCCTTCTCCTCCTCCTTCCCCTCCTTCTCCTCCTCCTTCCCCTCCTCCTCCGGCCTCCTCCTTCTCCTCCTCCTTCCCCTCCTCCTCCGGCCTCCTCCTTCTCCTCCTCCTTCCCCTCCTCCTCCGGCCTCCTCCTTCCCCTCCTCCTTCCCCTCCTCCTTCTCCTCCTCCTTCCCCTCCTCCTCCGGCCTCCTCCTTCTCCTCCTCCTTCCCCTCCTCCTCCGGCCTCCTCCTTCCCCTCCTCCTTCCCCTCCTCCTTCTCCTCCTCCTTCCCCTCCTCCTCCGGCCTCCTCCTTCCCCTCCTCCTTTCCCTCCTCCTCCGGCCTCCTCCTTCCCCTCCTCCGGCCTCCGGTATTTTTTTTTGCCCAAAATGCAGTTATAGCCGACGAAATTGACATTATTTCGTCGGCTATACTCCAAAAAAAAAAAATTTCCAAAGCATAGCCGACGAAATTAATATATTTCGTCGGCTATACTCCAAAAAAAAAAAAAATTCCAAAGCATAGCCGACGAAATTAATATATTTCGTCGGCTATTCTCTAAGTATAGCCGACGAAATAGCTCAAATTTCGTCGGCTATAACTTTAAAATATTAATATATTTGACCAAGCATAGCCGACGAAATCATTTTCGTCGGCCATAATTCGTCGGCTATACTTGGAATGGCCGACGAAATTGAAAATTTCGTCGGCCATTGGTATTACCGACGGCGTATTTCCGACGACTTATAGCCGACGAAAAATTCGTCGGTAAACGGTATAGCCGACGAAATTTTGGCATAGCCGACGAAAAAAATTTCGTCGGCTATTCTCCCATATCTGGTAGTGACTATTTTTTACTATTTTATATTTTTTAAAGGGAAAATGGACTAAACAGTGTCTCACCTTTTTCATTTTCTAACTTTTGATGTCTCATGTTTCCAAAACTTCAAAACGGTGTCTCACCTTATAACACTGACCTAATTTTGATACCTAAAGCCGTTAACTCCTTAACGGACTTTGTCAAGTTGCAATTTTAGACCTTAAATGACCAAACTACCCCTTTTCTAATAAATAATAAAAAAAAAATTTTTTTTACTTAAACTTAATTACTTACCAATCCTAAGGACTAACCTTCAACATGTCATATTTCACCTAACGACTTCATGTCTAAGTGGTTACTATCCTCGCGGAATCTCTACTGTCTTAGTATGGAGAGTATCTTAACTCTGCTATCAAACACTCTCGATGATATGTTTCCTTTGTTTCTTCACAGTACATGGATACTGTGTTACTGTCGTAGCAGTTACAATAGTCACAAGTGAAGATTCATGGCCTTGGAAGGAACTCATCAGACCTTAATTAATAAAGGGAACTGAAATTCCCACCCCCAAAAACTGAAATCCCCACCCCTCTGATTTTTTTATTAATATTTTTTTCCACTAATTTTTAGTTTCTGAAATTACCCTTAACCTTTTTTTTCACTGTTGATATATATATATATATATATATATATATATATTTACTTTTCTTTCTGGTAGGGGAATTCGCATTCTCACTTATTCTTCACTGACTCGCTCTCAACACCGAACATAATCGCCTATGCCCTAACTCTGGCGCCGCCACCAAAACCATTTATCCTAAATTTAAACAATTAGCTTAATCCTTGTTAAACTCCTCTAAAAATTCCAAAATACATGTCAAAATACTCTATTCCTCATAATTATTTGAAATTCAACCTCAGAAGCTACCCACGGTGGCTGCACCGCCGCCGGCAGCGACGGTCAACCACTGCCACTGCCCCTAAAAATCACCAAAATTTAACAGAAGCTTCGTCTCAATATTTCGAACAGCCTTCCCTTCTATAACAATCACCAATTTCAAGTCTAAAGAGGTCAATTCACAAAAACCCCCAATTCAGCACTATTCACCAAGCACTCTAGAATTTAAATTTTTCAATTTCTCCTTACCTACTGTAAATTGAGTCAATTCATTTGGAGGGGTTGTTCATAACGACATAAGCTTCAATTCAATACCAAGAACTCGATCAATAACGGCCTGAGAAGAGAGAATCGATGAAAAAAGTAAATGAACAGTAATCGGCCTAATTCGATTGATTCTTTTTAATCGACGACGAGAGGGAATGAGATACCTACCTAGACTTGTAGAGGGGGAAAGCAGCTTCGTCTGGATACCAAGAACACCACCAATGGTGGCTGGACAGTGGCGCAGCGTCGGAAATTCCGACGGGGAGGAAAAAGAACTCGGGGTCTAGGAGAGAGAAAGTGAACAGTGTTTCGGAATAAAGTCAACAGTGAAAAAAAAAAGGGGTAGTTTGGTCATTTAAGGTCCAAAATTGCAACTTGACAAACTCCGTTAAGGAGTTAACGGCTCTAGGTATGAAAATTAGGTCAGTGTTAAAAGGTGAGATACCGTTTTGAAGTTTTAGAAACGTGAGACATCAAAAGTTAAAAAATGGAAAAAGTGAGACACTGTTTAGTCCATTTTCCCTTTTTTAAAAGAAAGTGGGAGGTTATCTGAAAATAGGAGGTTACTGCAAATAAGGTAGTTACAGTTTTTTATATATTTAATTTTCTTTTTATTTAATTTTCTTATTTTCACATTTACTAGATTACTTCTCAATTATTAAAATCTATTTAAAACTAACATAAGATCTCGGGGTGTTGTAATTTGATAGGCCTTTTGGCTAACAAAGCCAATTTTTTTTTTTAATAATAGTATAGATGAATGTACTTGTTTCACATTTTTTTTAAATGAGTACCTATTGTCACATCAGGTACCCAAATGTATTTTACGTATCGGTTTTCAAACCTAGTAAGGTGAAGTCTTTATTGAGCAGCGAGGACAAAATCACACCCCTACAACAATGTAGATCCATACTGGTCACTGGTACCATGATTGGAGCAGATCAAGCTGGATGTAGAGATCTCATTATTATATTCCTATGAAATTTAGGTTTTTATTTTCAAATCTTATCCATGTTTTCTAAAATTGTTTTCCGTCACTTGTTAAAAGATTTTGTTTTTTTGTATGCTAAATCTATCATTGCTCGGTTATTTGAATTGTCTAGTACTCCTAGATGAATATTTAAATTTTGAGTTTGAAAAAGGTTTTCACCTCTAAAATAAATTTATAATGTGCATTACACGAAAATCTATGTTAAACATATTATTTAACTTAACGGATTTCTAAAATGTAGATTGGATTTTCGGTTTATGTTTTAGAGACTTGCAACACTCTTTACGTGTTCCATTGATAGAATTGTATATTTGTATGTACAAACAACAGATGAATATGTGACTTGATCTGATTGTGTAAAGATCCGACAAAATACTTAACAACAGATGAATATGTCATAACAATGGTCAAAACAATGATATAAGAAAGTCCACTCATTTCATGAATGAGATCATATAATTTATAAGAAAATATAGGTCTGATAATTTTATTAATAATATATGTTAAATTATAATTGTACCCATCAAAATACTTAACAGCCAGTCCAACACGATTTGGTCTAGTGGCATAGTCTCCCTTTTGTAACTGGGAGGTTGTGAGTTTAACTAATGTCAGACTTATTGTAGCATTTCAATGGTATATTTGATTAAAAAAAAAAACCTTAACAACCAATTAAGAATGCATAGGAGGTTCGTTGATCTGGATCCTCCCGCTGGTCTCAACACTTTTCCTGAGCGTATCAAAACATATGACACCTCTCGTATTCCTACTTAAACTGCTAGCGGCGGCGGTCCCTATAACATAAACGACGATTGGTTAATAAAATTAAATATTAGTGCGTTAATTTTAATAAAACATTTAATTAATAAAATCAAATGTTACCTGAACTGGATGACCCGTCTGTCGACTTACCTTTTCTCCTCACCGAAATCAAGAGGTCAGGTCTCTCAAATGGCTCCTGATGGTATGCCTCTGCAACACTCACGTACTGAGGCATATCAGGCCATATGGGCACACCACGAAAGTCGACCTCGGGTATCGCAGGAATGTTGTACGGGAGGTAGAGCTGATTTGGGAGAGTAGGCCCCTCAGTCGAGTCAGCAGCAGACGTCGTCGGACTCGTCATCGGCTCCCGATGAACCTCAGGCATACGGACCTGAGGAACGTCTGGAGCTATCTCGTCCTGAAATAGCTGCCTACTGAACCTCGGAGCATCTGGCCCGAGAGGGGGACGTGAACTGCTCGACGGCCGCCCCGCCTGGAGAAGGGTCTGGTGCCGAGAACTCACACTCCTCCGCGGCTGGGATGAATCCACAGTCCTCCGCGGCTGGGATGAATCCACAGTCCTCCGCGGCTGGGATGAATCCACACTCCTCCGCGGCTGGCTGGTGGTCCTCTCAGGCTGGCTAATGGTCCTGTCGGAGTCTGCGGAACCGGCAGAACTTCCAGAACCCCTAGATCTGGAAGAACGACGACCTCCGAATAACTGTCTGAGTGCATCGGCCATCTGTAGCTTGAGGCATTAATACATTAATTAATATTAAATTATATTACATTAAATAACAAATTCTAATTAATATAATAACCAATAATACTAACATATTTTAAAACATACTAACAAATTAATATTTAAATTTTAACTAATTTTAAATAATACTAACCATTAACATAAATATAACCATTTATATACAAATATAACTATATTTCATCATTAACATATATATACATACAAATAACCATTTATATATTAACATAAATATAACCACGTTTGATTTAAAATATATATACATACAAATAACAATTTTTATATATTAACACAAATATATAATTAATTTATTAATAAATATATAAAAATATATACAATTTATATAATTAATATTAACAAATATTATATAACAATTTAACAATTTAATTATACAATTAAAATAAATTGGAAAAAAAAAATTGGTAAACCTAGCTTGATCGGAGGAGGAGGCCAGAGGAAGAGGAGAAGGAGGAGGTCGGAGGAAGAGGGGAATGCGGAGGAGAAGGAGGAGGAGGAGGAGCTAGGCCGGCCGAATTGAGGAAGGAGGAGGAGGAGGAGGAGGCCGGAGGAGGAGGAAAGGTGGAGGCGCCGCCGATTTGAGGAGGAGGAGGAGCAGAGCGGCGGATTGGAGGAAGTGACGCAACCGATTTGAGGAAGGAGGAGGAGGAGGAGAGAAAAAAGTCGGCTACGGTTCGGGACTATCTGATTTATAGCAGAAAGAATAGCCGACGATTAAAAAAGATTTCGTCAACGAAATCTTTTTTAATCATCGGCTATACTTTGAATGTCGTCGGCTATTCTATGAACATCGTCGGCTATACTTTGGAAGATCAACAGCCGTCCGATTTGAGCCATCCAACGGCGGACAATAAAAAGGCGCGGATAGCAAGAGTTTAGCCGACGACATATAATTTTCGTCGGCTAAACTGTTGGTCAAACCAGTAAGTCAAACCTCTAAACGCTTAAAAACGGAAATTAGTCTAGTTAAACGACGGTTTCTGGCCTCACCTTCAACAGATAATAGTTTCAAATCAATGAGACGCAACTAATCGTATAAAAATTTTACAAAATTGATTTATCGAACGTCAGGCTACCCATAGGAAAACGAAAGTAAAAAACAGTCTACCGCAACATTCGGCACACAGATTTTATCGGAATCTTGTCATTTTTCAACCGTGGACGTATTTTATCAGTTCGGTCATATCTTATTTCACAACATTTTTGCATTTGAAGAGTCTACGTATAGTAACTATTTGAAACTATACATTCACTTAAACACTTAATAAACAAGTTAAGGAGTTTAGTGCATATGTTCTGATTTTGAATCTAAAAGTTTATCAAATCTATTCCAACCGTCAGATATCACCGTTAAGATTAAATACATGTATGAAAAAAAATCCAACTTCAGCTGACAACGTTAAAGGCTCGATCGGAACGGTCAACCAGGTGAGTCAAACCTCTAAACGCTTAGAAATGGTAATTGGCCTGTCTAAATGACGTTTTTTGGCCTGACCTTCAACAGATAATAGTTTCAAATCGATGAGATACAACTAATCGTATAAAAATTTTCCTCAAAATATTTACCGAAGGTAACGCTACCATTAGGGAAACGAAGGAATAAAACCTTTGACCGCATCTTTCGCCGCTCAGATTTTATCAGAATCTTGTCATTTTTCAACTATAGATGTATTTCATTATTTAGGTCATATCTTATTTCACAACATTTTTGCATTTGAAGGATGAAGCAATGGTTTATCGTTAGTGATAGAAAATAGAATATGATCATTTTTTTTTAAATCATAGCCGACGAGAGGCTCGTAGTCGTCGGCTATTCTTTTGTCTTTTCCTGTCTAAAATAAAATATGCATTTTCCAATATAGTTATAGCCGACGAAATAATGAATTTTTCGTCGGTTTTTATTAGTATAGCCGACGAAATAATGAATTTTTCGTCGGCTTTTAGTAGTATAGCCGACGAAATAATGAATTTTTCATTGGCTATTATTAATATAGCTGACGAAATAACGTGTTTTTCGTCGGCCATTATATGAAAAAGGTAAAAAAAAATCAGTAGGTTTACTCCTCTCGTATTCCTATTTCCTGTTCATATATAACTTAAATTGAACATCAAGAAAACAGAAACCCAGCAGTCAACATATTTCAATTTTTTTTTTAAGGGGTTTGGAACCCAGCCTAGCTGGAAGGCTCATCCCCACGCCCGTTCATTAGAAATTTTGAGATTACAAATGAAAGGATTACATCATCTAAATTACTTAATCCGGCGGATTGTAATCGGAATCATCGGATGAGTCTTCTTTGGTTTCTGAATTGCTCGATAGGGGTAATCTATGTCTTTCCTCACCACTAGAGTCCTCGTTAGTTTCTTCATTTGGATCAACATCAACAAGCAGTGGCTCTTCACGTCGAATTCGCACCGGCGTGTCTAGGCGAATAAAAGAGGAGTCAGGAATACCGTTTGCGTTGGGCTCTTGATTCGCGGTGCCACCTTCCTCGTTCTTTTCAGCCACCCCAAGTGTAGACGCCTGGTAAATGTTGCGATGGTGGATAGTGTTGACTACTTTCCACGGGTCACCCTTGGCGAGATCATCAAGATAAAACACTTGTTTCACCCATGTGGCTAAAACGAACGGGTCATCCTCATACCATGATGTACTAGTGTTCACAGAAGTTATGCCGTATTGATCGGTTTTCATGCTCTGCGGGCGTGTGTCAAACCATCTACACTTGAAAAGGTGCACTTTCATGCCTTCCCCATAATGCAGTTCCACAACTGAATGGAGAATACCGTAATAGTCAACTCCATCATCCCCACCATGTGCCATAACCCCTGAATTTTGTGTTTTCAGTCTGATGTCTCTCTCTTCACATCGAAATAACACATCATTCACCTTGCACGTCACATAAACTTTTGAATAGACCGGCTTCATCGCCAGAAGTCGGAGTTCGTGCGGCCAATTTGGGTGATTATCATTTTTAATAAGGTCCATCTGCAACCATTAGAATCAACTATAAATATGAATAATTATACACAATAATATATAAATAAGTATAGAATAATGTTAAAGTTACGTACCCAGCGGCCATACTCTGCGAATGTCCGGTTGTGGTAATCGAGATCACCTCCTACTTGTTCACAGTTTAGATGCATGTTCTTCCAAAACTGAACTTCTAACCAGTTAATTAGTACCCACCAATGTGCAATGACTACCTCATAATCTTTCAACTTGTAGGAAACTGGCATGTTTCCACCGAGTACAACATCGTCGGAGAGTATGGAAAGATTGAACTGTGAAGGTACATCTTCCGGTATGCTTTCCTATAACGCTCCTAAATACAGTTTCATGTAGGTGACGCACTCGTGCGCAATATATGCTTCAGCTATACATCATTCAAGTGCGGATCTGTTTTGGACAAAATCACCGTATTGTCCAAGTTGCCTATAAATCAAGTTTTTAAAGTGTTATGATAATACATTAATACTAAATCACATATATTGATGAGGAAATTAACATAAGGTATAAAATACGTACATTTCCATCGGATACATCCAAGTGAAGTGCACAGGACCGGTAAGCAACAACTGCCGAGGAAGACGGATCATGAGGTGAGGCATGATGTTGAAAAAATTTGGAGGAAATATCATCTCAAATTTACACATGATATGAACGATGTCTTGTTGCATTTCCCGGAGGTCAGATTTTCTCACTTCCCGTGTGCATACCCTCTGGAAAAATCTTGCCAACGCTACTAACGGCTCCACAACGTGACGGGGAAGGAACGGTCGAATGAAAACAGGGAAGAGACGTTGTAGCAGGATATGATTGTCATGACTTTTCAACCCGTAAAGATTGTTGAATTGTCTGTTCACACACTTGGCTATATTTCAAGCAAAGCCTGAAGGATACTTGGCCCAACTTATCCAATGGAAAATTTCTGATTTATGCTCAGGCTTGACGGTGTAAGGAGCTTGAGTCATTTTTCTCTTCCCTTGTTTTAACCATAGTTGTTTTCTGATATTCATGTTTTAAAGATCGGTGCGAGCCTTAGGACCGTCTTTCGTCTTCCCCTCCAAGTTCAGCGTTGTGCCCACCACACTTTCAAAAACATTTTTTTTCTATGTGCATAACGTCTAGGAAGTGACGGATCAACAACTCACACCAGTATGGGAGTTCCCACAATATGCTCTTATGTGTCCAGAATTTGTACTCCTCAGGTCTTTCAGGTATTTCTGCTACAATATCGGGATGATTGCTGAGGGGCCCAAAATCGTACTCATTAAGCACTGCTAAAATTTCTCTTCCCGTCCATCTTCTGGGAGGACCATCGTGTTCTTCGGTTCCATCAAATGCGGCGGACTCGTAACGCCAGTGGTGATCCGCCGGAAGGAACACACGATGACCCATTCTGCATATCTTGTTGCAATGAGGGGTGCTCCCATAATCGCTGAGGCACTCTGGACAAGCCTTGTATCTCCTAACAACGCTGCCCGACAACATCCCATAAGCAGGAAAATCACTGATGGTACCAATAACCATGGCATGCATCTGGAACGTCTCCTCCTTGTACTTGTCAAAAGTGGGATGACCAACGTCCCACAATACCTTAAGCTCTTCAATCAATGGTCTCATATACACATCGAGACATTTCCCTGGGTAACCAGGCCCCGGAATCAACAACGTTAACATATTATATTCTTTCTTCATGCACATCCACGGCGGAAGATTGTAAGGTACCAAAACCACCGGCCATATACTGTATGAAAGACTCATGGTGCCGAAAGGGTTGAACCCGTCGGTTGAGAGCCCGAGCCTGACGTTTCTGACATCTGACGCAAAATGAGGAAACTCATTGATTATATGCTTCCAAGCCGCTCTGTCAGAGATGTGTGTCATAATATCTGCGTCTCCCGCGTCCCGCTCACCGTGCCATCTCATATCTTTTGCGGTGGTTTCTGACATGTACAACCGCTCAAGCCTATCTCTCAACGGAAAATACCGAAACACTTTCACAGGTTTCCTATTGCCTGCTCCCGTCAACTTATATCGGTTAGACTGACATATTGGACATGCGTCAAGGCTAGCAAGGTCATTCCCTTCTGCATCTTTACCCCAGAAGAGAACGCAGTCAAATGCGCATGCATGGATCTTAATGTAGAAAAGCCCTAGATCTTTGAGGATACTTCGGACCTTACGGTGATTGGTAGGATTACGATGACCCTCCTCCAACAACGAAGAAGTGTACTGTAGATATTTATCCACTTGCCTGATAGTCGATTTTGTCTCGACTTTAATCCTCATTACCTCCATCACACTTTGAAGAACTGTCTTCTCAAAACTTGAAGACACATGGGTCTGTTGCAATGCAATCAGTTTGTTGTACTTGTCAAAGGCAGCAGTGTTGACAACTTGTGGGAAGGGCTGCACCGGGTCATGCATACATTGTTCCCCACGTACACCGCTTTCAAAAGGAAACACGTCGTTGACGAATGCCATTGTTGGATCGTTGGATGTACTACTACTGCCCGCCTCAAAAAACTGCCGATGATCATGCGATCCATCTAATGATGGCTCACCGTGATATATCCAACGTTTGTACTTCGGCCAAAACCCATTACTCTTTAAGTGCTCCCATACTGTCTTAATCGGAAATCGACACATATCACTGCGACACTTACATTTCTTGCACGGGCAATAATGGTATTCATTCCCGTTTGCATTTTCCTCGACGAACTGCAAAAAATTCACAACTCCTGTAGTGTATCGTCGGTCATGCCTTGGAAGCGAAATCCAACTCTTATCCAGATCCATATATAGCCTGATAATAATATATATGTATAACTTTAATTAATAAGAAATTAATTAACACATACATATATATATATATATATAAATCCTTAATAATTAATTACATTACAATATATATTATTATCAACATCAACTCATATATATATACCATTAACAACCATTATTTAAGTTACACTATATATCAACCATTATTTAAGTTAATTACACTATCAACAACTATTAATTAACATATATATATATATATTAACACTAATTAAAATAACATCAAATTAAAACACATAATTAAACTAAAACTCAAAATCAACTCAACTAAAACTCAAAATCAACATATATACATACATTCTAACACTAAAACAACAACAAAACAAAAAATCGATCACTTACTAAATCAAAATCACTAAAACTCAAAATCAACATATATATATATACACATATACGTACCTATATATATAGCTCCACAATGTAAGAGAGGACGGATTTCAACAATACCCACAGATTTTTCACTCTTTCTCCCGTTTTTCCCTTTGTTTTTCGTTTTTTTTTAAATGAGCAACTGCTGCCCAGATCTGAAAATATATAGACTTATAGCCGACGAAAATGTCAACTTCGTCGGCCATACTTCAAAAAATTTTCGTCGGCTAATGTTTCAGAGAAAGGCCGACGAAAATACAAATCGTCTACTGAAATATGAATATAGCCGACGATTTTTTGAAAATACCAACGAAAAAACAGTTTCGTCGGCTATGGTTAAACTATGGCCGACGATTTTTTTTTTCCACTGACGAAAAATAAAATCGTCGGCTATTCCTTAGAATTACCGACGAAAATTTTAATTCGTCGGCCGTTTTTTATTTTCGTCGGGAAAACCCTTTTTTCATGTAGTGTGGAGGTTTGCTTGCAAAAAAGAAAAAAAAATTCAAGAACTGGATATTTGCATGCAAAAAGAAAAAAAATGAAAAAAAATTCAAGCAATAAAAGTGAGTGAATAAAAGGTAAACTATGCAATTTATTTATCTAAGGCTATTTTGGATATTTAAGAGGAGGTCTAGTGAGCAAATGTGTGTTATTTAAAAGTCAAAAGGAGGTGTAGAGAGCATGGGAGGTAAGATGAGTAAATTGAGAGGTCCCAATAGTAACACTATATTGATAAACATATATTTGAAAAATAGATCTAAATTAATATATCAAAAAGCATCTTATGAATGCATGAATCTTCCCTTTTGCTTAGTAGTTTAGATATTGACAAACACATTGTGTGTGTGTACGTATATACGTAGAAATGATAGATCATATTAAAAGTATATGTATAGTATAAAAGATCAACACTAAATAATCTTTAAATACTGTAATGAACCTTAAACCATGTAAACACGAAATCAAACATAAGAACAGAATTACTATCTGCTGCATTGATGCTGATTGCCATTGCTTGTTGCTCAAGAAACTCCGGTCTTCTAGCTTTAGTTTTCTGATCTCTCTCACAAGTGCTCTTTCAATGGGATAGGATGCTAAATGCATCGACGATGAGACCAGAGATTAATATCCATGTATATATAGTGATCAACTAGTGCCTTGCCCATTAAAGAGTCCTAATTGATCTCAATATTATTTCCTTATTGTCATGAGATTCATATAAGATTCTATATTGGATTCTTACTCAATATACTGATTATGTGTTATCAATATATCACAAAGCTAGATTACACTCCTTACTCAACTCTTATTAGTTAGATAATGTTTAATCAATTGCTTAATACCCAAGACATATAATTATTGTATAAGTACAATTTATTATTTCAATCTCCTACTGGACTGTACAATGATTCAAATTGTAATAACTCGATTTGAATTATTTAATTCCTTATAAATTTATCGTAATTAATGGGAGGATGATTTATGAAGATTTATATTTCGTACGCTTGTAATTAGTCGTTGCGCGACGTCGGAAGTGATTCCGAGAGTTAAAATCCGAAAAACGTTCAAGTTCCGATGGGTTAAAAGTTGACATTTTTATCCATTGTGAATTTCGAAAAGTTTTCTTCACGAAAGTCGTAGAGCTCGACGATACGAGTTCGTGGACATGTGGCACGCATGAAACGGACGTCGTATGAAGAAGTTACGACATATTGAAGTTATTTCTAAAATCATAAATTTCTATAAATAGAAAAAAAAAATCTGAAAAATGAAAGTTTCCAAAAATATCAGAATTTCCAAAAATATCTAAATCACTGTTCATCTTCCCCATTTTCAACACCGGATCTTCTTCTTCCCCGTTCTCCGTTGTCCGGTGACGCCAGGTCACGAGCCACCACTCAAAAGCTTTGTCTCTCTCTCTCCTCTATGAGCTAGTACCCGCGGGGAGATCCATCTCGATCGTACGTGGCGCTGCGAAGCCCGATAGCTTCTGCGGCTCTGCCACCATCGACGGTAGAGCAACCGCTTCTCCGGGAGAAGTTGGAACTCGAGGCTCCCACTTTTCAGTCCTTCTCCTTCCTCTGAGCAAGGTTTTGTCGGTCGTGGAGGGCATTGGAGGTTGCAACCACGGCTGCATCGGCTGACTTGAGGAGGAATCTTGTTGCGGTGTTTTCGGCTACTTTTCGACTATATCCTCAGGCGTTGCAGGTATATCTCGAATCCTTGAACCTTGATCTACATGTTGGTGGTCTTGGTTGCAGGGTTGGGTGATGTTTTGGTGGCGGCGAGTGGGGCCCATGCGCATCCACTTTGGGCAGCGTGTGGTGGCACGTTTGAGGGTTTTTAGTTCAGTAGGGTGTTCTGCTGTATCGTGCTCGTCGATAAGAGCGTGGGGATATATTATTTGTGTGATTTGGTCGCCGTATGACCAAGTTATGCATTTTTTTAATCCGATGTTAGGCGATTTTTAATTTACGTGCTTATCGACCTAGAATTTAGTGCTTGGTGTTCGATCCTATGGTCGACTAGGCAATCTAGGAGCCTTGAGAGGCTCCGAAGGAGGTTTGTCGGGTGTTGGCAAGCTTCGGGGTTAAGGGTTAGGTGATCAGAGCGAATTATAATATATTTTATTTAAATTGAATGCTATGTTTCGATAATGTCGCTTAGGTGATTAACCGTGCGTGAATATCTCACATTTGTGAGGTTGAAGACGCAGCTAGAGTAATTAAGGTGAGTGAACCTCACAGTGTTTGTATATAATACGAGTTAATTTGTAGTAAATGGATCGTTAAATGTAAAATTGTTTTATGAAAATAAATATTTGTTTTCAATTGAATAAGCTTGATCGACTACGGTTCATTGGTAAGTAAAATGAGTTTAATATAAAAATAATTTTAAAAATGTTTTACGATCAATGACTATAGTTGGTATTAGTGGACTATTCATGAGTGAATGTCTACGTGTGTGTGTGTGTATATATATATATATATATATATATATATATATATATATATATATATATATTGAGGTGTGCACTGAGTACATTATTTTATTATGAAATTGTCATAATTGAGCATATGTAGGTCGTGTGACGGGTTAGTGTGTTGGTTTGGAAACCAACGGCCAATGTAAGATCTTTCCTGTGTTTGATGGGGATCTTACATGTCTGGCGGATAGGATCTCGCCTGGTGGTGAAAGGGATCCTTATGGCAGTTATATCGGAGACCAAACCTCTGGCCGGGTGATTGGTTACGATCAGTTAGAGCTCTAGTCTGTCTGTCAGGTATTTCATTGGTGATGACTTAGTGTTGGAAATCCCATGAGTACATGTTATCATTTGGTATTCCATGGGGGATGACTTAGTGTTGAAGAACCCATGGATACAGTTTACGTGAGGAAAGCCTTGTCGTCCTCATTTGATTGTGCTAAAGAACTCGTTCTTCATAAGTGTGGAATTCATTGTTGATTCATTGTTTCCTTGTTGAGGAATTATCATGTTGCATTATTGTCTTGTTCAAACATGGTTTACTCATACAAGCTTTGAAAGCTTATCGGGTTTGTTGTTTACAACCCGGTGCACCAATTGATGATATAGGGGTTAGACCTACAGGTGAGGACCAGCAGCCAGGAGGCGGCATCTGAGTCGCGCGGCTAATAGGTGTGAACCATGGTTTAGCTTGTATTTATTTTTGGGTAAAAGAGTGATAGTGTGAAACTCTATTTTACATCTATTTATTTGTCGTAGACATTTGATGATGTAATATTTTGAGTCTATTGAGCCACGCATTTGAACTCTTATGTTATACTTGGTTATTTGTATGATAATTTTCATGATAAGTATTTTAGTTTATTTTGTGAATTTTCACATTGTCAAATTTGGATTTTTATTATCCGAAATTTCGGGATGTGACACAAATGTAAGCAAAAGAACCAAAACAAAAAAGAAGCAATAAATTTTAGGCATGTGTGAGTTGTATAAAATGTATAAATCCAAAAGCAAATAACTCAGTCACTTCACATTAACAAATGCAGAACCTAACATCTAATAGATTCATCAGAAAATGCAGATTGAAGATCACTGCACAAGTTCCTGCAAAGCACAAGAGTTTCAGATATGAACTTTAGTAGAGCTAATGACATTTTCACACCCATATATATAACTGCATTGTCAAAAATCTCTTGTCCTCTGTATAGTTTTAGATAAAAACTTCAAAATCACAAGTAACTTAACACCAGTGGACATGCATATACTTGTTAACTCAAAAAGCAAACATGTACAGAACATATATAGCACATAAGCATCCACTTGAATTTCTTAATAACCTGAAAAATAAAATTGAAAACAGAAACTGAATTTCGAAATTTAAAAATAGAGTACTGAAAAATAGTATAAATAGAATTCCTCAATTTTATTTGGTAACAGAATCAAGCTTACATAGCCAAAACATAAATACAAGAGTAAAACAGAATATTGAAAAATCTGTAACTAAAATTTGAATACTCCCACTAATATCCAGAATCTAGCTTCTCAAGAACACCTAATCTAACACAATGCTTCTTAAAAGCTTCAAATAGTAATGGTTTGGTAAGAGAGTCTGCTAACTGTTCTTCTGTAGCAATATTTAAAATCTTGACTTCACCATCCTTGACTCTTTTCCTCACACCATAATATTTAAGATCAATGTGGTTAGAATTAGTTGATGTCTTGATATTCTTACAGAAAAATACTACAGCCTCATTATCACAGTACACTTAGCTTATTTGGAATCACATGACTCAAAATTTTGGTCAATATCAGAAAATTTCTGATAAAAAAACCTTCACATGCACCTTCATAAACATCTATGACTTCTGCTTGCATAGTAAAAGTTGCAACTATAGTTTGTTTCATAGTTTTCCATGCAATAACACCTTCAGCTAACATATACACATAACCACAAGTGGATTTATCCTAGTTTGGATAATTTCCAGCAAAGTCAGAATCAGTAAAGCCTTCTAGAGCTAAATTTTTCACTTTTCTACAAACAAGCAAATGGTTTTTAGTTCTCTGAAGATATCTTAAAACCTTCTCACCTGCATTGCAATGTTGAATTGATGGATTACTTCAAATCTAGAAAGCATGCCAACTACAAATGCTAAGTCTGGTCTAGTGCATACATGAGCATACATTAAACTACCAACTAACCTAGCATATGGCTTTGAATCCATATCAGCTTTCTGTTCTGCAGACATCGGTAATTTATTTTTATGAAATTTATCTCCCTTAGACATATATAGGGACTTCACCAGAACTGCAAGTTTCCATTCCAAAATGTTTCAGAATTTTTGTAATGTAACTTGCTTGTGACAAACCTAATAAGCCACGTTTTCTATCCCTTTTTATCTCAATGCCTAAGACAAAAGATGCTTCCCCCAAATCTTTCATGTCAAATTTCTTTGACAGAAAAATTTTAGTGTCTTTAAGTAATTTACATTACTGCTTGCCAAGAGAATATCATCAACATATAGAATGAGAAAAATTAAATTATTTCCCACAGTCTTGAGATAAATGCATTCATCAACAATATTTTCTGTAAAACCAAAAGTTGATATCACTGAATAAATTTCCTATTCCACTGCCTAGATGCTTGTTTTAATCCATAAATTGATTTCTTAAGTTTACAAACCATTTTCTCTTTCTCTGGAACAACAAAACCTTCAGATTGTTTCATAAAAATTGTTTCTTCAAGCTCACCATTTAGGAAAGCAGTTTTAACATCCATTTGATGTAGCTCTATATCAAAATGAGCCACTAATGTCATGATTACTCTGAAAGACTCTTTTGTAGACACTGGAGAAAATGTTTCAGTAAAATCAGTTCCTTCTTGTTGAGTGAACCCTTAGCAACTAATCTAGCTTTAAACCTCTCTGTATTTCCCTTGGCATCTCTTTTAGTTTTAAAAATCCACTTACAGCCTATTGCCTTTTGATTTTCATCTGCCGTAACCAAATCTCAGACTTAATTATTCTTCATAGACTCAATTTCTGCATCCATGGCTTCTTGCCATTTAGTTGAGTCTTCAATTTTAATAGCAGCATTAAAACTGACTGGATTAGTGTCATCATCTAATGCATTATCAATTTCTTGAGAAAACACTAGATATTCACTTTGACCTCCAAAAGTGGGCACTCTTTCCCTCTGAGATCTTCTACGTTTAGGACTTGGTTCAGGTTCTTCTTGAGGCTCTAGTAGTATTATATTTTTTTGAGGTTCTGTACTTTCTATAAGTTGATCAATTTCCATATTTTCTAAAAAAATTTCATTTATTGGCTTAGTGACTAATTCTTCCGCCAAAACTCTAGTTTCATATATATTTTGATTTCTTTATTTATATATGAAAATAATGGTGAAGAATTATCATTCTGTAAGTTAAGTGAATTTTCTGAATTTTCTACAATTTCTTCACAGTCTGTAGATAAATCTACATACTCTGCATTACATGAAAACTCTGCTAAAAATTTAACTTGATGAGTCTCAAATATTTTTGGATTAAGTTTACTCGAGTAGAGTTTATACCCCTTTGATTTTTCACAGTAACCTACAAATTAAATAACAACTAACAGATCTTGGCTCAAGCTTTTCTAAATTACAATTATAAATCCTAGCTTTTGTATTGCAACCCTAGACATGCATATGATGCAAGCTTGGCTACTTTCCATTTCAAAGTTCATAGGGTGTTTTGTCTACTGATTTGCTTGGTGCTCTATTGTAAATATAATTTGCAGTTTTTAAACCTTCTCCCCAAAGATATTTAGACAAACTAGATGTACACATCATGCTTCTAACTATGCCTAGAAGAGTTTTACTCTTTCTTTCTGCCACTCCATTTTGTTGGGGATTATGTGGAGTTGTATACTGTGCATTAATGCCATGCTCCTCAAGAAACATAGCAAATGACCCTTTATGTTGACCAGTTTCAGTATATCTACCATAAAATTCTCCTCCCCTATCTGATCTCATAGTTTTTATTTTTATGTCAAGTTGAAGTTCAACTTCAGCTTTGAAAACCTTAAAAGCTTTTATAGACTGTGCCGTTTCAGATAACAACTGAATGTGACAAAAATGTCAGAAATCATCTATAAATGTAATGAAGTAGATGTTTCCACAGATAGTTTTATGACTTATTGGTCTACATATGTCTTTATGAATCAACTCTAATAGACTAGTAGCTCTATGTGCAATCTTTCTGTTTAAGTTAGTCATTTTTCCCTTATAGCATTCCACACATTCATTCAAGTCGGAAAAATCTAATTCTGGTAACATTGTGTTCTTAACAAGAGTTTTTAATCTTTCTTTTGATATATGGCCTAGTCTTCTATGCGAAAGATAGGCTGACTTTTCATTAAACATGGTTCTATCTTTTAACACCAGAAACATTGTTATTACTGGAAGCTGCATTTAAATTTGAGTTCTCAATAGAATAAACTGTTTGTGAATTATCAATGCTACATTGTATCTGTAAATATTCATTCAAATGCAAAGCAGAACCAACACATAATGAATTTTTAATAAACTTTAAAGCATTAATGTCATAAAGAAAACTATAGCCAAGCTGAACCAAAAGATCCCAAGAGATTAAGTTTCTCTTCATTGTAGGTACAAAATAAACATTTTCCAGAAAAAGATAATTTCTTAAATTTAGACATAATACTAAACTGCCTATGGCCTTCACTAAGACTTTCATCTCATTCCCTACTCGAATGTGAGCTTCATCACTTCTTTGTTTCCTTCTCTTTGTGAAGCCCTACATGGAATTAACTATGTGTAAGGGAGAGCCAGAATCAAGCCAAAAGGTATTTGGCTCTACATTTATTAAATCGACTTCTAGAAAATAAAGAGATGGAATATTATAAGTTTTAGACAGGTTTAGGTTCTCACCCTTCTTAATCATCTAAGCCTTAAAGCCACACCAATCCTTCTTTTTATGGGCAGACTTCTTCCAGAATTAACACTTGAACTTAAAAGTTCTAGTGTTGGATGTCCTTGCACTCTTAGCTGAATGAGGCTTAAAGTTAGTCTTCTTAGCTCCTAGCTTCTTCTTCCACTTGTTCTTGCCTACCATATTGATTGTTGCCTCCGAGCTGGAATCCTTAATGACACCATAAGCTGGATCATCAGCTTTGATCCGAGTCTCTCCCTCAGTTGTTTTAGCAAGGAGTTCATTAAGTCCCCACTTTTCTTTTTGAGCATTGTAGCTCGACTTCAGCTGATTGAAACTTGGAGGAAGAGAATGAAGTGCAGTGTGCACAACATACTCATCAGGGAGCACCAAATTGAGATTCTTAAGCTTATTCACTATATTCTCAATTTTTAGGATGTGATCCCTAACACCTCCTACACCATTATACTTGAGGGTGCTTAGTGTCAGAGACAATGCTCCTGCCTCTGACTTGTCAGTCTTCTTAAATTTTTCATGTACATGTTCCAACAGATCATATGCATACTCCATCTCTGGGATAGTCCCAGCTATAGTCTCTGTCATGGTGGCTCTAATGATGTTCCTGCAGATATTGTTCTTCCTATGCCATAAGGGCTCATAGTCCCAAGCTGCAGAGAATTCATCTCTGTCCCTGTCTTTTATGTGTGGTGGCACCTCAGTACGAACACAATCATCAAGCTTATTATGGAGAGAAAAATACACGTTCAATTGTCTCCTCCATGTTTTGTAATTGGCACCAGTTAAAAGTTCAATCTGGTTAAGAGTAACCACTTGGACACTTAGAGAGCAAACAACAAAGATTTTCAATTGTAATTCTTGCTGCTGTAGTTATTTGTTTGTAAAGTCTAGGATTTTGTTAAGTGTCTTCTATGTTTTTAATGAAATCCATCAAGTAAAAACGATCACATAAACACAGAAAGCTCAAAACAAACACATATACCAAAATCATACTTCACAAATCAATCTCAATATCCCAACTGTAACACATGCTTAACTACACTTATATAGCAGTAGATTAAACATATGACTAAAGTTTATGAATCCACAAACCACAGTAATTAAACTCAAGTTTTATAAAAAAAAGCAGTCAACACCTATATAACAGAAGAAAAGCTTCAAGCATAACCAAATATGAGATTAGAAACTATGTATGCAGCTGTTTTAGTTTTTAAGCAATGCATTAATACTTCTACGGAAGACAAAATATGCATGTTTTAAAAATCCACGAGCACAAGTTTTCAAGTTTTTTATGCTCAATTGATCGTCTGCAATCATGAAGAGTTTTGCTATGTGCAACATACAATTCACAAAAGCAGAAAACGAAAAAACTCAAGGAATTTCTATATGTTCATACTGAAATCAAGTTAAACCAAATCTTGAAAACACCAGTCCTTTTTTCTGTAAATTTCTTGTTATGATAAAAGTTAAACATGGGAGACCAAATCACAACAATAACCAAAAGAAAACTTTACAAATTTTATGCAGATAGCTTAAGTCAATGTAGATGTCAAAAAATTTCGATTCACCAAATTGACATACCTTAGCCTCTGCTACAGTGCTGCATGGTTAATTAAAGCACACAACAATACCATATACAACATACAAGTTGAATCAAAACAATCAAGAACACACACAGAGAATCATGCAAAAATCCCAAATTTCATCCGGTCCCCATGTAACTTAACCTATGTGCACGCTGGGAATGCTCTTAGGGTTCTCTAGTTGTTCTTAATCTAACCAGAATTGCGAGCTGCGGGTCTTGAATTCCATCGACTTCATGAACGAAATCGCGCTCCTTCCTCCCAGCTCGGACCATAACCCATAATCTAGTCGTTGTGAAATAACGACTAGTTTTCTCAATCTCTTTGCAGAGTAATTCCGGATCGGGTCGCGGGTGGGGTAGCACGGCTCATAGGCCCAAGTTGTTTCTGAATGGGTCAGCTTCGCTGGCCCGTTTTCTAAAGGTTTTTTTTTGTTGCAGAATGGATTTTGTAAAAACCCTGAATACTGAATTTTGATTTTCTTAATCAATTTACATGCATGGTTCAAACTAGCTCATGATACCAATTAAAAGATCAACACTAAATAATCTTTAAACACTGTAATGAACCTTAAACCATGTAAACACGAAATCAAACTTAAGAACAGAATTACTACTTGCTGCATTGATGTTGATTGCCATTGCTTGCTGCTCAAGAAACTTCGGTCTTCTAATTTTAGTCTTCTGATCTCTCTCACAAGTGCTCCTTCAATGGGATAGGATGCTGAATGCGTTGGTGATGAGACCAGTGACTAATACTCATGTATATATAGTGATCAACTAGTGCCTTGCACATTAAAGAGTCCTAGTTTATATCAATATTGTATCCTTATAGTCATGAGATTCATATAAGATTCTGTATTAGATTCTTACTCAATATACTGATTATGTGTTATCAATATATCACAAAGATTACACTCATTACTCAACTCTTATTACTTAGATAATGTTTAATCAATTGCTTAATACTTAAGACATATAATTATTATATAAGTCCAATTTATTCTTTCATAGTATATTTTAGAATGTATAGTATTTTACATTCTTTTTATACGTAACGGTAGAATCTGAGCACTAAGTTTAACATTTTACTGATTCTAGAGTGCTCGTACCTTTTATTAGCTTAATGCAAATATATAAGAGAATAAGTTAAATTAGATTGAAGTTGTTTCTGTCATGTTGTCAATAGGTGAATTATAATGTGTAGTATTGCTTCAATCAAAGACGGCTATTGAAATACTAAGCTATAAACCTTTTTTTCTGTGGACCACGTACACTTGTTGTGGTCTGTGCTTATGAATATTTAATTTTTGTTGAAATAATGGTGGTACAAATTGCCTTGAGAAAATGCATATACTTTTCAGTTTTCATTATTAGGGACCTAGTTTTTTTTTTAATTTTTTTTTTTAAAAAACATAAATTTCATTCATAACCACCCCTCATGCAAAGATAACCATTACATATACCAACTGCTATCACTTCAAGGATAGAACAAAGTTTCGTGGTGTAAACAAACACCAACGTGATACATAGGCTAGACCACCTATATTAGAAAATACTGCTCGATGGAAGGAAAATAGAAAACCTAACTCCATGATCAATGCATACATAATAGGCATAAAGTTTATGACATAAATCAAATCAACAGAAAATAAAACTTCTCACCCATAGCAATGGGGCTTGGCGGAATCAAAGTAAAAGCAAAAAAAGCTAAAAAAAAAAACACATTTGAAATCTTCTCCAAGCCCTTAATGCTCGGGCTAGAAGGTGTCTCACTTTGAGTATTGGCTAATATGTCCGGAAGGGAACGCTGCCGCTTCTTTAGAGAAGGAGTGAAAGCTTTGTGTCGCTTTGTGAACAGTGTTCTGTTCCACTAGATCGGTCGCTTCCGGTTCTCCAGCTTCTTCAACAGGAACTAAAGTAAGGCTATCATCATGTGGGTTTTGAACCAAAGCCTTATTGAACCGAATTGGTCGTTTTGGTCGACCACTACCCTCCTCAAAGAGAGGTTTACTACTTTCACCACTAAAAAGAGATCGCACCATTGGGGGAGTTTGATTTCCCATGAATTTGAATTTTTCAGGTTGAAAATTCACTATAGCAAAATTAGGGCTTAAGGAATCCATGTTTAGTTTTCAAATTGGATGGGTTACCTCAGTAGTGGTTTCAACAGGATGACAGATTTCATTGTCATGCCAAATGAAATTGCACTTCTTATGGCTGACATTCAAATTCTCATAGTTAAAGGACATTTCTTTCTCAACTATGTTTGAGAACTTGATCATCTTCTTGAAGTTGAAATGGCGGTCTAGGGTATGAGAGTAATTTTGTTTGTCAGATCTGGGTGTTTTATTATTTATATTGTTCGCTGATTATTAAATATAATAGACTTCTTGATTTTTATGTTTTAAAAAAATAAGTGAGTGTTGTAGAATAATCGGAATTGGTCTACTCATTTCATTGATAATCCCCTTTATATAGGGTGAGTATTACAACGGTAATAGTAAATACATTAATGACAATAATAACTACCTAATTACCTCTCGTCAGTTACATTGACGAAGACACATAATGTGTTTTTTTCTTTAACACTCCCCCTTGTGCCAAGTCAGAGGTAAAATGGTGCATGTGGTGTTGCCTCATTAAAAAAAAACCTTGCCAAGTAACAAAAACCCAATGGGAGAAAATAAAACTTTGATCGAAGGAGAAAAAGAGCACAACGCACCTATTACATTTGAAAACAACATGTGTGTGCTAGACTCCCCCTGATGTCTGCACCTCCCCCTGATTTTTACATTAATCATGGGATTCATCTTGATTCTTTCATTTGATCAAGGAAGCTTCAGTAACATTAACATAGTTATGTATTTTCACATGTTTTTCCAAATATGACTTTGAACAATGATTTAATAACTAAATCTTGTCAGATCGTTCTCAGATCCAACTTGATTTACTTTGATCTTGAGGATAAGGTTCTTCATGAACCGAACACCTAGGTTCAGATCGAACATCAGGTTCACTCATGGTATGACATTCATATAACAAAACAGTTATAACTTCGTCTAGAGTGTGGATGAACCGTTAAGAGATTTGAAATTGATCTGTAACAACAGATTTTTTTATTTCACCTTTAATGCGTTTTTCTTAACGCATAGTTAGTTATGACGTGGATAGTTTCTTTAGCATGTCACATTCTATATAGAGATTGAATAAGCCCAAATCTTTCATATCTTTAATGAAAGAACGATTTGCGTTGCGTAGGCGCAGAGCTAAACATAGCTTTACAAATTTACATCGAATGAGAGGTCGAGTCTTACATATTATGTTTAAGTACAATCATGCGTCATTGCACTTGTATAGGAATTTCATTTCCCAACACTTCTTCGTCATCTTCCTTTAGATGAAAAACGGATCTATTGTTAGAGTAAAGACTTCGACTGATCATGAGAGTATATGTAGGCCTCACTTTATTCTTTAGAGTGCCTAAGCCGATTGATGTATGGTCACCATCATTACAGTCCTTGAGTTTCATTTCAAGACTGTGTATTCCCAAGATCTTTTCATTCTTAACTTAGAATTTACAATACATAGAGTATCTCTTAATTCATTGAGAGTCTGTGTATATCCATAATGAGCACGCAAGGGCATAATTCACCAATCTCTTCTCAATCAAGTAGTCACTTTAGTGAACGTTTCAATTTCTTTTGCAAACGCACTTATGTGATCTAGTGCAACTTGATTTGGGTGGATGAAGTCCGTTTAGGATCCTCATGTATATCTCTTAATTTAGATCCCCATAGAGATATATGTTTTGATCACTTTTCGTAAGCTGCATGTTCAGTTTTTCGGAAACTACCAAACTGACAAGGTAGTGGAGTGCAATGACATCCATTACGAGAGATTGTCTTATCGTAGTCCATTACGAGAGAATATCTCCTCGTAGTCGATTCCAGTGCGTTTTTGAGAGACCTTGCGCCATAAGGTGAGCCTACATACTCTTATTCATTACGCATTCTAACAAAGATATATTTGATAGGGTTTATATTTGCGGTGTCGGCGTCAGCTGCCCAAATACCTATCTCTTTGTTTATACTGGATCGCTTCTTTCCATTAGGCCAGTTTACGACGTTGACATTTTCAACGAAGTATGATTCAATATTAGACTCATTATTCCACGTCCTCATGTACACTAGTGTAATGTGTTTGTAGAGATCTCTATACTTTAAGGATTGGTTCTAACATTTGAGGCGTCCCCCAATGATAACCACAATCCATAAATATTCTCATGAGACGGATTTGAGTATCACTGATCAATAGATCAGGTTGTGCCAAACTTGTTTTCTTCCTTTACACAAGTATGTATCGAATTTAAGGTGGCCTCCCCCTCTTCCTTGGAGAGCCACGGCCTGTGACACCATTTATGCCACTTATGGCGTCACCATGCCACCATTTATGGTGGTAGTGTAATACCCAAATCTTCTTGGGTGGTACCATGTCCTTTTGATAAAACACAATCCTTGCAGGTATATTTGCAGCAGGTTTATGTGATCTCGTCACTTTAATGTATAAGACATCTGCACACTTTACTTTGTGTGATTTTGGGGATCGAGATGAGACACAGTGGGGACAAACCACGACAATTCATGTCATTCCACTTGAACATGCTTTTTCTTATCTCCGCCTAACGACGGGAAGACTGTCTCATCAAAGTGACACACCGCAAATCTAGCGGTGAGGAGATCGCCTGTCAAGGTTTCGACATAGCGGACTATAGCTGGAAGTTTATATCCAGCATAAATATTTATTCATCTCAAATAACCCATCATTGTGCGCTGTGGCGGCGCAATTTTGGCACATAAAACATTTAATGGAGCTCAAGGATTGTAGATCCGTGTCAATCCAAAAGAGCTCAAGGATTACAAGTTCGTTTGAAATCCTTTAAAATCATTACACACAGTCACTAGTTGTGGTGTAAATTAGTTCAATGATGATGGGCATAGATGAATAAGTATCGCTGCATGCAAAATTGCATAACCCAAAACGGAAGTATTAGTGTGCTTTACCAATATCAAGACTATTACTGTAGTCGTTTTCCGTTAGACCAATTGGGTTTTTATATAGGAATATGATGCCCATTACAGATCCCATATAATAAGCTATAATATCATTACACCTACGGAAATTAACCCGGCCTAGGTGCTTTGACTTTCTAGCATAAGCATCATAAATTTTAATTGTGGATGGTGTCATGATATGTGACCAGCGTGTCGACACTACAACCAACACCATAAAATATCTAAGGTGTCCGCAAGTTGGTTGAATCAGTCCACTGAATCATCTTTGGATTCAATATAAGCACATAATGAGAACACATGTTTCCTTTGCATATGATGGTGTCAATCATAATTTTACGAGTAGGCTTTGAATGATGTACTTTTATTCATAAAATCACGATGGATGTCAGAAGCATAATAGGGTATAAGTGCATATACATGTGCATCAAATATATTATAATACCACCTTAGGGGAGCGGTGGAATTTAGGGATTGAACACACGTCTTCAACCCTACATGGATTATGTCGAAACAATATTTGAGGATAAAATGTTCTTTGGTCATCCTCAGTTTCGTGTGTGAACCATATTCTTCTGGTATTTGCTTCTATTCATCCAAAGTATGGGTGTCCATAGTAATTTCTTTAATGTACGGATCACCATATCAAAGCCAATCTATGTCAAAATTCCAAAAGATCATTTTCTTATGACTTTGGATTCAATTAGCGGTTACATATAACCCACTAAGTTGACATATAAATTTCTCTAATACTTGTTTACATCCGTAGTCATTAGAGGTAATGCGAAGGAGATCAAATGAATTCTCACTTGTGTCTTTTTACATGAACATCGTGGCATAAATTTTTTTAACGTGTGGAACAAATTCAATTTTCTCTTATCGTATAAATTGTCAATTTGACATATGCTCAATATATACATCGAAACGTAACTCAAGTTCTTTAGATTAACTCGATGGGGATTGTAATAAAAACAATGGTAATCCCAGTTAGGCAGGTGCATTATGAATCCCAAATGAACAGATATACCGATCCTTATCATTTTCATTATAGTACTACTGTTCTTCAGTACTATTGTGTTATTTTTGTGATATATTAATATCATTGTCCTTCAGTACTATTATTCTAGGGATTACATGGTGCGTTTCTTTGCACACGGTTCTTTGTGTCATGCCTATATTATGATATGTTACTTTACTTTATGCAATACTTTGCAAAGTTATATGCAGAAAATTGAATCATGTATATCATGAATAAAATTTGAATAATCTCAATTCCTTTAGAGAAAATTCAAAAAATTAGCATGCCAACGATTACATTTAGTCTTGTCCAATTAAAAGATAGAAACTTTAAGACCAAGAGTCTAATTTAGGCGTAATAGCGTTTATAAGGATATCTTAGAAATTTAAAAATAGACTAATCAAAGTCTTTCATGGATGGAGTCAAATCATTTTGGCTCTTTTAATAGCTGCAATGATGAGATGTGTCATTGACATCTTCTTCCCATATGGTATGCATTTAGTTGTAAATTCATTTTCAATGTTCTTGTTGGGTGTTGAAGACACTTTCCAAAATCCGCGTACTCGTATGATTCTTTTATACTTATTATAAGTCACAGCTAATTCTTTGCTAGCTTGTAATATACGTATCCATTCTTCATTGATTTACAACAATGGCAGAGTGCTTCACTGCACATGACATGTCTCCTATGTCATCTTTTCAAATGGTACATTGTCTCCACTTGCTTTTGGATGATTATAGAAATCTTTACGTCCATGGTAATTGAACTTTGTTTTAGGGTTGTTGCATTACTTTGCACAATTTGTTCCAAGATATATTTTTTTTTTTCAGACTTTACATCGTCATTACCCTTTGTTTTTTCAAACCTTACATCGTCATTGCCCTTTGTTTTAGGGTTGTTGCATTACTTTGCATAATTTGTTTCAGGAAATTTATTTTTATCAGACCTTACATTGTCATTGAAGATATTATAATTATTTCTTAGCTATTTACATAAAGCAGTTTGCATAAATATACCATGCTCAAGCCTTAGTTGGCTCAATAGGGGAATTTGGTACTCAAGTTCTTCAGAATCCAATGTGTCAAAGTCAAACTGTGATGGTTAAACCATCTGTAAAATATAGGAAGAATAAAATGTATTAGCTTCACGGTCTAAATGACATTCACGACAACTAATATAAACCAAGATACATTATGGTAAATCCGATGCTTTGTGAAATTACGTTATCACTGTAAAATTTTGGTTTCTCCGTTTTCATTGCATGTGAAGCTAATGAAATTCCATTATTGTTGCTTTTTACACAATTAATAAGATATCCATCTTGAAAAATTTTCAAGAAATAAAAATTGGATTTCAAGACCGAAATTTGTAATGGTCATATTTTTCATTCTTCGTGAAAATGTTTTTTCACATTTGTAGGTCTGTCCCTTTTTCTTTATATCACACTGCTCATGAAATTGCATTATCATAGCAATGCTCAAACTAAATAACATGTTAAATAAAACAATTATTTAACACTAATCAAATGAACATATAATGCTTCAAGTTTCACATTTATATAAAATACTAATGCGATCAAATTGAATAGAGCATTATATCATATAAAACTGAAACAAAATATAATGAAAGCAGAATTTCAATGTAAATATTACTTGTAAGTTTGCCAAATAAACTGCATATGAAGCGATTGCTTGATCTCCGACTCCATATTGTCGTCGTATATTGATCGCCGCATCGTAATTGATATGTCACATAAAAACAAACAATATTCATATGATTAGTCACTTTAATCATGTATATTTTATATTTACCATATAAATTAGATAATTTCATATTTACCATTAAATTCGTAAAACAGTAAATAGTCACACAATAAATAAGAATTACTGTGCGGTAATTTTAAAATTACCATTAAATTTTACTATAAAGGTAAAAATCTTTTTCTTTTCTTCGTGGGTCGAGTCAGACCCAATGATCTGGGTCTGCATAACTTGCAAATGGGTCAGGTCAAGGTCAAATTCTGCCGACGATACCTTTGTCGGTAGAAGAGAGAAGTTCGAAGGGGATCGAGGGCGGCGAGCAGGAGTCGTCGGCCAAGGTCCGATCGGGGGTGGCCGATCTGGAGGAGGCCGATCGGAGGTTGCTTGACCGGCGTCAAATGGTTCGGGTTGATGGCGAGGCGGCAAACTCCTAGCTTCGGGGCTACTACTATCGTCGAGGCGATCAGAGGAGCAGCGAGGCTGGGCTAGGGCGGAGGCGGCGCTGCTAGCGAGATCGGGAGGCGTGCTGGAGTATGTGCCGGGCAGGCCTAGCATCGGAGGCGGCGGAGTAGAGATCGGCAGGGTGCCCAGATCAAATTGGAGGTTGTTCGATCAGAGGAGTAAGCGGCGATCGAGGCAGTGGGTGGTCCGATTTGGATCGAGGTGAGGCCTGGGTCGTCTGAATCAGAGCGTGGGAGGAGAGACCTTTGCCACAACACTTCCCCAAAGTTGGCTTCGGGCGGGGCTGCGGCTAGCAAGGCTAGCGGCGGTGGCCCGGTTGGTGCAGGCCTAGCGATGCTAGGCTAGGGTGGGCTGCAGCGGCGGCGGCGGCGAAGAGAAAAAATTTAGGGTTTTTTTTTCTGTCTGTTTTTTTTTTCTTGGCTAAAAACTCTAGGTTAGGCAAAGTGCTGATAACGTGTTGTAGAATAATCGGAATTGGTCTACTCATTTCATTGATAATCCCATTTATATAGGGTGAGTATTACAACGGTAATAGTAAATACATTAATGACAATAATAACTACCTAATTACCTCTCGTCAGTTACATTGACGAAGACACATAATGTATTTTTCCTTTAACAGTGAGAATATATTCTACTTATTAGGGACCTATATATATATATATATAGAGAGAGAGAGAGGAAAATTATGATTTGTAATATTGCAATCAATATGTTGAGATTTCTGCTTCAAAAAGAAAAACAAAACAAAAGACACTCTTGTAATATTGCTTCTAATTTTTTAGATTATCAATATCAAGAGAAAGGTTTTGGGGTTTGAAAGTATATAGGTGTTAGTCCTCCATATTTGGTTAATTATACATATGCATATTTTTGTCTAAGTCTCTAACCATCTTTCTAATTTCTTTTTGGTCGTTGTACGTTCAACGCTTCCTCTTGAAACAGACATTTTATGAAAGAAGAGTTGCATATAAAAACAAAAGTTGGGGATTAGGTGCATTATAGCAATCGATCCAAGAATTATAGAGTAAACAATTTTAACTATGTATGATTGTGATATCCTTCTTCTTAATTATTAATTAATTAAGACCACTACTTCAAGTAGCTAGGGTTTCCACCAAATCCCTTCATTGGCATGGTCGGCATTCTAACCTGAAAATGACATTAAAATGCCAATTATATAATATGAACCCTCATTTCACTGTAACTTTTGTATATCTGCCAACACTTGGAAACATTGATGATCGATATTTTGACATGACACATATGCCGTTGACTCTTATTTTTAGCAATTTATGAATTTAATAATTCTCACATAAAATACTGGAGTTGACAATGTGACAAGTACCTGCTTGTTAGAGTTTGTAGCTGTGGAAACTAAGGGCATGCATTCTTTCTAGTTAAAACTACTTAATCAAACTGAATACTGATTAATTTATATGGTTACCTATCTACCAAGAAATCTAACCCTAGTTGCTGTAGTATATATACAATTTCTTTGACGTGTTAAATATTTTCTTTACTAGTCTAATCATAGTTGCATTTTGAATAGTCAATAGTTTTATAGTTAATTATGTACCGCCTTTTAACTACCCTACCATAGTACCATTTACTCGACTGAGAAAATTCTCAATGTTATCTTAAAATGTCGCGTTTAGTTTACTGGTTGATCAAGCGACACAAAAGGTTAAATAAACGGATTAGTTTAGTGTTTAGACCAGTGGCTAGGTTAATGAATATTTAGCTATCTGATAGTGAGCAAACGGAATAGCTACTCTAGGTTAAAGTGTTGTTCTAACTTAGAACCAGTGGCATTCTAAGTTCCAGCGCGACTGCAAAAGGATTGCCTTTCGTGGGGATTGATAAGTAGGATGATCGATATCACGAAGTTAGCAGTAAGTTACACACTACTGGAAAACCCAAACGAGGCGACGACTTTTTTTCGTCAAAAGTCGTCGCCTCGAACCCGAAGAGACAACAAAGTCGTCGCTGGAGGTCGTCGCTTCGTTTTCGTCGTTTCGGTTCGAGGCGACCACTTTTGCTACAAAAGTCGTCGCTTGGATATTTCAAGCGACGACTTCAAAGTTTGTCGCCAAATTATGAGCGACGAAGTTTGAGTCGTCTCCTCACATTCGAGGCGACGAATTTTGGCTCGTCGCTTCCAATTCTAGGAGACGAAGTTTGGGTGGTCGCTTACAATTTGAGGGGACGAAGTTTGGTTCAAAAGTCGTCGCTAGAGTGTATAGGATGATAAATTTCATGCGACGAATATCAATGTTCGTCGCTTCATGTCTCCATTTTCGTTTTAAAAAAATTTCCCGCCATTTTATTTTTATGTCCAGTTTTTGTCCAGAACGGGGGTCGGTTCAAAACGGCGGGGTTTGAGGCGGAGGAAGGAGGCACGCCGATGAGGGAGTCGATGGTGTCATAGAAGATCCAGGTGGAGGGGAAGGGCTTAGACTTTTCGAGCTTGTTCTTGCACTGCCCTGCCGTCCGTCTTGAAAGCGGTGGGAGTGAGGTCTGCAGCAGTGGCCGGCCGGCGCGGTGGGAGGAGCTCCGGTGGAGAAGGCGAGGTCGGCCGGCGTCGAATACTTGGATGGAGAAGGCGAGGTTGGCCGGCGTCGAAGACTTGGATCGCGACGGCGAGGTCGTCGTCGGAGACTTGGATGGCTACGGCGAGGAGGAGAGGGAGGGAGGCGACGGCAGTGAAGAGGAAGGAGGAGAGTGGGGAGATATATATATAAAAGGGGATCAATTATGGCCGTTAGATCTGGAAAATCTGACGGTTCATGCTTTCGATCCGCGCAATGTGTTTTAATTGGCTCTCAGCATGTGGCGCGGATTCAACACTGAAGCGACGAAGTAAGACGAAATCCGTCGCTTCAATAATATATAAAAGTGAAGCGACGAAGTAATACAAAATCCGTCGCTTCAAAAATATTTAAAAGATTATAAAATTTTTATTGATTATACTGAAGCGATGGAACAATAATATTTAAAAGATTATAATTTTTTTATGAGATTATACTCTAGTGTACAACTTTTCGAAGCAACTATATAAAAGAAGTAAAATTTTGAAAAACACTATGAAATAACATTTGATCGTTATGATGAAATACAGTTATGATAAAAAAATCACTTAAATCCGACAAAGTTAGAGCCCCGATCGACGCGGTCAACCTTATTTAAACTTATTTCTCTCTATGGGGAACCATAGTATCGGGAGGTAAAAGTTACCAAATTTTTACATGGCTGATTATGTCTCATCTATTTTAGAATTTAATGTTTGGAAGAGTCGACGAAACAAGGTCATCTAAAAGTACGTAATAGTGTTTTCGTGTGATAAGTTTTATGAAAATATGGTTGACCGTTTCGATCGAGCGTTGAACGTTTACGAAACGAGCTGATTTTTATACTCTACTCATATTTAACTATAACGATCACATCAGACGGTCAAATTTTTCATTTTGTGAATTTAGCCATTATAACGACAACATGCTTACTAATACGATATAACTTGATTATAAGATTATACTCAAGTGTACAACTTTTCGATGCAACTATATAAAAGAAGTAAAATTTTAAAAAATACTGTGAAATAACATTTGATCGTTATGATGAAATACGGTTATGGTAAAAAAATCACTTAAATCCGACAAAGTTAGAGCCCCGATCGATGCGGTCAATCTTATTTAAAACATATTAAACTGCCGTTTTGAGGGCCTAAACGAACTCGAAAGCCCGAAAAAGCCCACACGTCGTGGCAAAGTGACGAGTTTGACTCGTGGCGTCGTTTCCTTTCCGAAAATGTATTACAATCGTCAATCGGACACCAAATGCCAAATCTACAACTCTCCAAACTATGAAAATATGGTTGACCAGATTTCAAAACATGAAGCGACGACTATTGCTCAATACTCGTCGCTTCGTATAAGAAGTCAGCGACGAATATTGACGAAAGTTATAAAATCCGTCGCTTGAATTTTGAGTCGGCGACAAACTTTGAATTTTCGTCGCTACAGTTTACAAAACATTATTGGGAGGCGACAACAAACCAATATTCGTCACTTCAATAAGATGTGAGCGACGACTATTGATCAAAAGTCGTCGCTCTCGTTTTCTGAAGCGACCAATCCAATATTGGTCGCCTCAATGTGTTGAGGCGACGAACTTTGATTTTCCCTTTCCAATCTTCGTCGCCTCAGTCCTTGTTTCCAGTAGTGACATCAGCCCGGTCGAGTCTCTGCCAGCATTGGAGCCTTGAATTTCTCCTTCCTACAACTTGAGTTCTTCTTTTATCTACTTTGGGGTATGCCAGATCAATTTTGGGTTGCAAAAATGCCGAGTTTTATTGTCAATACCCAGAAAATGTTGTTCTGATCTTTTAACGTTGAGAAAAAATTGGCCTTTGAAACTTCTAACTCAATACGCGAATGTACATGTATGTGCAAGATGTAGGAAGAAATTAAGAACCTGAAGTTTATGATAAAAGTAGCTAGAAAGTAAAGCTAGAAATCTATATATATGTTCGTCGATCGGTTTATATATGGTCTCTGGAGGTACCTATAGTAGTCTCGTTTGAAACTGAAACAAAATTGCCTGTAAAATCTACTGTAATATTGAATGATCATTAAGGATTTATTCCCAATCTTGTTAGGTCTTTCATCAACTGGCAGGCTAGGTATCACTACCAGATGCGGATGAATAGCCGACGAAAAAAATTTCGTCGGCTATGGTTATATTTCGTCGGCTATACCATCTGCCGACGAAATTTTCGTCGGCTATACGTCGTCGGAACAACCCCGTCGGCTATACTAATGGCCGACGAAAAAAAAGAATTCGTCGGCTATAGTAGAGTATGGCCGACGACTGTACCGACGAAAATATTTTTCGTCGGCCAAACCTGGGACAAATTGCCGACGAATTTCGTCGGGTATTTTCGAGTATGGCCGACGAAATTCATTAAGTATAGCCGACGAAAATTATGTATTTCGTCGGCTATTGTTAACAACATATAGCCGACGAATTAATAAATGTTCGTCGGCTATATGTTGTTAACAATAGCCGACGAAATACATAATTTTCGTCGGCTATTTCCTCAAAATATATTAATATTTAATAGGCATTAATTAGTTATAGCCGACGAAATAATGTAATTTTCATCGGCTATAAGTTGTATAGCCGACGAAAATTGGTAAAATTCGTCGGCTATAGTTATTATAGCCGACGAAATAATGCCAAAATCGTCGGCTTTTCTTACATTTGGGAAAAAAAAAAATTAAATTATTTTCTAAATTACCATTCCAAGCAACCTGCAAATCACAAAAACATTCCATGCATTTGCACCAACAAGAAACACGTCTAAATACCATTTTTATTAAATTCGTTCTAATATACATAAACCCTAAACCCTAATCATCACCTAAACTACTAAAGTCCAGCAGGTCATCCCCAGCATCCTGCTCTCCATCAGGCTCGTCATCCTGCTGACCGAACACGGGAGGTTGAGGCATTGGAGGTTCCGCTAACCGCTGAAACGGGGGCGGGGGTGGAAGGCCTTGTTGTTGTGCCGCAAACAGCTCATAGCACCAGTTTTGTTGGCCGTCGTAGTTGTGTTGCCTAATTCTTTCGTATTCGGCATGCCAACCGGCCACATCCAACTGATAGTGCTGTGATCTGCGGCGCGTCTCCTGCTGATACTGCTGTGTGCTGCGGCGCAGCTCCTGTACTGTCTGAGACGAGGTCGCCAATTCTGCGGCCAATCGCTGCACTTCCCCCCTCATATGCTGGCTCTCCCCGCCTCCCTTCTTCTGACCTCCCTTAGTAGTCTTCAGAAGCCCTAGTCCAGCACTTCCCAAACCCCGGCAGTAGTAGTTGTTTGACCGGTTTGGGAAGGCTGCGTCGAAGATCCTCGCTGCCGTTTGGACACTGGACCGGTCGACATGGCGCATGGCTTCTTCCAGATCTGCCTCTGAAATGTTCGGTTGTGTGTCCCGAACTACTTGCTGGAGCACATCTTCTTCGGCCCGGTTGACCCTCTCTTAAGTGGACGGGAAAAAAAAATTAATATTATAACAAATATATAATTAAGTAAAATTAATAATTAAAATTTTAAAATTGTAATGAACGACTTACGAGCTGTTCTGTCGCTTGTGGATAAGCGATCTTGAACGTCTCCACGTACGGGTTACTATCAGGATGATCTCTGAGCGCCTCCTCCTGATACTGTGCAAACGGCCGTGAACCAGCATGATGGGGGGTTGTGTTCCGGCGGCGGTTCGCAGAGTTTATCCGAGAACGTTGCTTCAAACAAATAATAAAATGTTAGAAAAATACATAAAAAAATATTAGTGTAATAATTATAAAATAATTAAACTAATAATTAAAATTTTAACAAAATAAACATTTTTACTGAAGTTTAGTATTTACCTGCATAATTGGGTTGTTGAAGTCTACTGTCTTCAACCAACACCACTCGTACTCCCGGAACATGAACTCCCTGGGAGTACCCATACGACCAAGGTAGTCGTATTCGTTATAGTGGGAACGCAGCTCGTTTTTCCACTCTTTGAACCTACGAAAAAAACAAAAGTGCATTAGAAATATTATTAATATCATAAAATATTAATAATTATAAGATAATTATAATATCATAAAAACAAACGTACCTCGAGTTCTGCTGGGTGTCCGCCCAATCCCGCCTGTAGTCGGCAATCTCGAAGAATGTCTGAAAAATAAAATTTTATTAGTTTTACAATTGTAATAATACCGAAAATTATTAAATATTACGATAAATAAATTAAATTTTTTAAATTACTCACCGACGCGGTGTTGTTCACCTCCCTCTTGATCTCCTGGGGCACATCAGCCCACCGGGTCCACAACATAGGGACTCTGTCCCTAATCAGTGACCCCACGCAACCCGAGTAGTCGCGTTTTTTCTTCCCCGGAACCTTCTGATTAGGAGGTTCGTTGATCTGAATCCTGCCTCTGCGCTCAACAGTTTTCCTGAGGGTGTCAAAACAGATGACACCTCTCGTATTCCTCCGTGAACTGCTAGCGGCTGTCCCTATCACAAAAACGACGATTGGTTAATAAAATTAAATATTAGTGCGTTAATTTTAATAAAACATTTAATTAATAAAATCAAATGTTACCTGAAGTGGATGACTCGTCTGTCGACTTCCCTTTTCTCCTCGCCGAAATAAGGTGGTCAGGGTCCTCAAATGGCTGCTGCTGGTATGCCTCCGCAGCACTAACGTACTGAGGCATATCCGGCCATAAGGGCACACCCTGATAGTCGACCTCCGGTATCGCCGGAATGTTGTACGGGAGGAATAGCTGGTTTGGGAGAGTAGGAGCCTCAGTCGAGTCAGCAGCAGAATGAGTCGGACTCGGCATCGGCTCCCGATGAACCTCAGGCATACGAACCTGAGGAACGTCGGCAGCTATCTCCTCGTGAAACAGCTGCCGACCAAACCTCGGAGCCACAGAGGGACCGGCATGCGGAAGTGAAGTGCTCGACGGCCGCCCAGCCTGGAGAAGGGTTTGGTGCCGAGCACTCACACTCCGTCGCGGCTGGTCTGCATCCACAGTCCTCTGCGGCTGGGATGAATCTACACTCCTCCGCGGCTGGCTAGTGGTCCTCTCAAGCTGGCTAGCCGTCCTCTCGGAGTCTGCGGAACCGCCGGAATTTCTAAAACCTCTAGATCTGCTGCCACGACGGCCTCCGAATAGGTTTCTTAATGCATCGGTCATCTAAAGCCCGAGGCATTAATACATTAATTGATATTAAATTATATTATATTAAATAACAAATTCTAATTAATATAATAACCAATAATACTAACATATTTTAATATAACAATTTATATACTAACATATTAAATTATATTATATTAAATAACAAATTCTAATTAAATATAATTAAGCTATATATATAATTAAGCTAAATTATACAATTAAGTTATCAATTTATATAATTAAAAAACTAATTTATACGTATAAATTATACAATTACACCTAAATTATACAATTAAAATAAATTTGAAAACAATTACCTAAATTAACATAAATACCTAAAATTTATCTAAATTAACATAAATACCTAAAATTTATCTAAATTAACATAAATACCTAAAATTTACCTAAATTAACATAAATACCTAAATTATACCTAAATTAACATAAATACCAAAATTATACATAAATTAACATAAATACCTAAAATTTACCTAAATTAACATAAATACCTAAAATTTACCTAAATTAACATAAATACCTAAATTATACCTAAATTAACATAAATACCTAAATTATACCTAAATTAACATAAATACCTAAATTATAAATAAATTAACATAAATACCTAAATTTACCTAAATTAACATAAATACCAAAATTATACCTAAATTAACATAAATACCTAAATTATACATAAATTAACATAAATACCTAAAATTTACCTAAATTAACATAAATACATAAATTATACATAAATTAACATAAATACATAAATTAACATAAATTAACATAAATTAACAATTATAACTAAATTAACAATTAATTAACATAAATGAAAAAAAAATAAAAAATTTCCTTACATTGCTTGATTCGGGCAGAGGAGAAGGAGGCCGGCCGGAGGAGGGAGGAGGAGGGACAGGCCTTTCGTCGGCACTGGAAACGGAGGAGGGAGACGGCCGGAAAAAAATGGAGGAGGAGGGAGGAGGTGCCGGCCGGATTGGAGGAGGAAGAGGGAGGAGGTCGGGCCGGGGCTGCCGACGTGGAGGAGATAGAGGGAGGAGGGCCGGATTGCACGTCGAAGAGGAAGATTGGAAAAATGCAGCAAATGGAGGCTAGGGTTCGGCTGCAACAAACTTATACCCGATAGTATAGCCGACGAATTAAAAGCATTTCGTCGGCTATACTTAAGTATAGCCGACGAAATGTATCAACTCGTCGGCCATAGTTTAGGCGCTCAGCAACCGTCCGATCTCCCCCTTCCAACGGCGAACAATGAAAAGGCGCGGATCACTAGAGTTTAGCCGACGAAATTAAATATTTCGTCGGCTATACTTTGGAAAATCACAGCCGTTCGATCTGAGCCATCCAACGGCGGACACTAAGCGGATGGCAAGAGTTTAGCCGACGAAATATTTGATTTCGTCGGCTAAACCTTTGGTCAAACTACAAGGTCAAACCTCTAAACCCTACAAATTAAAACGAAAATTGGGCCGTCTAAATGACGTTTTTTGGCCTTATCTTCAACAGAGAATAGTTTCAAATCGATGAGACGCGACTAATCGTATAAAAATTTTCCTCAAAATATTTACCGACCGTCATGCTACCCATAGGAAAACGGGAGTAAAAACCAGTTAACCGCAACATTCCGCACAGATTTTGTCGTAATCTGCTCATTTTTCAACCGTAGACGTTTTTCAATATTTCGGTCATATCTTATTTCACAACACATTTGCATTTGAAGAGTCTACGTATAGTAACTATTTGAAACTATACATTCAGTTAAACACTTAGTAAACAAGTTAAGGAACATTAGTGCATATGTTCCGACTTTGAATCTAAAAGTTTGGAAAATCTATTCCAACCGTCAGATATCACCGTTAAGATTAAATACATGTATGAAAAAAAATCCAACTACATCTGACAACGTTAAAGGCTCAATCGGGACGGTCAACCGGGTGAGTCAAACCTCTAAACGCTTTAAAACGGAAATTGGCTCATCTAAATGACGTTTTTTGGCCTGATCTTCAATAGAGAATAGTTTCAGATCGATGAGACGCAACTAATCGTATAAAAATTTTCCTCAAAATATTTACCGACCGTCAGGCTACCCATAGGAAAACGGAAGTAAAAAACAGCTAACCGCAAGATTCGGCACACAGATTTTGTCGAAATCTTCTCATTTTTCCATCGTCGACGTATTTCAATATTTCGGTCATATCTTATTTCACGACACATTTGCATTTGAAGGATGAAGCAATGGTTTGTCGACAGTGATAGAAAATGGAAGCTGCTCATTTTTTTTTTTTAATCATAGCCGACGAAATAAAACCTAGTATTCGTCGGCTATTCTTTTGTCGTTTTTGGTAAAAAATAAAATATTTATTTTTAAAAAACTTATGGCCGACGAAATAATGAATTTTCGTCGGCCATTGTTCGTAAAATAATTATTTTTAAAAAACTTATGGCCGACGAAATACTTAATTTTCTTCGGCCATTGTTCGTAAAATAATTATTTTTAAAAAACTTATGGCCGACGAAATAATTCATTATTCGTCGGCCATTGTTGCTATAGCCGACGAAAAATTTATTATTCGTCGGCCATTGTAATGGCCGACGAAATAGTGCATTTTTCGTCGGCTATTCTCTGAAAAAAAACCAAAAAAATCAGTGGTTTTACACCTCTCCTATTCCGATGTCCTATTCACATATAACCAAAATTGAACATAAAAAACCAGAAACCCAACAGTCAACATATTTCAAATTTTTTTTTAAGGGGTTTGGAACCCAGCCTAGCTGGGAGGCTCATCCCCACGCCCGTTCATTAGAAATGAGTTGATTACAAATGAAAGGATTACATCATTTAAATTACTTAATCCGTCGGATTGTAATCGGAATCATCGGATGAATCTTCTTCGGTTTCTGAATTGCTCGATAGGGGTAATCTATGTCTTTCCTCACCACTAGAGTCCTCGTTAGTTTCTTCAGTTGGATCAACATCAACAAGCAGTGGCTCTTCACGTCGAATTCGCACCGGCGTGTCTAGGCGAATAAAAGAGGAGTCAGGAATACCGTTTGAGTTGGGCTCTTGATACGCGGTGCCCCCTTCCTCGTTCTCTTCAGCCACTCCAAGTGTAGACGATGGTGGATAGTGTTGACTACTTTCCACGGGTCACCCTTGGCGAGATCATCAAGATAAAACACTTGTTTCACCCATGTGGTTAAAACGAACGGGTCGTCCTCATACCATGATGTACTAGTGTTCACAGAACTTACGCCGTATTGATCGGTTTTCATGCTCTGCGGCCGTGTGTCAAACCATCTACACTTGAAAAGGTGCACTTTCATGCCTTCCCCGTAATGCAGTTCCACAACTGAATGGAGAACACCGTAATAGTCAACTCCACCATCCCCACCATGTGCCATAACCCCTGAATTTTGTGTTTTCAGTCTGAGGTCTCTGTCTTCACATCGAAATAACACACCATTCACCTTGCACGTCGCATAAACTTTTGAATAGACCGGCCTCCTCGCTAAAAGTCTGAGTTCGTGCGACCAATTTGGGTGATTATCATTTACAATAAGGTCCATCTGCAACCATCAGAATCAACTATAAATATGAATAAATATACACAATAATATATGAACACGTATAGAATAGTGTTAAAGGTACGTACCCAGCGGCCGAAATACTCTGCGAATGTCTGGTTGTGGTAATCGCGATCACCTGCTACTCCTTCACAGCGTAGATGTATGTCCTTCCAAAACTGAACTTCTGGACAGTTGATTAGTACCCACCAATGTGCAATGGCTACCTCATAATCTTTCAACTTGTAGGAATCTGACATGTTTCCACCGAGTACAACATCGTCGGAGAGTATGGAAAGATTGAACTGTGACGGTACATCTTCCTGTATGCTTTCCTGTAACGCTCCGAAATACAGCTTCATGTAGGTGACGCACTCGTGCGCAATATATGCTTCAGCTATACATCCTTCAGGTGCGGATCTGTTTTGGACAAAACCACCGTATTGTCCAAGTTGCCTATAAATCAAGTTTTTAAAGTGTTATGATAATACATTAACACTATATCACATATATTGATGAGGAAATTAACATAAGGTGTAAAATACGTACCTTTCCATCGGATACATCCAAGTGAAGTGCACAGGACCGGTAAGCAACAACTGCCGAGGAAGATGGATCATGAGGTGAGGCATGATGTCGAAAAAATTTGGAGGAAATATCATCTCAAATTTACACATGATATGAACGATGTCTTGTTGCATTTCCCGGAGGTCAGATTTTCTCACTTCCCGTGTGCATACCTTCTGGAAAAATCTTGCCAACGCTACTAACGGCTCCACAACGTGACGGGAAAGGAACGGTCGAATGAAAATAGGGAAGAGACGTTGTAGCAGGATATGATTGTCATGACTTTTCAACCCGTACAGATTGTTGCATTGTCTGTTGACACACTTGGCTATATTTCCAGCAAAGCCTGAAGGATACTTGGCCCGACTTATCCAATGCAAAATTTCTGATTTATGCTCAGGCTTGACGGTGTAAGGAGCTTGAGGCATTTTTCTCTTCCCTTGTTTCAACCATAGTGGTTTTCTGATATTCATGTTTTGCATATCAGTGCGAGCCTTAGGACCGTCTTTCGTCTTCCCCTCCAAGTTCAGCGTTGTACCCACCACACTTTCAGAAACATTTTTTTCTATGTGCATAACGTCTAGGAAGTGACGGATCAACAACTCACACCAGTACGGGAGTTCCCACAATATGCTCCTATGTGTCCAGAATTTGTACTCCTCAGACCTTTCAGGTATTTCCGCTACAATATCGGGATGATTGCTGAGGGGCCCAAAATCGTACTCATTAAGTCTTGCTAAAATTTCTCTTCCTGTCCATCTTCTGGGAGCACGGCCGTGTTCTTCGGTTCCATCAAATGCGGTGGACTCGTAACGCCAGTGGTGATCCGCCGGAAGGAACACACGATGACCCATTCGGCATATCTTGTTGCAATGAGGGGTGCTCCCATAATCGCTGAGGCACTCTGGACAAGCCTTGTATCCCCTAACAACGCTGCCCGACAACATCCCATAAGCAAGAAAATCACTGATGGTACCAATAACCATGGCATGCATCTGGAACGTCTCCTGCTTGTACTTGTCAAAAGTGGGATGACCAACGTCCCACAATACCTTAAGCTCTTCAATCAATGGTCTCATATACACATCGAGACATTTCCCTGGGTAACCAGGCCCCGGAATCAACAACGTCAACATATTATATTCCTTCTTCATGCACATCCACGGAGGAAGGTTGTAAGGTACCAAAACCACCGGCCATATACTGTATGAAAGACTCATGGTGCCGAAAGGGTTGAACCTGTCGGTTGAGAGCCCGAGCCTGACGTTTCTGACATCTGACGCAAAATAAGGAAACTCATTGTTTATATGCTTCCAAGCCGCTCCGTCAGAGATGTGTGTCATGATATCTGCGTCTCCCGCGTCCCGCTCACCGTGCCACCTCATAGCTTTTGCGGTGGTTTCTGACATGTACAACCGCTCAAGCCTATCTCTCAACGGAAAATACCGAAGCACTTTCACAGGTTTCCTATTGCCTGCTCCCGTCAACTTATATCGGTCAGACTGACATATCGGACATGCGTCAAGGCTAGCAAGGTCATTCTCTTCTGCATCTTCACCCCAGAAGAGAACGCAGTCAAATGCGCATGCATGGATCTTAATGTAGGAAAGCCCTAGATCTTTGAGGATACTTCGGACCTGACGGTGATTGGTAGGATTACGATGACCCTCCTCCAACAACGAAGAAGTGTACTGTAGATATTCATCCACTTGCCTGATGCTCCCTTTTGTCTCGACTTTAATCCTCATTACCTCCATCACACTTTGAAGAACTGTCTTCTCAGAACTTGAAGACACAGGGGTCTGTTGCAATGTAATCAGTTTGTTGTACTTGTCAAAGGCAGCAGTGTTGACAACTTGTGGGAACGGCTGCACCGGGTCCTGCATATATTGTTCCCCACGTACACCGCTTTCAAAAGGAAACACGTCGTTGACGAATGCCATTGTTGGATCGTTGGATGTACTACTACTGCCCGCCTCAAAATACTGCCCATGATCATGCGATCCATCTAATGATGGCTCACCGTGATATATCCAACGTGTGTACTTCGGCCAAAACCCATTACTCTTTAGGTGCTCCCATACTGTCATAATCAGAAATCGACACATATCACTGCGACACTTACATTTCTTGCACGGGCAATAATGGTACGGTCCTTTTGCATTTTCCTCGACGAACTGCATAAAATCCACAACTCCTGTAGTGTATCGTCGGTCATGCCTTGGAAGCGAAATCCAACTCTTATCTCGATCCATATATAGCCTGATAATAATATATATGTATAACTTTAATTAATAATAAATTAATTAACACATATATATTACAATATATATTATTATCAACATCAACTCATATATATATATATACACCATTAATTAACAACCATTATTTAAGTTCATTACACTATCAACAACCATTAATTAACATATTAATTTATATATATTTTAACACTAATTAAAATAACATTATTAAATTAAAACACATAATTATACTCTAACTGAAAATCAACTCAACTACAACTCAAAATCAACATATATACATACATTCTAACACTAAAACAACAACAAAACAAAAAATCACTTACTATATCAAAATCACTAAAACTCAAAATCAACTCCACTAAAACTCAAAATCAACATATATACACATATACGTACCTATATATAGCTCCACAATGTAAGAGAGGACGGATTTCAACAATACCCACAGATTTTTCACTCTTTCTCCCGTTTTTTTTCAAATGAGCAGCTTCTGTCCAGATCTGAAAATATAAAGACTTATAGCCGACGAAATTGCCAACTTCGTCGGCCATTCTTCCAAAATTTGTATAGCCGACGAAAACTTTAATTCGTCGGCCATTATAGGAGTATAGCCGACGAAACATTTTTTTTAGGGACGACGGAAAAAATCGTCGGCCATTCTTGCAGAATAGCCAACGATTTTTCATTTTTACCGACGAAATAAAAAATCGTCGGCCATTCTATGAGAATGGCCGACGAAATTTTTTTTTTTGCGACGACAAAAATTTTCGTCGGCCATTCTTGGAAATAGCCGACGAAAAAAGTGTTTCGTCGGCCGTTTTTTTTTTTTTTCGTCGGCAAAGCCATATTTTCTTGTAGTGTATGATGATATGCTCGTCGGTTATACGATCCATAAAGTCTGGTTCTGCTTATATGGCTGTTAGCATCAGTATTGAACACATCATCAAAGCATTAGGACTAATACTAGTTGGATCAGAACTCAAGCATAGGAGTTGTAAGTCTCATTCATTTTGATTTGGTTAAAGACTAAGTATGTCAAGTCCTTAAACGTAGGAGAGTCCATAATCAATACTGCATTAGTAATTAGTATTGGTATTGCTTAAGGAATCCCATTGTGAGTTAACTTAAGCATTAAGTCTCATCCTTATGGGGGATTACTTGGTATTTTTTTTTATAGGGCTTTGGTCCCTGCTCTCTACGCAACAACAGATTTTCAGAACCTATCCCATTAATGGTGTCTAAGGCCTGTAGAGAGGAGAAGACTAAGACGAAGAAAGACAACAACATAGACGTATTATCTGCACAGCTTGAAGCTATGGATATTGCTCAGGAAGAAGGTATGGTGTTGCTGCAATATAAAACTAGTTCATATAGATGCTTTCATGTTAATGTGTTTATAGTTGTAATTGATCTTGGTTAATGCTGATTCAGTTTAAAGTATGGTATCAGAGCATGATAAATTTGCAACTTAAATCATCTTAAGTAAAACATGACATCATAAACTAGAGCTTTTAGTTTCTGCGTTTTCCTTAAGAACAACAACAAAAAAAAAAACATTCTGCTTTTGTAAATTGGGCCATTCGGGTCAAATCGAGCCCAAAACCCGTGAGCACTGACCCACGACCCATTCTGTAATAAAATCCCAAATCGACCGTTTTATTCAAACATTCATATAGTGAATTGGCATTAGGGTTCTTCAGTTGGGATCGGAAGTGCAGAGATTTCACAATCTCTAAGGAATTCAAGTCCCTATTGATGCGGATTAAGGAATAAAGTTGTTTAGTAAGTCAAATTTAAGTTCTTTTTGCTTCCGCGTTTTAAGAAAAATGGCTTAAGGAAAGAAGTTAGAAATTCTGGAATCTTGTTTTTGGGTTTTCTGTTTTCAAAGCATGTCTACAATTACTGTAATTGCGAGAACAATAGAGGCATTCCCGACATGCAATTAAACTAAGTAGATGATGGACCGGATGAAATTTAAATTGGCTGAGCATGTTCTATGTGGGATTTTATGTTTTGACACGATGAAGTTCTGTTTTTTGGTTGATGTTTTGGTTTTGTTTTCATATGATTTTGAATCTCCCTAAAATTACATACACTAAGTAAAAACAAACTAAGAAAAAGAAATCAACTTAATTAAGACTTCATTGTTGTTTGGTCTGTGTTTTAAAAACAAGCAGAATGTTGCACAAAACAATTTCTGCATAATGATGGAAACTTTTGATAAAAGACCAAAGCTTGTGTTTTCGTTTTGAAACTGTGTATATTTTGACTTCCAAAGAAGTATATTCTTACATGGTTTAAAATTTAAAACAACATCATACATAACTTTGAATTCATATACAGGTTCTTAAAGTTTTTCTTCTGTCTAAAGATGTTAATTGCTTATAGAACAACTTGAGTTCATTCACTTATGGTCTGATGATTAAGAAACTTAAGAATATCATGTCCTCTGCTATAAAAGTGATGCATGATATTAAAACTACAGATTCATGGGATGTTTTATGCTTCTGTATTTTTTGTGTTACTTGAACTGATTTGGAGTGTGACACCTTGTATGCAGAACTTTTGTTTTTCCTTACAAAACTTGAACTTCAAAAGAACTAGAATTCAGAAAAACTCATATTTTCTTCTTTTGCTTATTAGGAGTTACCTATTTGAACGTCAACACTATTTTGATGCTTACTGGATCAAACTATAAGGCATGGAAAGCTAGTATTGATTTATACATGATGACCCACGACTACATAGATATGTGTTTTACACATACCATGCCCTTTGCCTTAACTGCAACTAGTACCATTGAGGATATGAGGTACCATGATGACTGGTATAGATCAAACCAAAGAGCCAAAACACTCATTAGGAATTCCCTGACATCCATAGTGAGAGGCAACATTGAGGAGCCTGTGTTAGCCAGAGATTTCATGGAGAACATCGAGGCAAAGTTTAAGGAGAGCAACAAGGCAGAAGCAGCAAGGATTGGAAAGGAGTATAATGAGCTCAAGTACAATGGAATTAGAGGAGTCAGGAACCACATCATGAGACTCATTGAGATGAACTCACGTCTAAAAGAGATGGAACTAGGAGTGAAGGATGATTAGCTAGTTCACCATGCATTGGACTCCCTGCCACCTAGTTTTGGAATTCTAAGGACAAGTTACAATGCTCAGAAGGAGAATTGGTCCCTGGATGATCTTATTTCTATCTGTGTTGATGAGGAGTCAAGGATGAGGAAGGAGAAACAACCTGCAACCTCTGTGAACCTAGTTCAGAAGCCTACGTGGAAGAAGTTTAATAAGCTTAAGGTTAATAAGACTATAGCTAAGCCTTCAAGAAGCAATAAGGGAGGCAAATTGGATAAGCCATTCAGATTCAAATGCTACTTTTTTAAGAAAGTAGGACATATGAAAAAGGACTGTCCTGGATTTAAAGTCTGGCTAGAGAAAAAGGGTATGATTAATCCTCTTAATCTTTTAGAAACTTTTTCTTTAGAAGTTAATTTTATTAACATGAACCTCATACTTATTGGTTAGATTCAGGAAGTCCCTTACACATTACAAATTCTTTGCAGGGCTTCATAAGGAAGAGAAAGCCAAGGAATGATGAGGTCAACGTCTGTGGTGGCAATGGAATGCGTGTAGCTGTGAAGGTTGTAGGCATTCTTAGATTAGATTTAATTTTCGGCAATGTTTTCATTTTAGAAATGTTTTTTATGTGCCCTCAATTAAGAGGAATTTGCCTTTTGTTAGTTTGTTAGTCAAACTTGGTTGTAGTTTTCTCATTGATTCTAGTGGAATCAAAATTTTTAAGGATTTTTCAACCTTCTTGATTCAGAATTCTTCTACATATGGTACTGGTGTTATTGAGAATGATTACATGAAATTAAACTGTTCTCTGTCTCAGCAAGAATGTTTGCTTGTTGAAAATAATAACACAGCAGGTAATAATACCATCATTGGTATTGAGAGAAGCCTGCACAGTGAGAAATCAGCCAACTTATGGCATAGAAGACTAGGGCATATATCTAAAGAAAGATTACAGAAACTTGTAAAAGATAAAACTCTACCCGAGTTGGATTTTAGTGATTTAGGAGATTGTATTGAGTGCTGTAAAGGAAAAATTACAAACTTAAGAAGAAAAGGTGTTCACAGATCAAATAAATTACTTGAGTTAATTCATACTAACATTTGTGGACCATTTAGACATCAAACAATATGTGGTAATGTCTATTGTATAACCTTCATTGATGATTTATCCAAATACTGCTATATTTACTTACTGTCAGAAAAATCACAGTCTCTTGAGGCTTTTAAAATCTTTAAAGCTGAGGTTGAACATCAGCTTGATGCAAATATTAAGGTTGTGAGGTCTGATAGGGGGGGGGGGGGGGGGAGAATATTTTGGTAGATATACAGAGCAAGGCCAGCACAAAGGTCCATTTGTATTATATTTGAAGGAACTTGGCATTAAGGCTCAATATTCTACACCTCATAATCCCCAACAGAATGAAGTAGCAGAAAGGAAAAATAGAACTTTAATAAGCATGGTTAGAAGCATGATGTGTACTTCTGGCTTACCAAAAAAATTATGGAGAGAAGCATTAAGAACTACAAATTATATTTGCAATAGGTCCCCAAGTAAGTCTATAAAAAAAAAACTGCTTATGAACTATGGACTGGAAAGAAACCTAGTCTGCATCATTGCCATGTTTGGGGTTGTAAAGCTAATGCTAGGATTTATAATCCTAGATTAAGTAAGCTTGATCCAAAGTCAGTAAGTTGTAATTTTGTAGGATACTGTGAAAAATCTAAGGGTTTTAAGTTATATTCAGCTCATCATACACTTAGAGTTTTTGAAACTCATCAAGTAAAATTTATAAATGAAAGTGTCTTCAATACAAATTTTGAGGATCTAACCTCGGATTTTAAAGAAGTTGAAGATAATGAGATGGATATAACAGTAGCACTAGACACTCAAAACAGTTCTAAAAATCAAGTTTCTGTAACAGACCAAAACATAGTCCAAAAGAGTGCTGACTTAACCTTAGAAAATCATAATTCCACTGATTTAGACCAAAACTTGAACCTAGGACATGGAGTAGGAGTTGAGCCCTCAACAGTAACAACTTCTGATCTTAATGCTGGACCTCAGCCTGCTCAAACACTAGTTCATGACCATTTTGTGGAGCCTAGAAGATCTCACAGAGCTAAGAAGCCTAGATATGGAGACAAAAATGATATTTATGAAGTTAATTTTCCTGAATGAGATAGAGAATGCATTGATTGATGACAATGATCCGACATCTTTCAAACAAGCCATAGAGAGTGAAAAATCAGATAAATGGCAAGAAGCCATGGATGCAGAACTTTATTCTATGTATAAGAATCAAGTATGGGAGTTAGTTAAACCCTCACAAACACAGAAGCCTATTGGTTGTAAATGGGTGTTTAAGACCAAAAGAGATGCTAAGGGTAATATAGAAAGACATAAAGCCAGATTAGTAGTTAAGGGTTTCACACAGAAAGAAGGAATAGAGTTTACAGAAACATTCTCTCCAGTTTCAACAAAAGACTCATTTATAATTATTATGGCTCTAGTAGCTCATTATGATATGGAGTTACATTAGATGGATGTTAAGACAGCTTTTCTTAATGGAGAGCTAGAATAAACTATTTATATGGTTTTACTGAAAAGGGGAAAGAAAATATGGTCTGTAAGTTGAAGAAGTCTATTTATGGACTTAAGCAAGCTAGTAGGCAGTGGTATAAGAAGTTTAATTCTGTGATTTCATCTTTTGGATTTTCTGAAAATATTGTTGATGAATGTACGTGTTTATCTTAAAGTGAGTGGTAACAATTTTATCTTTCTTATTCTCTATGTTGATGACATTCTTCTGGCCAGTAGCAATGTAAAATTGCTGAAAGAAACTAAAGAATTTTTATCGAAGAATTTTGGCATGAAAGATTTGGGAGAAGCTTGTTATGTTTTAGGCATTGAGATTAAGAGAGATAGGAAGTAGGGTTTGCTGGGATTATCTCAGCAAAATTATATTTTAAAGATTCTTAGAAGATTTGGAATGAAACCTGTAGCAGTGGAGAAGCACCAATCTCTAAGGGAGATAAACTAAATAAAACTCATTGTCCTAAGACTGATATTGAGAAAAAGAAAATGGAGTCAGTACCATATGCTAGGTTTGTAGGTAGTCTTATTTATGCACAAGTTTGTACTAGGCCAGATTTATCTTTTGCTGTTGGAATGTTGTCTAGATTTCAGTCCAATCCTAGATTTGATCATTGTACAGCATGAAAGAAAGTGTTGAGATATCTTCATAGGACTAAGAGTTATATGCTTGTGTATAAACGTGTGAAAGAGCTTGAGCTAGTTAGTTTTACAGATTCAGATTTTGGAGGAAATTATCTTGCATCTTGTAAATCAACTTGTGGATATATCTTTATGCTCGCAGGTGGTGCAGTAGCTTGGAAAACAATGAAACAATTATTAATAGCTACTTCCACCATGCAAGCAGAAATTATAGCATTGTATGAAGGTGTTTGTGAATGATTATGGATCCGAAATTTTATTTTGGATACAGAGATATTGAGTGATCTTGTTGAAAATAAATTGAAAGTTTTTTGTGATAATGAAGCTGCAGTTTTCTTTAGCAAGAATAGTAAGAGGTCTAATAATTCCAAACATATAGACCTCAAATACTATAGTGTCAGGAAGTGGGTGAAGCATGGTGAGATTGATGTTTGCAGAATCAAGACTCAAGATTAGCTGGCAGATCCGTTTACAAAAGCTTTGCCTGTGGCAGCAATCAATGAGCATTGCAAAAATATGGGAATGTTGTCAAGTTTTAAAGATGTTTAGGTTCAGTGGGAGCAAAGTTTAATTAAGCAAGAAAATTTTCTGTTTTTGTTTATAGTTACAAGTTCTGGTTTTCTGTTTTGTACATAATTGTGTACTTTAAGTTTTGATTCAATAAATTGAGGAATTTTCAGATATTTGATACAATGGTTATTTTCAGAAAATGTGTTAACTATTGTATTTTGGTTATCAGTTCATTTTATCAAGTGGATATGTATATATGCATATATTCAGGCTAGAAGCAAGTTCTGTATCCACTTATGTTTTATCAGCTTGCATTGAGATTTTGTTTTATAAAATATTAGGTTGGACTGTTTGTTAAATGATAAATTTGCCTGTGATATACATTTTCATTTAACTGCAATACATTAGGTTTTGAGTTCATGTGAAGTTTGCATATGGTTGCTGTAATCTGGAACAGGCTAGTTCTTTTGAACATGTTTATTTCCAGGTTCTGTACCTGTGTGTTTATTTTGACTGAACTGTATGGATTTAGAATGATTTACTTGTCATGCGCACTTTAGCTATATTTGGAGGATGTTTCAACTGGTATTATGCTTTAAAGAATGATGGTTCAAAGTGGGAGATTGTTAGCATCAATATTGAACACATCGTCAAAACATTAGGACTAATACTAGTGGGATCAGAACTCAAACATAGGAGTTGTAAGTCTCATTCATTATGGTTTGGTTAAGGACTAAGTATGTCAAGTCCTTAAACGTAGGAGAGTCCATAATCAATATAATTAGTATTGGTATTGCTTAAGGAATCTCATTGTGAGTTAACTTAAGCATCAAGTCTCATCCTTATGTGGGATTACTTGGTGTTTATTGAACTTTATATATAAGAGGATTTTGGTTCCTGCTCTCTACGCAACAACAGACTTTCAGAACCTATCCCATTAATGGTGTCTAAGGCCTGTAGAGAGGAGAAGACTAAGACGAAGAAGGACAGTAACATAGACGTCTTATCTGCATAGCTTGAAGCTATGGATATTACTCAGGAAGAAAGTATGGTGTTGCTGCAATATAAAACTAGTTCATATAGATTCTTTCATGTTAATGTGTTTACAATTGTAATTGATCTTGGTTAATGCTGATTCAGTTTACAATGGAAACCAGTTAAGTCGTACTCTATATATAATTCTTTATATGCCGCCTCAACGTAGAAGCCTAGATAATGGCCTCAACAATATTTTTCTCATAAGAAAGAAGGCAAAACCAAACTATAGGAAAATAAACGGGATCGTCTATATCATATATAATTTACAACTTATCTGAATCAAATTTACAACATTGATAATAAAATTACAACATGTGTTTAATCTTATTTACAAATAATTAAATCAATCTACCACACGACTATTATCTATTCATAAACTTGTTAAAATATCGTATATGAAGTAATTACAACTAACTGAACTAGAATTACTCAAATAAGAACTCTATTTACTACAATGACAATAAATTTGTCATTAGATTTGTAACTGAAGATCTAATACACATGGAGGTGCTATAGATTATTCCAAACAGATAATAGAAAAGGATATCACGGCAGAATCACCCATATGTTCTCGGAAACTCTTGCCCGTATAGCCACTCTTCTATTAAGAGAACTGCTAGTCAGCTGTTGTATGTACATCGATCAGTATACTAACTTTAGGAAAACTTGAAGAACGCACATCATTTAATTAATTAGTCACTCACTGTTGCATGGTAATTAAACGGCTAGGGTTAACTTTTGCTTGACCATATATAAAGGTACGAGCTAGCTAGCTAGTATTATACGCACATACAGATGAGGTACTGATACTACCCCTTCATACATCATTTAGAATCTTGAAACTCTTCTATATATAAGTTTGCTGCGGACTTTTGAATAAATAATTTAACAATATAATTATATTAATGCTCAAATTCGCATATGCTTAATCAAATATTCATTTTGATTTGTACGATTGTGATTAGGTAACAAGGACATGTATGATCAAATTCAGTGAACCGAGCTAGCTTCATATATATATTACATGGGATTTATATATATGCAAACCGAGATGATTAGCACGTATTACATTATTGTTTGACTTTCATTAGAAACGTACTTTAGGTCAACTACGCATGCACCACATCTTGTTAGTTGGGTTTGTAGGCTCTACACAAATAACCGTATCAATACGTACAAAAACAAAGTTATTTGATTAGAAAACTGATTACGATCACTCCACAGGATTGGTATATGTTGTCGTTCCAAGAATATTGTCTTACTTATACTTTAATTGGACAAATTAATTGGAGATATAAAATTTGTCCCTTTGTATATTTAATTAGTAATACTCTGCAAATGTAGTTGTTTAGAGGTAATCAAAGAGAGGTGTGTTAGTCGAATCTTGCTACGTACCCCTCAAATAGGGAATGTTCTTAACGGGGCAACTGATTGCATACGCAAGTCATTTTAACCACCTTACTAGCTCTAAGAAAAAATCAAGTAGCTAGCAAGATGCATCTTTATTTTCAAATTCAAGTTGCAGTTTATAAATATCGTCATGTACTATATATATGATTCTCAATTTACTGAACATATATTATTATGATTTTACAGAAGACAATTTACTGTACATTTAGTATGTGTGATGACCCCACCTAACCTGGTTAGGGAAGGTAGCAGGTAAGTAGGTCACACATCTCACATCGTCCGGGGGAGAGTGGATGCGTGCAGGGTTAGCTCAATACATAAGGACGCGTCTTGGGAGCTCAATGACTTCAGAGGGGATGAGAACTCTGAAGTTAAGCTTGCTGAGCTCAGAGCAATCCTAAGATGGGTGACCTACTGGGAATTTGCGGGTGAGCTCCCAAGAACAAATCAGTGAGGGACCTGTGGGGTGCCAGAGTGGCATGTGGTTCATAGCGGACAATATCTAGCTGGGAGTGGGCGGGTGCTTGGAGGGCACTGACAGCTACTCCAGAAAGGACGCGTTTTGGGGGCTCAATGGCTTCGGAGGGGATGGGAACTCCGAAGTTAAGCTTGTTGAGCCTAGAGCAGTCCCAGGATGGGTGACCTACTAGGAAGTTGTTCGTGTTCTCCCAAGAACAAAACCGTGAGGGCCGTGCGGGGCCCAAAGCGGACAATATCATAAGTGTATGGGCTGGGCTGTGACAATTGGTATCAGAGCCTGTCTCCGGCCGGAAGTGTGCCGACGCGGACGTAGGACCCTAAGGGGGGTGGATTGTGATGACCCGACCCGACCTGGCTAGGGAAGCTAGCAGGTAGGTAGGTCATGCATCCCACATCGTCTGGGGGAGAGTGGATGTTGTGCTTATATGTGCAGGGTTAGCTCAATACATAAGGACGCGTCTTGGGAGCTCAATGGTTTTGGAGGGGATGAGAACTCCGAAGTTAAGCTTGCTGAGCTCAGAGCAATCCCAGGAAGTTGCGGGTGAGCTCCCAAGAAAAAATCCGTGAGGACTTGTGGGGTGCCAGAGTGGTATGTGGGCCCATAGCGGACAATATCTAGCTGGGAGTGGGCGGGTGCTTGGAGGGCACTGACAGCTACTCCAGAAAAGACGCGTTTTGGGGGCTCAATGACTTCGGAGGGGATGAGAACTCCGAAGTTAAGCTTGCTGAGCCTAGAGCAATCTCATGATGGGTGACCAACTGGGAAGTTGCTCGTGAGCTCCCAAGAACAAAACAGTGAGGGCCGTGAGGGGCCCAAAGTGGACAATATCCTAAGTGTATGGGTTGGGCTGTGACAATTGGTATCCAAGCCTGTCCCCCGCCGGATGTGTGCCGATGCGGACGTCGGACCTTAAGGGGGGTGGATTGTGATGACCCGATCTGACCTGGCTAGGGAAGCTAGCAGGTAGGTAGGTCACGCATCCCACATCGTCCGGGGGAGAGTGGATGTTGTGCTTATATGTGTAGGGTTAGCTTAATACATAAGGGCGCGTCTTGGGAGCTCAATGGCTTGGAGGGGATAGAAACTCTGAAGTTAAGCTTGCTGAGCTCAGAGCAATCTCAGGATGTGTGACTTACTAGGAAGTTGCTCTTGAGCTCCCAAGAACAAAATCGTGAGGGCTGTGCGGGGCTCAAAGCGGACAATATCTTAAGTGTATGGGCTGAGCTGTTACAGTATGTCACTGCTTTTTCTTGAAATTATTTTACGTTTCACTGACGAGTGAGCCATTGTGATAATAGTTACTCGGCAATCGAAAGGGAGTCTTTCTCTTGTACTGTACTTTATCTTAATCGGGCGCCTTCGTTGGCCATTGCTTCTATAGCGTGAGCCATTGTGATAATAGTTACTCGGCAATAGAAAGGGAGTCTTTCTCTTGTACTGTACTTTATCTTAATCGGGCGCCTTCGTTGGCCATTGCTTCTATAGCGCGTACCTTTGTTATCTTTTGTGTTATGGACGACACACGAGATCTAAACATGTATGTAAGGTTACTATACGAACCAAACACTGAAACGAGTTGAAGTTATGTCTTAGGTTATCGATCATACCTATTTTCCAATGATCTTTCTGTAGTGGTGTATCTATAGGCCAATTTAAAGAATGTCTCTCCATTGTTTCCAGCTTATGGAATGAGAATGAGAACCCCCCCCCAAAGGAGGTCTTGTTTTACTGAATTTTGGTGACCCTATATCAGAGCTAGGTTCACTTGGGCATCCCATTTACACTGATATATATATTTCTGTGATCGATCAGAGTTCTTTTGAGTGAAGAAATACAACTAGATTGACTGGGTGTTTATCATTTTATGACTAGGTTTCTCTACTTGTTGAGGGTACAGTTACTTGAATGCGGGGTATATATTTATATACACGCAGTGGCGGATCTAGGAAATTTTGTCAGCCAAGGCAAGAATTACTTGTCACTTGAAAATATAATCCACTTCAATTAAAAAAAATTACAATACAACTTTCAATCAACGATGAGACGGTAATTGTCCACGGCGCGATTTCATATTTTGAAAACGCTGCATTATAGCATCATTACTAACGCTATTGAATATATCTTTCTCAATATAGACAAGCAAACTATCATTCAACCACTGATCTCCCATTTTATTACGAAGTAGATTCTTCACAATGTTCATAGCTGAGAATACTCTTTCCACTGAAGCTGTTGCAACTGGTAGAACTAAAGCCAAAGTTAGAACCTTGTATACTGATGTATGTGTTATGTGCTTTCTAGTCTCCACCAATTTTTTTGCAAGACTACTGATTCCTTTCAGTTGAGAAAATCATTGCTCGATCGCATATCATTAATGTAAATATCAAACTTGTCTTCAAGTGATAACACATTTCTTTCAGAAAAATCTCTTGGATAAAATTGAGCAAGACGAAGTAACTTTTGCTTGTCAAAAGCAAAAAATGAATCATCTGGACTTAAACTTGAAACACAAATCAGAAGCTCAGAGTTTGCCTCATTAAAGCGATCATTCAAGTCTGAAAGTTGTGTATCGATCACAGAATAAAAGACATTCACTCGATAATGATGAAGGACTGTTAACTTTTCAGCCATACGTTGTGATTTCCCTTGAGCCACAAAAAGATCATCCATATTGGGAATCTTGACACCATGCTTGTTACAGAAACAATAGACCTTTTCAAGAAAATTATTCCATTCACATTCTTCCTCCCTCATTGTTTGTAGTTGTTGCTTGCTTGCCTTAACTAAATCCATAGCATTGACAATATCTCGATCATTTCTCTGTAATGCTTGTGATAACTCATTCGTCACACCCAACACTTGTCTCATTAAAAACAAACAAAATATGAAGTAAAATGATTGCATTTGTGTTGGCAACAGATTACATTCCCCTCTTTAATCAGCATATGTCACATCTTCAATAATCATTTCAATCACCTTAACTGTGGAAGAAAACATAGAAATAATGCTCAGTAAGGTACCGTAATGTGACCCCCAACGTGTATCACCCGGACGTTTAAGAGTTCTTTCTTGATTCAGTCCTCTTCCACTTTGAAGCTCATTATTTTGAACAGCTTCTTTCAATTCATTTTGTTGTTGCTCTCGAAGAAGATCACGACGTTTACATGATGCTCCAACAAGGTTAACCACTCTAGTCACTAAGAAAAAAAATGAAGCAACTGCAACATGGTTTTTAGCTAGAGCAACAAGAGCAAGTTGAAGTTGATGTGCAAAACAATGAACATAAAAGGCACAATCATTTTCTTTCAAGATAAGTGCCTTAAGACCATTGAACTGACCTTGCATATTACTAGCCCCATCATAGCCTTGTCCTCGAAGATTTGATATGCTCAACTTATTTCTGGAAAATAGCTCATCTATTGCAAGTTTCAAGGACCGTGCATCAGTACTTTTAACATGTTGGATGCCAACAAACCTTTCAATTACTTCATCTTTATTATCTACATATCGAAGAAAAACTGCCATCTGCTCTTTTACTGAATGATCTTGTGCTTCATCAACGAGAATAAAAAATGGTGCATTACCCATGTCAAACATGATTGCATTAAGATTTTCAACAATAGCTTATTTATAATATGTTTTTGCATAGCAAGTGATTTCAACTGTAGATTTCCACGAGCATTTTCAAAGGCGACAACTTTCACATTGTCATTGTGTTCAGGAAGAAATTCTAGAAGTTCAAGAAAGTTTCCTTTGTTGATTGAGGATTCTGATTCATCATGACCACGGAAAGCAAGACCTTGTCGCAACAAGAAACGAACACAATCAATTGATGCATTCAAGAGAGTGTAATAGTCCTGCTTAGAGGCTTCCACTTGACGACTAATAACTGACTCAAGATGCTTCTTCTGATTCATTAGAGCATGGCAATTCAGTAGAGCTTGGTTATGAACACTACCGATAGTTCCAACATGATATTTAAGCCCCTGTTTATTCTTCAAATTGTCGTAACGTTTAGCAGTAAATGTATCGCCGTCTCCTTGATCACCGTGTTCTGGTTTAAAAAGATAACAATAGAGGCAAAATAAAGCATCTTTCTCTATGATGTACTCTAACCATTCCAAATGATCATCAAATCAGGAAGAGTTAAACTTCCGTTTAGTTCCATGTATCTCTCTTTGGGGAAACTTATGGTTTTGAGGTTGACAAGGACCCTTGAGCAGATAACTTTGTCTAACTTGATCACGAATATTTGGATCATAATCCAAAATACGCTTTCGACGTGCAGGGTCTGAAGGAAGATTTTCCAAAACTTGTTCAAGTTCAGTTCTCATTGAACTTTCAACATCAACATTGACCTTCCTCTTCTTCGTAGATGATGAAGGATTTGAAGGTTCCTCTATTCTTGGTACTTTTTTAATGTATTTTCCATCACTGTAATCAACAATTGAATCAATTCCTTAAAAAAAACAAATCTAATTCTGTAAACGCTAAGAACTATGTTTTACAATCAATTGAATGAATTTGAATCAACTTTTTAACGTTCTGTAATCAAACAATTGCTTACTTGCTAAGTTGCTATAATAGCAATTTAGAGTTTACTGTAGTTTACAAATTTAAACTATAAATACAATTCAATAAATTCTATCAAAGTTATCAAATAATCACTGAATACTTTATAATCTCAAGCAACAAGTTTACAACATAATCAAACCTTCAAAGAAGTAAGAACTATTAACCAACGAATTAGAGAAAAAAACAATGAAAAAATATGATTGATAAATTACTTCGCATAAACACTTACTTGAAAAATTTAGAACTAAAATAGTGATCACTTGTAGTCTTGCGTTTGGGAATTTGGCCTTTGGGAGTTTGGGGGAGAGATCAAAGTTGAGAAGAGTGTTTTTGGGAATTGGGGTCTGGGAACGAAGATACGAAGAAGAGAAGATGGAGTATTGGAGTTGACGAGTTCTTTATTAACTTGGGCATATTTTTTTTTTTACTGTAAGTAAAACTGTAAAACGATGTCGTTTTGGGCACTGACTTCTATTAATTAGTTAAGGCTCAAATGACGTCGTTTTGGGCTTAAACCAGAGAAAAGAAAAGAAAAAAAATGCGACTTGCAGCGATGTCTTTCACCGGTATCCTTCGCCGGAATCTGCCATTTTCACATGGCTTTTCTCCAGAAAAATTCATACTCCAAGCCCAGCAACAAAAACCCAGTATAGGCAGCTGCCTAAGCTTGCCCACACGTGGATTCGCCACTGTATACACGTACAGAGAGAGACAGTTCCATTGCAAAGCACCCATGTTATGACGTACTTAAGAGTTTATCACACTTTGCCACATCAATGTAAATTCAGTCATTGAAGCATAGGGACAATAAGAGAAGATCCTTGACGTGCAAGGAAGCTAGGGATGGACAACCGTAATTTGGGGCACGATATATGGGTTTTTAGCCGAAATTGGCTTTAGATGGTTTTATGGGGTGCAGCTTTTAAAGACCAAAATTTCTTGTAATTTTCGTCTGTGTGGCAGTGAGTAGTGAAGTGAAACAGGCTATAGTTTACTAACTATAACATGGATTTTGAGTCCCTTGTTTGCTTTGTTTCGATGGGATGGAGCATGCATCCCTAATTCTGGGGAGGGGGCCAACATGGGCGCTCATACTTGCCCTAGAATCCCAGATTATTTCTGTCTTTTTTTTCTTTCCTCTTTTCCTATCTGTCAGAAAGTGGAATTGATGGGTCTGTTAGCCTACCCTTTTAGTTTCCAAATATAGTAATCATTGATCTGGGTTGGTTTTGCGTTCTGCAGTGTTTTCTGTGCTTTTCTGTTTCAGCTATAATTGAATGGCAGGTTCAGTTCCATTTCGGATTCAACACAATTTCCCATAACATTTTCCAACCAATTAAGCTGGTAGATATCTCCAGCTACTCCGTAAATCTCAGTTTATTGATTTATTTGTTCAAAGGTTACCTAATTCATGGCTTTTACGCACAGTTGATATTTGTTCAACGTTGAATATTCAAGTGAATGTATAAATTTCCATTTAATAGAATGGCAAGAAGTATACGTGTTCCTGGACCTATTTTTATTGCAATATCTTGTGGTACATGCAGTTGTTACAGCTATGTGGTTTAAAGACAAGCATGCATATCCAAATTTGAACAAGAAAAGCGAAAGTTCATGCCAAGAACAAAAAACAGATGTCATACTGACAAGAAAAATTTTCTTGGTGTTCTGGAAACATCTAGCATGCAGTGATGCAACTCAAATTATTAAAAGATAATTATTAAATACATTGTATTAGAACTTCAGAAGTGTTCTTCATGTAGGTTGTTTGTTTCGTAACTATTCTACCTATAGGTTGTTGGAAAAATATGTTTTTTAAAAACAACAATGAACAGTACATATTATTTACTTGTCCATTAGACTGTCAAGAAAATGTGTTGGTACACAAAACTATGACACTAATTTAGATATACCGAAATAACATGAATTCTCTTTCGGTAGTCGGTGTTCGCGTTGGATTTTACTCCTGTCGAACTATCAACACGTGGGGGTGGCGGACGTAAGTTTCAGTCCTGGTGCGAGCGTGCCAGTACCTTTGGGTTAGGTACAACCTTGGTGGTGGACGACGTCTGGCAAGCGAATCAACCTTGGCGAGCGGATGACTCTGGCGAACGTGTTCGTCTGCTCCCTGCTACCTGACTTCTTGATCAAGCAACTGTACGCGGGCGTTGACAAACCGGCGTAAGGGCTCGAACAAGACCTAAGTAAACAATTACTAGGATTTTTCCTCAACCTTTCGGTAGATTGAGATATCTTACTTCGATCCTGGGATGCAAAGCAGAGCTAAGTATCAAGACCGCGGATGGCGTTCGTCCAACCTTTGGCAGATTGGGAAAGACTGTTACCGGGGTAACGACTCGATTTGTCACAGGGCGTGACGACTGACACTTGGTGCTTCAGCGAACGCGGACACGACGCAAGTTTGCAGCTCTGATCGGCGCGAGTGGGCGACTTCGACTGGTGCAGGTGTGCTGGGACGTGTGGATGCTGGAAGCGATAGGTCTTAGCGATGCTTAGACACGAATGCAAGGCACTTTCGACAACGGCGGCAAGCAAGGTTGCGGCAAGGTTGGAAGAGTGGTTGTTTGCTGTTGGTGGAAGGCAGTTCGCATAAGATTGCTCCGGAGAGGCTTGCAAGATTTGCAGGGCAAAAGCTTGTAGTTGTATGGTTGAGAACCCTTTTTACGTTGTCCTAGAGTTCTTTATATAGTGATCTCAAAACCCCAAATACATATGTAACAAGTACATGGATTCTGATATCGAATAGGATTGAATTACTTTAAACCATCTCCAAATCAGACTCGAAGAAGGACTCCAAACCCTTTCCCAAACGGAAACTGATTTAAATGAAATCGGATTACCCGCCAAAAGGGTGACCCTATGGGCTCTGGCCCAAAGTTTCGGATAAATGTTAATTTAGGCCCAAACATTGCCCCCCAGCCTTCGAAATTAAAAGCCCATTGAAATTGAAGAAGGTTGAGAAAGCCCACTCGGACTTGTTTAAAAAATCTGAAGAATACGTCGTTCCCTCTAACCGATGCAACTTTACCAAATTGAGCTCAAACGACTGTTCAATAAACCCTAAACCGCTTCAGATCATACCGATTCAGAAATCCAGAGACCCCCTTTCAAATTCTATAAAACCACAATCCGAGAACGTAAAAACCAATCTGAAACCCCAAATCGATCATCATCATGGCCCTAGAAATCAAGCACTCAAAAGCGCTTCGTGGCAAAGAAAGAATTCAGAAAGCCGTCATCGAAGTCGGAAGTCCCTGCTGCACCTCACTAATCTCACCGGATGACTATAATCGTGCCGGACTGGGTCCAAAACAAAGAGAAGTCACCCTCCAAGGCATATCCTCATTCGTGGATTACTGCCGTCCGCCTCCAATAACCTTTCGCGATGCGGACGTCAAGCTTCAAAAATGCTCAAGCCATTTCGAAGTCCCCATCACTACCGGCTGCTGGCCTCTACCAACCTCAGAAATGATCAAGTGGTACAAAGCCAGAGAAAAGATAGATGCCCTGAGATGGCGCCGTGCTGGAATAACAGAAGTCTTGGAGCTCTGTTTCAATCTAAACCAGAAAGGCGGAAATCAATGCGTCTTCTTACCCCTAGTAAGTTTCTGGAATTCATCCTCCAACACATTTGATTTTCGCTTTGGCCAAGCTAGCGTCACCCTCCTAGACCTATACGCCGGGCTAGGATTTCCTTTGAGTGATAAACCCTTTGACGCGGATGACTATCCCCAAGACCGATTTCCCTCCACCGTCATCAACCATACCGGCAACTTCAGCTATCAAGCTTGGATGCATGAATTCAGCAAGAAGAACGATGACATCGGAGGAATCGCCTTCTTGGATTTTTGGCTCAACAAATTCATATTCTGCTCAACCGCCTCAAAGATGTCAAGAACTTACAAGAGGATGGCGGAAATCCTTTACGCCCATGAAGAAATAGGCCTCGCACAGATAGTCCTTGCTCACCTGTACCGGGGACTTCACACCTTGACTATGAACCCCTTCAACCTCACCGTTCCCGGACCGCTTTGGATTCTAGACATCTGGGCGAACATGTACTTTCCGGGACTCGCCTCAGAGCCAAGGGACATTGGTGAAAACAGAATCACAGGCGCATCATATGTTGGCCAAGAGCCAATGTACGGGCAAGGCTATGCAGCATGCTTCGACATAATCTACCAAACGGACGCGCCAGGCTTCTATTCAGAAGCTCAGATGCTGCTATCTCGCAAGCACCCTCATGCCCTAAAGACCGGCTTCTTCCCTTCTGTAGACCAAAGTGATGCAGGGAAGGCTCTCTTCTTGCAATGCATATCTATGGCGGATCTCCCTCTATTCAACTCAAACAGAGGCGGTCAGGGCTCAGAAGTGTATGCCTCTCATCTTTTTGCTCGCCAGTTCGGTTTTACACAACATGCCCCCTACCCGCCAATCCAAAGCTGTAACATTTTCTCAGCTTGGCGACCAAGCAAGAGCACTCCTGTGACTCCCAACGTTCCATGCTCCTCTTGCCTGCGTCCGACAATCCTCCCCACTCCAGAAGAATGCTTGGAGCTAGTAATCTCCAAGGAAGCCACTGCTGACTACGAAACATGGTGGCAAGGAGTTCGTGGAAAAGATTTTCAAAAGGAAAAGTCCCTCTACTATTTTGAAAAGGTATTCATAAGGCATCGCGAATGCCTTACTGACTACGACACCTTGGTGCTCGACGGGGGTCCTTTGCACCCTGACCTCCCAATTGAAGAAGCTCAGGTAATCATTCGCTAAATCCTAACTTACCCTGATTATGGATAAGTATAGAAAAAACCACTAACTGATTTTTATGCTACAGGTCTCAAAGAAAGTGCTTCCTGCTGAAAAGAAAAGGAAAGCTCCTGCAACTCCTCCAACAACACCCAGAAGCAAGAAAAGAGTGAAATCTCCTCCTCCAGTAGTCGAAGAAGAAGAAGAAGAAGATGAAGATGATAATGTGCCAGTAAGTCTTTATTAATCCGCCAAAATGTCTGCCATTCGCCAACTGTTCTTTTTAGACTAAATTTTAAACCTGATGTAGTTGGCAAATTTTCTTCCTCAGGGACTAAACTTGAGACGACGTAGGAGACCAACTCCCAGCACTACTCCCGCCACGGCTATACCAATTGAGATTTCCTCCGGTGAGTCCTCCAGCTCCACTAGTTCACCTTTAAGTGGTCCTGAGCCTGGACCTAGAGTTCCTGAGACTTGGGATGAAATTCAATCTGCCTGGCGAAAGTTTGAAATCTTTCTTGACCAAAGTCGTAGAAAACTCCCTATTGATGCAACTCCATTAAACTGGCTTCCTGCTGATACAGGTACCATCCGCACCCCTCTGGCCGATCTCGCAACTCAAGCTTCCATTAATCCTCTGACCAGTCCGGCCCTCTCCACAGAGAAAGCTGTGGAAGGAACATCATCCGCCAGCGCTCCGACAGCCCCAGCGACCATAACGAAAACGTCAAGGGCGACACAACCAGAACCAAACCCTGGACCAGAAGAAATCGGGGTACCTGTAGAAGAATATCTGGAAGCAAACCCAGATGTAGTGATAGATGCAAGCCTGTACCAAGAAGTGCACCCAGCTTCACCCCAAGGCGAATCTGTGGGGCGAACCATTCCAGCAGTGGAAATTCCGGCGGATACCCCTTCTAATTCAGAGGTACCCTTCTAACAACCCTTAATCAATTCAATTTTAGATTGTTAAAATATTAATGCTCCTTACACCTGCATTTCCTTCAGGTGACAGAGACTCCTACCCAGCCTAGGAGTACTGAGAGCGTTGGCGAACGGAGCCTGGTCCTGTTCTGCCTCCAGCCAAATGTTCAAGACAAGGGTCCATCCGTATCCAGCTCTCCTCAGACCGCCACTCCAAGTGCCCAGTTCATCCCTCGGCCTAGTGATGATCCGCTACTGCAGCTGCCAACTCCTCAGCAAGACGCAGCTGAACTGCAAGCAGCCTGGGATATTCTCAGCCAGGTATATCAAGAAGATCTAACGGATGTAAAGGTTCGTGAAAGGATCCACAGCGTGCTGCAGACTGGGAAGAACCAACTTCCAAACCTGCCCACCATAGCTCAAACCAGGATAAGGGAAATTCTGGAAATTCTCCCTAATCTTCTCGCCACTTTCCAGAACAAGGCGAGCGATATTCCAAGACAGGAAGCGACCGTCAAGAAGAAACTTCAACCCTGTCCAAGGTTGTGAACTCCTACTCCTCACTAATGCTTTCTGTGGAACAAGAAGACGAGGCAGAAATCAAGCGCCTGGAACAAGAAAAAGAGCACATTGACCGGAAGATAGCCATGGTGCGAGAAAGGCAGCAAGGACGTCTTGATACAGCCGCGGGACAGAGGATCCAGATCGCCAAGCTCAAAAGTGAAACAGAGCATAGCCAAAAGGATGCACAGAAAACAAAAGCTGAGCTCCAACACTTGAAGGCGAAAATAGCTAGGCTAAGTTTCGAAATGTTCGAATTTTCTTCTATGCCCCCCGAGTAAATTGGGCTTTTCTTGTAATATCCATTTTTGATAATATTGGATAAGTATCAATCAACCAACCCATACGCGAGGCCCAGACCTGTCTGGCTCGTTCAAGCATTAGCATAGCCTTGATTAGTGCATATCTAGAACTGTCAATTTTCCAAGATACGGTCAATAGTCAAACTGACATTTAAAACTTGTGATTCCCCGTGCCTACAAACAGTTGAGGACCATAAAAACCTTCATTATTTTGACAAGACCGATGATGTGAAACCCTAATCCATCCCAGCCGTTGGATTTCATTCGCCATTCGCTATAAAATGAAGCCCTAAGTATCGAAACCAAGATCATCTCTTATTTGTTGTTCAACATGTTTATTCTTTTCTCCAGTTTCTCCACCAAGCCTCTATGGATTCCTGAGTCTTTTCCTCCAGATCTTATGGAGATGTTTGTCAAAACACCTTGAGTCGCATAGTCTGGTATTATGTATGTTCTAAGTCGCATAATCTGGTATTATGTCCCCTGGAGAACATGGAATATGGATAGAATCTCCAAAAGCAGGAGCTCTTCTATTGTTCTCCGGGGTATAATAGCAGCTAGTGGCTTAGAACCCATCCGCCACCATGACGGTCACTTTCCTTCTGTGATCTTTCAGAATCCTGTTAGTGACCAGAGGTGACCGTCGGCTGGCATCCACATCCTCATCCCTTCGCTCTTCTCTCAACCTTCAAGGCCTTCCCTTTGAGGTAAGGTTCCAAATAAAGGTATTGGTGGATGAAGAAACTTACGGGATGGTGCAACCGATGAGGATTGGAGCAAGAGATCGGAGGAGGAACGATACCCATCTCTCTCCGAAAGAATCTGTGAAACAGATCCTCTTCTCTCTTTCGTTCAACAAAATTTAGAAGTATAGGCATAAATGTAATTCTGTACTTGTAAAGCTCTTGACCGCAAAGTCATTCTTGAAATAGAATCAATAAAAATTTTCATATTGACCTTATCCAAAAACAAAAATTTTGCTGCTTTCCGTGTTGAATGAACAAAAAATTGTTGAAAACCATAAACATTGATTCTCAATTAAACTTAAGTAAACGAACCTTAAACAGATTCATATTCTAAACTCCATAAATCGTTGGCGAGCTGAACCGCTGGCGGATTGAAATGCCAAGTCTTCTATGAATAGTATCCCCTTGTATTGCCCCCCTAGTAACCTTAGGCTGAGGCAAGGTATGCTGCCAAAGCCAAGGGGACTAAGGCAGAATGTTAGTATGTTGGTAGGAGGTCTTCAAGTCGAAGTTTGCCCCCCTGTCTCAACCATAGCGAGCGGCTCTTCATATTCTCACACGCTAGGGAAGTATTTCCTAAGATGACGTCCATTGATAGGGTTACGATGGACCTCACCCTCTAAGTCTCGAAGTTGATACACACCTTTGCCAACAATCCGATCAATGACAAAGGGGCCCTCCCATTTGGGAGACCATTTACCACGTCCAGTGTCTCGTTCGCCAAAAGGAAGCACGGCCTTCCAGACCAGATCACCTTCGCCATAGGACTTACCCTTAGTGCGTTTATCGTAAGCTCTGGCGACCTTTTTCTTTTCCAAGACTATGTTCTGTAAAGCGTCTAGTCGCTGCTCATCAAGATCTTCATGTTCCTGAAACATAGCCTGAACGTAGTCATCCCCGATCAGCTGATGCTGCTCGCGCACCCGGAGAGAGCGAACATTGATTTCCAAAGGAAGAACAGCATCATGGCCAAACATCAAAGCATAAGGAGTAGTTCCTGTAGGAGTTCGTTTGGACGTACGATACGCCCAAAGAGTATTTTCAAGCTCCGTATGCCAAGTTCGAGGGTTATCCGCCAGCATCTTTTTGATGATAGAAATAATCACCTTATTGCTAGCTTCAGCTTGACTATTTGATTGAGCGTAGTACGGCGAAGAGTGCAAAAACTGAATGCCATAGTCTTGAATGAACGTCTGCGTACTCTCTGCCATAAACGCTGCCCCCCTGTCTGCCACAATACATTCGGGAATGCCATAACGGCAAATGATGTTCTGAAATATGAAGCGAATGACTGTTGCTGCATCACAATGTCGAACAGGGATGGCCTCCACCCATTTGGTGAAGAAGTCTGTGCCAATCAGCAAGTACTTATGTTGGAGAGAAGAATTTGGGTGGATTTCCCCAACAAAGTCAAGTGCCCATCCCCTGGCGGGCCAAGGTTTATGATAGGCTGCATTGGGATATTAGGAATCCGTTGAACCGGTCCATGAATCTGACAGTCGATATAACCTTGGGCAAAGCGGATGCAGTCCTTGAGGATAGATGGCCAAAAATAACCGTAACGGCGAATTAGCCACCTCATCTTTGATCCACTTTGATGCGAACCACATACGCCCAAGTGAACTTCGCGCATTAGCCTCTTGGCCTCTACGCCAAAGACACACCTTAGGTCTACACCTTCCTCACCCCGGCGAAGCAACTCATCACCCTTGAGTAGATAATTAGTAGCTAAGTACCTAGCTCGCCTGTCGGATGGGGCAGATGGGTCTTGTAAATATTTAATGATTGGTTTCCGCCAATCAATGTCAATAGTATCTAAGGTAGCAACCAACCAATCGCCACGATGTTCCCTTCGTGCAGCAAAAGATGGTAGTGTCCTGGGTTCTACTTTCAGGATGCGTTCTTTGACGCCATTGGCGAGGGAATACCAGTGGCGAGCTGTGCTAACTCGTTGGCTGCAAAGTTCTTTTCACGAGGGACATAGTCGAGCACCACATCAGCGAATTGGTCTAACAACTCTGATGCTCGTTTCCAATAATGGATTAGGTGGAAAGATACGCATTTGTAGTCACCTAACAGCTGCTTGATGATTAGTAGAGAATCACCATATACTTCGATCTCTTTGGCCTCCATATCCAATAGAAGTTCCAGACCAATAATAGGGGCTTCATATTTAGCCTGGTTATTTGTGCAAGTCCACTCTAACTGAAAGGAATAGGAGTGACTTATCTCGGATGGACTCTGGATGCAAATTCCTGCACCCGCCAAAGAGTTTGTGCTACTTCCATCAAAGTATAGGATCCAGGGTACCGTTCCAACCATGTTGACAAAAGGGATCAGATCCTCAACCGATTCGTCTAAAGGATGATGAAGTAGCTAGGAAGTCAGTAACTGCTTGACCCGTCATTGCCTTGAGCGGTGCATACTGCAATGAAAACTCAGAGAGGGCCAAGATCCACTTGCCAATCATACCACGTAAGATAGGTCGAGTAAGCATGCACTACCAGATATGGGAGAATAGCCGACGAAATTTTTTTCGTCGGCTATGCCAAAATTTCGTCGGCTATACCCTTTACCGACGAATTTTTCGTCGGCTATAAGTCGTCGGAAATACGCCGTCGGTAATACCAATGGCCGACGAAATTTTCAATTTCGTCGGCCATTCCAAGTATAGCCGACGAATTATGGCCGACGAAAATGATTTCGTCGGCTATGCTTGGTCAAATATATTAATATTTTAAAGTTATAGCCGACGAAATTTGAGCTATTTCGTCGGCTATACTTAGAGAATAGCCGACGAAATATATTAATTTCGTCGGCTATGCTTTGGAATTTTTTTTTTTTTTGGAGTATAGCCGACGAAATATATTAATTTCGTCGGCTATGCTTTGGAAATTTTTTTTTTTTTGGAGTATAGCCGACGAAATAATGTCAATTTCGTCGGCTATAACTGCATTTTGGGCAAAAAAAAATACCGGAGGCCGGAGGAGGGGAAGGAGGAGGCCGGAGGAGGAGGGGAAGGAGGAGGCCGGAGGAGGGGAAGGAGGAGGCCGGAGGAGGAGGGGAAGGAGGAGGAGAAGGAGGAGGAGGAGAAGGAGGAGGCCGGAGGAGGAGGGGAAGGAGGAGGAGAAGGAGGAGGAGGGGAAGGAGGAGGCCGGAGGAGGAGGGGAAGGAGGAGGGGAAGGAGGAGGAGAAGGAGGAGGCCGGAGGAGGAGAAGGAGGAGGCCGGAGGAGGAGGAGAAGGAGGAGGAGAAGGAGGAGGCCGGAGGAGGAGGAGGAGAAGGAGGAGGAGGGGAAGGAGGAGGAGGGGAAGGAGGAGGGGAAGGAGGAGGAGGCCGGAGGAGGGGAAGGAGGAGGCCGGAGGAGGAGGAGGAGGGGAAGGAGGAGGAGGAGGCCGGAGGAGGAGGGGAGGAGGAGGGGGAGGCCGGAGGAGGGGAAGGAGGAGGAGGAGGAGGGGAAGGAGGAGGCCGGAGGAGGCCGGAGGAGGAGGAGGCCGGAGGAGGGGAAGGAGGAGGAGGAGGCCGAAGGAGGGGGAGGGAAGGAGGAGAGAAAAAAGGCTGGAGGATTTAAAAGATTTAGAATGAGAATAGCCGACGAAATTAATATATTTCGTCGGCTATACTTAGAGAATAGCCGACGAAATATATTAATTTCGTCGGCTATACTTAGAGAAAAAGGCGGGAGGATTTAAAAAATTTAGAAGGAGAATAGCCGACGAAATTAATATATTTCGTCGGCTATACTTAGAGAAAAAGGCGGGAGGATTTAAAAAATTTAGAAGGAGAATAGCCGACGAAATTAATATATTTCGTCGGCTATACTTAGAGAATAGCCGACGAAATATATTAATTCGTCGGCTATGCTTTGGAAATTTTTTTTTTTTTTTTGGAGTATAGCCGACGAAATATATTAATTTCGTCGGCTATGCTTTGGAAATTTTTTTTTTTTTTTTTTTTGGAGTATAGCCGACGAAATATATTAATTTCGTCGGCTATGATTTGGAAATTTTTTTTTTTTGGAGTATAGCCGACGAAATACAATGTTTCGTCGGCTAAACTCAGAGAATAGCCGACGAATTGCAATGTTTCGTCGGCTATTCTATGAAAACATACTAAAATGCCGTTTTGAGGACCTAAACGAACTCGAAAGCCCGAAAAAGCCCACACGTCGTGGCAAAGCTACGAGTTTTGTTCCTGGCGTCGTTCCCTTTCCGGAATGGTATCACAATCATCATTCGGACGCCGGATGCCAAATCTACAGTAAACCGGGTTTTGACTGATTTCATTATTTCGGCACACAGATTTTATCGGAATCTTGTCATTTTTCAACCGTAGACGTATTTCATTATTTCGGTCATATCTTATTTGACGACATATTTTCATTTGAAGACTCAGCGTATAGTAACTATTTGAAACGATACATTCACTTAAACGTTTAGTAAACAAGTTAAGGAACATTAGTGCATATGTTCCGATTTTGAATATAAAAGTTTGGAAAATCTATTCCAACCGTCAGATATCACCGTTAAGATTAAATACATGTATGAAAAAAAATCTAACTACATCTGACAACGTTAAAGGCTCGATCGGGACGGTCAACCGGGTGAGTCGACCCTTCAAACGCTTAGAAATGGTAATTGGCCTGTCTAAATGACGTTTTTTGGCCTGACCTTCAACAGATAATAGTTTCAAATCGATGAGACGCAACTAATCGTATAAAAATTTTCCTCAAAATATTTACCGACCGTCAGGCTACCCATAGGAAAACGGAAGTAAAAAACAGTTAACCGCAACATTCGGCACACAGATTTTGTCAGAATCTTATCATTTTTCAACCGTTGACGTATTTCATTATTTCGGTCATATCTTATTTCATGACACATTTGCATTTAAAGGACGAAGCAATGGTTTGTCGATAGTGATAGAAAATGGAAGCTGTTTTTTTTTTTTTAATCATAGCCGACGAAATCAAACCTAGTACTCGTCGGCCATACTTCCAAAAATTTTCGTCGGCTTAAATATGAATATAGCCGACGATTTTTTTTTTTACCAACGAAAAAAAAAATTCGTCGGCCATTCTAGGGGAATAGCCGACGAAATTTTTTTTTAGCGACGAAAAAAAAATTTCGTCGGCCATTCTAGGGGAATAGCCGACGAAATTTTTTTTTGGCGACGAAAAAAAAATTTCGTCGGCCATTCTTGGGAATAGCCGACGAAATTTTTTTTTCGTCGGCCGTTTTTTTTTATTTCGTCGGGAAAAGCCTTTTTTCTGGTAGTGATGTACTTGACCAAGTCTGTTTGAGCTACTACAATGGTGGTAAAGGAAAGCATGTAGTGACGGAGCTTGGTCGCGGCGAAATACAACGCCAAACAGAGGCGCTCGATAGGAGAGTACCTTGTTTCTGCATCCAAAAGGGTTCTACTGAGATAAGAAACCGCGTATTCGACTTTCTTACCCTCTGTAGTAGTTTCATCCTGAGCCAAAAGCCCAGCAACAGAACTGTCAGATGTAGAGATGTATAACTTGAGTGGGATCCCTGGTTTTGGCGGTCGTAATACTGGCGGACTGGCCAAATATTCCTTAATCTTATCGAACGCCACTTGATGCTCGGGTCCCCAAACAAAGTGCTCATCTTTTTTGAGTCTTAATAAAGGAGAGAAAGGAGCAATCTTCCCAGCTGAGTTAGAGATGAAGCGTCGAAGAAAATTTATTTTGCCCAGCAAACTTTGAAGCTCCTTCTTGTTCCGAGGCGCTGTGGCGTCTAAAACAGCTTGTATTTTGTCTCCTGCTACTTCAATGCCTCTTTCATGTACCACGAAGCCAAGGAAATCACCAGCACGAACCCCAAAAATGCACTTGGCTGGATTCATTTTGAGCTGATGCTTCCTCATCCGCGTAAAAACGTTACGCAGATGGCCAATATGGTCTAACCTGGATGTAGAATTAACCACCACGTCATCAATATAAACTTCCAAAATGACTCCGAGGATGTCATGGAAGATTAGGTTCATAGCACGCTGATATGTAGCCCCTGCATTGGTCAGGCCAAATGGCATGCTAAGATATTCAAAGGCTCCGACAAAACCTGGGCAACGGAACGCAGTCTTGTGAATGTCCGTCTCGTAAATTGGTATATGATGATAGCCAGCCGTACTGTCCATGAATGATAACATTTCGTGCCCCGCAACTGCGTCCACCAAAAGATCCGCGATAGGCATAGGGTATACATCCTTTGGTGAAGCAGCACTGAGATCTTTGTAATCAACACAGACCCTGATTTTGCCGTTCTTTTTCTTAACAGGAACCACATTCACCAACCACTGTGTATATTGGGCTGGCCAGATGATTCCTGCATCCACCATGCTCTGAACTTCCTTCTTGACTGCTATAGCGGTTTTGGCGTTCATTCGCCTCTACTCTTGCCTAACAGGCCTGACACCTTCTTTAATAGGTAATCGATGGCACACCAAATCCTTGGATAGTCCAGGCATATCTTGATACTTTTCAGCAAAGCAATCCTTGAATTCTTGCAGCAAATTGATTAACTGCTGCCTCAGTTCTGGTTCCAGCTGCTGACTAATCCCAACCTCTAAAGGTTCTTCGAGTGTACCAAGATTAACCCTCTCCACTGGATCCCGAACCTTAGGCGGAGTGTCGTCTAAAGCGGCTGGTGCTGGAGGAATGGCCTCTACCTCTTCAGTAGCAATGGCATCGTCTTCATCGATACACTCAACTAGAGCGACCGTATCCGAGGCCAACTGCTCGGCTCTAAACATTGCCAGTCGCTGTAGCAAAGAAATTACCGCTTCTGTCTCTTCAGCTGTAAAATTGTCAATCATGTTGACAATTGGTTGATAGTCGATGGAAACAGGCCGAGAACAGTCTGCCTGAGCCTGAGCTAATCCCCACCGCGTCAAGTCAGTGGAGGTTACCCCGAGCGGGCGACCTTTACTATCAACCCCATCAATCACAAGAGGACGCATAGTGCTGTAGTAGTAATCCGACTCCAAAGCATTAGTTGCTATAGAAAAGGGGCGCTCGTCCGCCTTGACTAAAACTGGTTTATCAGAAGCTGGATCCCACATGAGCATCTCCTGATGTAGTGAAGATGGGACTGAGTATGTTTTATGGATCCAATCGCATCCCAAGATCATTGAATATGGGACCGTAGTCTCCGTCACGAAAAGACCCTGACAAGCGTTGGAGGGCCCGAGTTTAACCCTGAGCACGAGGAAGCCAGCCGTTTGAGCCACAGCACCGGCAAACCTTCTAACCCTAACAGAAGAGTTCTGGATCTTATCTGCGGGAATCTGAAGTCGCTCCACAGTACTAAGCGTAACAACACTCACCGCCGCGCCATTATCGATGAGTATTCTGTTTACCTGGACACCCTCCACCTCTGCTGTAACGTAGAGGGGTTTGAGATGTTGAGTCATTGTAAACGTAGGCTTAGAAAAAGCCATGTGCGAACTATCCAGATTAGCGACCCCCTCATAGTCACTGTGTGTTGGTGAGAAATTTAAATCCTCGTTGGCGGGAAGATCCTCCTCGTTTGGCGCCCGAATAAGACAAACCGGCTTGTCCACCACCTCCTCTTGTATAAAATAAGCAGTTGGGATTGGTTTGGTCAAAGCATAACTAGAGGATAATATGAAAACCATATTACAATCTAGAATTGGCTCGTCACCATCTGTAAAACCTTCCTCATCCTCCAGCATCTCATCATCCGCATCCGGCATGTCTCTATCAACCCCTGATGCGCTCGTAGGCGCCTTAGGCTGAGAAGTGATAAGAGCTACGTCTTCTTGCTTTACGGGAAAATCGGTCTTCAACTGCTGCGCGATGAATTGAGGAAAGGGCTGATCACCTTGTTGATTTACAGCCTTCTGACCTGTGAGAACTGGAATTGGCTTAGCCGATGACCTACTAAGGACCGGAGTAGATCCCTGAATTTCTGGTTGTAGATCAGGGACCTTAGTAGTTGTTGGTGTAGAAACTGCTGTCATCCCCTTAGGCTGCCATTTCAAAATAACAGAATCTGTCTTCTCTGTTTTGTCAGAGGTTGTTTGGACAGACTTAAGTTTTTGTGGGGTCTTAACGGCTGAAAGCAGTGATGTCCTTTCTGGAGAAGATGCTAGCTTCCTGCGAGGAGTTTTCTGAGGTGCACCATCCGCCGCTGTAGGATGCACAATCCTTTCATGAACATTCCTCCTTCGAGTTGGCGATTTCTCCTCCTTTCGTACCCGACGAGAATCTATATAAGTCTTAGACATATACCGTTTATAGGCGTCGCGTATGTGTTCGATAGGCATGGAGAGTTCGTCAGGAGTCACTTTCCCTTTGTTCAACGCCTCTAAAGTCCTTCTCGCCTTGCCATACCGCTTTTGAACATTCCTAGTTGGAGGGGTTGGTTCCTCTACCATTGGCTTAGTTCCTGAAGGTCCAGGGTCTTGCCGGGACCTCGCTGGAGTATCGAAAGCTGCTTTCTCCTGGTGATGATACTTCATTCGCTTGGGGTCGCCGGACCGATAGCGTTCCGACCCTGGATGAGTCCGTTTGGCCGTCTCAAGAGCCTTCTCTGTCGCCTCCTGAAGCGCCTTCATTAGCTCTTCGTAGGTAAGGGGTATTCGACAATTTATCTTACAGTCCAGGCATAACTGAGCCCTAGGTATCGTCACCATTTCCTCCTCCGCTGGCGGATTCGCTTGCTTGTCCACTCGGGAGGTGCTATGAATTTTGTCATGATCGATGGCATTCACCCAAATGTGCTGAAGGGTTGCCACCGCGGCATTATCAAATTGGAGGAATCCCTCATTCAACCATTCCTGGATTTGATCCTTCAAACCGATGCATGCAGATGTACCATGATCGTTTGAGTGGTGGAAAGAACAATAAGATCCGCCTGACCCATCTTGCGCGTGTTGCTCCAGCATGTAGTCAGGAGAAACCGTCCCCTTCTGGCTCAAGGTTCGCCAGATCTCCACCGCTTTATGCGCATTGTAGGTATAGGTCTGGAATCTAGAATCCTGTTGATCAAGTTCCAGTTCACAACCTTCATGAGGAATCATAGTAACCGTGTTTACGTCTGGAAAGGGTCGAGTCTCCATCCAAGTAGGTTCCTTTGGAACGTCCATCACCATGCGCTTATCATTAATCCAAGTCTGGATCTGGTCCTTGAGCTTGACACAGTCTTTAGTATAATGGTTAGTCATGTTGTGGAAGCTGCAGTACTTCTTACTCGCCATATAATCTGGCTTGGGTATGAAACCGCCTTCGTGTTGGAGCCGCCCTTGCATAAATAAGTCAGCTAGGATCTCCGGCGCTTGATGAGCATTATATGTATATTTCTCGAAAGCGGACTTCAGAGGCAAAGAAGCCATAATCTTAATAGGTTCCTTGGCGAACCTTACACTTTTCGGTTGTAGGGGTTGGCGACCCAACACTTCTACAACCGCTACGTTTTCTTCATCCTTGGTATCATCAACCCAAGTGACCGTTGGCGCTTGTTCAGCTTCGATAGTCGCCACTGTTTTAGTAACAGGAGGAACATTTGTCTTAGGTTTCAGAGTACCTGGAAAATACGATAATGGGATGCCTTTCCTCTTACTGGTCTGAGCCCTTGTTTGGTCGAGGAAGTGCTGATGTTTGGCTAACCTATTGGTTAAGTCGGCCATATTCGTCACATACACTTGCTGGAAGTGCGCCTGGATATCTGGCTCGAGCCCCGTAATTGCCAGCTTGACCGTAGTCTCTTCCGTCAGCCTATCTCTGCATTTAGCTCGCAGGAGTTTAAAGCGCTTCAGATAGTCGATGGCGGACTCGTCAGGTTCCTGGTTAGTATCCGCCAGAACCTTAATGGTTATCTTAGCTTCGACAACCCCAAACATGGTCCTAAAGAGGCTCTCCATGGATTGCCAATCTGGAATAGAACCCGGTGCTAGGTCTCTGTACCAAGCTAAGGCCGACCCGGTTAGGGAAGTTCCGAACAACTTCAACTTGAGGACGGGATCTTGGGCGTAAGGGCCACATTCGTTGTGAAAACGAGTTATATGGGTCTCTGCGTCTTCAGAAGATTCGCCTGAGAAAGGGGTAAACCTTATATGCCTGAAATTTGCGGGCCATGGCGTCAGATTTACAGCTAGTGTCAGAGGATTGGTATAGGTTACACCGGGATCCGGCAAACCTTGCATGACCCTTAACTGTTCATGAAACAGCCTCTGTACTTCGTTGCGGGTCATAACACCCTCACCGTCCTCCTCTTGAGCTTCGCCTTCTTCGTCAGGTGGGGGGTTGATCAACCGACCACCTCTCCTCTGCTGTCTATTCGGGTGAACAGTGTCAGATCCTTTATTAAAAGGCTTGGCTATCTTAAGTGGCCCCTTCTCCATTGTCTTTGTGGGTTTTAGTGGAGGGGTCTGTTCGTTTGGTTCAGATGCCTCAGCCTCGAAACCCATCTGCACAACCTGCGCCAATCGCTCGACAGCGGCGTTGGTCTTTTCCATCTGTTCCTGCTGCTGCAGCATATGGGCTATGAACTCCTCCTGCTGTTGCTGGAGTTGTTCACTAAAATCGGCCTGATGCCCCCTCACTAATCTATCAAGATTTTTAGTGAGAGAATTAATATTATCAGTATTCCTATGGTTTTGCTCCGCCAAAACACGGATGTTAGTCATATGACCAATCTGTTCAGTCTTCAGCTCCTTCAGCGTAGCTTCTATCTTCTCTAGGATCACATCAGTAGCCTGAGATTTGGATATTATAATGCCAAAAGACTCCATTATCTCATCAGTGGAAGGTGTCCGAGTCGGGAACATTCCATCTCCATCATTGGCTTCAGTATCTAATGGAGCCACGACGGCATTCGGGATATCGCCTTCCTGATGGCGATCAGCGACACCCTCCAAGTTTTCGGGAACTTGGTTACCTCCTTCGAGGACCTCAGTCAGATCCTCGATTTCAGGTCTGCCATCTCCAAACTTGGCTTGCAGTTGGGATTCGGACAGACCCCTACATGCAGCTGAGTTATGCTGTTTCAACAGCTGATGTTCTGGTTTCTTACAGAACGACATTGGTAGCTTATAGATATTGGCTTGCGCAATCTTGACACTTGTCCCACTGGGCGTGCCAAAAATGTTCGCGTTGGATTTTACTCCTGTCGAACTATCAACACAGGGGGCTGGCGGACGTAAGTTTCAGTCCTGGTGCGAGCGTGCCAGTACCTTTGGGTTAGGTACAACCTTGGTGGTGGACGACGTCTGGCAAGCGAATCAACCTTGGCGAGCGGATGACTCTGGCGAACGTGTTCGTCTGCTCCCTGCTACCTGACTTCTTGATCAAGCAACTGTACGCGGGCGTTGACAAACCGGCGTAAGGGCTCGAACAAGACCTAAGTAAACAATTACTAGGATTTTTCCTCAACCTTTCGGTAGATTGAGATATCTTACTTCGATCCTGGGATGCAAAGCAGAGCTAAGTATCAAGACCGCGGATGGCGTTCGTCCAACCTTTGGCAGATTGGGAAAGATTGTTACCGGGGTAACGACTCGATTTGTCACAGGGCGTGACGACTGACACTTGGTGCTTCAGCGAACGCGGACACGACGCAAGTTTGCAGCTCTGATCGGCGCGAGTGGGCGACTTCGACTGGTGCAGGTGTGCTGGGACGTGCGGATGCTGTAAGCGATAGGTCTTAGCGATGCTTAGACACGAATGCAAGGCACTTTCGACAACGGCGGCAAGCAAGGTTGCGGCAAGGTTGGAAGAGTGGTTGTTTGCTGTTGGTGGAAGACAGTTCGCGTAAGATTGCTCCGGAGAGGCTTGCAAGATTTGCAGGGCAAAAGCTTGTAGTTGTATGGTTGAGAACCCTTTTTACGTTGTCCTAGAGTTCTTTATATAGTGATCTCAAAACTCCAAATACATATGTAACAAGTACATGGATTCTGATATCGAATAGGATTGAATTACTTTAAACCATCTCCAAATCAGACTCGAAGAAGGACTCCAAACCCTTTCCCAAACGGAAACTGATTTAAATGAAATCGGATTACCCGCCAAAAGGGTGACCCTATGGGCTCTGGCCCAAAGTTTCGGATAAATGTTAATTTAGGCCCAAACAGTCGGTACTACTCTAAATTCTAGAGAATTTACTGGAGGCACAAAAGTGTGTAACTCCCTCAAAACAATTTGAAACCCAACCGACCCAAAGACAGAACAGAACCCCTTAGGCCTAGAAATAGGCCTACTTCAACCTCCACCTCTCTTAATCGTGAATGACGCAATGCAAGCAATCCATGAATAAATCCAAGTGAATCTTTCTGAAATCCAAGCGATCTTTTCGTAGGCGTTTGCCTCCGATCCAATCAAGGACTCTCAAGAAAATCTTTTTGAGTCGGACGTAAATAACGAAATATTCATTAATATTTCTAAAAATTCGCTCACCCACAAAGTCGTTTATTTTGGAGGTAATTTTCATATATACCCCGGTGCAAAATGACAAACCCAAAGAAATCTAGCAGGAGCAAGAGAACCTGCAAAAGTTAAAAGGATTCTCCTGGCTTAAGAGCGTAGAGACTATTGTGCGTGATGTAACAACATCTAATAAGGGCCAGATCCAATTCAAATTTGTATCGTTCCTTTGCAGGTTCTTCATTCGGCTCAATCATTAGAGAATGTGTGAAATTACTCAAAGTTGCGACTGTGCTCGCAACTTGAGTAATTTCAATAGTTCTATTGTCGTTCTTAAAAAAAAAACCAAGTTATTAGAATAAAGGACCATCTCACTTTGAAAATAAGAAAAAAGCCCATTGTTTTCCACTTTATAAAAAAAGACATCATTTTAATATCTTTATCACAAAATGGGTCATTTCTATTTTACTAATTAAAAAAAGGGGTTGTTTTTCATTTTCAGATTGACGATTTTACCCTTTCTTTTTAACAAACTTCCCCGTTCTGTTGAATTTTGTTTTCTTCCTGCTTTCTCTCTGATCCCTCCTGCTTTCTCTCTGGGCTTGGTTTTCTTTTTCTTCGTCTCAGTGCCGGCTCTCTCCCTCTCTCTCACTTCCGCCGATCTCTCTGTCTCTATCTCATTTCTGCTGATCTACAATTGCTTAGTTAAATTCTTCATTCTGCGATTCTGATTTGTCTCCGAAGCTTTGCATCTGCGATTCCTCAATTTAATTCTTCTGTATCGGTTTTGATTCATTGAAATAAGGTATCTTGAGGTTTTGCAGTTGTTCATATCTCTTCTTGACCTTTGAATCAATTCGTGTTGTTTTTGATGTTATAGTTCTTTCAGTTGTTTTTTATTTGAATAGTTAAAATTTGTGATTGCCTATTCAACCTCCCGATTTTTCATTCTTGATTTAGTTCCTTTCGATTTTAGTTCATTGCTTTTCTGTCCTGCATTTTTTTATTTTTCATAGTTACTTTGCTAGTTACTTCATGTACTTACTTGTGTACTGCATTGTGTCCTGCATTTTTTATCATGATAGTTACTTGTATAGTTACTTAGATAGTTACTTCTATATTTCTCTATTTTGAACTCAAAGAAACTGTTAAATGGATAGTTACTTTGATAGTTACTTGGATAGTTACTAGTTACTTTGATAGTTACTCCTATATTTCTCAGTTTTGAACTCACATGAATTGTTAATTGGATAGTTACTTTGATAGTTACTTGGATAGTTACTAGTTACTTTGATAGTGACTCCTATATTTCTCAGTTTTGAACTCACAGGAATCGTTAATTGGATAGTTACTTTGATAGTTACTCCTATATTTCTCAGTTTTGAACTCACATGAATTGTTAATTGGATAGTTACTTTGATAGTTACTTGGATAGTTATTTGGGGTAGCACTGCTTTGTTTTTTTTTTTTTGTCAAATTTGATAGTTACACTCATTGTTACTTGATAGATACTGTACAGTTACTAAAGTCACATGGATATGCTCATTGATGTTAGGATGATTTTCTCTGTAGGTGCAATGGACAGTTACTATACGTACTGCTAAGCTTGTGTATTCTGGTGAAGGAGCAGCACTTTCTTTTGGTCATAATTGTACTTTTGTTGATTTTTGTCATCGGATACGAGATCCAACCCATATTCTGGTGAAGAGTCAGATTTTTTAGGGTGGGTGAAAGAGTTTAGGCTGAAGTTGCGGATGTATGCCGTGGAGGTTGGTTTTGAGTATGATTTTGAGAGAAATAAGTCAGAACATGTTGTTGTTTTCTGTAAGAAAAAACATGTTGAAGGTTGTAATTGGTGTGTGAAGGCATCTTTATGCAGGTATAGTTACATTAGCTAGTTACTTGTATAGTTACTTCTATATTTCTCTATTTTGAATTCACAGAAACTGTTAGATGGATAGTTACTTGGATAGTTACTAGTTACTTTGATAGTTACTCATATATTTCTCAGTTTTGAACTCACATGAGTTGTTTATTGGATAGTTACTTTGATAGTTACTTCGATAGTTAGTAGTTAATTTGATAGTTACTTGTATAGTTATTAGTTATTTTGATAGTTACTTTGATAGTTACTATGATAGTTAGTAGTTACTTTGATAGTTACTATGAAAAAGTATATATGCTGATTGATTTTTGCACCTTTTATTCAGGTATAATAGTTTCTTTGTGATTAATGAACTGGTGAACGAACATAAATGTCGTTGTGTCATCCGGCTTCAGAAGAGTAAGATGATGTGCAGTAACATTATAAGTGAGGTGATGCTCGACAAGGTTTGTGAGAATCCCAATAAGAAAGCTATTGATATACTGCAAGACATAAAGCTAAACTACGGCTTAGATGTCCCTTAGCATACTGCTTGGTATGGCAAAGAGCTCGCGAGGGAAGCTGTGCTTGGTGTTGAGTCTGAATCTTACCAGAATTTATCATGGTTTTGCCCGCGTACATATGAATCCAACCCATATTCTAGGCTAGTTGTAGAATACGAATCTGAAACAAGAAGGTTCTAGTGTATGTTTGTTACGTATTTTGCTTGGATGAATGGTTTTCAGTCTTGCAGACCAATTCTCTGTATTGATGCTACATTCATCACGAATAAATACAAAGACATGCTTCTTGCTGCTTAGACAAATGACGCAAATTGTGGTACATCTCTTTCTTCATTTTGTTATTAATTATTGTCATTTCTGTTTTGTTTTTCCTTTCTTCAATGCTGTTGTTTTTCAATTTCATTTACATGACTTCCAGACCAACAGTTACTTTGGATAGATACTACTGTAGTTACTAAGATAGTTACTAAGATGATAGTTACTAAAATAGTTACAAAGATGATGTTATTACTCATATGATAGTTACTACGATAGTTACTAAGATAGTTACTAATGTAGTTACCAAAACAATTACTAGCAAAATTACCTTGAAATTGAAACATATTATAATTACCTTTGAGTTTTTTCTTTTTCTCGTTACTTTAATAGATATTAGTAGAAATACTTTTATAGTTACAAGAAGTTCTAAAGAAAATAGTTATTTTGATAGATACTAGTGCAGTTACTTTTATATTTATATGAAACTGACATTATTTTTTATTTTCTTTTGTTTAGGATTATATCCAGTTGCTTATGCTATTGTCGATTCTGAAAATGAGAGCAACTTGACCTTCTTTCTTAAGATGTTGTCTGAAGAGCTGTCAAGATATTCTACAAGGCAAATTACTTTCATATCTTATCGTAATATTGGTCTTCTAAATGCAGTTCGTGCAGTGTTCCTCAATAGTCCACACAGATTTTATTATAGGCATCTTCAGGCTAATCTGAGCAACAAGTTTGCATGTGGTTCTTACCTGATCAAATGATTCCATTGTTGTTTATGATGTGTGCTTATTCTCACACTCGTGAATACTTTGAGATTAATTTCCAGAAGTTGAAGAATGAAGGTGGTGAGGTTGTTGATCTATTTTTGAAGGATCTTCATTTGGAAACATGGGCTGCTTGTTTTTTTTTAATGGAGAAAGGTTTGGGGAAATGACAAATAATTTGGCTGAGTGTTTCAACAATTGGGTGAAGGAATTGAAGAGCCTTCCCATTATTGAATTAAAAGAAGGCATTCGTCTTAAGATTATGGCTTTAATCGCTTCTCGGAAGGAAGAATGAGCTGGATGGGTCACTGAGCTGTGTCCAAAGTTTGAAAAGAAGCTGGTTGACAACTTAGATTTGGGAAGACACTGGTTAGTCAGTAGATCTGATACATACATTTATGAAGCTCAGTGCCAAAAGTATTATGTGATGGTAAACTTGGAAGAATTCTACTGTTCATGTGGTGAATGGCAAGTTCATGGATTATCTTGCTCGCATGCCCTTGTCGTGATTCAGAAACACGGTTCTGATGTGTACTCATTTGTTAACCCAATTTTCAAGGTGCACAACTTCTCCTAAATCTAACATTACTTAGATAGTTACCCACGTAGTTACTTAGATAGTTACTTCAGATTAAATAGTTATATCGACAGATACTAGTGAAGTTACTTGTATGGTTACATGAAACTGATATTATATCCTTATTTTTCCTTTTTATAGGTGGATAAATATCGCGAAACATATTCTTTCTCAATCAACCCGGTTCCTACTATTTCAAAGCCAGTGGATTTAGCTCAGCCTGCATTGTTGGTGCAACCACCTTTAACAAAGAGACCACCTGGAAGACCAAAATTACAGAGGTATAGAAGTAAAAATGAAGTTAAAAGGATTATCAGGTACAGCAGGTGTAACAAATATGCTGGTCACAACAGAACAAGCTGTAGAGAAATTATATAGTTCCTTAGATAGCTATTCAGGCTGTGCTACTTTGTTTTAAAAGTTACATTGAAAGTTATATTGGAATGTACATTGATTGTTTTTTGGTTTTACTGTTATTGAAAGGTTACTTTTTTATTATTGTTCATGTTTATTTCGGCAGCAGAACTATGATGTGGTGCGGTGCAGCGGCACGGTGCATTGTGTCCTTCATTTTTCATTTTTGCTTCAGTTGCTTTCGATTTTTAGCTCTTGCTTTTCTGTCCTCCATTTTTTTTTCATAGTTACTTAGATAGTTAGTAAGATAGTTAGTAAGATGATAGTTACTCAGATGATAGTTACTAAGCTAGTTAGTAAGATAATTAGTAAGATAGTTACAGAAAATGTTACTTTGATATTTACGCTGCCGTGGTGTGGTGCAGCGGCACGCTGTATTTGTGTCTTGCATTTTTTATTGTTGGTTCAGTTGGTTTCAATTATTAATCTCTTGCGCTTTTCTGTCCTGCATTTTTTATTTATTTTTCATAGTTAGATAGTTACTTTTTTTAAAGTTTACATTGAAATTTCTATTAAAATGTATATTGATTGTTTGTTGGTTTTACTGTTATTGAATGCCATTGTTGATGTTTATTTCGGCAGGAAAACGCTGCCGTGGAGCGGTGCAGTGGCACGCTGCATTGTGTTATGCATTTTTCATTTATGGTTCAGCTTCTTTCTATTTTAAATTCTCTGTTTTCTGTCCTGCATATTTACTTAAATAGTTAGTAAGATAGTTAGTAAGATAGTTAGTAAGTTAATTACTAATATGATAGTTAGTTTAATAGTTAGTAAGATAGTATTTTCTGGATTCAGAATTTCCACTGAAGTCTATTCAATTACAAACCATTGAAGTGATTATAACTGAAGTCTATCCAAATCAGAATTCACTGAAGTCTATCACTGCAAGAACAATCAGTTTCAATCAGCCTCTTCCTTCCGAAACTTCTTGAACAATAAAAGAAAAAGTATTGAAACTTTAACATATTTGGATTGAAAAATGAGAAAGAAAGCGATTAGAACCACAGCCAATTCAGCTTAACATCATTCATTAATTCATTAGATTACAAAAAAGATTCAAGAAAAACATAAAAATAAGCATGTTGACAGTAGCCATAGAGTGCCTACCCAGAAACAAAACAGATTACAGATACACAGAAACATCTACTTTTGATTTTTCATGATGCTTGCTTGGAGAGAGATCACTTGTTCTTGAAGAAGAACTTGTTGCCTAGTAAGAGTGTCCAACCAGTCCAGAACATCTTTCACCCATCCTCTCATTTTTTCTTCCAATCCCACGAGATACGCTCTAAAATATTCCATGGTGTCTTGTTCAACAGGAATTGGAGGACGCCGTGGCTCCCCCTCAAACTTTGCTGGAGGGATAGGTCCAGTGTATCCTTCCATTTTAGGAGGGGGAGGAATGTGATGCTCAACTAGAAGTAGAGGAATGCCAGGAGGAAATATGGATAAATCCTCATAAGAGCGATGCAGATGACGAGGAGGACAGTCAGATGAACCAGATAATGAAGAGGAAGAAGAGGAAGAGAGATGACGGCGTTTGCTAGCAGGTGATTCACCAGTAGTCATTCTCGTGGTCTTTAACGTTCTCATATATAAGCCTGTAGACACTTAGAGAAGAAAAAATCTAGAGAATATGAGCAGTTAGTGTTAGACTTCATGCTAGAATGATGGGTTATTTAAAGAGAAGCACAGATAACCAACCGTCATGTATTGGATTCAGAACAGGGAAAAGAAATAGTCATGTATTGGGATAATCAACCATCAATTATCAAGTTTAAAGACACGCAAAAACCAACCGTCATAAACTGTTTTGATAGTTACTAGGCTAGTTACTAAGATAGTTACTGAAATTGTTACATTGATAGTTATGAGTTTTGAAGAAACAAGAACAGTTGATTTGATAGCTACTAAGATAGTTACTAAAAATTTGATAGTTACTAAGCTAGTTATCGTCAAAATTTTTTTGAAGAAACAAAAACAGTTGATTTGATAGTTACAGGGCTAGTTACTAAGAGAGCTACTATGATACTTACTGAAAATTTGATAGTTACTTTGGCTAGTGAATTAGATAGTTACTAAGATAGTTACTGAAAATGTGAAAGTTATATTGAAATGTATATAGATTAGTATTTAGATAGTTAGTAAATTGATAGTTAGTAAGTTTATAGTTCGTTTGATAGTTAGTAGTTGTTGACAGTAGCCATAGAGAGGCTACCCAGGCCCCCAGACCCGCAGCCAGGACTCCTGGACCAGGCCCAGATGGAGGCCAAAGAGAGAAAGGCTGCGAGACCGCCGGAGAGCGCACGATTGAATGAGCGGGCCGAACCCTTCTCACTCCGGGTCTTGGAATCAAGAAGAGCGGGCACCCAAGAGTCGCTAAAGCTGACATACTCCAGAGTCGGCTGCCCATACCAACACCTAGACAGCTTCCGGTCCCAAACATGTGTTCAAGACTACTCTGACGTCGTCTGCTGCAACATATTCCAAGAGACCCTGTCCGGAGAGGCACTTAGCTGGTTCTACGAATTGCCGGCGAATTCTATAGAGGTATTCGAACAGCTGGCCGGCAGGTTCGTGGACCTCGACGGTTCTCTTCAACTGCAAGCAGGCGGACGGCGAAGAGCTGCGAGCTTTCGTTAACCGTTGGCAAACGGCCACGGTTGGGGTCAGGGACTTGGACAAGGGGATTGCCGAGTCCGCCTTCAAGCAAGGTCTCCGGCCCTGAAAATTCTCGTACGCTGTGTGGGTGGAGATCCCGCAGGGTTACGATGAACTAATGGCAATAGCCATTAGGCACGCCCTGGCGGACCACGAAACTTATGCGTCTCGCCAGCACAAGAGAAGTTAGGAGGAACCTGACTCCGCCCAGCAGGAGGCAAGAAACTGGCAACAGGGTCATGACCGAGGAGCCGCATCTGACAAGAAGCCAAGGAGTTGGCCGAACCAGCAGCGCCGAAGGGACACTTTTGACACCCCCCAATGAGGTAGAAAGCTCCTGCCCTACCAACCAACCCGCCCCCTCACAATCATGCCAGCAGGACGACAAGAGGTATTCTCTACTTTGACCTCCTCCTACCAGGACATCCTGTATGAGAACGGTAACAACATCCCCCCTCCACAAAAAAGAAGCACCCAAAGGGGAACCTGACCAGGGCACAGGCCGGTAAATACTGCTCCTACCACGATGAAGCCACACACCACATACCGCACGAACGATTGCCTTGCCTTGAAAACAACGATTGAGGGACTAGTCCGCCGCGGCGACTTGCAACGGTATCAAGGGTAATCCGGACAGTGGGTAACGCGCGGAATCAGGACGTCTATCCCGCGACACCAACGCTTGTACGACCGGTCAAAATCTTAAACCTGTATAGAGGCTCAGCGGTCCAACAACTTGTCAGCCTGAGTAAGATGCTAGTTTTTTTCTTTCCTAAACACAACTAGCTAGGCATTCCAACCAGTTCGGCAGGTGTAATTTCAGCAGTTGTCTATTCCAACTTTGTGTTCAACTAAGTACAAAGGGCAATCCATGGGTAGCTAAGTCAGGCAAAATTGAAAAAGGCACAACACAAGCGCAGGCAAAATGTCCATTTATTGTAACTCAGGGCAGCGTGTACAAAAAAAAAAAAGGAGCTTAAAGCAAAAAGGGAGGGCGGGAGTGTACAAAGTCTGGAGCCTGCTAGGACACTTTCGCCTGCTCCCCCTCTTCAGCAGGAGCTCCTTCAATAACTGTTGCACTAGCGGCGTCTTCACCGGCCGGTTCGGTGTCACCCTCCTGAACCTCTTCCTCATCAGCCTGCGGCGGTGGCAGCTTTGAGACGTCAAGATAGCCCTTACTCTTCCAGTCGTCATAAGCATCGGCTATCCCCGCCTCCCGGGCCCGTTCCAGCAGATCAAGAAGCTCATCGCTTTTCTGATACTTCTTCACTGCCCGCTGGTACAGCTCTAGGTCATTCTCATCGACCGCCCCGCCGGCAGATACAGATACCGTTGCCACCTCCCGCTGGAGCTCCTCGACCTTGGTCTCCAGCTCGGCCCTCTCCTCCTCCTCCAGGCCCTTCTTCTCTTCTTCAAGAACCTCGACCTGGGCCTCCAGCTTGGCCACCTGCTTCCTAGGCCTCTCCTCCAAGCGGGCCTTTTCCCTTTGGAGCTTGGATTTCTCCAACTCCAAGAGGTCCCAGGCGCTTGTCAACACCGCCACCGGCTTCTTCAGCTCCGGCAGGTCTTCACTTGCATCCGACTGATACAAGTCGTACAGCAGCTACTGTTTAACAGGCACCGGTTAGAAAGCAACATAGCACGAAATAATGAACGAATACCAGTGGCAAACTATCCTTACCTGGAGGGCCACCTGTTTGGTTTTCAGCCACTTCTCCTCCGGTCGCCTTCCCTGAGCCATAATCTTCTCCAGCTCCATCCCCTGCACATCCATGAGCAGCCTCCAGGCGAACGAGTCATCCGGGTAGCTATGCTGCGGGCTCGGCCCCGCCGCAGGAGCCTTCTCCACCGCCGATGCTTCTGTGCTGGCAGCAGCAGAGCTAGAGGCCGCAGGAATATTGCCTTGGGCGGTATTGGGGCCACCAAGCGTCAGCTTCAGCCGCTTGGCCAAGCTCTCATCAACCGACCGGCCGGTGTAGGTAACAATCACGGAGGCCGGTGATGTGAACCGAGGCTCGCATGCAATAATAACCCTACAAAATATCGTTAGTAGTATGAGCAAGTAGGGATCGTTCTAAGCCGGAGATTAAGGGTACCTGAAATATGAGATTGTTAGATGAAAAACACATGTACAAATATACACAATTACACGTCAAAACATCACAAAAGGGGGAGTGTATGGCGTCGGCAGCAAGCTGCCCTAGAACTAGGCACTACCAGATACGGAAGAATAGCAGACGAAATTTTTTTCGTCGGCCATTCTATTTTTTCGTCGGCTATAACCTCTGCCGACGAAAATTTCGTCGGCCATAAGTCGTCGGTAATACGCCGTCGGTAATACCAATGGCCGACGAAAAAAAAAATTTCGTCGGCTATAGTTAAGTATGGCCGACGAGTCAAAAAATTCGTCGGGCAAAGGTGGGTGAAATAGCCGACGACTTTCGTCGGGTATTTTTGAGTATGGCCGACGAAATCCATTAGGTATGGCCGACGATTTAATAAAATTTCGTCGGCTATGGTGTTTTAACTATAGCCGACGATTTACCAAAATTTCGTCGGCTATGATGTTTTAACTATAGCCGACGATTTACTAAAATTTCGTCGGCTATGGTGTTTTAACTATAGCCGACGATTTAATAAAATTTCGTCGGCTATGGTGTTTTAACTATAGCCGACGATTTAATAAAATTTCGTCGGCTATGGTATTTTAACTATAGCCGACGATTTAATAAAATTTCGTCGGCTATTTCCTCGAAATATATTACTATTTTTATAGGTATTAATTAGTTATAGCCGACGAAATAAGGCACTTTTCGTCGGCTATACAAGTTATAGCCGACGAAAATTGGTAAAATTCGTCGGCTATACTTGTTATAGCCGACGAAATAATGCAAAAATCGTCGGCTATTCTTGCATTTGAAAAAAAAAAATTAAATTATTTTCTAAATTACCATTCCAAGCAAGCTGCAAATCACAAAAACAATTCATGCATTTGCACCAACAAGAAACACGTCTAAACACCATTTTTATTAAATTCGTTCCAATATACATAAAATATAATCCTAATTATCCCCTAAACTACTAAAGTCTAGGATATCATCTACAGCATCAGGCGCATCATCCTGCTGACCGAACTCGGGAGGTTGAGGCATTGGAGGCTCCACTAACTGCTGAAACGGGAGCGGGGGTGGACGGCCTTCTTGTTGTGCCGCGAACATCTCATAAACCCACTGTTGCTGGCCGTCGTTGTTGTATTGCCGAATTCTGGCGCACTCAGCATTCCAACGGACCATATCCAACTGATACTGCTGGTACTGATATTGTCTGCGGCGCAGCTCCTCTACTGTCTGGGACGAGGTCGCCAATTCTGCGGCCAATCGCTGCACTTCCCCCCTCATATGTTGGGTCTGGCCGCCTCCCTTCTTTTGACCTCCCTTAGTGGTCTTCAGGAGCCCTTGTCCAGAACCTCCTAAACCCCGGCAGTAGTACTCGTTGGACTGGTGTGGGAAGGCTGCGTTGAACATCCTCGCCGCCGTTTGGATATTGGTGCGGTCGACCTGGCGCACGGCTTCCTCCAAATCTGCCTCTGAGATGTCCGGTTGTGTCTCCCGAACTATTTGCTGGAGCACCTCTTGTTCGGCCTGGGTCACCCGCTCCTAATTGGACAGGGAAAAAAAATTAATATTCTAACAAATGGATAGTTAAGTAAAATTAATAATTTAAATTTTAAAATCATAATGAACGACTTACGAGATCGTCTGTCGCTTGTGGATAAGCGATCTTGAACGTCTCCACGTAGGGGTTGCAATCAGGATGATCTCTGAGCGCCTCCTCCTGATATTGTGCAAACGGCCTTGAACCGCCGTGATGGAGGATTGTGTTACGGCGGCGGTTCTCCGAGTTTATCCGAGACCGTTCCTTCAAACAAATAATAAAATATTAGAAAAATGCATCAAAAAATATAACTGAAATAATTATAAAATATTTAAACTAATAATTAAAATTTTAATAAAATAAACATTTATAGTGAAGTTTAATATTTACCATCATAGCCGGGTTGTCGAAGACTACGGTCCTCAACCAACGCCACTCGTACTCCCTGAACATGAACTCTCTGGGAGTACCCATACGACCACGGTTGCCGTACTCGTTATAGTGGGAACGGAGCTCGTTCTTCCACTCTTTGAACCTACGAAAAAAACAAAAGTGCATTAGAAATATGATTAATATCATAAAATATTTCTAATTATCAAATAAGACATTCCCAACGTACCTCGAGCTCTGTTGGGAGTCCGCCCAACCCCGCTTGTGTTCCGCAACCACAAAGTATGTCTGAAAGATAATATTTTATTAGTTTTATAATTATAAAAATACCGAAAATTTTTAAATATTACGATAACTAAATTAAATTTTTTTATTTACTCACTGACGCGGCGTTGTTCAACTCCATCTTGATTTCTTCGGGCACATCAGCCCACCGAGCCCACAACATAGGGACTCTGTCCCTAATGAGTGCACCCACGCAACCCGAGTAGTCGCGTTTGTTTTTCGCCCCAACCTCCTGATTAGGAGCTTCGTCAATCTGGATCCTCCCGCTCCGTTCAACCGTTCTCCTGAGCGTCTCAAAACTGATGACACCTCAGGTATTCCTCTGGGTTGAACTGCTAGCGCCTGTCCCTATCACATAAACGACGATTGGTTAATAAAATTAAATATTAGTGCGTTAATTTTAATAAAATATTTAATTAATAAAATCGAATGTTACCTGAACCCGATGATTCGGTTGCCGTCGACTTTCCTTTTCTCCTCGCCGAAATCAGGAGGTCAGGGCTCTCCCATGGCTGCTGCTGGTATGCCTCCGCAGCACTCACGAACTGAGGCATATCAGGCCACTGGGGCCGACCCTGATAGTCGACCTCGGGTATCGCAGGAATGTTGTATGGGAGGAAGAGCTGGTTTGGGAGAGTAGGCCCCTCAGTCGAGTCACCAGCAGACTGAGTCGTACTCGGCATCGGCATCGGCATCGGCTCCCGATGAACCTCAGGCATACGAACCTGAGGAACGTCGGCAGCTATCTCCTCGTGAAACAGCTGCCGACTAAACCTCGGCGCCACAGAGGGACCGACATTCGGAAGTGAAGTGCTCGACGGCCGCCCCGCCTGGAGAAGGGTCTGGTGCCGAGCACTCACACTCCGCCGCGGCTGGGCTGCATCCACACTCCTCCGCGGCTGGCTGGTGGTCCTCTCAGGCTGGCTAGCCGTCCTCTCGGAGTCTGGGGAACCCGCGGCATTTCCAGAACCGGCGGCATTTCCAGAACCTCTAGATCTAGAACGACGACCTCCGAACAACTGCCTAAATGCATCGGCCATCTAAAGCCAGATGCATTAATACATTAATTAATATTAAATTATATTATATTAAATAACAAATTCTAATTAATATAATACCCAATAATACTAACATATTTTAATATTTACCGATTTATATAATAACCAATTTATACATATAAATTATACAATTACACCTAAATTATATACAATTAAAATAAATTTTACAAAAATTACCTAAATTAACATAAAAACCTAAAAATTACATACATTAACATAAAAACCTAAATTATAACTAAATTAACATAAATACATAAATTATACCTAAATTAACAAAAATACATAAATTCTACCTAAATTAACATAAATACATAAATTATAACTAAATTAACATAAATACATAAATTATATCTAAATTAATATAAAAACATAAATTATACCTAAATTAACATAAATACATAAATTAACATAAATACATAAATTATACCTAAATTAACAATTATATCTGAATTAACAATTATATATAATTTATTAACCATAATTTAATTTATTAATAATTAAATAACAAAAAAAAAAAAAAAAGGGGAGGAGGAGGAGGGGGAGGCGGCCGGAACAGAGAGGAGGAGGAGGAGGGGCGGCGGATCGAACCAAGGAGGAGGATCGGAGTCGCCGGGCTGCCGAACCAAGGAGGAGGAGGAGGAGGCGCCGGGCCGCCGGAATAGGGATGAGGATCAACGGATGAAGGAGGGCCGGATTCGAGGAGGAAGATTGTTTAGGGAAAATCGGGCAAATGGAGGCTAGGGTTCGGCTGCATTTTACTTATACCCGATAGTATAGCCGACGAAATCGCTTTATTTCGTCGGCCATGATATAGTATAGCCGACGAAATAAAGCTATTTCGTCGGCTATGATATAGTATAGCCGACGAATACAGTGATTTCGTCGGGCATACTATGTCATAGCCGACGAAATCATTTTTCGTCGGCCATGGTATGGCATAGCCGACGAAATTACATAATTCGTCGGCTATAGTCTTCGTCCCTCAGAATCCGTCCGATCTCCCCCATCCAACGGTGGATAATGGGAAGGCGCGGATCACCAGACTTTAGCCGACGAAATATAACTTCGTCGGCTATACTTTTGGTCAAACTACAAAGTCAAACCTCTAAACGCTGTAAAACGGAAATTGGGCCGTCTAAATGACGTTTTTTGGCCTGACCTTCAACAGAGAATAGTTTCAGATCGATGCGACGCATCTAATCGTATAAAAATTTCCCCCAAAATATTTACCGCCCGTCAGGCTACCCATAGGAAAACGGGAGTAAAAAACAGCAAACCGCAACATTCGGCACACAGATTTTGTCGGAATCTTCCCATTTTTCCACCGTAGCCGTATTTCAATATTTCGGTCATGTCTTATTTCACGACACATTTGCATTTGAAGGGTCTACGTATAGTAGGTATTTGAAACTATACATTCACTTAAACACTTAGTAAACAAGTTAAGGAACATTAGTGCATATATTCCGATTTTGAATCTCAAAGTTTGGAAAATCTATTCCAACCGTCAGATATCACCGTTAAGGTTAAATACATGTATGAAAAAAAATCCAACTACATCTGACAACGTTGAAGGCTCGATCGGGACGGTCAAACTGCAAAGTCAAACCTCTAAACGCTTTAAAACGGAAATTGGCCCGTCTAAATTACGTTTTTTTGTCTGACCTTCAACAGAGAATAGTTTCAGATCGATGCGACGCATCTAATCGTATAAAAATTTCCCCCAAAATATTTACCGCCCGTCAGGCTACCCATAGGAAAACGGGAGTAAAAAACAGCAAACCGCAACATTCGGCACACAGATTTTGTCGGAATCTTCCCATTTTTCAACCGTAGCCGTATTTCAATATTTCGGTCATGTCTTATTTCACGACACATTTGTATTTGAAGGGTCTACGTATAGTAGGTATTTGAAACTATACATTTACTTAAACACTTAGTAAACAAGTTAAGGAACATTAGTGCATATATTACGATTTTGAATCTAAAAGTTTGGAAAATCTATTTCAACCGTCAGATATCACCGTTAAGATGAAATACATGTATGAAAAAAAATCCAAGGTTATCGGACAACGTTAAAGGCTCGATCGGGACGGTCAAACTGCAAAGTCAAACCTCTAAACGCTGTAAAACGGAAATTGGGCCGTCTAAATGACGTTTTTTGGCCTGACCTTCAACAGAGAATAGTTTCAGATCGATGCGACGCATCTAGTCGTATAAAAATTTCCCCCAAAATATTTACCGCCCGTCAGGCTACCCATAGGAAAACGGGAGTAAAAAACAGCAAACCGCAACATTCGGCACACAGATTTTGTCGGAATCTTCCCATTTTTCAACCGTAGCCCTATTTCAATATTTTGGTCATGTCTTATTTCACGACACATTTGCATTTGAAGGATGAAGCAATGGTTTGTCGATAGTGATAGAAAATGGAAACAGCTCTTTTTTTGTTTTTTTTTAATCATAGCCGACGAAATCAAACCTAGTATTCGTCGGCTATTGTTTTGTCGTTTTCTGTTAAAAACTTATGGCCGCCGAAATATTTAATTTTCGTCGGCCATTTTTCGTAATATTATTATTTTTTTAAAAACTTATGGCCGACGAAATAGTTAGTTTTCGTCGGCCATTGTTCGTAAAATATTTTTTTTTAATAAATTATGGCCGACGAAATAATTAGTTTTCGTCGGCCATTGTTCGTAAAATATTTTTTTAATACATTATGGCCGACGAAATAATGCATTTTTCGTCGGCCATTCTCTGAAAAAAAAAACCTAAAAAATCAGTGGTTTTACACCTCTCCTATTTCGATGTCCTGTTCACATATAACCAAAATTGAACATAAAAAATCAGAAACCCAACAGTCAACATATTTCAAATTTTTATTTAAGGGGTTTGGAACCCAGCCTAGCTGGGAGGCTCATCCCCACGCCCGGTCATTAGAAATGAGTTGATTACAAGTGAAAGGATTACATCATTTAAATTACTTAATCCGTCGGATTGTAATCGGAATCATCGGATGAGTCTTCTTCGGTTTCTGAATTGCTCGATAGGGGTAATCTATGTCTTTCCTCACCACTAGAGTCCTCGTTAGTTTCTTCAATTGGATCAACATCAACAAGCAGTGGCTCTTCACGTCGAATTCGCACCGGCGTGTCTAGACGAATAAAAGAGGAGTCAGGAATACCGTTTGAGTTGGGCTCTTGATACGCGGTGCCCCCTTCCTCGTTCTCTTCGGCCACTCCAAGTGTAGACGCCCGGTAAATGTTGCGATGGTGGATAGTGTTGACTACTTTCCACGGGTCACCCTTGGCGAGATCATCAAGATAAAACACTTGTTTCACCCATGTGGCTAAAACGAACGGGTCGTCCTCATACCATGATGTACTAGTGTTCACAGAACTTACGCCGTATTGATCGGTTTTCATGCTCTGCGGCCGTGTGTCAAACCATCTACACTTGAAAAGGTGCACTTTCATGCCTTCCCCGTAATGCAGTTCCACAACCGAATGGAGAACACCGTAATAGTCAACTCCACCATCCCCACCATGTGCCATAACCCCTGAATTTTGTGTTTTCAGTCTGAGGTCTCTCTCTTCACATCGAAATAACACACCATTCACCTTGCACGTCGCATAAACTTTTGAATAGACCGGCCTCCTCGCTAAAAGTCTGAGTTCGTGCGACCAATTTGGGTGATTATCATTTGCAATAAGGTCCATCTGCAACCATCAGAATCAACTATAAATATGAATAAATATACACAATAATATATGAACACGTATAAAATAGTGTTAAAGGTACGTACTCTGCGAATGTCTGGTTGTGGTAATCGCGATCACTTGCTACTCCTTCACAGCGTAGATGTATGTCCTTCCAAAACTGAACTTCTGGACAGTTGATTAGTACCCACCAATGTGCAATGGCTACCTCATAATCTTTCAACTTATAGGAAACTGGCATGTTTCCACCGAGTACAACATCGTCGGAGAGTATGGAAAGATTGAACTGTGAAGGTACATCTTCCGGTATGCTTTCCTGTAACGCTCCGAAATACAGCTTCATGTAGGTAACGCACTCGTGCGCAATATATGCTTCAGCTATACATCCTTCAGGTGCGGATCTGTTTTGGACAAAACCACCGTATTGTCCAAGTTGCCTATAAATCAAGTTTTTAAAGTGTTATGATAATACATTAACACTATATCACATATATTGATGAGGAAATTAACATAAGGTGTAAAATACGTACCTTTCCATCGGATACATCCAAGTGAAGTGCACAGGACCGGTAAGCAACAACTGCCGAGGAAGATGGATCATGAGGTGAGGCATGATGTCGAAAAAATTTGGAGGAAATATCATCTCAAATTTACACATGATATGAACGATGTCTTGTTGCATTTCCCGGAGGTCAGATTTTCTCACTTCCCGTGTGCATACCTTCTGGAAAAATCTTGCCAACGCTACTAACGGCTCCACAACGTGACGGGGAAGGAACGGTCGAATGAAAACAGGGAAGAGACGTTGTAGCAGGATATGATTGTCATGACTTTTCAACCCGTACAGATTGTTGCATTGTCTGTTGACACACTTGGCTATATTTCCAGCAAAGCCTGAAGGATACTTGGCCCGACTTATCCAATGCAAAATTTCTGATTTATGCTCAGGCTTGACGGTGTAAGGAGCTTGAGGCATTTTTCTCTTCCCTTGTTTCAACCATAGTGGTTTTCTGATATTCATGTTTTGCATATCAGTGCGAGCCTTAGGACCGTCTTTCGTCTTCCCCTCCAAGTTCAGCGTTGTGCCCACCACACTTTCAGAAACATTTTTTTCTATGTGCATAACGTCTAGGAAGTGTCGGATCAGCAACTCACACCAGTACGGGAGTTCCCACAATATGCTCCTATGTGTCTAGAATTTGTACTCCTCAGGCCTTTCAGGTATTTCCGCTACAATATCGGGATGATTGCTGAGGGGCCCAAAATCGTACTCATTAAGTCTTGCTAAAATTTCTCTTCCTGTCCATCTTCTGGGAGCACGGCCGTGTTCTTCGGTTCCATCAAATGCGGCGGACTCGTAACGCCAGTGGTGATCCGCCGGAAGGAACACACGATGACCCATTCGGCATATCTTGTTGCAATGAGGGGTGCTCCCATAATCGGTGAGGCACTCTGGACAAGCCTTGTATCCCCTGACAACGCTGCCCGACAACATCCCATAAGCTGGAAAATCACTGATGGTACCAATAACCATGGCATGCATCTGGAACGTCTCCTGCTTGTACTTGTCAAAAGTGGGATGACCAACGTCCCACAATACCTTAAGCTCTTCAATCAATGGTCTCATATACACATCGAGACATTTCCCTGGGTAACCAGGCCCCGGAATCAACAACGTCAACATATTATATTCCTTCTTCATGCACATCCACGGAGGAAGGTTGTAAGGTACCAAAACCACCGGCCATATACTGTATGAAAGACTCATGGTGCCGAAAGGGTTGAACCCGTCAGTTGAGAGCCCGAGCCTGACGTTTCTGACATCTGACGCAAAATAAGGAAACTCATTGTTTATATGCTTCCAAGCCGCTCCGTCAGAGATGTGTGTCATGATATCTGTGTCTCCCGCGTCCCGCTCACCGTGCCACCTCATAGCTTTTGCGGTGGTTTCTGACATGTACAACCGCTCAAGCCTATCTCTCAACGGAAAATACCGAAGCACTTTCACAGGTTTCCTATTGCCTGCTCCCGTCAACTTATATCGGTCAGACTGACATATCGGACATGCGTCAAGGCTAGCAAGGTCATTCCCTTCTGCATCTTTACCCCAGAAGAGAACGCAGTCAAATGCGCATGTATGGATCTTAATGTAGGAAAGCCCTAGATCTTTGAGGATACTTCGGACCTGACGGTGATTGGTAGGATTACGATGACCCTCCTCCAACAACGAAGAAGTGTACTGTAGATATTCATCTACTTGCCTGATAGTCGATTTTGTCTCGACTTTAATCCTCATTACCTCCATCACACTTTCAAGAACTGTCTTCTCAGAACTTGAACACACAGGGGTCTGTTGCAATGCAATCAGTTTGTTGTACTTGTCAAAGGCAGCAGTGTTGACAACTTGTGGGAACCGCTGCACCGGGTCCTGCATATATTGTTCCCCATGTACACCGCTTTCAAAAGGAAACACGTCGTTGACGAATGTCATTGTTGGATCGTTGGATGTACTACTACTGCCCGCCTCAAAATACTGCCCATGATCATGCGATCCATCTAATGATGGCTCACCGTGATATATCCAACGTGTGTACTTCGGCCAAAACCCATTGCTCTTTAGGTGCTCCCATACTGTCCTAATCGGAAATCGACACATATCACTGCGACACTTACATTTCTTGCACGGGCAATAATGGTACGGTCCTTTTGCATTTTCTTTGACGAACTGCATAAAATCCACAACTCCTGTAGTGTATCGTCGGTCATGCCTTGGAAGCGAAATCCAACTCTTCTCTCGATCCATATATAGCCTGATAATAATATATATGTATAACTTTAATTAATAATAAATTAATTAACACATATATATTACAATATATATTATTATCAACATCAACTCATATATATATATATACCATTAATTAACAACTATTATTTAAGTTCATTACACTATCAACAACCATTAATTAACATATTTATATATATTTTAACACTAATTAAAATAACATTATTAAATTAAAACACATAATTATACTCTAACTGAAAATCAACTCAACTACAACTCAACTACAACTCAAAATCAACATATATACATACATTCTAACACTAAAATACAACAACAAAACAAAAAATCACTTACTATATCAAAATCACTAAAACTCAAAATCAACATATATATATATACATACCTATATATAGCTCCACAATGTAAGAGAGGACGGATTTCAATAATACCCACAGATTTTTCACTCTTTCTCCCGTTTTTTTTTTAAATGAGCAGCTTCTGTCCAGATCTGAAAATATAAAGACTTATAGCCGACGAAATTTCCCACTTCGTCGGCCATTCTTCCCAAAGTTATATAGCCGACGAAAACTTTAAATCGTCGGCCATTATAGAATTATAGCCGACGAATAAAGCTATTTCGTCGGCCATAGGTTTATAGCCGACGAAAAACTTTAAATCGTCGGCCATTCTATGTGTATGGCCGACGAAATAATGAATCGTCGGCCATTCTATGTGTACGGCCGACGAAATTTTTTCTTTGGCCGACGATTTTTAATTTTTACCGACGAACTAATTAATTTTCGTCGGCCATAAATGTAATATTTATTTTAAAAAAACTTATGGCCGACGAAATAATTAATTTTCGTCGGCCATTATTATTATAGCCGACGAAATGATGCATTGTTCGTCGGCTATTCTATGAAAAAAATAAAAAAATAATGATGATGTTAGTGACACTTCGGGTAGCATAAGTTCTCTTTCTCGTGCTTCGATGAAAGGAAAACAGAATGCCAAGCTCTCTGGAGTTTTTATCAAAACAGAATGATGATCAGAAGGTGATCCAGGCTACTAAAATGTTCAAACCGAAAGATCCTTTTTTCGCAGTTATCTTGTAACCATTCGACTTCATTAACTACTTAATCCTCACCAGATAACAGTTAATGAAGTTGAATGGTTGCAAGATAACTGCGAAAAAAGGATCTTTCGGTATGACCAATTTAGTAGCCTGAATGACCTTCTGATCATCATTCTGTTTTGATAAAAGCTCCAGAAACCGTCAGATATTCTGTTTTCTTTTTATCGAAGCACGAGAAAGAGGACTTATGCTACCCGAACTGTCACTAACATCATCATTATTTTTTTAACACTAATTAAAATAACATCAAAACCGATTACTCTTTAGGATTAAAATAACATCAAAACATATATTAAAACTCAAAATCAACTCATGCAACTAAAACCCAAAATCAACATATATACACATGTACGTACCTATATATAGCTTCACAATGTAAGAGAGGACGGATTTCAACAATATCTACTGATTTTTCACTCTTTCTCCCGTTTTTTGCAAATGAGCAGCTGCTGGCCAGATCTGAAAATATAAAGACTTATAGCCGACGAAATTGTAAAAGTCGTCGGCCATACTCCAAAAGTTGTATAGCCGACGAAAATATTAATTCGTCGGCCATTATTGGAGTATAGCCGACGAAAAGAAAAATCGTCGGCCATTATTGGAGTATAGCCGACGATTTTTACTTTGTACCGACGAAATAAAAATCGTCGGCCATTCTATAGGAATGGCCGACGATTTTTTTTTTTTAGCGACGAAAAAAATTTTTCGTCGGCCATTCCTGGGAATAGCCGACGAAAAATCATTTCGTCGGCCGTTGTTTTTTTTTTTCGTCGGCACAACTTATTTTTCTGGTAGTGAGGTGACACGAAAATAAAGTCCTAATTTACTATGTACAAGTGATCATCATCCCTCACACAAAACAGTTCACATAAAAGACTCTTTAACATGTAAACTCGCATGTAAGAAAAGTAAGAGACAAGTATTAACATGCTTAACTTCAAAATTAGTGCCAACTACAACTTAGTTGTAAGATCTCTCAAGTTTTAAGACCGAACTTCTGGTTATGAGCCTTAAAGTTATGTTAATCCTTCTGAGACTTAACAATTGTGCGCAATGGTCTAAATTGGAGACAAGCAAAATAAGTAAGGTTGTCAATCATCTTACTTTAACATGCAAGTATCTAAAGTATTAAACCCTAAGTGAGCAACACAAATTGAAGCAACCTTCTGAGTATAGCAAGTTTGTAATTACTCTAGCCGATTAAACCTAGCACCTAGATCAATGTTCAAGACAACACTAAGTACAGATTTTCATGCCCAATCCTTAGATACTAACCAATTTTAAACTTAAAACATGCAAAATACCACTGCCCTAATTATTCATACTTACGAATTTACAAGTTAAAATCACAAAACTTTAACATAAACATCAACAAATTGGTTCATACAAAAGTTTAGCAAAAACCAAGAATCGAAACAAGTTCTTACAAGAAAACCAAACAAAATTAAATACAAAAGCCATAGGGGGAATGAATCACACTTTTAAAACCTTGAAGACTCCTCAAGACGTGACAAAGGTGCTCGGCTGCTGCTTCTTGGTGCTCGGCAAGAACAAGAATCGGCAGAAAAACCAAGGTGAGAGGTACGGCAGTTTGGTGGTGGTGGTGATGGGTTTTGGCTTTGTATTTCAGTGTTGGTGGTTGAGAGACTTGGTAGAGCTTTATGCTAGTATTCTATGCTTGAGATGAGATGATTTTCAGAATGACAAAGTGAGGCTATATATAGAGAAAAGGGTGCCGGCAGCCCTTATTGCATAAGGTAATCAGAAAACCTAGTGGAATAAGGTTTTGAAACCTTCCTTTCATAGTTCGATTAGATTTTCTTTTTCTGAATTTTTCTTCAAGGCTTGGGCTTCACAACTTCATGGACTTCTTGAATAATCTTTGGACATCATTGGATAAGTTTTGATCCACCGAAAATTGCCCCAAACCCGCCGGCATGCATTGCCGGCAGCCTAGCAGTCCAATCGGCAACATCTCCTGGTTTGACTAGGAGAGCCAATTTTCTTCAACTTTCTCTTCATTACTTTAGCTTGGTGTCTTCCTCTTTCCTTCCTTAAGCTTAGACCATCTTGACATATGCATTTGTACACCATCTGGTCCATCGAAAACAGAAATTGCGAAAAGGAGACAGTAGCATCCTGGAATCGGCGGAAAAGACCTTGCTGTAGTAACTCCGGCATATCTCCCTCCTCGGAGCTCCGATTGATGCGGTTCTAAGACTCAGATAAACTAGACACACATAACTACTTCCATATAAAACAGTTCGATCAAATTCCTTGTGAGTCGTCGGGAATGATTTTTCGAAGTTGGGACACAGTCCCAGGAAAATCGTCAGGATTCCTGGAGCGTTGTTGCTCGAGCTGCAGTTTTACGGCCATCTTTTGGGTGACTTTCCGAACTCCGATTGATCTGAAATTTTAACACAATATTCCTCAATATATGAATAATACGTACACCAAATTTCATCAAATTCGGACAAGGATAGATCGCATTTGTACTCATCTCAGAATCACGAAAAAGATAACTTGCGTTATTTCCAGATTACTTAAACTTAGTCATTTTTCGGATTCTAAAGCACATTTGATAAAAACTCTACCAAATTGACACTAAACTATATTATGACTCGATCTTAGATAAATAAGGGATAAACGAAGCATAAACGAGGGCATATATGCATTAATATCGTCGCACATTGTGCTCCTATCAACTACCCCACACTTATCCTTTGCTAGTCCCTTAGCAAACTAAATTAAACTAGACTCAAACTACTATTGCCCCTAATAATTTTGTCTCAGGCTCGTATGTACACATAGCTTTCAAGTAAATGCATGAGAATGCTAAGCACGAAAATTCTGAGCTTCACGAACATGCAACATCAATATGAACATGTAAGAGCAAAAAGGTAAGCATGTAGACATGTTAAAGCTAATTCAAATCACCTCACTAGGCATACTCTCTTCTTTTCACTCAAAGCATGGTTATTCACTCAATAGTGTATGCAAGAGAAAGATAATGATTTACAAAGAGTAACTTGCATATGTCAAGAAACAAAAGCACTTTGTGAAATTTTATGGAAAAACCTCATATGATAACTATGTGCACCAATGAACCAAAACCATATGCTTACTTTTGAGAAAGTCTCCACAAATCAAATTTAACCATCTTAAGAATCATGAAAAAGATCAATCAAAGGGTTGTAATGGGGCTAGGCTAAGAGGTATTCGAATTTCATGGAATAAGTGGTGCTAAAGACGTCTCTCTAACATACAAAGCTCGATTCTCTTCATGATTTCAAGGGTCGAATTTCTTCTTGTTGGACCCCAAACTTCATTCTTTTCTTCCCATAACATTACAACAATAATCAAGACAATAGACATGCACAATTGTTTTTTTTTTCTTTTTCATGCCTATGCCGTACCCTATTTCTTTTCTTTTCTCTCGGCTTCTTTTCTTTTCTTTTCAATCCGAGCAAAAAAATTTCTTTTTTTTCTTTTAAGGAACGACATATACATATACACTTTTTATAAATTCATGGCTAAGTCTACCCCACACTTGTTCTTCTTCATCACTTCACGCAAAAACGCCTTCAAAAATCAAGCTTTGCCGACACACAATGGTCAAGGCATCACTATACTAAGCTCATAGAAAGTGTTTAAGGGTGATGAAAGAAAAGGCTGATCGTAGGCTCAAAGGGGTTAACTAAGGTGTCCCACGACGGGCTCCAATAGGGCGCATGCTTTATTTGGCTTTGGTGGTAAAACTAAATGATCTTTATTCAATCATATTCAAAATCAAGGTATTTTATGATATAAACGTTTCGAAAATCAACAAGAGTAAGTTCTAGCATACTAGAGTTCATTAAAAAGCTATGGCACATAGTCATCGAATAGTCAAAGAATTATGAGGTTTCATGCTTTCTAAGAATCTATCGCATTTTATCTTTTTATCGCTCAAGAAGAAAGCAATTTGGCTCTAAAGCTCACATAGGTTATAATAGAAACAAACTAGCTAAAACCTGCATGCTTCATTAATCAACACGTCCCACATGTTCCTACCAATGCACATAATCCATGAAACTCACAATTTTAATTGTATGCACAACCATCATCTATGTATGCAAAGAGGAGAAAAAACATCATTGACATATTAGGGGCATCCTAAGACTCGAAACAAACAAATTTAAACACTCTATTTTTGAATTATAATTTTCTGGATTTTCTTTTTCTAAACTAAGCACACAAAAGCATAAACGGAATACGTTACCCCACCCCACACTTAGAAAATTACATTGCCCTCAATGTAAGTATAAAACAATATCAAAGAATTTCCTAAGCATGCAATAGACCAACATATTCCAACATATCATCACACATCAAAGAAAAAGAGAAGGGTTAGAAATTTCAAACGATCAGTGATGGCTCCTTCACTTTTCTTTGATCGTATTGGGTTGCCTCCCAAGTAGCGCTTTGTGTTTATAGTCCATAGCCTAGACTCTTCACCTTGTGAATCTCATGTGTTTATCGCGCTCTAAAGTAGTTCAAATCGGCAAGGAGTAGCTCAATTAGGTGCGTTTGGCATTGTGCATCCAAGTTGGCCGCAAGAGGTTTGTGTCGGCGAAAGGGGCTGCAGCTGTGCGTGCAGCCTGCAATTGGGGGCTCTCGGCAGCAAAGTGATGGGGCTGCTTCTCAGCAGCAAGTGTGCCTGTATCGGATACAGTGCATGTGTCCGGGTTGGTTGGCGCGTCCGTATCGGGTGCATCAGTCGTATCCGGCAGAAGGGGGGACACAGTAGAAACTGCTGCAACTGGCAATTGGGCAGAAGGGGGGACACAGCAGAAACTGCTGCAACTGGCAATTGGGCAGAAGATGGTCTCTCGGCAGCTTGTGGTGGCAATGGGGAGGCGTCGGCTGATAGGAGCACAATGTGCGACGATATTACATGCTTATGCTCTCGTTTATACTTTGTTTAACCCTTATTTGTCTAAGATAGAGTCATAATTTAGTTTAGTGTTAATATGGTAGAGTTTGGCAAAAAGTTGGCTAAGAATCCGAAAAACGACTAAGTATAAGAATTCTGGAAAATAATGCAAAATGTGTATTTTTCGTGATTCTGAGATATGTAAAAATATGATCTATACTTATCCGAATTTAATGAAACTTGGTGTGCTTATTAGTCATATACGGAGGAATGTTGTTTTAAAATTTCAGATCAATCGGAGTTCGGGAAGTCACCCAAACGATGGCTGCAACTTGGCAGTCCGAGCAAAGATCACCAGGGACTTCCAGGATTTTCCTGGGACTGTGTCCCAACTTCGAAAAATCAGTCCCGACGACTCACAAGGAATTTGATCGAATTGTTTTATATGGAAGTAGCTATGTGTGTTTAGTTTAGCTGAGACTTGGAATCTCATCAATCGGAGCTCCGAGGAGGGAGATAAGCCAGATTTACTACAACAACGTCTGTTCTGCCGATTCCAGGAACCTACTGCCTCCTTTTTGCGATTTCTGTTTCTGATGGACCAAATGGTGTACAAATGCATATGTGATGATGGTCCAAGCTTAAGGAAGGTTAGAGGATGACACCTAGCTGAAGCAATGAAGAAAAATTGAAGGAATTTGCATCTCCTAGTCAAGGCAGGAGAAGGTTGCCGAACGGACTGCTAAGCTGCCGGCAATGCATGCCGGCAGGTTTGGGATAATTTTTGCTGGATCAAAGCCTATCAAATGAAGTCCAAAGATTATTCAAGAAATCCATGAAGTTGTGAAGCCCAAGCCTTGAAGAAAAAATTCAGAAAAAGAAAACCTAATTGAACTATGAAAGGAAGGTTTCAAATCCTTAATCCACTTGGTTTTCTGATTTCCTTATGCTATAGGGCTGCCGGCAATACCTAGCTTTTCCTCTATAAAAGGCCAAATTTTACACATAAAAACTTGTCACATTCCAAAGTAAAAATCTAGCCAAAGCTTTACCTAAATTTCCCAAGAGTCCTACACAAAAACCCTAGCCAAAACCACCTCCACCACACCCAAAGTTCTTGCCGAACCTTGGTTCTTTTGCTGCCGACACTACCCCTGCCGAGCAGCAGCCTCCATCCGATCACCACCATCCGCCGGATCCACACCAAGACGAAGTCTTCAAGGTTTCTAATGTGTGATCCACTCCCGTCTCTTGGTTTTGTAATTTTTGTTGTAGCTATGTTAAACTTTGTCTATGAAGTTAACATGAATTCTTGGTTTCAATTTGTATGTCTATGTATGAATTGGATTGAAGTTTGGTTTTATAATTTGCATGATCAATTTGTGTTCTTTCTTTTTATTTGGTTTTTAGATGTAAGAATACAAATTGCATGTTAAAAAGTAAGGAAAATATGATGTAAATTGATAGGGTAGGATTCGGCAAGCATGTTCACTTTGATTCTACTAATTCGTTCTTGGTTTAGTCTTTAAATCCGTGTGCCTCAAAGATTGGTACTTAGCATAGTCGCGATATGTTTTGGGTATTGATCTTATATCTGTCAACATGATAGGATTAGAGTGGTTCAAACGACTATGCATGTTAACAAGAAGTGGTGACGCCTTGCTTGATTGATATGTTTCCGACTAAAAAGACCTTGTGCCTAATTACTTTGCATGTTTGATTTCGACGATAAGTGTTCTCAAATGTGTTTAGTATAACTTTAGGGTTAGACGATACGTTAATCTTGAAGTACTTGAGAGTCTTAATCGATTAGTAAACCGATAAGGAGCTAATTAGGTTAGAACTAAGTCGGATCTAGGATATTGTGTACCCTTGCCATATGTCTTGTTTTGTCAATTTGCTAAGTATTTTGATTGCTTTCGTTTTAGTGCTTTGTGGAAGAATGTCGACCAAACTTGTAAATATTAGATTTAGGGTTTATTTTCAGCAAATTTAATTTCATGTCTTAAATTCATGTCTAGGAATTTGGAGGCAGCTTTGCTGCCGAACCTCATCTTCATCCCCCATGATAAATTCGTATATATGTATATAAGTGTGATAATTGTGTGCATATATATTTGTGAATATTTGTGTTAACATTCTCATATTTCAGTTACCCTTAATCCCCGGCTAGAACGATCCCTACTTATTCTATACTACTAACGATTGTAGGGTTATTATTGCTTGATGCTCGCTTCGGCGACTCGTCAATTTTTGGCGCCGTTGCCGGGGATTATAAAATCTTGATTTGTTTGAATGTTAGGTTTGTAAATTTTTGAAAATCTTTTTGAGTCTTTAAATTTTTGAGGTATATCGGATAAAGCATGACCTTACCATGGGCTGCACAAGTCCATTGCACAGTTTGCTCCTCTGCTCCACGTACCTTGAATCTTTGATGTCGTGTATAGTTTGAAAAATTCTTGAAAATTTCGTGTAATGCCTTGAAAAATTTGTTGAAGTATAGCTTTGTATACTCTTGCATTTATTTGTTTTGTTCGTTTTGATGTGTTTTGTGTGTGTGCAGGCCGGATTGAAAAGAAAAGTGCAGGAAATACGAAAGTTCTGCTCAAACAGAAATTGGGCAGTGCAGTCAGTCGATTTTGGAAGGCTACCGTTTGCTGCTCACAAAACCTGGAAAAGTGAGCCATATGCCATTGGAAAGATCTTTGAGTCTACTTTCAGTAGGATTTTACAGAAGTAGATTTGGAGTTTCGAGCCGATCCCAGTTTCAATTTGAGTGAAGCAAGATCAATCTGGCAGAACAGAGAACTGGGCAGATCAATAGGTCTGACAAAAGGCCAAAGAGAGAGTACTTCTGAGGGTGCGATTGGGGCGAATTTTATACCGTTGGAAAGCTATGTGTGTCCACTACAACTTTGATTTAGAACACATTTGCATTGGGACAATGGAACACACCCAAATTCAAGCCTTAAGGGGAAGTATACCATCTGCCAAAGCTTCTGCCAAGCTGCCTGCAGCCTGCCCTGTTGCTGCCCTGCGCACTGCCGAGCCCTGCTGAATGTCCCTGGCGATAAACCTGCTGAACAACCCTGTCAAGAGCAACTTGTTCTGCCGAGGTCCCGCCAAGGTGTTCTGCCTAGAGCAGCCTACCTACGCTGCTGCCAACAGGCATCCTGCAGCGTGAATCTGCCAATTGACATCTACTTGTACTGCTGCCGGGAGGAACCTGCTGCAGCCTATGCCTATGCTGCTGGCCCAGCACGCCGCTGCTACCCCTGCCCATGCGTCCACTTGATGAGAAGACTACTGCTGCCCCTGCATCCTAATGCTGCTGCCAAGCAGCACACTATCAAGAGGACAAAGCTGCCAAGCAGCCTAACTACCGAGACAAAGGACTGCTGCCCCCAAGCTGCCGAGCATCAACAATGGATGAGCACACACACAAAACACGGTGAAAAGTCTAAGCAATGGACTATAAACACAAAGCGCTAATTGGGAGGCAACCCAAGTCGATCAAAGAAAAGTGAAGGAGCCATCACCGAGCGTTTGAAATTTCTTAACCCTTCTCTTTTTCTTTGGTTTGTGATGCTATTTTGGAATATGTTAGACTATTGCATGCTTTGGAAGTTACTTGCTATAATTCTATGCTTACATTGAGGACAATGTAATTTTCTAAGTGTGGGGTGGGATAACGTATTCCGTTTATGTTTTCGTGTGCTTAGTTTAGAAAAGAAAATTCAGAAAATTGTAATACAAAAAGAGAGTGTTTAATTTGTTTCGAGTCTTAGGATGCCCCTAATATGTGAATGATGTTTTTCTCCTCTCTGCATTCATAGATGATGGTTGTGCATACAATTAAAATTGTGAGTTTCATGGATTATGTGCATTGGTAGGAGCATGTAGGACTTGTTGATTAACTAAGCATGCATGTTTTAACTAGTTTATTTCGGTAATAACCTATGTGAGCTTTAGAGCCAATTTGCTTTCTTCTTGAGCGATAAAAAGATAAAATTCGATAGATTCGTAGGAAGCATGAAACCCGATTGATTATTCGATGACTATGTGCCATAGCTTTTTAATGAACTCTAGTATGATAGAACTTACTCTTGTTGATTTTCGAAACGTTTATATCATAAAATACCTTGATTTTAAATATGATTGAATAAAGATCATTTAGGTTTACCACCATTACCAAATAAAGCATGAGCCCTATTGGAGCCCGTCGTGGGACACCTTAGTAAACCCCTTTGAGCCTACAATTAGCCTTTTCTTTCATCACCCTTAAACACTTTCCATGAGCTTAGTATAGTGATGTCTTGACCATTGTGTGTCGGCAAAGCTTGATTTTTGAAAGCCTTTTTGCGTGAAGTGATGAAGAAGAACAAGTGTGGGGTAGACTTAGCCATGAAATTATGAAAAAAAAAAAAAACGTGTATGTGCATGCCGTGCCTTAGTAAAGAAAAAAAAAAGAAAAAATTTCTGCTCAAAAGAAAAAGAAAAGAAATGAAACCGTGAGCAAGAAAAGAAAATACAAGGCATAGGCACGGCATAGAAAAGAAAAAGAAAATTGTGCATGGCTATTGTCTTGATTATTGATGTAATGTTATGGGAGGAAAAGAATGAAGTATGGGTCCAACAAGATGAAATCTGACCCTTGGTGAGAAGACATAAGGAGATTTGAGTTTTGCCAAAGGCCACGGTGACGTTTTTAAGCCTCCTTATCCAAATATCGAATACCTCTTAGCCTAGCCCCATTACAACCCTTTTATTGATCTTTTTCATGATTCTTAAGATGGTTAAATTTGATTTGTGGAGATTATCTCAAGAGTAAGCATATGGTTTTGGTTCATTGGTGCATATTGTTGTCATATGAGGTTTTTCCTTGAAAATTTCACAAAGTGCTTTCAATTCGTTGACATATGCAAGTTACTCTTTGTAATTCGTTATCTTTCTCTTGCATATACTATTGAGTGAATAACCATGATTCGAGAGAAAAGAAGAGAGTATGCCTAGTGAGGTGATTTGGATTAGCTTTAACATGTTTACATGCTTACCTTTTTGCTCTTATATGTTCATATTGATGTTGCATGTTCATGAAGCTCGGAATTTTCGTGCTCAGCATTCTCATGTATTAACTTAAAAGCTATGTGTACATACGAGCCTGAGACAAATTGTTAGGGGCAATAGTTTGTTTAGAGTCTAGTTTAATTTAGTTTGCTAAGGGACTAGTAAAGGATAAGTGTTGGGTAGTTGATAGGAGCACAATGTGCGACGATACTACATGCTTATGCTCTCGTTTATACTTTGTTTAACCCTTATTTGTCTAAGATAGAGTCATAATTTAGTTTAGTGTTAATTTGGTAGAGTTTGGCAAAAAGTTGGCTAAGAATCCGAAAAATGACTAAGTATAAGAATTCTGGAAAATAATGCAAAATGTGTCTTTTTAGTGATTCTGAGATATGTAAAAATGTGATCTATCCTTGTCCGAATTTAATGAAATTTGGTGTGCGTATTAGTCCTATACCGAGGAATGTTGTGTTAAAATTTCAGATCAATCGGAGTTCGGGAAGTCACCCAAAAGATGGCTGCAACTTGGCAGTCTGAGCAAAGATCACCAGGGACTTCCAGGATTTTCCTGGGACTGTGTCCCAACTTCGAAAAATCATTCCCGACGACTCACAAGTATTTTGATTGAACTGTTTTATACGGAAGTAGCTATGTGTGTCTAGTTTAGCTGAGACTTGGAATGGCATCAATCGGAGCTCCGAGGAGGGAGATAAGCCGGATTTACTACAACAACGTCAGTTCTGCCGATTCCAGGAACCTACTGCCTCGTTTTTGCGATTTCTGTTTCTGATGGACCAAATGGTGTACAAATGAATATGTGATGATGTTCCAAGCTTAAGGAAGGTTAGAGGATGACACCTAGCTGAAGCAATGAAGAAAAATTGAAGGAATTTGCATCTCCTAGTCAAGCCAGGAGAAGGTTGCCGAACGGACTGCTAAGCTGCCGGCAATGCATGCCGGCAGGTTTGTTATAATTTTTGCTGGATCAAAGCCTATCAAATGAAGTCCAAAGATTATTCAAGAAATCCATGAAGTTGTGAAGCCCAAGCCTTGAAGAAAAAATTCAGAAAAAGAAAACCTAATTGAACTATGAAAGGAAGGTTTCAAATCCTTAATCCACTTGGTTTTCTGATTTCCTTATGCTATAGGGCTGCCGGCAATACCTAGCTTTTCCTCTATAAAAGGCCAACTTTTACACAGAAAAACTTGTCACATTCCAAAGTAAAAATCTAGCCAAAGCTTTACCTAAATTTCCCAAGAGTCCTACACAAAAACCCTAGCCAAAACCACCTCCACCACACCCAAAGTTCTTGCCGAACCTTGGTTCTTTTGCTGCCGACACTACCCCTGCCGAGCAGCAGCCTCCATCCGATCACCACCATCCGCCGGATCCACACCAAGACGAATTCTTCAAGGTTTCTAATGTGTGATCCACTTCCGTCTCTTGGTTTTGTAATTTTTGTTGTAGCTATGTTAAACTTTGTCTATGAAGTTAACATGAATTCTTGGTTTCAATTTGTATGTCTATGTATGAATTGGATTGAAGTTTGGTTTTATAATTTGCATGATCAATTTGTGTTCTTTCTTTTTATTTGGTTTTTAGATGTAAGAATACAAATTGCATGTTAAAAAGTAAGGAAAATATGATGTAAATTGATAGGGTAGGATTCGGCAAGCATGTTCACTTTGATTCTAGTAATTCGTTCTTGGTTTAGTCTTTAAATCCGTGTGCCTCAAAGATTGGTACTTAGCATAGTCGCGATATGTTTTGAGTATTGATCTTATATCTGTCAACATGATAGGATTAGATTGGTTTAAACGACTATGCATGTTAACAAGAAGTGGTGACGCCTTGCTTGATTTATATGTTTCCGACTAAAAAGACCTTGTGCCTAATTACTTTGCATGTTTGATTTCGACGATAAGTGTTCTCAAATGTGTTTAGTATAACTTTAGGGTTAGACGATAAGTTAATCTTGAAGTACTTGAGAGTCTTAATCGATTAGTAAACCGATAAGGAGCTAATTAGGTTAGAACTAAGTCGGATCTAGGATATTGTGTACCCTTGCCATATGTCTTGTTTTGTCAATTTGCTAAGTATTTTGATTTCTTTCGTGTTAGTGTTTTGTGGAAGAATGTCGACCAAACTTGTAAATATTAGATTTAGGGTTTATTTTCAGCAAATTTAATTTCATGTCTTAAATTCATGTCTAGGAATTTAGAGGCAGCTTTGCTGCCGAACCTCATATTCATCCCCCATGATAAATTCGTATATATGTATATAAGTGTGACAATTGTGTGTGTTTCTGCACAAACCCTGGAGCCTGGTAGAGACAGATGAATCCTCGTATGATCTCCTACAAACCTGCTTACTAAGGGGAATACCGGGCTGGCCGGTCTTCTCCTCTCTGATGCTTAAGTTAGTATAGTTGGAATAGATATAACTTAAGCACGTATATAAGCGGTAGGAAGGATCAGTTACTTATTAATGAGGGTAGTTAAGGCCTTTATATAGGTGGCTGGGAGTGAAGTCTAGCCTTAACCTTCGATGTGGGACTGGTTCCCTTCTGTTTTGCACACCAAAGGGCAGCTCTGGTGACCTCTTTGGTAGGCAGGCGCCCTCGGTCCCCGGGCCCCTGGTAGCAGGATAGACTGCTAGACCCCGAGGCCGGGTGCTGGTGATCCGGTCCCGGGCCTCGGGCCGGCCCCTGGTACACTAGCTGCGGGTCTGTGGGCCTGCTGTAGGCCCTCTGTGGCTACTTTCAACAAGTCCCCCAAGTTCCCGGTCAAGTGCAATCTTGAATGCGGACTTAATCTGTCTTGCTCTTGTCCCGCAGACCCGCAGGGTTACCAACCCAACGGTGCCCAGTCCCCCAAGTCCGTATTGAAGATTGGGCGTGACCGGGCGTTGTGCTATATCGGGATGAGCCGGAGAGTGCATGGGACCTCGACCGGGCATTCTGCCATATCGGTACGAGTCGGAGAGTGCATGGGACCTCGACCGGGCATTCTGCAATATCGGTACGAGTCGGAGAGTGCATGGGACCTCGACCGGGAGTTCTGCCATATCGGTACAAGTCGGAGGGTGCTAGCCTGCGGGAAGGCCTGTTGGTGCGTAGAATGAGCCAACAGGTGCCCCCGGTGTTGCGGTCATACTGAAGCACCGGTCAACACTTGCTAGTTCTCAGCTTTTGTTGGAATAAGCGTGAGGTAAATGTGCAGGTTTGTTAGCCTGCAGGGAGACTTGTTCTGTGTTAGACAAACAATATGCCCGGTGGAGTGGCGTTGAGATAACGAGTCTCGCCATGTATCCCCAAATGTATCACAGTTCAGTGTGATGCAGGGTTTTTATCCTGCTGGACAAGAGTGCTTGTGTTAGATGTAAACTCACCCGGGTTTATAAAGCCCATGCGTTTGGAAGCCTTGAGTTGTTGCTGGCTCGTTCCTGCCCGTAGGCGAAGGAAAGTGACTAAACCGGTGGAATGCTTTGGAGTCGGTTGAATGTCACATGCCCTGTGGAATGTCATGGGACTAGTTGGATTGGCCGGTTGGATGCTACATAACCGGTGAGATGCTGCGGAGCCGGTTGGATACTTCATAACCGGTGAGATGCTGCGGAGCCGGTTGGATACTTCATAACCGGTGAGATGCTGCGGAGCCGGTTGGATACTTCATAACCGGTGAGATGTTGCGGAGCCGGTTGGATACTTCATAACCGGTGAGATGCCGTTCCTTGGCTCGAGGTTGACTTCTTGGGGAAGTGAGGGGAGTGGACGCCTCGTTCTGCGCTCCTATCTCCCCTAACTGCCGCTTGTAGGTGGGACAGGTGGCTAACATGCAATGAAGGGGAGAGCCCATCAGTCCCATCAGTTATGATGGCATGGGAACCTTTATCAAAGCTGGGACACGTGTCGGCAAGGAATGGTCTGAGATGAAGGGGATCTGCGGCTGGGGTTGCCTCTCTTTTATGCTTGCCCTATTTATCATCCCCTCTGCTCTCCTCCTGCCATACGTTGTTGTTCCTTGCCCTTTGCCTGCCGTTTGTCTGTGTTGCTATTTTGCTACAGCGCTAACTTCCGTTATTTAGGCTTTATGGCATCTGGGAGATCGGCGAATCCTGTCGGTTTCGGCCGTGGGTTGATGGGAGGGCCCTTGAGGTATGAGCTACTGGATGGCGACAGGGTGATTTTCTGTGACGAGCCAACCAGAAGCATGTCTGAGAGAGAGATAAGGGACTTTCGGGCGAAGTGGGACATTGATTCCTCCGTTAAGCTTCGAGGCCTGTATCCCGGGGAACTGGCCTGCAACCCGAAGCCGGGCCGGGTTGCCGTTTTTGATGATCAATTTCAGCACAGACTATCTCTGCCGCTGCCGAAGTTTGTCCAGTATATGCTGAGCAGTATAAATCTTTCCCCAGCTCAGCTGCCTAGCAACCAGTGGAGGAAGTTGCTTGGCCTCGGGTGCCTATTCATCCTGAGCAATATGGACTGGCCCACGGTAAATGAGTTCGGGCGTTGTACAAGGTTCTCTACTACAAAAAGGCCCAGACCTGCGGTTGTGTTAACTTCGCCGCGCGGGACTTTGATCCTGCCATCACTTACCTGCCGTCGTCGGTTTCGAATGTATGGAGGAGGTCGGTTGTGATGGCCGGGGGCAAGTGGCTGCTAGTTCAAGGAACTTTCAGGTGCCCGGGGCTTATCAATCGATCGGAGATCAGTCGTACCGGTTGGTGGACTTGGAGAGGCAACGGTTAGCCCGACTTTTTGTTTGCTGGGACATTCTGGGCCAGAGCTCCTACAATTTCATTCGGTGGAATGTGCTAGAGATATGCGAGATGGGGAGAAAGCCTGGTAAGGTACCTTGCACTGTTGTTTTGCAGGGTCGCTTTTATTCTGACCGCTCGGTTTATCGATTTGCAGCTAATGCCCCCCGGCTCGCTGTTCAGAGCGAGGAGACCGTCGAACCGGATGACGAGCTTATAGCCCAGAGGTTGATGGAGATGGGGGAGATGGCTTCGAAAACTGTTGTAGATCCGGTCACCCTAGAGTGCACGGTGCATAACAGGCTTGTGCCGCTCGTGTTTCTGGACTCCCACTACGGCAAGCGGCCGGGCGGTGAGGATAATGCCCCACTCATTATCCGGGAAGTAAGGTCGGTGGGCCTACTGGGTCGGGAACCTCTAGCACGGCCGATGGGGGTACGGGCCCCGCGGGAGAGAGAGGCAGCGGAGATGCCTGGGTACCGCAGAAGCGATCACGGTGAAGCCCCGGTGAAGAGGGCGAGGACGTTTGATGCCGGGGCGTCAAGCTCGACTGGTGGGGGGTCGGCATTAGTTCCAGTCGTGGAGACCGACGGCCGAAGGAGTCGGGCTGAAGCCGATCGTAGTTCCGGTGGTGGTGGTTTTGGTAGGTTCGTGGCATCTACTATTGAAACCTTGGGACTTGATCGGGAGGGCCCTGGAACTGGGCAACCGGGCGAGAGCAGGGCGAAGCCCGTGGAATTAGCTCTTCGGGTAAGTGTGTTTTCTGCGCTTCCATTCCCCTTTGTGGTACGAGCTAATGTTCCTTTTGCGTACCTGTGCCAGCTGGTTCATAGCCTTTACGCCGCCGAGCCTAGAGGGGAGGTTGCAGTTTTGGAGAGGCAAATGGAGGAGCTTACTGTGCGGCTATCCTTGGCGGAAGCTAAGCTTGCGCAGGAGAGAGAGGAGGTTGGTCGGCTGAAAACTGAGCTCGCGCAAGAGAAAGAGGAAACCGGTCGGCAGACAACCGCTCGGGAAGCGGGGAATGCGGAGTTGGAGGCGATCGTTTTGGAGCCGCAGACCCAAATGACAGCAGTCGTCAAAGGAGGGGAGAAGCTCGCGGAATCCTTGCTTGCTGAAGTGGCTGATAAAGCTGTCGACAACTTCTGGGAGTCGGTGGAGCTTGAAGAGATGCTGGAAGACGCCCGTGCGAAGGGCATAAATGATGCCTATATGGAGTGGAGGGAGAAAGGGTGGCTTGATGCTGAGCGGATGGAGGCTGATGTAGCCCTAGCTGAGATGGCGGAGCAAGAGCTCTCTCTCAAAGCTGGTGGGTCAGGGATTGGGGGCTCCGGCGGTGCTGACTAGCGGTTTTTTTTTTTGCTTTACCCATATATCTGGCTGATGTATATACCTTGCAACCAGCTGTAGTTTATTCTAAATGCAATAACCGTGTATTGCAATGTTGGTGCCAAATACACTAGTCTCTTTATGACCGATTTCATTTAGGGTAGAACCGCAGGTGCTGGATATTCCACGGGCGGATGGAATAGATGCCTTCGGCATCTATGATGTGGAATGTTGCCGGGCCCGCAGCTGCGGTGATTTGGTAGGGCCCTTCCCACGTTGGCTCCAAGGCCAGCGGTTTTTTCTGAACTTTCTTCATGACCCAGTCCCCCACTTGTAATTTCCTTTCCCGGACCCTTCTATCATAGCACCGAGCGACCCGTTGCTTGTAGGTTTGGTTTCGCATATGCGCCTGGTCGCGCCGCTCTTCTATGAGATCCAGGTTGAGCTATATGCCCTCGGCATTTGTTTCGGCGTCGTAATTCTCGACCCTGCCGCTGGGCATATTGGTCTCTACAGGGAGTACCGCTTCGCTCCCGAATGCCATGCAGAACGGGGTCTCCCCTGTTGCCTCGGCTGCTGTCGTCTGGATGGCCCAACATCCCTTCTTGGCATCCAGCTTTTTCTTGAGGAGGGTTTTGATAATCTTGCACTACCAGATCCGAGGGCATAGCCGACGAAAAAATTTTCGTCGACTATGCCGAAATTTCGTTGGCTATACCTTCTGCCGACGAAATTTTCGTCGGAAAAACGCCGTCGGCTATACCAATGGCCGACGAAAAAAAGGAAATCGTCAGCTATATGCGAGTATGGCTGACGACTTTACCAACGAAACATCATTTCGTCGACCAAACCTTGGCAAAATATCCGACGAAATTCGTCGGGTATTTTCGAGTATGGCCGACGATATCGTAAAATATAGCCGACGAAATTCGTCGGCTATATGTTCTGAACTATAGCCGACGATTTCATGTATTTCGTCGGTTATTTCGTCGAAATATATTAATATTTTAATAGGCATTAATTAGTTATAGCCGGCGAAATAAGGTAATTTTCGTCGGCTATAAGACTTATAGCCGACGAATATGGGTAAAAATCGTCGGCTATAGTCCTTATAGCCGACGAAATAATGCCAAAATCGTCGGCTATTCTTACATTTGGTGAAAAAAAAATTAAATTATTTTCTAAATTACCATTCCAAGCAACCTGCAAATCACAAAGGCAGTCCATACATTTGCACCAACAAGAAACACGTCTAAATGACTTATTATTTAATTCGTTCCAATGTACATAACATATAACGTAACCCTACTAATCATCACCTAAACCACTAAAGTCCACCACGTCATCTCCAGCATCCTGCTCTCCATCATGCTCGGCATCCACGGGAGGTTTAGGCATTGGAGGTTCAACTAACGGCTGAAACGGGGGTGGGGTTTCAAGGTTTTGTTGTTGTGCCGCGAACATATCCATCCACCAGTTTTGTTGGCCGGCGTAGTTGTGTTGCCGAATTCTCTCGCATTCAGCATACCAACTGGACAGATCGAAATAATACTACTGTGTTATGCGGTGTTGCTCCTGTGATCTGCGTTGTTCCTCCTGTGATCTCTGGAACTCGGCCGCCAACCTTGCATTTTCTTCTGCCAATCGCTGCACTTTCCCCCTCATCTGTTGGCTCTCCCCGCCTCCCTTCTTTTGACCTCCCTTAGTGGTCTTCAGAAGCCCTAGTCCAGAACTTCCCAAACCCCGGCAGTAGTAGTTGTTTGACCGGTTTGGGAAGGCTGCGTCGAACATCCTCGCTGCCGTTTGGACATTGGACCGGTCGACCTGGCGCAGGGCTTCTTCCAGATCTGCCTCTGAAATGTTCGGTTGTGTCTCCCGAACTACTTGCTGGAACACCTCTTCTTCGGCCCGGTTGACCCTCTCCTAATTGGACGGGAAAAAAAAATTAATATTATAACAAATATATAATTAAGTAAAATTAATAATTAAAATTTTAAAATTGTAATGAACGACTTACGAGCTGTTCTGTCGCTTGTGGATAAGCGATCTTGAACGTCTCCACGTATGGGTTGCTATCAGGATGATCTCTAAGCGCCTCCTCCTGATATTGTGCAAACGGCCTAGAACCAGCATCATGGGGGGTTGTGTTCCGGCGGCGGTTCTCAGAGTTTATCCGAGAACGTTGCTTCAAACAAATAATAAAATGTTAGAAAAATGCATCAAAAAATATTAGTGTAATAATTATAAAATAATTAAACTAATAATTAAAATTTTAACAAAATAAACATTTGTACTGAAGTTTAGTATTTACCTGCATAACTGGGTTGTTGAAGTCTACTATCTTCAACCAACGCCACTCGTACTCCCTGAACATGAACTCCCTGGGAGTACCCATACGACCAAGGTTGTCGTATTCGTTATAGTGGGAACGCAGCTCGTTCTTCCACTCTTTGAACCTACGAAAAAAACAAAAGTGCATTAGAAATATTATTAATATCATAAAATATTAATAATTATAAGATAATTATAATATCATAAAACCAAACGTACCTCGAGTTCTGCACGGTGTCCGCCCAATCCCGCTTGTGTTCGGCAATCTCGAAGAATGTCTGAAAAATAATATTTTATTAGTTTTACAATTGTAATAATACCGAAAATTATTAAATATTACGATAAATAAATTAAATTTTTTAAATTACTCACCGACACGGCTTTGTTCACCTCCCTCTTTATCTCTTCGGGCACATCAGCCCACCGGGTCCACAACATAGGGACTCTGTCCCTAATCAGTGCCCCCACGCAACCCGAGTAGTCGCGTTTTTTCTTCCCCTGAACCTCCTGATTAGGAGGTTCGTTGATCTGAATCCTCCTGCTGCGCTCAACAGCTCTCCTGAGCGTGTTAAAACATATGACACCTCTCGTATTCCTCCGTGAACTGCTAGCGGCTGTCCCTATCACAAAAACGACGATTGGTTAATAAAATTAAATATTAGTGCGTTAATTTTAATAAAACATTTAATTAATAAAATCAAATGTTACCTGAACTGGATGACTCGTCTGTCGACTTTCCTTTTCTCCTCGCCGAAATAAGGTGGTCAGGGTTCTCAAATGGCTGCTGCTGGTATGCCTCCGCAGCACTCACGTACTGAGTCATATCAGACCATATGGGCACACCACGATAGTCGACCTCCGGTATCGCCGGAATGTTGTACGGGAGGTAGAGTTGGTTTGGGAGAGTAGGACCCTCAGTCGAGTCGGCAGCAGACGTCGTCGGACTCCTCATCGGCTCCCGATGAACCTCAGGCATACGAACCTGAGGAACGTCTGCAGCTATCTCGTCTTGAAATAGCTGCCGACTGAACCTCGGAGCATCTGGCCCGACAGGCGGAAGTGAACTGCTCGATGAATCCACAGTCCTCAGCGGCTGGGATGAATCCACACTCCTCCGCGGCTGGCTGGTGGTCCTCTCAGGCTGGCTAAGGGTCCTGTCGGAGTTTGCGGAATAGGCGGAACTTCGAGAACCTCTGGATCTGGAACGACTGATCGAACCGCCGAAGCGACTCAAGCAATCAAAAACCCTGCAATCGTTAGTAGTATAGAATAAGTAGGGATCGTTCTAGCCGGGGAATAAGGGTACCTGAAATATGAGAATGTTAACAAAAATATTCACAAACATATATGCACACAATTGTCACACTTATATACATATATACGAATTTACACGTCACAATGGGAGAAAGATATGGCTCGGCAGCAAAGCTGCTACTAACACTAAGATACGAAAATTAAACCTAAACTACTATATACAAGTGATCATCATCTCTCACACAAAACAGTTCACACAAAAGACTCTTTAACCAGTAAATTTGCATACAAGAAGGTAAGAGACAAGCATTTAACATGTTCAAGACCTAAATTAGTTTCGACACAATTAGAGCCTCCAGCAGTTTTCCAATTGTTAGACTTCTTAAATTCTTAGAAACTACTCCAGCGTATGACTTCTAAGGTGATGCTAATCCGGTTTTACACGTTTTAACATTTAAGCATATGAGTCTAAATCGAAGACAAGCAAACAAGTAAGGTTGTCATTCTTCTTATTTAACTTGCAAGTTCTAAGGTTGTTAGACCTAGGTGAGCAACACAAAACAAACTACTCCAGCGTATGACTTATCCGTGTTACTCTATCACATGAAACCTAGCACTTAGAATTACATGCTAATCATAACTAGTGTGTCGGTTTAAATGCCCTAACCTTAGTTCTAACCAATTTAAGTTTAAACATGTGAAATACCACTGCCCTAATTATCCAACATACAAAAACCACAAGTTAAAATTGCAAAAACAAATTACATAAACTTCAACAAATCGGTTTATACAAAAATTTAGCAAAAACCAAGAATTGAAACAAGTTCTTACAAGACAACCAAACAAAACTAAATACAAAAGCCATAGGGTGAGTAGATCACACTTTTAGAACCTTTGAAGACTCCTCAAACATGACAAGATGCTTGGCTGCTGCTCCTTAATGCTCGGCCAAAACAAGAATCGGCAAAAAAACCAAGGTGAAGGGTACGGCAATTTGGTAGTGGTGGTGGTGGGTTTTGGCTAAGTATTTAGGTGTTGGTGCTTGAGAGACTTGGTAGAGCTTTAGGCTAGTATTTTATACTTGAGATGAGATATTTTTCTGTAGGAAAACATGGCTATATATAGAGGCAAATTCGGCAGAAACCCTAGGTAGAAAACCTAGTCCAAATCGGCAAAGGCAATCCTTGTGCAACAAGGTTTTGGTTCCTTCCTTTCTTGGTTCTTCTAGGAAACTTCTTTTTCTGATTTTTTCTTCAATGCCTTGGCTTGGTGTCATCCTCTAACCTTCCTTAAGCTTGGACCATCATCACATATGCATTTGTACACCATTTGGTCCATCAAAAACAGAAAACACAAAAAGGGGGCAGTAGGTTCCTGGAATCGGCAGATTTGACCTTGATGCAGTAATTCCGGCATATCTCCATCCGTGGAGCTCCGATTGATGCGATTCCAAGTCTCAGATAAACTAGACACATATGGCCATCTCCTCATAAAACAGTTTGATCAAATTCCTTGTGAGTCGACGGGAATGATTTTTCGAAGTTGGGACAAAGTCCCAGGAAAATCCTGGAAGCCCCTGGATTGGAATGCTCGGACTGCCGTTTTGCAGCCAACTTTTGGGTGACTTTTCGAACTCCGCTTGATCTGAAATTTTAACACAACATTCCTCAGCATATGAATATTAAGCACGCCAAATTTCATAGAATTTGAACAAGGATAGATCACAGTTTCATTCATCTCAAAATCACGAAAAACACATATTTTACACTATTTTCCAGATTTCTCATACTTAGTCATTTTTCGGATTCTAAAGCATATTTGATTAAAACTCTACCGAATCAACACTAAACTATATTATGACTCTATCTTAGACAAATAAGAGTTAAACAAAGCATAAACGAGGGCATAAGCATGTAATATCGTCGCACATTGTGCTCCTATCAACGACGGCCTCCGAAGAACTGTCTGAATGCATCAGTCATCTGCAGCCGCGGACATTTTAAATAATACTAACCATTAACCTAAATATAACTATTTATATACAAATATAACTATATTTCTTTATTAACATATATATATATATATATATATATAATTAGACTACCAATTTATATATATAATTAATTTAACAATTTATATAACAATTTATATAATTAAAATTAAATATAACAATTTATATACCTAAATTATAACAAATATATAACAATTAAATTTATTAACAAATATAGAACAAATATATAACAATTTATATAATTAAAATTAAATATATAACAAATATATAACAATTTATATAATTAAAATTAAATATATAACAAATATATAACAATTTGTTAAAATTAAATTTATTAACAAATATATAACCATTTATATAATTACAATTAAATATATAACAAATATATAACAATTTAGTATATAACAATTAATATAATTAAAATTAAATATATAACAAATATATAACAATTTGTTAAAATTAAATTTATTAACAAATATATAACCAATATATAACCATTTATATAATTACAATTAAATATAAAATAATTTATTAAATTAAATTAAATTGAAAAAAAAAAATTATCGGTTCGGATCGGAGGAGGAGTTTCGATCGGAGGAGGAGGAGGAGGAGGAAGAGCCGAATTAATGGAGGAGGAGGAGCAGGAGGAGGAGCCGAATGGAGGATCGGTGGAGGAGGAGGAGCAGCGGCGGCGGAATCGGAGGAGGAGGACAGTTCGGCAGCAGCTGCTAACGGCGAAGGAGGAAATGAGCAAAACGGAGGCTAGAGTTCGGCAGTTTTAGACTTATACCCGATAGAATAGCCGACGATTAAAAAAGATTTCGTCGGCTATTCTTTACTATAGCCGACGAAATCTTTAATATCGTCGGCTATACTTTGAATGTCGTCGGCTATACTTTAGGCGCTCAGCAGCCGTCCGATCTCCCCCATCCAAGGGCGGACAATGAAAAGGCGCGGATCGCAAGAGTTTAGCCGACGAATTCAAAGGTTTCGTCGGCTATACTTTGAAAAATCAGCAGCCGTTGGATCTGAGCCATCTAACGGCGGACAATAAGCAGATCGCAAGAGTTTAGCCGACGAAATATTTGAATTCGTCAGCTAAACCGCGAAGTCAAACCTCTAAACGCTTTAAAACGGAAATTGGCCTGTGTAAATGACGTTTTTTTGCCTGACCTTCAACATATAATAGTTTCAAATCGATGAGGCGCAACTAATCGTATAAAAATTTTCCTCAAAATATTTACCGACCGTGAGCCTACCCATAGGAAAACGGAAGTAAAAAACAGTTAACCGCAACATTCGGCAAGCAGATTTTGTCGGAATCGTGTCATTTTTCAACCGTAGACGTATTTCATTATTTCGGTCATATCTTATTTCACGACACATTTGCATTTGAAGAGTGTACGTATAGTAACTATTTGAAACTATACATTCACTTAAACACTTAGTAAACAAGTTAAGGAACATTAGTGCATATGTTCCGATTTTGAATCTAATACTTTGGAAAATCTATTCCAACCGTCAGATATCACCGTTAAGATTAAATACATGTATGAAAAAAAATCCAGCTACATCTGACAACGTTAAAGGCTCGATCGGGACGGTCAACCGGGTGAGTCAACCCTTTAAAATCTTAGAAATGGTAATTGGACTGTCTAAATGACGTTTTTTTGCATGACCTTCAACAGATAATAGTTTCAAATCGATGAGGCGCAACTAATCGTATAAAAATTTTCCTCAAAATATTTACCGACCGTGACCCTACCCATAGGAAAACGGAAGTAAAAAACAGTTAACCGCAACATTCGGCACACAGAATTTGTCGGAATCGTGTCATTTTTCAACCGTAGACGTATTTCATTATTTCGGTCATATCTTATTTCACGACACATTTGCATTTGAAGGATGAAGCAATGGGTTGTCGATAGTGATAGAAAATGGAAGGTGGTATGTTTTTTTTTTTTTAAGAATAGCCGACGAAATCAAACATAGTACTCGTCGGCTATTCTTTTGTCGTTTTGTGTCTAAAATAAAATATGTATTTTCCAATATAGTTTTGGTCGACGAAATCACGCATATTTCGTCGGCTATAATTAGTATAGCCGACGAAATAATGTATTTTTCGTCGGCTATTCTTTGAAAAAAATAAAAAAATCAGTTGTGTTACACCTCTCGTACCCATATGTCCTGTTCATATATAACCAAAATTTAACATAAAAAAAACAGAAACCCAGCAGTCAACATATTTCAAATTTTTTTTAAGGGGTTTGGAACCCAGTCTAGCTGGGAGGCTCATCCCCACGCCCGTTCATTAGAAATGATCGAGTGGATTACAAATGAAAGGATTACATCATCTAAATTACTTAATCCGTCGGATTGTAATCGGAATCATCGGATGAGTCTTCTTCGGTTTCTGAATTGCTCGATAGGGGTAATCTATGTCGTTCTTCACCACTAGAGTCCTCGTTAGTTTCTTCATTTGGATCAACATCAACAAGCAGTGGCTCTTCACGTCGAATTCGCACCGGCGTGTCTAGGCGAATAAAAGAGGAGTCAGGAATACCGTTTGAGTTGGGCTCTTGATACGCGGTGCCCCCTTCCTCGTTCTCTTCAGCCACTCCAAGTGTAGACGCCCGGTAAATGTTGCGATGGTGGATAGTGTTGACTACTTTCCACGGGTCACCCTTGGCGAGATCATCAAGATAAAACACTTGTTTCACCCATGTGGTTAAAACGAACGGGTCGTCCTCATACCATGATGTACTAGTGTTCACAGAAGTTATGCCGTATTGATCGGTTTTCATGCTCTGCGGCCGTGTGTCAAACCATCTACACTTGAAAAGGTGCACTTTCATGCCTTCCCCATAATGCAGTTCCACAACTGAATGGAGAACACCGTAATAGTCAACTCCAACATCCCCACCATGTGCCATAACCCCTGAATTTTGTGTTTTCAGTCTGAGGTCTCTCTCTTCACATCGAAATAACACACCATTCACCTTGCACGTCGCATAAACTTTTGAATAGACCGGCCTCATCGTTAGAAGTCTGAGTTCGTGCGACCAATTTGGGTGATTATCATTTTTAATAAGGTCCATCTGCAACCATCAGAATCAACTATAAATATGAATAATTATACACAATAATATATAAACACGTATAGAATAGTGTTAAAGTTACGTACCCAGCGGCCGAAATACTCTGCGAATGTCCGGTTGTAGTAATCGAGATCACCTCCTACTTGTTCACAGTTTAGATGCATGTTCTTCCAAAACTGAAGTTCTGGACAGTTGATTAGTACCCACCAATGTGCAATGGCTACCTCATAATCTTTCAACTTGTAGGAAACTGGCATGTTTCCACCGAGTACAACATCGTCGGAGAGTATGGAAAGATTGAACTGTGAAGGTACATCTTCCGGTATGATTTCCTGTAACGCTCCTAAATACAACTTCATGTAGGTGACGCACTTGTGCGCAATATATGCTTCAGCTATACATCCTTCAGGTGCGGATCTGTTTTGGACAAAATCACCGTATTGTCCAAGTTGCCTATAAATCAAGTTTTTAAAGTGTTATGATAATACAATAACACTATATCCCATATATTGATGAGGAAATTAAGATAAGGTGTAAAATACGTACCTTTCCATCGGATACATCCAAGTGAAGTGCACAGGACCGGTAAGCAACAACTGCCGAGGAAGATGGATCATGAGGTGAGGCATGATGTCGAAAAAATTTGGAGGAAATATCATCTCAAATTTACACATGATATGAACGATGTCTTGTTGCATTTCCCGGAGGTCAGATTTTCTCACTTCCCGTGTGCATACCTTCTGGAAAAATCTTGCCAACGCTACTAACGGCTCCACAACGTGACGGGGAAGGAACGGTCGAATGAAAACAGGGAAGAGACGTTGTAGCAGGATATGATTGTCATGACTTTTCAACCCATAAAGATTGTTGAATTGTCTATTCACACACTTGGCTATATTTCCAGCAAAGCCTAAAGGATACTTGGCCCGACTTATCCAATGGAAAATTTCTGGTTTATGCTCAGGCTTGACGGTGTAAGGAGCTTGAGGCATTTTTCTCTTCCCTTGTTTCAACCATAGTTGTTTTCTAATATTCATGTTTTGCAGATCAGTGCGAGCCTTAGGACCGTCTTTCGTCTTCCCCTCCAAGTTCAGCGTTGTGCCCACCACACTTTCAGAAACATTTTTTTTCTATGTGCATAACGTCTAGGAAGTGACGGATCAGCAACTCACACCAGTACGGGAGTTCCCACAATATGCTCTTATGTGTCCAGAATTTGTACTCCTCGGGTCTTTCAGGTATTTCCGCTACAATATCGGGATGATTGCTGAGGGGCCCAAAATCGTACTCATTAAGCACTGCTAAAATTTCTCTTCCCGTCCATCTTCTGGGAGGACCACCGTGTTCTTCGGTTCCATCAAATGCGGCGGACTCGTAACGCCAGTGGTGATCCGCTGGAAGGAACACACGATGACCCATTCGGCATATCTTGTTGCAATGAGGGGTGCTCCCATAATCGCTGAGGCACTCTGGACAAGCATTGTATCCCCTAACAACGCTGCCCGACAACATCCCATAAGCAGGAAAATCACTGATGGTACCAATAACCATGACATGCATGTGGAACGTCTCCTGCTTGTACTTGTCAAAAGTGGGATGACCAACGTCCCATAATACCTTAACCTCTTCAATCAATGGTCTCATATACACATCGAGACATTTCCCTGGGTAACCAGGCCCCAGAATCAACAACGTCAACATATTATATTCCTTCTTCATGCACATCCACGGAGGAAGGTTGTAAGGTACCAAAACCACCGGCCATATACTGTATGAAAGACTCATGGTGCCAAAAGGGTCGAACCCGTCGGTTGAGAGCCCGAGCCTGACGTTTCTGACATCTGACGCAAAATGAGGAAACTCATTGTTTATATGCTTCCAAGCCGCTCCGTCAGAGATGTGTGTCATGATATCTGCGTCTCCCGCGTCCCGCTCACCGTGCCATCTCATAGCTTTTGCGGTGGTTTCTGACATGTACAACCGCTCAAGCCTATCTCTCAACGGAAAATACCGAAGCACTTTCACAGGTTTCCTATTGCCTGCTCCCGTCAACTTATATCGGTCAGACTGACATATCGGACATGCGTCAAGGCTAGCAAGGTCATTCCCTTCTGCATCTTTACCCCAGAAGAGAACGCAGTCAAATGCGCATGCATGGATCTTAATGTAGGAAAGCCCTAGATCTTTGAGGATACTTCGGACCTTACGGTGATTGGTAGGATTACGATGACCCTCCTCCAACAACGAAGAAGTGTACTGTAGATATTCATCCACTTGCCTGATAGTCGATTTTGTCTCGACTTTAATCCTCATTACCTCCATCACACTTTGAAGAACTGTCTTCTCAGAACTTGAAGACACAGGGGTCTGTTGCAATGCAATCAGTTTGTTGTATTTGTCAAAGGCAGCAGTGTTGACAACTTGTGGGAATGGATGCACCGGGTCATGCATATATTGTTCCCCACGTACACCGCTTTCAAAAGGAAACACGTCGTTGACGAATGCCATTGTTGGATCGTTGGATGTACTACTACTGCCCGCCTCAAAAAACTGCCCATGATCATGCGATCCATCTAATGATGGCTCACCGTGATATATCCAACGTTTGTACTTCGGCCAAAACCAATTACTCTTTAGGTGCTCCCATACTGTTCTAATCGGAAATCGACACATATCACTGCGACACTTACATTTCTTGCACGGGCAATAATGGTATTCACTCCCGTTTGCATTTTCCTCGACGAACTGCAAAAAATCCACAACTCCTGTAGTGTATCGTCGGTCATGCCTTGGAAGCGAAATCCAACTCTTATCTCGATCCATATATAGCCTGATAATAATATATATGTATAACTTTAATTAATAAAAAATTAATTAACACATATATATTACAATATATATTATTATCAACATTAACTCATATATATATATAAACCATTAATTGACAACCATTATTTAAGTTCATTACACTATCAACAACCATTAATTAACATATTTATATATATTTAACACTAATTAAAATAACATCAAATTAAAACACATAATTAAACTCTAACTGAAAATCAACTCAACTACAACTCAAAATCAACATATATACATACATTCTAACACTAAAACAACAACAAAACAAAAAATCACTTACTATATCAAAATCACTAAAACTCAAAATCAACTCAACTAAAACTCAAAATCAACATATATACATATATACGTACCTATATATAGCTCCACAATGTAAGAGAGGACGGATTTCAACAATACCCACAGATTTTTCACTCTTTCTCCCGTTTTTTTTCGTTTTTTTTCGTTTTTTTTTAAATGAGCAGCTTCTGTCCAGATCTGAAAATATAAAGACTTATAGCCGACGAAAATTACAATTTCGTCGGCCAAACTTTCAAAAGTTTTCGTCGGCTAATGTTTTAGAGAAAGGCCGACGAAAATCCAAATTGTCGGTCATTCGAGGGGTATAGCCGACGAAAAATATTTTTTAGGGACGAAAGATAAAATCGTCGGCCATTCTGGTGGAATAGTCGACGATTTTTTATTTTTAGCGACGAAATAAAAATTCGTCGGCCATTCTTAGGAATAGCCGACGAAAAAAGTATGTCATCAGCCGTTTTTTTTTTTTCGTCGGTAATGCCCTTTTTTCTGGTAGTGTTGTTCACCGCTTCCACCTGGCCGTTGGTCTGCGGGTGTGCCACTGAGGCAAACAACATCCGGGTCCCCATAGAGGCCGTGTATTGGATAAGATCAACATTGTTGAAATGTGTCACATTATCCGTGACTATAGTCTGCGGCACCCCGAACCTGCAGTAGATGTTCTTCCACAGGAATTTTCTTACCCACTCCTCGGTGATCTTTACCAGGGGTTCCGCCTCGACCCACTTAGTCTGATAGTCCACGGCCACAATGGCATATTTGTATTGTCCCACAGCTATTGGGAAAGGGCCGATGATGTCTAGTCCCCATTGTTCGAACGGCCATGGCGCTAACAGAATTGATAACGCGATTGCCGGGGCATGGGGTGTAGAGGCGTACATGTGGCACTTGTGGCAGCCACCTGATATTCTTCTTGATGCTGCTGCCATGTCTGGCCAAAAATACCCCACCCGGAGCGACTTGTGAGACAAGGACCGGGCGCCAGAGTGATTACCGTATACTCCCTCGTGGATTTCTCGCATGATAGCCTCTCCTGCCTCCTTAGTGACACACTTCAGCTGGGGGAAGCTGTGCCCTCTTCGGTACAACTTGCCGTTGAGAAGGCTGTACCTGGCGCACCGAAGGTGTAGCCTCCTAGCCTCCACTGCATCCTGGGGGCTGGTTTTGTCAGCCAAGTATCTAACTATCGGATCCATCCAGCTCGGTGGTGCCTCTTCTACCGCAAATATCTCGGAGATGGTCTTGCTTATACTCGGTTTCTGGAGGGTTTCAATTTTAGCTCTTCGGTACTCCGGAGGGTAGTTTCCGGTTGCCAACCTTGCGAGGGCGTCTGCATGCCTATTTGCCGCTCGGGGTATATGCTGGATCGTGGCACCCTGGAATGGCTCGATCAGGGCCTTGGCCAAAGCTTGGTAGGAGGCTAGCTGGGGTTCCTTGACTTCGAACAGCCCGTTCATCTGGTTCACCACTAGGCTCGAGTCGCTGTATATGTCCAGGGATGGGATTCCCATCTCCTTGGCTAGTTGTGAACCGGCTATGAGGGCCTCATATTCAGCGGCGTTATTGGAAGTGTTGAAGAGGAACCGTAGGGCATACTCGTACGATTAGCAATCGGGCGAGGTTAGCATGACGCCGGCTCCGCTCCGCTTACTCGTTACGGAGCCGTCTACGTAAAGCTTCCAAGCGTTGGGGAGGCCTGGTTCGATCTTTACTGCCTGAACTGCCTCCTTGCCCTCGTACCGGCCGGGGTGCGCTTCTGCCACCATTGTGGTGAGTTCACATATGAAATCCGCAGCTGCCTATCGCTTGATAGCCGTTCACGGAGCATAAGTAATGTCGAACTCTCCCAATTCAACTGCCCACCGTAAGAGCCTGCCGCTGGTATCCGGTTTTTGCAGGATCTGCCACAAAGGGTGATTGGTATATAGGGTGATGGAATGAGCCTGGAAATAGTGTCTGAGCTTTCTGGCACTAACGATCAGGGCCAGAGCCAACCTCTCAATGTCGGGGTACCGGCCCTCGGCTCCGGTAAGTCCCTTCCCTGCTTAATATACCAGGAGATCGAGCGTGCCCTCCTTCCTGACGAGAGCCACGGAGACGGCCGCTTCGGATGCAGCTATGTATAGGTATAGCATCTCGCCCGGCACTGGTTTGGATAGGAGAGGTACTGCAGACAGATACGTCTTGATGGACTGGAATGCCGCTTCATGCTCCGCCGCCCAGTGGATTTTCTTGAACTGTTGTGCTTTGAGTAGTTTAAAGAGTGGGGCGCACTTATCGGTCAGGCGGGAGATGAATCTGGCCAGGACGGCCAGCCGGCCGGTCAGCATTTGGACCTAGTTTCTTTCCCCTTGTGTTTCCATGTCTAGGATTGCCTAGACCTTCAGCGGGTTAGCTTCTATCCCTCGCTGGCTGATGATGTGGCCTAGGAACAAGCCCTCTGAAATCCCAAAAATGCACTTCTTCGGGTTCAAGCGCATTCCAAACTTGAGCATCTTACCGATGACTACCGCCAAATCTCGGACGTGGGCCCCTGCAGTCAAGCTCTTGACAAGCATGTCATCTACGTATACTTCCACCGTTTTACCCATTTCTTGCTCCAGCATGCGATTCACCATCCGCTGGTAGGTGGCTCTAGGATTCTTTAGACCGTATAGCATCCTCTTATAACAGTAGGTACCTCGGTCAGTTGTGAATGATGTGTGCTCTTCGTCGTCTGAGTTCATCCTTATCTGATTGTACCCGGCGTAGGAGTCCATGAAGCTGAGCAGCTTAAAGTCGGACGTGGAATCTATAAGCTGATCTATCCGGGGGAGCGAGAAGCTGTCTTTTGGGCACGCTCGGTTTAGATTGGTGAAATCCACGCACATGCGCCACCGGTCGGTTCCCTTCTTTGGTACCATAACCACATTAGCAAGCCACTGGGGGTACTGGACTTCCCGGATGAAACCTATGCCCCTTAGCTTCTGTACTTCTTCTCTGATCGCTTCATACTTTGCCGGGCTGAAGGACCTCCTTTTTTGCCTCACCGGGGGAACGTTGGGCAACAAATTTAGTCTGTGGACGGCTATCTCCGGGGATATGCCTGGCATGTCCTCGTAGGACCATGCGAAGACCGAACTGTTGTCTCGGAGGAAGGTGATGAGCTCTTTCCTGACAGCCGGAGCGAGCTTCGTCCCTATCACCACTTTTCGCTCCAGGTGGTGCTCCGAAATGGAGACTGTTTCGGTTTCTTCCACGGCCGAAGGTCGCTTTAGCTTCTCGTCGTCAGAATCGGTGTCATCACGGGGGTCAATACTCAGACCCGGCATCGGCGCTTGTTGAGTGGCCGTGAAGACCTCGGTCCGCTTTCTCCCGTGGGTCAGGGCCTCCGCATAATACCTGCGAGCGATCCTCTGGTCCCCGCGTATGGTAATGACACCGACCGGTGAAGGCATCTTCAGCATCAGCATATGGCCGGCTATAAATTTTTTCAGCTTCCATAACCCTGGCCGACCGATTATGTCATTGTACGATGACAGACAGTCCACGACGATGAACTCCAGGTACTCCTTCTTCGTCCTGTCTCCCTCGCCGAAGATTAGCGGTAGGTAATCCGATCCCAAAGGCTGGACCACCTCACCGGAGAAGCTTATCAGCGGCTCGTTATCCTGGGATAACTTATTCTTTCCTCTCTGCACCCCTTTGTATGCATCTCGGAACATCACGTTGACAGAAGCTCCGGTATCGATCAGCATACGGCTAGTTATCCAGTGGTCTATTTGGACCGTAATGAGGAAGGGGTCGTTGTGCGGTTGAATCAGATCCTCCGACTCTTCTTCCTCGTAGAAAGTAACCGAGTTCCATCCGGTTTTAGCGGCCTGGCCGCTTCCTCCTCCAAAGACATATACCTCCTTTCCCCAGATCGCTCTTAAGCACCGCTTCTTTGAACTCCAGGTGAGTCGATCTATATGGTCCCCACCATGTATCATGTTTATGCTCCTGTGCACCTTTATCCCCCCGGGGGTTCGGCCCACAGACCCGCAGTTAGTGTACCAGGGGCCGGCCCGAGGCCCGGGACCGGATCACCAGCACCCGGCCTCGGGGTCCAGCAGTCTATCCTGCTACCAGGGGCCCTGGGACCGAGGGCGCCTGCCTACCAAAGAGGTCACCAGAGCTGCCCTTTGGTGTGCAAAACAGAAGGGAACCAGTCCCACATCGAAGGGTAAGGCTAGACTTCACTCCCAGCCACCTATATAAAGGCCTCAACTACCCTCATTAATAGGTAACTGATCCTTCCTACCGCTTATATACGTGCTTAAGTTATATCTATTCCAACTATACTAACTTAGGCATCGGAGAGGAGAAGACCGGCCAGCCCGGTATTCCCCTTAGTAAGCAGGTTTGCAGGAGATCATACGAGGATTCATCTGTCTCTACCAGGCCCCAGGGTTTGTGCAGAAACAGTGTGCATATATATTTGTGAATATTTGTGTTAACATTCTCATATTTCAGGTACCCTTAATCCCCGGCTAGAACGATCCCTACTTATTCTATACTACTAACGATTGTAGGGTTATTATTGCTTGATGCTCGCTTCGGCGACTCGTCATTGGCAGCAGTAGGTGGTTGGCCGGCGGTTTGTGGTGTGTCATGCACAAGTAGTTCCTCGACCGTGGGGTTAAAGAAAGGCTCGTAGTATGGCTTCAAGCGATGCCCATTAACTTTAAATGCATTCCCCGACACCACACTTTGGATCTCGATGGCACCATGAGAAAAAACTTTAGTAACAATGAATGGTCCAAACCAACGAGATCGAAGCTTACCCGAAAAAAGTTTAAGTCGTGTATTGAATAAGAGAACATTTTGTCCAACTTGAAACTTTTTCCCTTGAATCATCTTATCATGATACGCTCGTGTCTTCTCCTTGTATATCCAAGCGGCATCATAGACTTCATTTCGGATTTCTTCAAGTTCATTGAGTTGAAGCTTTCTATGAAGGCCGGCATCATCTATGTTCATGTTGAAGGCTTTGATTGCCCACCATGCTTTGTGCTCTAGCTCAACCGGTAAGTGACATGCTTTGCCATAAATTAACCGAAAAGGAGACATACCTATCGGTGTCTTGTATGCAGTCCTATATGCCCACAAAGCGTCATCGAGACGATCACTCCAATCCTTCCTTGAAGGTCCAACCGATTTCTCTAGAATTTGCTTGATCTCTCGATTACTTACCTCGGCCATGCCACTTGTTTGGGGGTGATAAGGTGTAGATACCTTATGAGTGACTCCATACTTCTTCAATAAGGCTTCAATGGTGCGGTTACAAAAATGGGATCCTCCATCGCTAATCAAGACTCTTGGAACTCCAAAACGTGAAAAGATGTTGGTCTTGAGAAACTCGGCTACCACCTTGGCATCGTTGGTGCATGTAGCCTTTGCTTCGATCCACTTTGACACATAATCAACCGCAAGTAATATGTAGAGAAAGCCCTTACTCGAAGGAAACAGCCCCATGAAGTCAATACCCCAAAGATCAAAAATTTCTACCTCAATGATAGGTGTGAGTGGCAATTGGTCTCTAGCTCCAATGTTCCCCATTCTTTGGCATCTATCACATGCTTTGCAAAACATGAAAGCATCTTTAAAAATCGTAGGCCAAAAGAAACCACAAGTAAGAACCTTCAATGCCGTTTTATTTGGTCCAAAGTGCCCACCACAAGCTTCACTATGACAAAAGGCAAGGACAGAATAATGCTCATTCTCCGGAACACATCTTCGAATAACTTGATCACCACATTGCCTCCATAAATATGGATCATCCCACAAGAAGTGTCGAGCTTGCTTCTTGATCCTCTTTTGTAGGTGGCTCGGCATCTCTTGAGGAAATCGACGTGTAGCAAGGAAATTGACAATGTCGGCATACCAAGGCTCATGTACTTCAAGTCGAAAAAGTTGCTCATCCGGAAAGGATTCCAATAGGGGCAGCCGATCCTCTTCATTCACAAGGCGACTCAAATGATCGGCTACAACATTCTCTACTCCCTTCTTGTCTTTAATCTTAATATCGAACTCTTGAAGCAAAAGAATCCATCGAATGAGCCTCGGCTTAGCATCCTTCTTTGTCATAAGATATCTCAAAGCGGCATGATCACTATAAACAATGACTTTGGAATTCAAAAGATATGATCGAAACTTTTCCAAAGCAAAAATTACCGCTAAGAGTTCCTTCTCCGTTGTTGTGTAGTTGAGTTGAGCATCATTTAGAGTCCTTGAAGCATAGTAAATGGCGTATGGCTTCTTCTCAATTCATTGTCCAAGTACCTCTCCAAGTGCATAATCACTAGCATCACACATTAGCTCAAACGGCTCGTCCCAATTAGGGGAGACCAATATCGGCGCCGTACACAACATCTCCTTCAATCGGCAAAAGCTTGCCTCACATGCATCCGTCCATTCAAACGTCACCTCCTTTTGTAACAAGTTGCTTAATGGCTTTGCAATTGAAGAGAAGTCCTTGATAAATCTTCGATAGAACCCCGCATGGCCAAGAAAACTTCTCACATCTCTAACACACCTTGGGCTCGGCAATGCTTGAATGAGCTCCACTTTGGCTTTGTCAACCTCTAAGCCTCTTGCCGAAATAATGTGCCCAAGAACAATGCCTTGCATGACCATGAAGTGACACTTCTCCCAATTGAGCACAAGATTGGTCTCTACACACCTCTCAAGTATCTTCTCCAAGTTCCCCAAATATGCATCGAAGGTGCCTCCATACACACTAAAGTCATCCATAAACACTTCGATAATGTCTTTAATAAAATCCAAGAAGATAGCATACATGCATCTTTGAAAAGTTCCGGGTGCGTTGCATAAACCGAATGGCCTTCATCGATAAGCAAACATGTCAAATGGACAAGTAAAAGTGGTCTTCTCTTGATCATCCGGGTGTATCATGATTTGATTGTAGCCACTATAACCATCAAGAAAACAATAGAAAGAATGGCCGGCTAACCTCTCTAGCATTTGGTCCATAAACGGCAAAGGCATGTGATCCTTCCTCGTTGTAGCGTTTAGCTTTCTATAGTCGATGCACATCCTATGACCGGTTACAAGTCTTTGTGGTACAAGCTCATTCTTCTCATTCTTCTCATTCTTGACAACCGTTACACCACTCTTCTTTGGCACTACTTGCATGGGAGATATCCACTTACTATCCGAAATTGGGTAAATCACCCGACAATCAAGCAACTTGATAATCTCATCTTTCACAACTTTCATCATTGGAGGGTGAAGTCGACGTTGAGCTTCCTTGGTCGGCTTAGCTCCTTCTTCTAACAAGATGCGATTAACACATGTAGTAGGGCTTATTCCCTTGATATCCGCTAAGGTCCAACCTATAGCGATCTTGTACTTCTTAAGCACACTTATCAAATCCACTTCTTGCTTCTCACTAAGCATTGAAGACACAATAACCGGTAAAGTATCTTCTTCTCCAAGATAAACATACTTCAAGTGACTAGGGAGCTCTTTAAGTTCTAACTTTGGGGCTTCTTCCACACTTGGTCAAAATTTGGTTGTGGCACTTGGAATTGACAAGAACGAGTTCGAGGTATACTTTGGCGTTGCATTGAGTTCGGAAACTACTTCATCTATGCATGGCTCGGCAATACTATACCAAAGTGGTTCGGTGACGCCATCATGGTCCTCAACCCGTGCTCCCTTCATGTCAACTCCAACCCCATGCTCAATCGCTAATTGCTATGCGTCGAGCGAGGTCGACATAACTTGCTCGACCTCCTCCAATACATCAATGGCGCAACCTTCCTTCAAATCGACATTGGGGAATTTCATGGCATCAAAAACATTAAACTTGATCATCTCACCATCAAACTCCATAGTTAGGTTGCCCTCGGCCACATCTATCTTTGTGCGTGCCGTCCTCATAAATGGTCGCCCTAGTAGCAATTGAGTGCTATTGACCGGCGAATCCTCCATCTCAACCACATAGAAATCGGCGGGGAATATCAATTGGTTAACTTGCACAAGCACATCCTCCACATAACCCTCCGGATACTTACTTGAGCGATCCGCAAGTTGAATAATGACATTGTCCTTCTTGAGAGGCCCTATACTCAACGTTTGGTACACATTGAGCGGCATAACATTGATCGATGCTCCCAAGTCTAACATCACATCCTCGAAACGAGTTTGCCAATCACACAAGGCACGTTGAAGCTTCCCGGATCTTTCATCTTTGGTGGCAACTTCCTTTGAATAACGGCCGATACTAGTTCTAGCATACTAGAGTTCATTAAAAAGCTATGGCACATAGTCATCAAATAGTCAAAGAATTATGAGATTTCATGCTTCCTACGAATCTATGGCATTTTATCTTTTTATCGCTCAAGAAGAAAGCAATTTGGCTCTAAAGCTCACATAGGTTATGATAGAAACAAACTAGCTAAAACAGGCATGCTTCATTAATCAACACGTCCCACATGTTCCTACCAATGCACACAATCCATGAAACTCACAATTTTAATTGTATGCACAACCATCATCTATGTATGCAAAGAGGAGAAAAAACATCATTGACATATTAGGGGCATCCTAAGACTCGAAACAAACAAATTTAAACACTCTATTTTTGAATTATAATTTTCTGTATTTTCTTTTTCTAAACTAAGCACACAAAAGCATAAACGGAATACGTTACCCCACCCCACACTTAGAAAATTACATTGCCCTTAATGTAAGCACAAAACAATATCAAAGAATTTCCTAAGCATGCAATAGACCAACATATTCCAACATATCATCACACATCAAAGAAAAAGAGAAGGGTTAGAAATTTCAAACGCTCGGTGATGGCTCTTTCACTTTTCTTTGATCGTATTAGGTTGCCTCCCAAGTAGCGCTTTGTATTTATAGTCCATAGCCTAGACTCTTCACCTTGTGAATCTCATGTGTTTATCGCGCTTTAAAGTAGTTCAAATCGGCAAGGAGTAGCTCAACTAGGTGCGTTTGGCATTGTGCATCCAAATTGGCCGTAAGAGGTCTTGTGTCGGCGAAAGGGGCTGCAGCTGTGCGTGCAGCCTGCAATTGGGGGCTCTCGGCAGCAAAGTGATTGATGGAGGTGTTTATCCAAGCACAAAGTACCTGCAAAACAACTTCATACACATAATACCCTTCTTTTGTCAATTGTAGTTAGGACAAGTAGGGATCATTCTATCCGGGGAAATCAAGGGCTTTCAATCACACAAAGTGTTGTACTTTAAGAGGGTGTTGTCGATTTTTATAATTATTTACCTACTGATTTTTACAAAATTCTAAAACCTAAATTATTATATACAATTGATCATCACCTTTCACACAATCACTAAACACAAATCTCATTACACATGCAACGAAATTAAAACAAGTAATAGGGCAGCAAGCATAAAATCGGATTCTAGATTAATTAAGTTCCAATTTAATTAGAGCCTTCGCGGAACATCTAATTATTCAAAACATCACAAGTATTTAGAATTAACTTCGCGTATAATCCTAAACATGGTACTAATCGGTTTAAGAACACTTCGCGTAGAAATTAAACACAATTAGCACATAAGTACAATATGTCGAAGCATACTTTACTTTTCTAAGGCGGTGTCGTTAAGATTCACGGAGAGTAAACTCTCTTTAGGAACAAGGCAGGTCTCAAAGTTTTTAACCACGGAGGACAAGTCCCCTATCGACTCACTCACAGAGAATGAACATCAGTCTGTGGGTCTTGAGAACCAGTTTTACAAACCTCGAACCAATCAATGAAAAATAACTTGCCCTATACTTTGTAAAATAAACTCGGGTCCTAGCGGTCTACAAGTGTTGATTAAAACCGCCCTCAACCTCATAGAAGTAATACAATTGCTGAAATGTCGCTTTGTATGCGTGGGGGGGAAGTATCCCGCGTTTCTCAATCTACATAAAAACGGATCCAACAAAGCACCATTCAAATGAAGGGTTTTGGTTATGATCAACAAAAGAGGCTTCACCTACATGTTACACTTTAGAAACTACAATAAACTCAAAGCATACACAAAAACTATCAACTTCCTAGAAATTATCTAAGTGTATAAACATTCACAAAATATGTCACACAATCGGCAATTTTGCAAAATAAAAACCAAAAACCAAAAACCAAAAATCGGAAAATCCTATTTACTATTACACTTCCGAAAATCCTATTAATACATATCCCGAAAACTATTGAAAAATTAAAATAACCTGCAATATACATAATTACAAACAACACTTTATGAATCAAAATCATTAAATTTCCCCGGCAGCGGCGCCAAAAATTGATGGAGGTGTTTATCCAAGCACAAAGTACCTGCAAAACAACTTCATACTCATAATACCCTTCTTTTGTCAATTGTAGTTAGGACAAGTAGGGATCGTTCTATCCGGGGAAATCAAGGGCTTTCAATCACACAAAGTGTTGTACTTTAAGGGGGTGCTGTCGATTTTTATAATTATTTACCTACTGATTTTTACAAAATTCTAAAACCTAAATTATTATATACAATTGATCATTGATGTGAGCCGAAGCTCGCATGCAATAATAACCCTACAAAAATATCGTTAGTAGTATGAGCAAGTAGGGATCGTTCTAGGCCGGGGATTAAGGGTACCTGAGATATGAAATTGTTAGACAAACATATATACATATATACAAAATCGTCACACACATATGGGGGTATAAAATGGTTCGGCAGCCCTATGGCTGCCCTAATACTAGGCACGGCACATAAAAGCAGAAAATAAATCCTAGGTCTAATATGTACAAGTGATCATCATCTTTCACAAAACATTTAGCACATAGACTCTTTAACGAATAAATTCACATGCAAGAAAGTAAGGAACAAGTATCAACATGCTCAAGTTCAAAATTAGTTCCAACTACAACTTAGTTGTAAGACCTCTCAAGTTTTAAGACCGAACTTTTGGTTATGGGCCCTAAAGTTATGTTAATCCTTTTGAGACTTAACAATTGTGCGCAATGATCTAAATTGGAGACATGCAAAACAAGCAAGGTTGTCAATCATCTTATTTTAACATGTAAGAAATCCAAAGTATTATACCCTAGGTGAGCAAAACAAATCAAAGCAACCTTTTGAGTATCTAGCCATATTTGTTATTACTCGGGTTTGATGAAACCTAACATCTAGATTTACATGCTACAAGCCAATACTAATGTTTCGGTTTTTAAGTCCCACTCCTTAGATTTCTAACCAATTTTAAACCTAAAACATGCATCTATACCACTGTCCTAATTATCTAACATACGAATTTACAAGTTACATATTACAAATTAGCATGCAAAATCATTGTTCTTTGTCGAAACCTAAACATAAATCTAAGCATCGATTTAAATAAGTCTTTAACATATAATTTATAAAACCAAAATCGGTTTACACATAGACATATAAACCAAACCCAAACATACATGAATGTTTCATAGACAAAATCAAACATAACTAGACAAAAAGTACTAAACCGAAAGAGGGGAGTGGATCACACTTTGAGACACCTTGAGAGCTTCTTTTGGTGTGGATCCGGTGCTGTGTAGGTGAAGGGATGAGGCTGCACGATTTAGGAGGTTCGGCAGGGATTTTCCAAGTTTCGGCAGAAACTTGGTTGGTGGTGGATGATGGTTTCGGGTTTAGGTTTTTGTCTAGGAAGTTTGGGGAATTTTGGTAGAGTTTCGGCCTTGTGTTTAGCTTGAGATGAGATCCCTTTTCTGATGGGAGCAGGCTTCTATATATAGGAGAAAAGGTCTGTGCAGTTTGAAGCCTTTCCTTGTTCAAATCGGCAAAGAAATCTTCAGTAAATAAGGTTTCCCAATCCAAGTTGGCATAGGCTTTTCTTTCCGTATCGAACAAAGAAACCTTGCTTGGTCAACTTATAATTTCTTCTTGGCCGTTTCATAGCTCTTTGGAATGATTTGGCATGCTTGCCGCCAATTGAAGTTATTACCGGAAATTCCACTCTGCTCGCGAGTATAGACTTTGCTAGTACCGGGTGCAAGCGAGGCTTTTTGGCGGGTCGCGCGAACATGCATGCAGGCATGCGCGGATGGTTGGCGAGCGGACAAGTACTGGTGAAGCTGCTGGCGGATGAAGCTTGGCGGATGAAATCCGGCGGATGAGACTTGGCGGATGAGCTGGCGGATGAGACCTTTGCATCTTCAGTCGAGTATAACTTTTTCTTCAATGCTCTGATTGATGCGATTTCAAATCTTAGATAAACTAGACACAAATTGCCATCTCCCCATAAAACAGTTTGATCAAAATCCTTGTGAATTGACGGGAATGAGTTTTTGAAGTTGGGACAAAGTCCCAGGAAAATCCTGGAAGTCCCTGGATTGAAATGCTCGGACTGCCGTTTTGCAGCCAACTTTTGGGTGACTTCCCGAACTCCGATTGATCTGAAATTTTAACACAACATTCCTCAGCATATGAATATTAAGCACGCCAAACTTCATAGAATTTGGACAAGGATAGATCACAGTTGCATTCATCTCAAAATCACGAAAAAGACATATTTTGCATTATTTTCTAGATTTCTCAAACTTAGTCATTTTTCGGATTCTTAACCATTTTTCGCCAAACTCTACCAAATTGACACTAAACTATATTATGACTCTATCTTAGACAAATAAGGGTTAAACAAAGCATAAACGAGGGCATAAGCATATAATATCGTCGCACATTGTGCTCCTATCAACTACCCCACACTTATCCTTTGCTAGTCCCTTAGCAAACTAAATTAAACTAGACTCTAAACAAACTATTGCCCCTAACAATTTGTCTCAGGCTCGTATGTACACATAGCTTTCAAGTTAATGCATGAGAATGCTGTCCACGAGAATTCCAAGTTTCATGAACATGTGACATCAATATAAACATATAGGAGCAAAAAGGTAAGCATGTAAGCATGTTAAAGCTAACCCAATCCTCCTCACTAGGCATACTCTCTTCTTTTCTCTCGAAGCATGGTTATTCACTCAATAGTATATGCAAGTGAAAGATAATGAATTACGAAGAGTGACTTGCATATATCAAAGAAACGAAAGCACTTTGTGAATTTTTATGGAAAAACCTCATATGACAACTATATGCACCAATGAACCAAAGCCATAAGCTTACTCTTGAGATAATCTCCACAAATCAAGTTTAACCATCTTAAGAATCACGAAAAAGATCAATAATAAGGTTGTAATGGGGCTAGGCTAAGAGGTATTCGATATTTGGATAAGGAGGCTCAAAACGTCACCATGCGCTTTAGCAAAGCTCGAATCTCCTTATGTCTTCTCGCCGAAAAGGGTCAAATTTCATCTTGTTGGACCCATACTTCATTCTTTTCTTCCCATAATATTACAACAATACTCAAGACAATAGCCATGCACAAAATTTTTCTTTTCATGCCTATGCCGTACCCTTCTTTTTCTTCTTTTTCTCTCGGCTTCTTTTATTTTCTTTTTAATCCGAGCCAAAAATTTTTTTTTTCTTTTTCTAGGTACGGCATGCATACATTTTACATACAAATTCATGACTAAGTCTACCCCACACTTATTCTTCTTCATCACACACGTGAAAACGCTTTCAAAAATTCAAGCTTTGCCGGAACACACAGTAAAGGCATCACTAGACTAAGTTCATGGAAAGTGTTTAAGGGTGATGAAAGAAAAGGCTAATCGTAAGCTCAAAGGGGGTTTACTAAGGTGTCCCACGACGGGCACAAATAGGCACATGCTTAATTTGGCAATGGTGGTAAACCTAAATGATCTTTATTCAATCATATTCAAAATCAAAGTATTTTATGATATAAACGTTTCGAAAATCAACAAGAGTAAGTTCTAGCATACTAGAGTTCATTAAAAATCTATGGCACATAGTCGTCGAATAATCAAAGAATTATGAGGTTTCATGCTTCCTACGAATCTATCGAATTTTTTCTTTTTACCGCTCAAGAAGAAAGCAAATTGGCTCAAAAGCTCACATAGGTTATTTTCGAAATAAACTAGCTAAAACATGCATGCTTCATAATCAACAAGTCCTACATGCTCCTACCAATGCACATAATCCATGAAACTTATAATTTAATAGTATGCACAACCATCATCTATGTATGCAAAGAGGAGAAAAACATCATTGACATATTAGGGGCATCCTAAGACTCAAAACAAACAAATTAAACACTCTATTTTTGTGGAACATTTTTCTGAATTTTTCTTTTCTAAACTAAGCACACGAAAACAAAAACAAAAACGGAACATGCTATCCCACCCCACACTTAGAAAATTACATTGTCCTCAATGTAAGCACAAAACAATATCAATGAATTTCCTAAGCATGCAATAGTCTAACACATTCCAACAAATCATCACAAATCAAAGTAGAAGAGAAGGGTTAAGAAAATTCAAACTCTCGGTGATGGCTCCTTCACTTTTCTTTGATCGACATGGGTTGCCTCCCAAGTAGCGCTTTGTGTTTATAGTCCATAGCCTAGACTTTTCACCGTGTTTTTCATGTGTTCATCGTGCTCCAAAGCATTCCAAATCGGCAAGAAGAAGTTCAATGAGAAGATCGTTGCATGAAGTGTCCGATTCGGCATTTGAATAGGTGATTGTATCTTGCGTTGTATCGGAGGCAGCGGAAGGCGTGTCCGAGCCAGCGGATGGTGTGTCCGAGCCAGCGGATGGTGTGTCCGACCTCGGTTCCGCCGTATCTGGCGTGTCCAAGTGTGTATCCACCTCTGGTCCGGCCTCTTGTGCTCGTGTATCAACCCTGCCGGCAATGGCAGGTCCGGCAGGTGGTGGTGGTGCGGCTGTAAACGGCGGCGGCTGCATGGCAGAATGATGCGTGTCCGGCAGGGTGGTACCGGATGCGTCTTGTTTGCCCGTGTCTGTCCTCATGGTGATGCTGCCGGCAATTGCAGGTCCGGCAGCCACTTGGTGTGGTGGTGGCTCGGTTGCAGCAGGAATGCATGAAGGTGGCTCAGCCTCAAGTTGTGGTGGTGATGGAATAGCCTCGGTTGGTGTAGGTGGATCGGCATTTGGCTTGTCTTGCACATTGAGTTCCTCGATTGTGGGGTGTAAAAAGGGCTCGTAGTAAGGCTTCAACCGGTGTCCATTGACCTTGAATGTTTCTCCCGACACCACACTTTGAATCTCGATAGCACCATGAGGAAAAACTTTAGTAACAATGAATGGTCCAAACCAACGAGATCGAAGCTTACCCGGAAAAAGTTTAAGCCTTGCGTTGAATAAGAGAACTTTTTGTCCAACTTGAAACTTTTTCCCTCGAATCATCTTATCATGGTAGGCTCGAGTCTTCTCCTTATAGATCCATGCGGCATCATAGGCTTCATTACGGATTTCTTCAAGTTCGGTGAGTTGAAGCTTTCTATGAAGACCGGCATCATCAATGTTCATGTTGAAGGCCTTGATTGCCCACCATGCCTTGTGCTCTAGCTCAACCGGCAAGTGACATGCTTTGCCATAAACTAACCGAAAAGGGGACATGCCAATCGGTGTCTTGTATGCAGTCCTATAAGCCCACAAAGCATCATCGAGACGATCACTCCAATCCTTCCTTGAAGGTCCAACCGATTTCTCCAAAATGTTCTTGATCTCTCGATTACTTACCTCGGCCATACCACTTGTTTGGGGGTGATAAGGTGTAGATACCTTATGTGTGACTCCATACTTCCTCAATAAGGCTTCAATAGTGCGGTTACAAAAATGGGATCCTCCATCGCTAATCAAGACCCTTGGAACTCCAAAATGTGAGAAGATGTTGGTCTTGAGAAACTCGGCTACCACTTTGGCATCATTGGTGCGTGTAGCCCTTGCTTCGATCCACTTTGACACATAATCCACCGCAAGCAATATGTAGAGAAAACCCTTACTTGAAGGAAACGGTCCCATGAAATCAATACCCCATAAATCGAAAATTTCTACCTCAATGATAGGCGTGAGCGGCATTTGGTCTCGAGCACCAATGTTCCCCATTCTTTGGCATCTATCACATGCTTTGCAAAACATGAATGCATCTCTAAAAATCGTAGGCCAAAAGAATCCACACGTAAGTACCTTCAAAGCCGTCTTCTTTGGTCCAAAGTGTCCACCACAAGCTTCACTATGACAAAAAGCAAGGATGGATCGATGCTCATTCTCCGGCACACATCTTCTAATAACTTGATCACCACATTGCCTCCATAAGTACGGATCATCCCACAAGAAGTGTCGAGCTTGCTTCCTTATTCTCTTTTGTTGGTGGCTCGGCATCTCTTTGGGAAATCGGTTTGTGGCAAGAAAATTGGCAATGTCGGCATACCAAGGCTCAAGTACTTCAAGTCGAAAAAGTTGCTCATCCGGAAAGGTCTCTATTAGGGGTAGCCGATCCTCCTCTTGCACAAGTCTACTCAAATGATCGGCTACAACATTCTCTACTCCTTTCTTGTCTTTAATCTCAATGTCGAACTCTTGAAGCAAAAGAATCCATCGAATAAGCCTCGGCTTAGCATCCTTCTTCGTCATAAGATATCTCAAAGCGGCATGATCACTATAAACAATAACTTTGGAATTCAAAAGATATGATCGAAATTTTTCCAAAGCAAAGATTACCGCTAAGAGTTCCTTCTCCGTTGTTGTGTAATTGAGTTGTGCATCGTTGAGAGTCCTTGAAGCATAGTAAATGGCGCATGGCTTCTTCTCAATTCGTTGTCCAAGTACCGCTCCAAGTGCATAATCACTAGCATCACACATCAACTCAAACGGCTCGTCCCAATTAGGGGAAACAAGTATAGGTGCCGTACACAATAGCATCTTTAATCGGCAAAAGGCTTGCTCACAAGCTTCCGACCACTCAAACGTCACCTCCTTTTGTAACAAGTTGCTTAATGGCTTGGCAATTGAAGAGAAGTCTTTGATAAATCGACGATAAAACCCCGCATGGCCAAGAAAACTTCTCACATCCTTCACACACCTAGGGCTCGGCAATGCTTGAATTAGCTCCACCTTGGCTTTGTCAACCTCTAAGCCTCTTGCCGAAATTATATGCCCTAGAACAATGCCTTGCGTGACCATGAAGTGACACTTCTCCCAATTGAGCACAAGATTTGTCTCTACACACCTCTTAAGTATCTTCTCCAAGTTCCCCAAACATGCATCGAAGGTGCCTCCATACACACTAAAATCATCCATAAATACTTCGATAATGTCTTCAATAAAATCCGAGAAGATAGCATACATACATCTTTGAAAAGTGCCGGGTGCGTTGCAAAGTCCGAATGGCATCCGCCGATAAGCAAACGTGCCAAATGGACAAGTAAAAGTGGTCTTCTCTTGATCGTCCGGGTGTATCATGATTTGATTGTAGCCACTATATCCATCAAGAAAGCAATAGTAAGAATGACCGGCTAACCTCTCTAGCATTTGATCCATAAACGGCAAAGGCATGTGATCCTTCCTCGTTGTAGCGTTGAGCTTCCTATAGTCGATGCACATCCTATGACCGGTTACAAGTCTTTGTGGCACAAGCTCATTCTTCTCATTCTTGACAACCGTTACACCACTCTTCTTCGGCACTACTTGTACGGGAGATATCCACTTACTATCCGAAATTGGGTAGATCACCCCACAATCAAGCAACTTGATAATCTCATCCTTTACAACCTTCATCATGGGAGGGTGAAGTCGACGTTGAGCTTCCTTTGTCGGCTTTGCTCCTTCTTCCAACAAAATACGATGAACACAAGTAGTAGGGCTTATTCCCTTGATATCCGCTAAGGTCCAACCTATGGCGGTCTTGTACTTCTTAAGCACACAAATCAAATCCTCCTCTTGCTTCTTACTAAGCATTGAAGACACAATAACCGGTAGTGTATCTCCTTCTCCAAGATAAGCATATTTCAAATGACTAGGGAGCTCTTTAAGTTCTAACTTTGGGGCCTCTTCCACACTTGGTCGAAATTTTGTTGTGGCACTTGGAATTGACAAGAACGAATTATAGGGTGGGGCATAGGGTCGAGCCTCTAGCTCGGCAGCAACTTTCCTCATACTCGGCTCTATCATAAATGGCTCGGCAATGATACCTTGCTCGGCACTTCTTGGCTTGGCCGGCCCTTCTTTCTCATCCTTATGCACGATTCGTTCTCCCCTCTTGTCAAATCCGACCCCTTGCTCAATCGCTAATTGCTATGCGTCGAGCGAGGTCGACATAACTTGCTCGACCTCCTCCAAAACATCAATGGCACAACCCTCCTTGAAATCAATATTAGGGAACTTCATGGCATCAAACACATTGAACTTTATCATCTCACCATCAAATTCCATAGTTAGGTTGCCCTCGGCCACATCTATCTTTGTGCGCGCAGTCCTCATGAATGGTCGCCCTAAAAGCAATTGAGTGTTGTTGACCGGCGAATCCTCCATCTCAACCACATAAAAATCGGCGGGGAATATCAATTGGTTGACTTGCACCAACACATCCTCTACATACCCTTCTGGATATTTGCTTGAGCGATCCGCAAGTTGAATGATGACATTATCCTTCTTGAGAGGCCCTATACTCAACGTTTGATACACATTGAGTGGCATGACATTGATCGATGCTCCCAAATCCAACATAACATCCTCAAACCGCGTATTGCCTATGACACAAGGCACATTGAAGCTTCCCGGATCCTTCATCTTTGGTGGCAACTTCCTTTGAATAACGGCCGACACCGTCTCGCTCATAGTTACCACACGAGTCTCTCTAGTATGCCTTCTAGCCGTGCAAAGCTCCTTCAAAAACTTAGCATACTTCGGTACTTGCTTAATGCATTCCAACAAAGGGATGTTGACTTGTACTTTCCGGAAAATCTCCAATACCTCTTCATCGGATTTGTCCTTCTTTGTTCTATCAAAACGTGAAGGGAATGGGGCACTAGATGATGACACCCCTCCCTTGCTTGCTTGGTTCGGCAATACCTCATTCTTTGATGTGGCGGGATCGTACTCAAGCTCGTTACGCAGCCCCTTGTCTCTCTTATTGTGGTCGGCATCATTACCTTGCTCGGCATTCAAGCTCTTCTCGGCAACATGAGTGCTGCCGGCAGTATCTTGGCTGGTTGCTTCATGCTCGGCTGCATGGCTCTCCTCGGCATCTCCATCATGGCTGCCGGCAATGACAGGTCCGGCAGCCATTTCATCCTCATTTATTTCCTTGAAAGTCACTCGCTTCTTCTTTGGACTTGTTGGAGGAAACAACTCTCTTCCGCTACGAGTTTGAATCACTTTGGCTTGCTCGTTCCTCGGATTGGGAATAGTATTGCTTGGCAACTTTCCTTGCTCATTAAATCTTCCCATAAAATCCACAACTTGCCCCATTTGAGTTTTGAGCTCACCAATGTCCTTTTGATGATTTTGTTGTCCCGCGAGTAATGCTTGAGTAGCACTTGACAATGATTGAATCAAAGCATCGTAGTTCGGATTGCTTGGCGAAGCTTGGCCTTGGCCTTGGCTCGGCCCTCCTTGTGGCTGGTTCGGCAATGCATTAAAGTGACCTTGGTTCGGCATGTATGGCTGCCGAGGCACAAATGGTGGCCTCGGTGCAAATGGCGCTCCTCCCTCTCTCGGTTGCATAGGTGCTCTAAGCACGTTATCATTGTTCGCCCATCGAAAGTTCGGATGATCATTGAACCTTGGATTGAAATTGCCAAATCGTTGGCCTCCTTGAAAACCAATGGCATTGCACTCCTCAACTCCCTCATTAACTCCAAATTGAGGACATTGTTCGGTCTCATGGCCCTCGGTGCATATTCCACAAACACTAACACGCTTCTTCATCAAATTACTCACCAAGTCGGTGAGCTTGTCCACTTTATCTTCTAACTTTGAGCTCGAAGACGTCTCATGTACTTTTTCGTTCCTTTGCACATTCCCTCGTGCCATGCCAAATTGTTGGTTGTTCAAGGCACGAACTTCCAACAAACTTCTTGCCGCTCCGGCGTTCAACTCCAAAAAGCTACCTCCCGCGGCCGAGTCAAGAAACTCTCTCTCCATGACGCGCAATCCCTCATAGAAATATTGTAGCAAGAGTCCATCGCTAATGCCATGCGATGGACACAAAGAAACTAGGGACTTGAACCTCTTGTAGTAGTCGAAGAAAGTCTCATCTCCGGCTTGCTTCACACTTGTAATTTGCTTCCTCAGATCAGTGATACGTGAAGCAGGAAAGTACTTGAGCAAAAACTCATCCATCATAGTACTCCACGAAACAATACGACCACTAGGCACCTCAAACAACCACTCCTTTGCTTGGTCTTCTAATGAGAACGGAAATGCCTTCATTTTGAAGTGTTGCAAATCGGTCCCTCTTGGGCACATAGACTCCGTGGTGAAGTTAAACCACTGCAGATGCTTATTAGGGTCCTCACTCGGCATCCCATAAAATGACTTCAGCTTATGGAGGAATCCACTCCTCAATTCAATCTCTCCAGTCTTTTCAGCTTCCAAGGGAGGATAAGTAATATTAGAAGGAGCAACTCCAGCTCCAGCAACATGACCATTCTGTGATCTGATTGATGCCATGATCTCTTCTTCTTCTTCTAATTCGGCAAAGGCTTCAAATTCTGGGTTCTGAAGATCACACGACGACGAAACAAACGATGGTGAGCTTGGCCCTGATGATGATGAAACTGACGGCACAATAGGGGAGGATGGTACGGATGATGCTACGGATGAACTGGTTGGTGACGATGGTGGTAATGGCACAAAACGAGCAATAGCGAGTTCTTGATCTAATCGTTGCAAACGGCCTTGAAGATCTCTTGTCCAAATACTAGATTCGGACATGCACTATTTCTGAAATTTGCAACATTTAAACAAGTTAGAACCTCGTAAAGAAATAGAAGACAAGAATATACGTCATTACAAGCCACGGCATTGGCGATACAACAAATTTCAAACAATGATACACAAAATCACAATCGGCAAGCCATAAATACACACGGCAAAATCACACAAATAATCGGCAACACAAGCAAATTTCGGCAAAGCATCAATATAATTCGGCAATAAGGGATCAAAAATCGAAAAGTTCATGAGCATGTAATCGCTAAGTCTAATTTCTTTTAAATTTGTTCTAACTCTCGAAGTACGTGGAGCAGAGGAGATAACGGTGCAATGGACTGATACAGCCCCCGGTAGTATCATGCTTAATCCGATATACCTCAAGAGTTTGAACCACACAACATGTTTTATCTTCGAAGAAAATAGGCCACATATGTCAAGTTATGTTCTAGCGTCTAAAGTGAGGTGATGCTTCGGCACAAGCTGTCGACTAGGTCGTGCGGATTTTACGTTTCAAAGGTCATTACAATCACGGAGGGCGAACCCCCTACAGGAACCAGGCAGGACTCGTTGTTAGACACCACGGAGGGCGAACCCCCTATCGACTCACTCACCGAGAATGAACATCAGTCTATGGGCCTTGAGATCCAGTTAAACAAACCTGAGAACCATATCTATGATAATAACTTCCCCATACTTTGTAAAACAAACACGGATCCCTAGCGGTCTCAAGTGTTGATTAAAACCGCCCTCAACCTCATAGAAGTAATACTATTACCGAAGAAACGCTTATATGCGTGGGGGGGAAATATCCCGCGTTTCCCAATCTACATAGAAACGGCCTCCGACATAGCACCATTCACATGAAGGGTTTTGGTTATGATCAACAAAAGAGGCTTCACCTACATGTTACACTTTAGAAACTACAATAAACTCAAACATACACAACACTATCAACTTCCTAGAAATTAAACTAAGTGACTACCAACATACATCAATATATCATGCAACTTTCGAAATTTAAACTCTACATGCCAAAGCATATTTCTACTTTACAAAATCCCAAAATAAACTTAAAATTTACAACTTTACAACTTCACAACAAAAATTTCCAGCAACATTATATACACAACAAATTCATAAAACAAGCTTTTATAATCCCCGGCAACGGCGCCAAAAATTGATGTGAGCCGAAGCTCGCATGCAATAATAACCCTACAAAAATATCGTTAGTAGTATGAGCAAGTAGGGATCGTTCTAGGCCGGGGATTAAGGGTACCTGAGATATGAAATTGTTAGACAAACATATATACATATATACAAAATCGTCACACACATATGGGGGTATAAAATGGTTCGGCAGCCCTAATACTAGGCACGGCACATAAAAGCAGAAAATAAATCCTAGGTCTAATATGTACAAGTGATCATCATCTTTCACAAAACATTTAGCACATAGACTCTTTAACGAATAAATTCACATGCAAGAAAGTAAGGAACAAGTATCAACATGCTCAAGTTCAAAATTAGTTCCAACTACAACTTAGTTGTAAGACCTCTCAAGTTTTAAGACCGAACTTTTGGTTATGGGCCCTAAAGTTATGTTAATCCTTTTGAGACTTAACAATTGTGCGCAATGATCTAAATTGGAGACATGCAAAACAAGCAAGGTTGTCAATCATCTTATTTTAACATGTAAGAAATCCAAAGTATTATACCCTAGGTGAGCAAAACAAATCAAAACAACCTTTTGAGTATCTAGCCATATTTGTTATTACTCGGGTTTGATGAAACCTAACATCTAGATTTACATGCTACAAGCCAATACTAATGTTTCGGTTTTTAAGTCCCACTCCTTAGATTTCTAACCAATTTTGAACCTAAAACATGCATCTATACCACTGTCCTCATTATCTAACATACGAATTTACAAGTTACATATTACAAATTAGCATGCAAAATCATTGTTCTTTGTCGAAACCTAAACATAAATCTAAGCATCGATTTAAATAAGTCTTTAACATATAATTTATAAAACCAAAATCGGTTTACACATAGACATATAAACCAAACCCAAACATACATGAATGTTTCATAGACAAAATCAAACATAACTAGACAAAAAGTACTAAACCGAAAGAGGGGAGTGGATCACACTTTGAGACACCTTGAGAGCTTCTTTTGGTGTGGATCCGGTGCTGTGTAGGTGAAGGGATGAGGCTGCACGATTTAGGAGGTTCGGCAGGGATTTTCCAAGTTTCGGCAGAAACTTGGTTGGTGGTGGATGATGGTTTCGGGTTTAGGTTTTTGTCTAGGAAGTTTGGGGAATTTTGGTAGAGTTTCGGCCTTGTGTTTAGCTTGAGATGAGATCCCTTTTTTGATGGGAGCAGGCTTCTATATATAGGAGAAAAGGTCTGTGCAGTTTGAAGCCTTTCCTTGTTCAAATCGGCAAAGAAATCTTCAGTAAATAAGGTTTACCAATCCAAGTTGGCATAGGCTTTTCTTTCTGTATCGAACAAAGAAACCTTGCTTGGTCAACTTATAATTTCTTCTTGGCCGTTTCATAGCTCTTTGGAATGATTTGGCATGCTTGCCGCCAATTGAAGTTATTACCGGAAATTCCACTCTGCTCGCGAGTATAGACTTTGCTAGTACCGGGTGCAAGCGAGGCTTTTTGGCGGGTCGCGCGAACATGCATGCAGGCATGCGCGGATGGTTGGCGAGCGGACAAGTACTGGTGAAGCTGCTGGCGGATGAAGCTTGGCGGATGAAATCCGGCGGATGAGACTTGGCGGATGAGCTGGCGGATGAGACCTTTGCATCTTCAGTCGAGTATAACTTTTTCTTCAATGCTCTGATTGATGCGATTTCAAATCTTAGATAAACTAGACACAAATTGCCATCTCCCCATAAAACAGTTTGATCAAAATCCTTGTGAATTGACGGGAATGAGTTTTTGAAGTTGGGACAAAGTCCCAGGAAAATCCTGGAAGTCCCTGGATTGAAATGCTCGGACTGCCGTTTTGCAGCCAACTTTTGGGTGACTTCCCGAACTCCGATTGATCTGAAATTTTAACACAACATTCCTCAGCATATGAATATTAAGCACGCCAAACTTCATAGAATTTGGACAAGGATAGATCACACTTGCATTCATCTCAAAATCACGAAAAAGACATATTTTGCATTATTTTCTAGATTTCTCAAACTTAGTCATTTTTCGGATTCTTAACCATTTTTCGCCAAACTCTACCAAATTGACACTAAACTATATTATGACTCTATCTTAGACAAATAAGGGTTAAACAAAGCATAAACGAGGGCATAAGCATATAATATCGTCGCACATTGTGCTCCTATCAATCATCACCTTTCACACAATCACTAAACACAAATCTCATTACACATGCAACGAAATTAAAACAAGTAATAGGGCAGCAAGCATAAAATCGGATTCTAGATTAATTAAGTTCCAATTTAATTAGAGCCTTCGCGGAACATCTAATTATTCAAAACATCACAAGTATTTAGAATTAACTTCGCGTATAATCCTAAACATGGTACTAATCGGTTTAAGAACACTTCGCGTAGAAATTAAACACAATTAGCACATAAGCACAATATGTCGAATTGGAACATGTTAGCAGGTATGGCGTCACTCATCCCACATCGACATGTAAATTTCCAGAATTACTCGAGCCCTTAGATTAATACATATCAAAACATAACATGCGTATGAATCAATATATATTAAATCGGCATATGAATTTAATACCTAGATAACACTCATGGCCTTTCGAATGCATCTAGATATCTCCTTCGGTTGCACACGAATTAAGGAAATAAACCTAATTAATTCAAGAAAACAAATAAAATCCTACTGCCCATCATACATATTCAATCAAATCACATGCATAATTCGGTAATCAAACACAAAATAACCAAACATTTATTACAAAGATTCGGAAATCCCATGCATAATCAATAATACCGAAAATAAAACCAACAATCCAAACATATTTCATAGACAAAATAATGTTTAAATACAAAGAAACAAGAGCCATGAAATTACAATCCAAATTACAACCTTGATCAAGAGTTCGGCAAAGGATTGGTGTGATGATCGGATGGAATTTTGTGGAAGGGTGATGGATGGTTCGGCCTTGGTTCGGCCTTGGTTCTTGGTAAGAATTTATGGAGATATTTTGGCAGAGGTTCGGCAAGTTTATGTGAGAGAGAGATGATGATTATTCTGAAATTATGTTGTGGTATTTATAGAGGCAAGGGATGCAGCTAGGGTTTACAAAACCTAGTTTTTCTCAAACTTATCCTGCTGGCAGATTTGACCTTCGAGTGAAGATTATGGAATATCTTTCTCTATAAAATAGATATTGAGGTGATTCCAGTTGGGTTGGAAAGTAGACTCCCGTAGCTTTCTATCCATATAAGACTCGAATTCTGATTCATTGTGAACTGTCCGGGAGAGTCCGTGGAAGTTGGATGACGTGCACAGGAATTCTGCCGAATTTGATCAGGATTTGTTGCGATTTTCTTCCTCTATTTTCTGCCGAAAATTCCCAAGAAAATGACTGAATAATTGAGCAATATCTCTTTTGGTTTTCCATGAATTAATTCAGCCAAAAATCTTGCACAAAGGAAGGAATTCAGTCCACATTCATAAACCAAATCCATGTTGAACTCGGCTTGCTTCTTCTTTTCCATTCCGAAATTAATCTTTTTTTTTCTTCTTTAATTCAGCCGAATTCTTCATGGATCAATGCTTGATGGACTGAACAATGGACTAGGCTCATAATTCATTTGGACAATTTATCCAAGAGCTAGCCGTAGCTTTCCCTAGTTGAGCCAGGAAAGCATCCTTTGTGTCTTCTTTTCCTGCTTGCATCAGGGAAACTTCTTTTCTTTTGTTCTTCGACTTCTTCCTTGAAAGGATGAGACTCTAATGCTCCAATATGTTCAGTAGCTCATCACTTACAACCTTGGACACGAAATTGTTGTAGAAAAATAGAAATCCTTCAAAACGGGCAGCAGGTTCTTCCTCTCGGCAGCTCTGACCTTCTTGCATTCAAACCGACATAAATCTCTGCTCAGGAGAGCTTTTTCTGCGATTCCAGTTGCATATGAAACTAGACACACAGGGCTTTCTTCCATATAAATTTCACCTTCAAATTCCTTGTCAATCGTCGGGAATAAATTCAGAAAGTTGGATGTCGGACACTGAAATCTTCTGGAATTCTTGGCATTTTGTTCCACTCCGATTTTAATGATTCTTCCCTTTGTTCAATCCTTAGTATGCCAACTGCAAATGAGAAGAGAAAAATCTATCAAAAGCAAAGTTTATGTTTTACAGATTCAATAAAACATCTCAGAGACTTTGTGAATAGGCTTTTGACAATTTCTGCATTTTTATTCTATTTTCCACATGTTTTCACTTTAATTCCACCAAAACTCTTGACTCTATAACATGACTCTATATTACAACAATAACGGTTAAGCATTGCATAAATGGGGGTAAAAACATATTAAGAAAGTCGCATTTTATGCTCCTATCAGTGATGGGGCTGCTTCTCAGTAGCAAGTGTGCCCGTATCGGATACAGTGCAGGTGTCCGGGTTGGTTGGCGCGTCCGTATCGGGTGCATCAGTCGTATCCGGCAGAAGGGGGGACACAGCAGAAACTGCTGCAACTGGCAATTGGGCAGAAGGTGGTCTCTCGGCAGCTTGTGGTGGCAATGGGGAGGCGTCGGCAGTAGTAGGTGGTTGGCCGGCGGTTTGTGGTGTATCATGCACAAGTAGTTCCTCGACCGTGGGGTTAATGAAAGGCTCGTAGTATGGCTTCAAGCGATGCCCATTAACTTTAAATGCATTCCCCGACACCACACTTTGGATCTCGATGGCACTATGAGAAAAAACTTTAGTAACAATGAATGGTCCAAACCAACGAGATCGAAGCTTACCCGGAAAAAGTTTAAGTCGTGTATTGAATAAGAGAACTTTTTGTCCAACTTGAAACTTTTTCCCTTGAATCATCTTATCATGATACGCTCGTGTCTTCTCCTTGTATATCCAAGCGGCATCATAGGCTTCATTTCAGATTTCTTCAAGTTCATTGAGTTGAAGCTTTCTATGAAGGCCGGCATCATCTATGTTCATGTTGAAGGCTTTGATTGCCCACCATGCTTTGTGCTCTAGCTCAACCAGTAAGTGACATGCTTTGCCATAAACTAACCGAAAAGGAGACATACCTATTGGTGTCTTGTATGCAGTCCTATATGCCCACAAAGCGTCATCGAGACGATCACTCCAATCCTTCCTTGAAGGTCCAACCGATTTCTCTAGAATTTGTGTGATCTCTCGATTACTTACCTCGGCCATGCCACTTGTTTGGGGGTGATAAGGTGTAGATACCTTATGAGTGACTCCTTACTGATGTGAGCCGAAGCTCGCACACAATAATAACCCTACAAAATATCGTTAGTAGTATGAGCAAGTAGGGATCGTTCTAGGCCGGGGATTAAGGGTACCTGAGATATGAAATTGTTAGACACAAAACATATTCACATCTATACAAAAACGTCACATATTGGGGGGGAATAGGCATCGGCAGCATTGCTGCCCTAATACTAGGCACGGCAACATAAAAGCAGAAAATAAATCCTAGATCTAATATGTACAGGTGATCATCATCTTTCGCAAAACATTTAGCACATAGACTCTTTAACGAATAAATTCACATGCAAGAAAGTAAGGAACAAGTATCAACATGCTCAAGTTCAAAATTAGTTCCAACTACAACTTAGTTGTAAGACCTCTCAAGTTTTAAGACCGAACTTTTGGTTATGGGCCCTAAAGTTATGTTAATCCTTTTGAGACTTAACAATTGTGCGCAATGATCTAAATTGGAGACATGCAAAACAAGCAAGGTTGTCAATCATCTTATTTTAACATGTAAGAAATCCAAAGTATTATACCCTAGGTGAGCAAAACAAATCAAAGCAACCTTTTGAGTATCTAGCCATATTTGTTATTACTCGGGTTTGATGAAACCTTACATCTAGATTTACATGCTACAAGCCAATACTAATGTTTCGGTTTTTAAGTCCCACTCCTTAGATTTCTAACCAATTTTGAACCTAAAACATGCATCTATACCACTGTCCTAATTATCTAACATACGAATTTACAAGTTACATATTACAAATTAGCATGCAAAATCATTGTTCTTGTCGAAACCTAAACATAAATCTAAGCATCGATTTAAACAAGTCTTTAACATATAATTTATAAAACCAAAATCGGTTTACACATAGACATATAAACCAAACCCAAACATACATGAATGTTTCATAGACAAAATCAAACATAACTAAACAAAAAGTACTAAACCGAAAGAGGGGAGTGGATCACACTTTGAGACACCTTGAGAGCTTCTTTTGGTGTGGATCCGGTGCTGTGTAGGTGAAGGGATGAGGCTGCACGATTTAGGAGGTTCGGCAGGGATTTTCCAAGTTTCGGCAGAAACTTGGTTGGTGGTGGATGATGGTTTCGGGTTTAGGTTTTTGTCTAGGAAGTTTGGGGAATTTTGGTAGAGTTTCGGCCTTGTGTTTAGCTTGAGATGAGATCCCTTTTCTGATGGGAGCAGGCTTCTATATATAGGAGAAAAGGTCTGTGCAGTTTGAAGCCTTTCCTTGTTCAAATCGGCAAAGAAATCTTCAGTAAATAAGGTTTCCCAATCCAAGTTGGCATAGGCTTTTCTTTCCGTATCGAACAAAGAAACCTTGCTTGGTCAACTTATAATTTCTTCTTGGCCGTTTCATAGCTCTTTGGAATGATTTGGCATGCTTGCCGCCAATTGAAGTTATTACCGGAAATTCCACTCTGCTCGCGAGTATAGACTTTGCTAGTACCGGGTGCAAGCGAGGCTTTTTGGCGGGTCGCGCGAACATGCATGCAGGCATGCGCGGATGGTTGGCGAGCGGACAAGTACTGGTGAAGCTGCTGGCGGATGAAGCTTGGCGGATGAAATCCGGCGGATGAGACTTGGCGGATGAGCTGGCGGATGAGACCTTTGCATCTTCAGTCGAGTATAACTTTTTCTTCAATGCTCTGATTGATGCGATTTCAAATCTTAGATAAACTAGACACAAATTGCCATCTCCCCATAAAACAGTTTGATCAAAATCCTTGTGAATTGACGGGAATGAGTTTTTGAAGTTGGGACAAAGTCCCAGGAAAATCCTGGAAGTCCCTGGATTGAAATGCTCGGACTGCCGTTTTGCAGCCAACTTTTGGGTGACTTCCCGAACTCCGATTGATCTGAAATTTTAACACAACATTCCTCAGCATATGAATATTAAGCACGCCAAATTTCATAGAATTTGGACAAGGATAGATCACAGTTTCATTCATCTCAAAATCACGAAAAAGACATATCTTGCAATATTTTCCAGATTTCTCAAACTTAGTCATTTTTCGGATAATTAACCATTTTTCATCAAAACTCTATCAAATTAACACTAAACTATATTATGACTCAATCTTAGACAAATAAGGGTTAAACAAAGCATAAACGAGGGCATATGCAAATAATATCGTCGCACATTGTGCTCCTATCAACTACCCCACACTTATCCTTTGCTAGTCCCTTAGCAAACTAAATTAAACTAGATTCTAAACAAACTATTGCCCCTAACAATTTGTCTCAGGCTCGTATGTACACATAACTTTCAAGTTAATGCATGAGAATGCTAAGCACGAAAATTCCAAGTTTCATGAACATGTGACATCAATATAAACATATAGGAGCAAAAAGGTAAGCATGTAAGCATGTTAAAGCTAACCCAATCCTCCTCACTAGGCATACTCTCTTCTTTTCTCTCGAAGCATGGTTATTCACTCAATAGTATATGCAAGTGAAAGATAATGAATTACGAAGAGTGACTTGCATATATCAAAGAAACGAAAGCACTTTGTGAATTTTTATGGAAAAACCTCATATGACAACTATATGCACCAATGAACCAAAGCCATAAGCTTACTCTTGAGATAATCTCCACAAATCAAGTTTAACCATCTTAAGAATCACGAAAAAGATCAATAATAAGGTTGTAATGGGGCTAGGCTAAGAGGTATTCGATATTTGGATAAGGAGGCTCAAAACGTCACCATGCGCTTTAGCAAAGCTCGAATCTCCTTATGTCTTCTCGCCGAAAAGGGTCAAATTTCATCTTGTTGGACCCATACTTCATTCTTTTCTTCCCATAATATTACAACAATACTCAAGACAATAGCCATGCACAAAATTTTTTCAAGCCTATGCCGTACCTTATTTCTCATATTTTCTTTCTGTCTCTCGGCATTTTTCTTTCTTTTGGTCCGAGCATTCTTCTTTTCTCTTTTCTTTTTCTAAGGCACGGCATACATACATTTTTCATATACTTTTATGGCTAAGTCTACCCCACACTTATTCTTCTTCATCACACACGCGAAAACGCCTTCAAAAATCAAGCTTTGCCAACACATAAGGTAAAGGCATCACTATATTAAGCTCATGGAAAGTGTTTAAGGGTGATGAAAGAAAAGGCTCAACATAGGCTCAAAGGGGGTTTACTAAGGTGTCCCATGACGGGCACAAATAGGCACATGCTTTATTTGGCTTTAGTGGTAAACCTAAAAGATCTTTTCAATCACATTCAAAATCAAGGTATTTTATGATATAAACGTTTCGAAAATCAACAAGAGTAAGTTCTAGCATACTAGAGTTCATTAAAAAGCTATGGCACATAGTCATCGAATAATCAAAGAATTATGAGGTTTCATGCTTCCTACGAATCTATCGAATTTTATCTTTTTATCTCTCAAGAAGAAAGCAAATTGGCTCTAAAGCTCACATAGGTTATGATCGAAATAAACTAGCTAAAACATGCATGCTTCATAATCAACAAGTCCTACATGCTCTTACCAATGCACATAATCCATGAAACTTATAATTTAATAGTATGCACAACCATCATCTATGTATGCAAAGAGGAGAAAAACATCATTGACATATTAGGGGCATCCTAAGACTCAAAACAAACAAATTAAACACTCTATTTTTGTGGAACATTTTTCTGAATTTTTCTTTTCTAAACTAAGCACACGAAAACAAAAACAAAAACGGAACATGCTATCCCACCCCACACTTAGAAAATTACATTGTCCTCAATGTAAGCACAAAACAATATCAATGAATTTCCTAAGCATGCAATAGTCTAACACATTCCAACAAATCATCACAAATCAAAGTAGAAGAGAAGGGTTAAGAAAATTCAAACTCTCGGTGATGGCTCCTTCACTTTTCTTTGATCGACATGGGTTGCCTCCCAAGTAGCGCTTTGTGTTTATAGTCCATAGCCTAGACTTTTCACCGTGTTTTTCATGTGTTCATCGTGCTCCAAAGCATTCCAAATCGGCAAGAAGAAGTTCAATGAGAAGATCGTTGCATGAAGTGTCCGATTCGGCATTTGAATAGGTGATTGTATCTTGCGTTGTATCGGAGGCAGCGGAAGGCGTGTCCGAGCCAGCGGATGGTGTGTCTGAGCCAGCGGATGGTGTGTCCGACCTCGGTTCCGCCGTATCTGGCGTGTCCAAGTGTGTATCCACCTCTGGTCCGGCCTCTTGTGCTCGTGTATCAACTCTGCCGGCAATGGCAGGTCCGGCAGGTGGTGGTGGTGCGGCTGTAAACGGCGGCGGCTGCATGGCAGAATGATGCGTGTCCGGCAGGGTGGTACCGGATGCGTCTTGTTTGCCCGTGTCTGTCCTCATGGTGATGCTGCCGGCAATTGCAGGTCCGGCAGCCACTTGGTGTGGTGGTGGCTCGGTTGCAGCAGGAATGCATGAAGGTGGCTCAGCCTCAAGTTGTGGTGGTGATGGAATAGCCTCGGTTGGTGTAGGTAGATCGGCATTTGGCTTGTCTTGCACATTGAGTTCCTCGATTGTGGGGTGTAAAAAGGGCTCGTAGTAAGGCTTCAACCGGTGTCCATTGACCTTGAATGTTTCTCCCGACACCACACTTTGAATCTCGATAGCACCATGAGGAAAAACTTTAGTAACAATGAATGGTCCAAACCAACGAGATCGAAGCTTACCCGGAAAAAGTTTAAGCCTTGCGTTGAATAAGAGAACTTTTTGTCCAACTTGAAACTTTTTCCCTCGAATCATCTTATCATGGTAGGCTCGAGTCTTCTCCTTATAGATCCATGCGGCATCATAGGCTTCATTACGGATTTCTTCAAGTTCGGTGAGTTGAAGCTTTCTATGAAGACCGGCATCATCAATGTTCATGTTGAAGGCCTTGATTGCCCACCATGCCTTGTGCTCTAGCTCAACCGGCAAGTGACATGCTTTGCCATAAACTAACCGAAAAGGGGACATGCCAATCGGTGTCTTGTATGCAGTCCTATAAGCCCACAAAGCATCATCGAGACGATCACTCCAATCCTTCCTTGAAGGTCCAACCGATTTCTCCAAAATGTTCTTGATCTCTCGATTACTTACCTCGGCCATACCACTTGTTTGGGGGTGATAAGGTGTAGATACCTTATGTGTGACTCCATACTTCCTCAATAAGGCTTCAATAGTGCGGTTACAAAAATGGGATCCTCCATCGCTAATCAAGACCCTTGGAACTCCAAAATGTGAGAAGATGTTGGTCTTGAGAAACTCGGCTACCACTTTGGCATCATTGGTGCGTGTAGCCCTTGCTTCGATCCACTTTGACACATAATCCACCGCAAGCAATATGTAGAGAAAACCCTTACTTGAAGGAAACGGTCCCATGAAATCAATACCCCATAAATCGAAAATTTCTACCTCAATGATAGGCGTGAGCGGCATTTGGTCTCGAGCACCAATGTTCCCCATTCTTTGGCATCTATCACATGCTTTGCAAAACATGAATGCATCTCTAAAAATCGTAGGCCAAAAGAATCCACACGTAAGTACCTTCAAAGCCGTCTTCTTTGGTCCAAAGTGTCCACCACAAGCTTCACTATGACAAAAAGCAAGGATGGATCGATGCTCATTCTCCGGCACACATCTTCTAATAACTTGATCACCACATTGCCTCCATAAGTACGGATCATCCCACAAGAAGTGTCGAGCTTGCTTCCTTATTCTCTTTTGTTGGTGGCTCGGCATCTCTTTGGGAAATCGGTTTGTGGCAAGAAAATTGGCAATGTCGGCATACCAAGGCTCAAGTACTTCAAGTCGAAAAAGTTGCTCATCCGGAAAGGTCTCTATTAGGGGTAGCCGATCCTCCTCTTGCACAAGTCTACTCAAATGATCGGCTACAACATTCTCTACTCCTTTCTTGTCTTTAATCTCAATGTCGAACTCTTGAAGCAAAAGAATCCATCGAATAAGCCTCGGCTTAGCATCCTTCTTCGTCATAAGATATCTCAAAGCGGCATGATCACTATAAACAATAACTTTGGAATTCAAAAGATATGATCGAAATTTTTCCAAAGCAAAGATTACCGCTAAGAGTTCCTTCTCCGTTGTTGTGTAATTGAGTTGTGCATCGTTGAGAGTCCTTGAAGCATAGTAAATGGCGCATGGCTTCTTCTCAATTCGTTGTCCAAGTACCGCTCCAAGTGCATAATCACTAGCATCACACATCAACTCAAACGGCTCGTCCCAATTAGGGGAAACAAGTATAGGTGCCGTACACAATAGCATCTTTAATCGGCAAAAGGCTTGCTCACAAGCTTCCGACCACTCAAACGTCACCTCCTTTTGTAACAAGTTGCTTAATGGCTTGGCAATTGAAGAGAAGTCTTTGATAAATCGACGATAAAACCCCGCATGGCCAAGAAAACTTCTCACATCCTTCACACACCTAGGGCTCGGCAATGCTTGAATTAGCTCCACCTTGGCTTTGTCAACCTCTAAGCCTCTTGCCGAAATTATATGCCCTAGAACAATGCCTTGCGTGACCATGAAGTGACACTTCTCCCAATTGAGCACAAGATTTGTCTCTACACACCTCTTAAGTATCTTCTCCAAGTTCCCCAAACATGCATCGAAGGTGCCTCCATACACACTAAAATCATCCATAAATACTTCGATAATGTCTTCAATAAAATCCGAGAAGATAGCATACATACATCTTTGAAAAGTGCCGGGTGCGTTGCAAAGTCCGAATGGCATCCGCCGATAAGCAAACGTGCCAAATGGACAAGTAAAAGTGGTCTTCTCTTGATCGTCCGGGTGTATCATGATTTGATTGTAGCCACTATATCCATCAAGAAAGCAATAGTAAGAATGACCGGCTAACCTCTCTAGCATTTGATCCATAAACGGCAAAGGCATGTGATCCTTCCTCGTTGTAGCGTTGAGCTTCCTATAGTCGATGCACATCCTATGACCGGTTACAAGTCTTTGTGGCACAAGCTCATTCTTCTCATTCTTGACAACCGTTACACCACTCTTCTTCGGCACTACTTGTACGGGAGATATCCACTTACTATCCGAAATTGGGTAGATCACCCCACAATCAAGCAACTTGATAATCTCATCCTTTACAACCTTCATCATGGGAGGGTGAAGTCGACGTTGAGCTTCCTTTGTCGGCTTTGCTCCTTCTTCCAACAAAATACGATGAACACAAGTAGTAGGGCTTATTCCCTTGATATCCGCTAAGGTCCAACCTATGGCGGTCTTGTACTTCTTAAGCACACAAATCAAATCCTCCTCTTGCTTCTTACTAAGCATTGAAGACACAATAACCGGTAGTGTATCTCCTTCTCCAAGATAAGCATATTTCAAATGACTAGGGAGCTCTTTAAGTTCTAACTTTGGGGCCTCTTCCACACTTGGTCGAAATTTTGTTGTGGCACTTGGAATTGACAAGAACGAATTATAGGGTGGGGCATAGGGTCGAGCCTCTAGCTCGGCAGCAACTTTCCTCATACTCGGCTCTATCATAAATGGCTCGGCAATGATACCTTGCTCGGCACTTCTTGGCTTGGCCGGCCCTTCTTTCTCATCCTTATGCACGATTCGTTCTCCCCTCTTGTCAAATCCGACCCCTTGCTCAATCGCTAATTGCTATGCGTCGAGCGAGGTCGACATAACTTGCTCGACCTCCTCCAAAACATCAATGGCACAACCCTCCTTGAAATCAATATTAGGGAACTTCATGGCATCAAACACATTGAACTTTATCATCTCACCATCAAATTCCATAGTTAGGTTGCCCTCGGCCACATCTATCTTTGTGCGCGCAGTCCTCATGAATGGTCGCCCTAAAAGCAATTGAGTGTTGTTGACCGGCGAATCCTCCATCTCAACCACATAAAAATCGGCGGGGAATATCAATTGGTTGACTTGCACCAACACATCCTCTACATACCCTTCTGGATATTTGCTTGAGCGATCCGCAAGTTGAATGATGACATTATCCTTCTTGAGAGGCCCTATACTCAACGTTTGATACACATTGAGTGGCATGACATTGATCGATGCTCCCAAATCCAACATAACATCCTCAAACCGCGTATTGCCTATGACACAAGGCACATTGAAGCTTCCCGGATCCTTCATCTTTGGTGGCAACTTCCTTTGAATAACGGCCGACACCGTCTCGCTCATAGTTACCACACGAGTCTCTCTAGTATGCCTTCTAGCCGTGCAAAGCTCCTTCAAAAACTTAGCATACTTCGGTACTTGCTTAATGCATTCCAACAAAGGGATGTTGACTTGTACTTTCCGGAAAATCTCCAATACCTCTTCATCGGATTTGTCCTTCTTTGTTCTATCAAAACGTGAAGGGAATGGGGCACTAGATGATGACACCCCTCCCTTGCTTGCTTGGTTCGGCAATACCTCATTCTTTGATGTGGCGGGATCGTACTCAAGCTCGTTACGCAGCCCCTTGTCTCTCTTATTGTGGTCGGCATCATTACCTTGCTCGGCATTCAAGCTCTTCTCGGCAACATGAGTGCTGCCGGCAGTATCTTGGCTGGTTGCTTCATGCTCGGCTGCATGGCTCTCCTCGGCATCTCCATCATGGCTGCCGGCAATGACAGGTCCGGCAGCCATTTCATCCTCATTTATTTCCTTGAAAGTCACTCGCTTCTTCTTTGGACTTGTTGGAGGAAACAACTCTCTTCCGCTACGAGTTTGAATCACTTTGGCTTGCTCGTTCCTCGGATTGGGAATAGTATTGCTTGGCAACTTTCCTTGCTCATTAAATCTTCCCATAAAATCCACAACTTGCCCCATTTGAGTTTTGAGCTCACCAATGTCCTTTTGATGATTTTGTTGTCCCGCGAGTAATGCTTGAGTAGCACTTGACAATGATTGAATCAAAGCATCGTAGTTCGGATTGCTTGGCGAAGCTTGGCCTTGGCCTTGGCTCGGCCCTCCTTGTGGCTGGTTCGGCAATGCATTAAAGTGACCTTGGTTCGGCATGTATGGCTGCCGAGGCACAAATGGTGGCCTCGGTGCAAATGGCGCTCCTCCCTCTCTCGGTTGCATAGGTGCTCTAAGCACGTTATCATTGTTCGCCCATCGAAAGTTCGGATGATCATTGAACCTTGGATTGAAATTGCCAAATCGTTGGCCTCCTTGAAAACCAATGGCATTGCACTCCTCAACTCCCTCATTAACTCCAAATTGAGGACATTGTTCGGTCTCATGGCCCTCGGTGCATATTCCACAAACACTAACACGCTTCTTCATCAAATTACTCACCAAGTCGGTGAGCTTGTCCACTTTATCTTCTAACTTTGAGCTCGAAGACGTCTCATGTACTTTTTCGTTCCTTTGCACATTCCCTCGTGCCATGCCAAATTGTTGGTTGTTCAAGGCACGAACTTCCAACAAACTTCTTGCCGCTCCGGCGTTCAACTCCAAAAAGCTACCTCCCACGGCCGAGTCAAGAAACTCTCTCTCCATGACGCGCAATCCCTCATAGAAATATTGTAGCAAGAGTCCATCGCTAATGCCATGCGATGGACACAAAGAAACTAGGGACTTGAACCTCTTGTAGTAGTCGAAGAAAGTCTCATCTCCGGCTTGCTTCACACTTGTAATTTGCTTCCTCAGATCAGTGATACGTGAAGCAGGAAAGTACTTGAGCAAAAACTCATCCATCATAGTACTCCACGAAACAATACGACCACTAGGCACCTCAAACAACCACTCCTTTGCTTGGTCTTCTAATGAGAACGGAAATGCCTTCATTTTGAAGTGTTGCAAATCGGTCCCTCTTGGGCACATAGACTCCGTGGTGAAGTTAAACCACTGCAGATGCTTATTAGGGTCCTCACTCGGCATCCCATAAAATGACTTCAGCTTATGGAGGAATCCACTCCTCAATTCAATCTCTCCAGTCTTTTCAGCTTCCAAGGGAGGATAAGTAATATTAGAAGGAGCAACTCCAGCTCCAGCAACATGACCATTCTGTGATCTGATTGATGCCATGATCTCTTCTTCTTCTTCTAATTCGGCAAAGGCTTCAAATTCTGGGTTCTGAAGATCACACGACGACGAAACAAACGATGGTGAGCTTGGCCCTGATGATGATGAAACTGACGGCACAATAGGGGAGGATGGTACGGATGATGCTACGGATGAACTGGTTGGTGACGATGGTGGTAATGGCACAAAACGAGCAATAGCGAGTTCTTGATCTAATCGTTGCAAACGGCCTTGAAGATCTCTTGTCCAAATACTAGATTCGGACATGCACTATTTCTGAAATTTGCAACATTTAAACAAGTTAGAACCTCGTAAAGAAATAGAAGACAAGAATATACATCATTACAAGCCACGGCATTGGCGATACAACAAATTTCAAACAATGATACACAAAATCACAATCGGCAAGCCATAAATACACACGGCAAAATCACACAAATAATCGGCAACACAAGCAAATTTCGGCAAAGCATCAATATAATTCGGCAATAAGGGATCAAAAATCGAAAAGTTCATGAGCATGTAATCGCTAAGTCTAATTTCTTTTAAATTTGTTCTAACTCTCGAAGTACGTGGAGCAGAGGAGATAACGGTGCAATGGACTGATACAGCCCCCGGTAGTATCATGCTTAATCCGATATACCTCAAGAGTTTGAACCACACAACATGTTTTATCTTCGAAGAAAATAGGCCACATATGTCAAGTTATGTTCTAGCGTCTAAAGTGAGGTGATGCTTTCGGCACAAGCTGTCGACTAGGTCGTGCGGATTTTACGTTTCAAAGGTCATTACAATCACGGAGGGCGAACCCCCTACAGGAACCAGGCAGGACTCGTTGTTGGACACCACGGAGGGCGAACCCCCTATCGACTCACTCACCGAGAATGAACATCAGTCTATGGGCCTTGAGATCCAGTTAAACAAACCTGAGAACCATATCTATGATAATAACTTCCCCATACTTTGTAAAACAAACACGGATCCCTAGCGGTCTCAAGTGTTGATTAAAACCGCCCTCAACCTCATAGAAGTAATACTATTACCGAAGAAACGCTTATATGCGTGGGGGGGAAATATCCCGCGTTTCCCAATCTACATAGAAACGGCCTCCGACATAGCACCATTCACATGAAGGGTTTTGGTTATGATCAACAAAAGAGGCTTCACCTACATGTTACACTTTAGAAACTACAATAAACTCAAACATACACAACACTATCAACTTCCTAGAAATTAAACTAAGTGACTACCAACATACATCAATATATCATGCAACTTTCGAAATTTAAACTCTACATGCCAAAGCATATTTCTACTTTACAAAATCCCAAAATAAACTTAAAATTTACAACTTTACAACTTCACAACAAAAATTTCCAGCAACATTATATACACAACAAATTCATAAAACAAGCTTTTATAATCCCCGGCAACGGCGCCAAAAATTGATGTGAGCCGAAGCTCGCACACAATAATAACCCTACAAAATATCGTTAGTAGTATGAGCAAGTAGGGATCGTTCTAGGCCGGGGATTAAGGGTACCTGAGATATGAAATTGTTAGACACAAAACATATTCACATCTATACAAAAACGTCACATATTGGGGGGAAATAGGCATCGGCAGCATTGCTGCCCTAATACTAGGCACGGCAACATAAAAGCAGAAAATAAATCCTAGAACTAATATGTACAGGTGATCATCATCTTTCGCAAAACATTTAGCACATAGACTCTTTAACGAATAAATTCACATGCAAGAAAGTAAGGAACAAGTATCAACATGCTCAAGTTCAAAATTAGTTCCAACTACAACTTAGTTGTAAGACCTCTCAAGTTTTAAGACCGAACTTTTGGTTATGGGCCCTAAAGTTATGTTAATCCTTTTGAGACTTAACAATTGTGCGCAATGATCTATATTGGAGACATGCAAAACAAGCAAGGTTGTCAATCATCTTATTTTAACATGTAAGAAATCCAAAGTATTATACCCTAGGTGAGCAAAACAAATCAAAGCAACCTTTTGAGTATCTAGCCATATTTGTTATTACTCGGGTTTGATGAAACCTTACATCTAGATTTACATGCTACAAGCCAATACTAATGTTTCGGTTTTTAAGTCCCACTCCTTAGATTTCTAACCAATTTTGAACCTAAAACATGCATCTATACCACTGTCCTAATTATCTAACATACGAATTTACAAGTTACATATTACAAATTAGCATGCAAAATCATTGTTCTTGTCGAAACCTAAACATAAATCTAAGCATCGATTTAAACAAGTCTTTAACATATAATTTATAAAACCAAAATCGGTTTACACATAGACATATAAACCAAACCCAAACATACATGAATGTTTCATAGACAAAATCAAACATAACTAAACAAAAAGTACTAAACCGAAAGAGGGGAGTGGATCACACTTTGAGACACCTTGAGAGCTTCTTTTGGTGTGGATCCGGTGCTGTGTAGGTGAAGGGATGAGGCTGCACGATTTAGGAGGTTCGGCAGGGATTTTCCAAGTTTCGGCAGAAACTTGGTTGGTGGTGGATGATGGTTTCGGGTTTAGGTTTTTGTCTAGGAAGTTTGGGGAATTTTGGTAGAGTTTCGGCCTTGTGTTTAGCTTGAGATGAGATCCCTTTTCTGATGGGAGCAGGCTTCTATATATAGGAGAAAAGGTCTGTGCAGTTTGAAGCCTTTCCTTGTTCAAATCGGCAAAGAAATCTTCAGTAAATAAGGTTTCCCAATCCAAGTTGGCATAGGCTTTTCTTTCCGTATCGAACAAAGAAACCTTGCTTGGTCAACTTATAATTTCTTCTTGGCCGTTTCATAGCTCTTTGGAATGATTTGGCATGCTTGCCGCCAATTGAAGTTATTACCGGAAATTCCACTCTGCTCGCGAGTATAGACTTTGCTAGTACCGGGTGCAAGCGAGGCTTTTTGGCGGGTCGCGCGAACATGCATGCAGGCATGCGCGGATGGTTGGCGAGCGGACAAGTACTGGTGAAGCTGCTGGCGGATGAAGCTTGGCGGATGAAATCCGGCGGATGAGACTTGGCGGATGAGCTGGCGGATGAGACCTTTGCATCTTCAGTCGAGTATAACTTTTTCTTCAATGCTCTGATTGATGCGATTTCAAATCTTAGATAAACTAGACACAAATTGCCATCTCCCCATAAAACAGTTTGATCAAAATCCTTGTGAATTGACGGGAATGAGTTTTTGAAGTTGGGACAAAGTCCCAGGAAAATCCTGGAAGTCCCTGGATTGAAATGCTCAGACTGCCGTTTTGCAGCCAACTTTTGGGTGACTTCCCGAACTCCGATTGATCTGAAATTTTAACACAACATTCCTCAGCATATGAATATTAAGCACGCCAAATTTCATAGAATTTGGACAAGGATAGATCACAGTTTCATTCATCTCAAAATCACGAAAAAGACATATCTTGCAATATTTTCCAGATTTCTCAAACTTAGTCATTTTTCGGATAATTAACCATTTTTCATCAAAACTCTATCAAATTAACACTAAACTATATTATGACTCAATCTTAGACAAATAAGGGTTAAACAAAGCATAAACGAGGGCATATGCATATAATATCGTCACACATTGTGCTCCTATCACATACTTCTTCAATAAGGCTTCAATGGTGCGTTACAAAAATGGGATCCTCCATCGCTAATCAAGACTCTTGGAACTCCAAAACGTGAAAAGTTGTTGGTCTTGAGAAACTCGGCTACCACCTTGTCATCGTTGGTGCGTGTAGCCTTTGCTTCGATCCACTTTGACACATAATCAACCGCAAGTAATATGTAGAGAAAGCCCTTACTAGAAGGAAACGGCCCCATGAAGTCAATACCCCAAAGATCAAAAATTTCTACCTCAATGATAGGTGTGAGTGGCATTTGGTCTCTAGCTCCAATGTTCCCCATTCTTTGGCATCTATCACATGCTTTGCAAAACATGAATGCATCTTTAAAAATCGTAGGCCAAAAGAAACCACAAGTAAGAACCTTCAATGCCATTTTCTTTGGTCCAAAGTGCCCACCACAAGCTTCACTATGACAAAAAGCAAGGATAGAGCGATGCTCATTCTCCGGAACACATCTTCGAATAACTTGATCACCACATTGCCTCCATAAATACGGATCATCCCACAAGAAGTGTCGAGCTTGCTTCTTGATCCTCTTTTGTAGGTGGCTCGGCATCTCTTGAGGAAATCGACGTGTAGCAAGGAAATTGACAATGTCGGCATACCAAGGCTCATGTACTTCAAGTCGAAAAAGTTGCTCATCCGGAAAGGATTCCAATAGGGGCAGCCGATCCTCTTCATTCACAAGGCGACTCAAATGATCGGCTACAACATTCTCTACTCCCTTCTTGTCTTTAATCTCAATATCGAACTCTTGAAGCAAAAGAATCTATCGAATGAGCCTCGGCTTAGCATCCTTCTTTGTCATAAGATATCTCAAAGCGGCATGATCACTATAAACAATGACTTTGGAATTCAAAAGATATGATCGAAACTTTTCCAAAGCGAAAATTATCACTCAGCCAGTAGAGACAGCCCAGGCTCAGTAGTTGCCTCCACTGGTTCCCGGGAAGCTGTGCCGGTGATATCCTGATGGCACTCAGCAGGTACTGCACAAAGTCTGGCAGCGGGAGCGATAGCCCATGCTGGAATTGGTCCTCATGAATGGCAACTCAACCATCCTCTGGGTTGCAAGCCGACTCTCCGGCATGTAGAGGCCGTAGATCTACTTCTCCGGGAATATTCCACCTCGTCCGAAAAGCTACAATCTGCCCAGGAGATAATGAGCCCTCCGGCTCATCACAGCTTATGGTTTTATCCCCGTCCACGAGTGTGTGGCGCGAGGCCCCTCCTGGGTGGGCAGTGCCCAAGGACACTCCATAGGGAGCATCCTCCTATCCCAGAGACCTGGACGTCGACGCCTCGCCGGTCGAGCAAGCGCTGGCGTTCGGCCCCGAGGAAGAAGAGGCAAGCCAGTCCTCCATCCTCTCTTGGTCGTCCCTCACCGGTCGCCTAGCGGCCGATCCAGAAATCTCACAGGAGCTCCCAGAATCCATGTAACCAAAAAAAAAAAACCTCCCCCCCCCCTTGCCCGATCAGAAATACAATATAAAAAAAAAAAAAAACAACCGCCGTAGGGCAGTCCGAAGCACATAGTGCCTCAGCACAGCCCACACCGGCCGCTAGGCATCTCAGTCAAAAGTTCCCGGTTCTCGCGGAGATCCGGTCCTACCCAAAGGGCTAATCTAGATACCACTAGCTGCCCATCGGATCCACCCACGAACAAAAAAGGAGGGAGAAGAAACAATTTCAGAATCACAAAGGACTGGGACTCACCGATTAGTGTGCATGACGACGGAAACGCAACAACTGGAAAGCACCGAGCAATTGTGTTGAGCGAGGCTAAACAAGGGATCAGTTCTCAGCCAAACGAAAAACACACGAAGAGGCAAGGGTTTATATGCAGGCTCAACGCCCTTGAATTTCTCCCCCAAACTACTCAGTAGGGCAAGTAAAGCGCCCGCGGATCCGGGCCATCCATCTATGACCGTCTCCTACCGGCACGTGTCCTAGTATTGGTAACTTCCCAGGCCATCATAACTTATGGGACTAATGAAATACCCCCCTCAATGCATGTCAGCCACTTGCCTCGCATGCGGAGGGTAGTTGAAAGAGCAGGGGACATACTCGAACCGTCCCGCCTAGAGCCTACTCCACCTAACGCTGAAATATTCTAACAAATCGAGGTATCCCACCGGAAGAACTGTTCCTCTAACACAGGAGATTTCTTTCCGCAGGCTAGAAATCATGCAGGATTATTATTGTTACCCTTGAAATATTCCAACAAGTACGGGGCATTCTAGCATATATTCCAACGGTACGGGCCATTCCACTGGTTGAATTTATTCCACATTTACAGCCAAAACAAAAAACGGCTCGGTATCCCACCGGGAGAAGTCTTCCGCTAGCACAGGAAACATCTTCCCGCAGGCTAAAAACACTGCACCAATAGTATGTACAGGCTACGATATTCCAACCGTAGTGCCTGCTCCAGTTCAACGATTTTCTAGTCCTCAGTCCATCCAGCTTCGACTATTGGATGCGGTATCGGACCGGCTATGATGGCACTTGCTTATCGTTCTCCTATGGAATAACCGGTTCAGCAAACTGAAACATTCCTACGGACAACTGTGTATGACCTAACGGATCCAATGTACCACCGGGATTTATAAACCCGGGAGACTTGATCCTCTAACACATGACAACTCTTCCTGCAGGCTAAAAACCCTGCACATACATCCCACCTGCAGGAACAAATGCAGCAACGTTGGGACGGCTACTAAGGACTACTCCGGGCCACGCCACCCACCAAGGACTACTCCGGGCCACGCCACCCACCAGGAGACTTAATCCTCTCGTACAGGACAACACTTCCCGCAGGCTAAAAACCCTGCACATACCTCACGCCTGTACGGCTAAGGGTATGAAACGATCGGGGATGTCTCCGGTACCAACACGAGACCGCTTCACCCCGGGAGACTTGATCCTCTCATACAGGACAACTCTTCCCGCAGGCTAAAAACCCTGCACATCCTATATGCCTCCAAGAACAAGAGGCTGTGTGACACGTGGGGACGGCTGCCCAGGATCACTTTGGGCCACGCCACCCACCAGGAACTCCTATAACACAGGGCACGTTTCCCGCTGGTACTGGGTGACCTCTTCAAACTGTTCAAGGCACTCACCGACTACTGTGGCTACCGTTCCTAACTCAGGGAACTCGGTCATCTCATTCGCTATCTTCACCGGGTTATCCCGGAACATAGCATGGCAGATTTCAACGTCACATAATCCCGTTCGCTATCTTCACCGGGTTTTCCCGGAACATAGCATGACGGATTTCAACGCCACATTATCATCTCACGTACTGCATCTTGTACCCATATACAACTGTCAGCATCAACATCATAACTATGCACTCATCACGATATGCATCATCATAACATGTTTATTCAAATGCCCGGCCAAGCCCAATCTTAAACCCGGACTTGGGGAGCTAGGGTACCGGTGGTTAAGTGCCCCAGCGGGTCTGCGGGCCTATAAAGGAAGACATATTTAAGTCCCCATTCAAGATGGCACTTGACCGGTAACTTCGGGGACTTGTTGACAGTAGTCATAGAGAGGCTACCCAGGCCCCCAGACCCGCAGCCAGGACTCCTGGACCCGGCCCAGGGCCCAGGGCCAAAGCATGAACACCTGCACCAGCACCCGGGCAGGTCTTACCTGTGACCTGGGACCGGGAACCGGGGATGGCAACTCCCCAAACAGGGGCCGAAACAGTACAGTAATATGGGCAGAAGGGGGCCAGTCCAACATCGAAGGGTGAGGCCAGTCCTCACACCCGGCAGCCTATATATGAGTCTCAACTACCCTCATTAATAGGTAATCAATACTCCAACTACTCATTTCCGCATAAGTTATCAGTTTATTCCAACTATACTGACTTAGGCATTGGAACGGAATAGACCAGCCCCGCCCGGTATTCCCTTTATTAGCAAGGTTTGCAGGTAGGAATCACACCAAGATCCACCAGTATCTGTGAGTCTATGGATTCAGACAGAAACATAAAGAATGGGCATTTTGCCTGAGCTTGTGTTATGTTTTTTTTTTCAATTTTCCTGACGTGGCTGCTCATGAATTGCCCTCTGTACTTAGTTGAAAACAAAGTTGGAATAGATAACTACTGAAATTATACCTGCTGAACTGGTTCGAATGCCTAGCTAGTTGTGTATAGGAAGGGAAAAAACTAGCCTTTCTCTCAGGCTGAACTGGTTCGAATGCCTAACTAGTTGGACCGCTGAGCCTCTATATGGGTCTAAGATATCAGGATGCCGCGTAGTCCCAACTGTTTGGGTTACCCTCGATACCGTTGCAAGTCACCGCGGCGGACTAGGCCCTCAATCGTTGTTTTCAAGGCAAGGCAATCGTTTGTGTGGTGTGTGGCTTCATCGTGGTAGGAGCAGTACTTACGGGTCTGCGCCCTGTTGAGGTTCCCCTTTGGGTGCTTTCTTTTTGGTGGAGGGGGGATGTTGTTCCCGTTCTCATATAGGATATCCTCATAAGAAGCACACTACCAGAAAAAAGGCTTTTCCCGACGAAATAAAAAAAAACGGCCGACGAAAAAAAAATTTCGTCGGCTATTCCCAAGAATGGCCGACGAAATTTTTTTTTCGTCGCCAAAAAAAAATTTCGTCGGCTATTCCCCTAGAATGGCCGACGAAATTTTTTTTTCGTCGCTAAATGCAAATGTGTCGTGAAATAAGATATGACCGAAATAATGAAATACGTCAACGGTTGAAAAATGATAAGATTCTGACAAAATCTGTGTGCCGAATGTTGCGGTTAACTGTTTTTTACTTCCGTTTTCCTATGGGTAGCCTGACGGTCGGTAAATATTTTGAGGAAAATTTTTATACGATTAGTTGCGTCTCATCGATTTGAAACTATTATCTGTTGAAGGTCAGGCCAAAAAACGTCATTTAGACAGGCCAATTACCATTTCTAAGCGTTTGAAGGGTCGACTCACCCGGTTGACCGTCCCGATCGAGCCTTTAACGTTGTCAGATGTAGTTAGATTTTTTTTCATACATGTATTTAATCTTAACGGTGATATCTGACGGTTGGAATAGATTTTCCAAACTTTTATATTCAAAATCGGAACATATGCACTAATGTTCCTTAACTTGTTTACTAAACGTTTAAGTGAATGTATCGTTTCAAATAGTTACTATACGCTGAGTCTTCAAATGAAAATATGTCGTCAAATAAGATATGACCGAAATAATGAAATACGTCTACGGTTGAAAAATGACAAGATTCCGATAAAATCTGTGTGCCGAAATAATGAAATCAGTCAAAACCCGGTTTACTGTAGATTTGGCATCCGGCGTCCGAATGATGATTGTGATACCATTCCGGAAAGGGAACGACGCCAGGAACAAAACTCGTAGCTTTGCCACGACGTGTGGGCTTTTTCGGGCTTTCGAGTTCGTTTAGGTCCTCAAAACGGCATTTTAGTATGTTTTCATAGAATAGCCGACGAAACATTGCAATTCGTCGGCTATTCTCTGAGTTTAGCCGACGAAACATTGTATTTCGTCGGCTATACTCCAAAAAAAAAAATTTCCAAATCATAGCCGACGAAATTAATATATTTCGTCGGCTATACTCCAAAAAAAAAAAAAATTCCAAAGCATAGCCGACGAAATTAATATATTTCGTCGGCTATACTCCAAAAAAAAAAAATTTCCAAAGCATAGCCGACGAATTAATATATTTCGTCGGCTATTCTCAGAGAATAGCCGACGAAATATATTAATTTCGTCGGCTATTCTCCTTCTAAATTTTTTAAATCCTCCCGCCTTTTTCTCTAAGTATAGCCGACGAAATTAATATATTTCGTCGGCTATTCTCCTTCTAAATTTTTTAAATCCTCCCGCCTTTTTCTCTAAGTATAGCCGACGAAATATATTAATTTCGTCGGCTATTCTCCTTCTAAATTTTTTAAATCCTCCCGCCTTTTTCTCTAAGTATAGCCGACGAAATTAATATATTTCGTCGGCTATTCTCTAAGTATAGCCGACGAAATATATTAATTTCGTCGGCTATTCTCATTCTAAATCTTTTAAATCCTCCCGCCTTTTTTCTCTCCTCCTTCCCTCCCCCTCCTTCGGCCTCCTCCTCCTCCTTCCCCTCCTCCTCCTCCGGCCTCCTCCTTCCCCTCCTCCGGCCTCCTCCTCCGGCCTCCTCCTTCCCCTCCTCCTCCTCCTCCTCCTCCTCCTCCGCCTCCTCCTCCTCCTCCTTCCCCTCCTCCGGCCTCCCCCTCCTCCTCCTCCTCCTCCCCTCCTCCTCCTCCTTCCCCTCCTCCTCCTCCTCCTCCTCCTCCTCCGCCTCCTCCTCCTCCTCCTTCCCCTCCTCCGGCCTCCCCCTCCTCCTCCTCCTCCTCCCCTCCTCCTCCTCCTCCTCCTCCGGCCTCCTCCTCCTCCTTCCCCTCCTCCTCCTCCTCCGGCCTCCTCCTTCCCCTCCTCCGGCCTCCTCCGGCCTCCTCCTCCTTCCCCTCCTCCTTCTCCTCCTCCTTCCCCTCCTCCTCCTTCCCCTCCTCCTCCTCCGGCCTCCTCCTTCTCCTCCTCCTTCTCCTCCTCCTCCGGCCTCCTCCTTCTCCTCCTCCTTCCCCTCCTCCTCCTTCTCCTCCTCCTTCCCCTCCTCCTCCGGCCTCCTCCTTCTCCTCCTTCCCCTCCTCCTCCTTCTCCTCCTCCTCCTCCGGCCTCCTCCTTCTCCTCCTCCTTCTCCTCCTCCTTCTCCTCCTCCTCCGGCCTCCTCCTTCCCCTCCTCCTCCGGCCTCCTCCTCCTTCTCCTCCTCCTTCCCCTCCTCCTCCTTCTCCTCCTCCTTCCCCTCCTCCTCCGGCCTCCTCCTTCTCCTCCTCCTTCCCCTCCTCCTCCGGCCTCCTCCTTCCCCTCCTCCTTCCCCTCCTCCTTCTCCTCCTCCTTCCCCTCCTCCTCCGGCCTCCTCCTTCCCCTCCTCCGGCCTCCGGTATTTTTTTTTGCCCAAAATGCAGTTATAGCCGACGAAATTGACATTATTTCGTCGGCTATACTCCAAAAAAAAAAAAATTTCCAAAGCATAGCCGACGAAATTAATATATTTCGTCGGCTATACTCCAAAAAAAAAAAAAATTCCAAAGCCGACGAAATTAATATATTTCGTCGGCTATTCTCTAAGTATAGCCGACGAAATAGCTCAAATTTCGTCGGCTATAACTTTAAAATATTAATATATTTGACCAAGCATAGCCGACGAAATCATTTTCGTCGGCCATAATTCGTCGGCTATACTTGGAATGGCCGACGAAATTTTCAATTTCGTCGGCCATTGGTATTACCGACGGCGTATTTCCGACGACTTATAGCCGACGAAAAATTCGTCGGTAAAGGGTATAGCCGACGAAATTTTGGCATAGCCGACGAAAAAAATTTCGTCGGCTATTCTCCCATATCTGGTAGTGGCAGTTAAGGTGGAGAATACCTCTTGTCGTCCCGCCGAAATTATTGTGAGGGGGCGGGTTTGTTGGCAGGGCGGGGGCATTCCACCTCGCTGGGGGGTGTCAAAAGTGTCCCTCCGGCGCTACTGGTTCAACCAACTCCTTGGCTTTCTGTCGGATGCGGCTCCTCGGTCATGGCCCTGCAGCCAATTACTTGCCTCCTGCCGGGCGAAGTCAGGTTCCTCCTGACTTCTCTTGTGTTGGTGAGACCCATACGTTTTGTGGTCCGCCTGGGCGTGCCTAATGACCATTGCCATTAGTTCATCGTAACCCTGCGGGATCTCCACCCGCACAGCGTACCAGAATTTTCCGGGCCGGAGACCTTGTTTGAAGGCGGACTCAGCAATCCCCTTGTCCATGTCCCTGGCCCCGGCCGTGGCCGTTTGCCAACGGTTAACGAAAGCTCGCAGCTCTTCGTCTTCTGTCTGCCTGCAGTTGAAGAGAATCGTCGAGGTCCGGGCCCCCTCGACCCGTAATATGAACCGGCCCACGAATCTGTTGGCCAGCTGCTCGAATGCCTCTATAGAATTCGCTGGCAATTTGTAGAACCAGCTAAGTGCCTCCCCGGACAGGGTCTCCTGGAATATGTTGCAGCAAACGGAGTCGGAGTAGCCTTTAGCACACGTTTGGGACCGGAAGCTATCCAGGTGTTGGTATGGGCAGCCGGCCCCTGAGTATGTCAGCTTTAGCGACTTTTGGATGCCCGCTCTTCCAGATTCCATAACCCGGTGTCAGAAGGGTCCGGCCCGCTCATTGAATCGTGCGTTCTCCGGCAGTCTTGCAGCCTTTCTCTCGTTGGCCTCCATTTGGTCCTTCATCTTTGACACAGAGTCAGATAGTATCTGTAGTGCCAGTGAGGTCGAGGTGATGATATGTTTCTCAAATGAGCCGCTATTCCTTCGAGGAGCTGGGATGATCTTTGGTGGTACCGCGTCCGCCGGGAACACGTCTCCCACCTCGCCGGTGTCCCTCTCTCCTCCCGATGACTGGCCCACCTCGTGGTGGGGAGGCTCTTTTGTGGGCGGTGTGAATGACTTTGCCAGAGCTGCATTGCGTTGCTCGCCTCTTTCCAAGGCAGCCACCAGTGCGGCACTGACCGCTTCCATGTCTTGATACCTGGTGGTGGCCTCTGCCCTGTCCCGATCGCTCTCTGCCCGCAAGTGGTTTACTTCTGCTCGCATCTCTTCTATTTCTCCCGCCATATCATACTGGCCTGGACTAGAAGCATCGTCCGGGTTGTCGCTGTTGGGCAGCCGATCTTCCCCTCTATTTGGGGCCTCAAGGGGCGCCGGTACGGGTTCCAGGCTCAAGACTTGGTGGGCTTCTTCTAGGTCTTTCCCGCGTGCAGCCCTGTCGTATTCGCCCATGGTTCCGTCCTGATCTCGGCTAGCGGTAGCGGTCTGACTGTAACCTCCAGCGGGCTGCCCCTGTCCCGCCCCCAGGATTTGGACTAGCACCGGCACCAGAACCCACCGGTCCTCTTGATTTCCTTCCCTCTTTTATCCTGTGCTTCCAGACTTATACGTTTTTTTTTACGACCTGTAGACTGATCGATTCCGTTCCCGCTCGTGTGACAACACAAACTTTTTGTACTCTTCCCACAGACGGCACTAATTGTTTCTGTCTAAATCCGTAGACTCATAGATACTGGTGGATCTTGGTGTGATTCCTGCCTGCAAACCCTGCTAACTAAGGGAATACCAGGATGGGCCGGTCTATTCTGCTCCGATGCCTAAGTCAGTATAGTTGGAATAAACTGATAACTTAAGCGGGAATTAGTAGTTGAAGTATTGATTACCTATTAAAGATGGCAGTTGAGACCCATATATAGGCTACCGGGTGTGAGGACTGGCGTCACCCTTCGATGTGGGACTGGCCCCCTTCTGCACATATTGTTGTACTGTTTCGGCCCCTGTTTGGGGAGTTGCAATCCCCGGTTCCCGGCCCAGGTCACAGGTAAGACCTGCCCGGGCGCTGGTGCAGGTGTTCATACTTTGGCCTCGGGCCTTGGGCCGGGTCCAGGAGTCCAGGCTGCGGGTCTGGGGGCCTGGGTAGCCTCTCTATGGCTACTGTCAACAACTCTAAACCCTAGTCCAAACTCATCAAAGATTGATTCAGGTCATTTTACAAAAGTAAAATACATAAATTTTTAATTTCTGTGATATAATTCCACGTGTTGAAATTTAATTGAGAGGGAAGACCATTAGGTATCACAACATGGTCCTCCTGTCATATTTAAAAATTTCTCAAGATTTATGACATCAATCCTATGTGGCATGCCATGTCACCTAGACACATCATCAATTGAAAAATTCAAGTCATGTTATTCTTAAATGAAAAGAAAACCTTATCCTCTTAATTAAGAAATGTAATTTTGAAAATAAATGTTTAAATGTCCTTCAAAAGTAAGTAAATAGATGCGAAACATATAAAAGGCGGTTAATCCTGCCGTAGAATAAGCTATTACTGCAAAAATCGGTGAATATAACCAACTATCATTAAGAATTTCATCTTTGGACCAAAAACAAGCAAGAGGTGGAATACCACAAAGAGAAAGTGGATGCGTATATACCAAATTTAATTAGTTTATATATAATTATTTTGGTTAATAATTATACCAAATTAGGCAATAATCATACTAAATTTTTTTCATCTAGATAATTTAGTTACCTTACATGAACTATATTAAATTTATTTATAGGTAACAATTACGATACTCAATAAAAAATTTCCATCTTTGCCAATCTTAATTTAATTTTTTGACTTTTTTGACGTATCAAGTTTTCTTACTTTAATGGGTTAATTTATGATATATATATATATATATATATATATATAAGAAATATAGATTCTGAAGTCGAAAATGAATTCATACTAGATGAGTCTGATGAAACATCTTCTTCCCCTAGTTCTGATACATCATCTTCTTCCCCTAGTTCTGATACATCATCTCCAGACATTATCTTAGGATGTAAAGATACCTGTTGTAAAACTATAAATGTTCTTTCAAAACAAGAAGAACAAGAAGAATTATTAATTGATCTAATTGAAAAAATCGATAATCCAGAGTTAAAGACAGAATCATTGACTAATAAAACTAGGGATAATGACCATTTGCACTAAAATGAGTTAAAATTGACCATTCCAATGTTTATTGCCCACTCCAATGAATCTTGACAAAAATACCTAATTACCCTATATTAAACACTAATATCCTCTTTTCTAATCACCCGACCTCTCTCTCTCTCTCTCTCTCTCTCTCTCTCTCTCTCTCTCTCTCTCTCTCTCTCTCTCTCTCTCTCTCTCTCTCTCTCTCTCTCTCTCTCTCTCTCTCTCTCTCTCTCTCAAACCCTTCTCCTCCACTGCCCTCAACCACCAGACCCTTCTACACAGCCTCCTACTCCCACGCGCCCACCGCCGGCTCCAACCACAAGCACCCCAAGATGCGCGGCAATTACACATGCGACCGTTGCGGCCAGCCCAAGCGCAGCCCCACCTGCCACGTCCCTCGTGCCTCCTCCGCCGACTGAGACCAGGACTTCACTGTGTGAGAGAGCCACACGTAGCCATGGTCATGTTCTTGTGGCTGTGTGCTTCTGAGATTCTATGCTTCCGCAATTTCAATTTCATAGATTCGAGTTTCCCCCAATTTCAAAACCCTAGTCTCAAACCTCTGAATTTTATGCCATGTCCTGTTGATTAAGCCGAGCAGTTCTCAAATCGGAAATCATTCATTGAAGCCCAGCCTTCCTTTTCAAGTCATCGTCTTCTGTCTTTGCGACCATCTGATGAGTCACCGAAGCGAGCATCAAGCAATAATAACCCTACAAAATATCGTTAGTAGTATGAGCAAGTAGGGATCGTTCTAGGCCGGGGATTAAGGGTACCTGAGATATGAAATATTCACAAATATACAAAAATGTCACAAATATGGGGGTATAAGAGTTCGGCAACAATGCTGCCCCTACACTAGGCTTGGAATTAAAAACAGAAAATAAATCCTAAACTACTATATACAAGTGATCATCATCTCTCACAAAACATTTAGCACAAAAGACTCTTTAACGTGTAGACTAATATGCAAGAAGGTAAGGAATAAATATGAATGTTGTTTCGACCTAACCAATTTCGATCCCAATTAGAGCCTACGAGGTCATCTAATCGTTGATTACTAGAGTCTTAAGATTAACTACGAGTATAATCCTAAGGTATATGTTAACCGATTTTACTGGGCCAACAATTAAACACATGAATCACAAATCGAAGACATGCAAACAAGCAAGGTTGTCAATCATCTTATTTAACATGCAAGTTCTAAGGGTTTTAAACTCTTTGCGAAAACACAAACCAAGACAACTACGAGTATGAATTATTCATGCTTTCAAGTTTGATGAAACCTAACACCTAGATTTACATGCAAACAACAAATGCTTAAGCACAACTAATGTTTCGGTTTATAAGGCATACTCCTTAGATTACTAATCGAATTAAGTTCTCAAACAACATCACATACCTATTGTCCTAGTTATCAAACATAAAAAAAAATCTACAAGTCACATATTACAAATTAGCATGTAAAAACTCAAAGAAAGCGTGACCTAGCCCTAAGCAACGAATCAAAGAAATCTTCAACATGCAATTTATGAAACCAAAATCCAATCCAAATCATACATAGACATACAATTTGAAACCAAAAATACAAAAGAGTTTCATAGACAAAACTATTCATAGCTACATAAACTTTACTAAACCAAGAGAAAGGAGTGGATCACACTTTTGTAGACACCTTGGATGACTTCGACTCGTGTGGATCCGGCGGAAGATGGAAGAGATGAGGCTGCTCGGCAAAGGGCTGTGTCGGCAGGAAGTATACCAAGTTTCGGCAGAAACTTGGGTGAGGTGGTGGTGGTTTTTGGCTTAGGGTTTAAGTAGGATTCTTGGGGACAATTTGGTAGAGTTTAGGCCTTGTGTTTAAGCTTGAGATGAGATGATTTTTCTGAATGAAAAGTGGGGGTATATATAGGGGAAAAAAGGAGAGAGGCTGCCGGCAGTCCCTTAAGCCAAAAGGGATTCAGAAAACCTAGTTCATTAAGGTTTTGCAACCTTCCTTTCTTAATCCAATTAGGTTTTCTTTTCTGAATATTTTCTTCAAGGCTTGGGCTTCACATCTTCATGGACTTCTTATGTGGTCTTGGACTTCATTTGACATGCCTTGGTCCATCGAAAAATGCCCCAATTGCTGGCAGCACACAAAGGCATACAATCTGCCAGAATCGGCAGCTTCTCCTAGTGTGACTAGGAGAACGTCTTTCTTCAAGTTTTTCTTCAATGCCATGGCCTAGTGTCTTCCTCTTCCCTTCATAAAGCTTGGACCATCTTCACATATGCATTTGTACACCATTTGGTCCATCAAAAACAGAAAACACAAAAAGGGGGCAGTAGGTTCCTGGAATCGGCAGATTTGACCTTGTTGCAGTAATTCCGGCATATCTCCATCCGTGGAGCTCCGATTGATGCGATTCCAAGTCTCACGTAAACTAGACACATAGGGCCATCTCCCCATAAAATATCTCGGCCAAATTCCATGCAAGTCGTCGGGAATGATTTTTCGAAGTTGAGACACAGTCCCAGGAATATCCTGGAAGCCCCTGGATAGGAATGTTCGGATTGCCCTTTTGCAGCCAACTTCTGGGCGACTTCCCGAACTCCGATTGATCTGAAATTTTAACACAGCATTCCTCAACATATGAATATTAAGCACATAAAATTTCATAGAATTCGGACAAGGATAGATCATAAATTTGCTCATCTCAAAATCACGAAAAAGACATATTTTGCAATATTTTCCAGATTTCTCAAACTTAGTCATTTTTCGGATTCTTAACCAAATTTCATCAAAACTCTACCAAAACGACACTAACTACATTATGACTCTATCTTAAACAAATAAAGGTTTAAACAAAGCATAAACGAGGGCATACACATATAATATCGTCGCACATTGTGCTCCTATCAACTACCCCACACTTATCCTTTGCTAGTCCCTTAGCAAATTAAACTAAACTAGACTCTAAACAAACTATTGCCCCTAACAATTTGTCTCAGGCTCGTATGTACACATAGCTTTCAAGTTAAATGCATGAGAATGCTTAGCACGAAAATTCCAAGTTTCATAAACATGTGACATTAATATGAGCATATACGAGCAAAAGTAAGCATGTAAACATGTTAAAAGCTAATTCAAATCACCTCACTAGGCATACTCTCTTCTTTTCTCTCGAAGCATGGTTATTCACTCAATAGTATATGCAAGCGAAAGATAATGAACTACGAAGAGTGACTTGCATATATCAACGAAACAAAAGCACTTTGTGAATTTTGATGGAAAAACCTCATATGATAACTACATGCACCAATGAACCAAAACCATATGCTTACTCTTGAGATAATCTCCACAATCAATTTTAACCATCTTAAGAATCATGAAAAAGATCAATAATAAGGTTGTAATGGGGCTAGGCTAAGAGGTATTCGATATTTGGATAAGGAGGCTCAAAACGTCACCACGGCCGTAGCAAAGCTCGAATCTCCTTATGTCTTCACGCCAAAAGGGTCAAATTTTATCTTGTTGGACCCATACTTCATTCTTTTCTTCCCATACAACATTACAACAATAATCTAGACAATAGCCATGCACAAAATTTTTCTTTTCTATGCCGTGCCTTACTCTATTTCTTTCCTTGCTCTCGGTTTTCTTTTATTTTTCTTTTTGATTCCGAGCACACTTTTTCTCTTTTCTTTTCCTAAGACACGGCATACATTTTTCATATAAATTCATGGCTAAGTCTACCCCACACTTGTTCTTCTTCATCACACACGCGAAAACGCTTTCAAAAATCAAGCTTTGCCGACACACAAGGTAGAGGCATCATTATACTAAGCTCATGGAAAGTGTTTAAGGGTGATGAAAGAAAAGGCTCAACATAGGCTCAAAGGGGTTTACTAAGGTGTCCCACGACGGGCTCCAATAGGGCTCATGCTTTATTTGGCTTTGGTGGTAAACCTAAATGATCTTTATTCAATCACATTCAAAATCAAGGTATTTTATGATATAAACGTTTCGAAAATCAACAAGAGTAAGTTCTAGCATACTAGAGTTCATTAAAAAGCTATGGCACATAGTCATCGAATATGCAAAGAATTATGAGATTTCATGCTTCCTACGAATCTATTGAATTTTATCTTTTTATCGCTCAAGAAGAAAGCAATTTGGCTCAAAAGCTCACATAGGTTATAATCGAAATAAATTAGCTCAAACATGCATGCTTTGTTATCAACAAATCCTATATGCTCCTACCAATGCACAAAATCCATGAAACTCACAATTTTAATTGTATGCACAACCATCATCTATGTATGCAAAGAGGAGAAAAACATCATTGACATATTAGGGGCATCCTAAGACTCGAAACAAACAAATTAAAACACTCTATTTTTTTTTGTGGAACAATTTTCTGAATTTTTCTTTTCTAAACTAAGCACACAAAAACATAAAACAAAAACGGAACATGTAAAAACAAAAATGGAACATGTTATCCCACCCCACACTTAGAAAATTACATTGTCCTCAATGTAAGCACAAAACAATATCAACGAATTTCCTAAGCATGCAATCGACTAACATATACCAACATATCATCACAAATCACAGATAAAGAGAAGGGTTAAGAAATTTCAAACTCTCGGTGATGGCTCCTTCACTTTTCTTTGATCGACATGGGTTGCCTCCCAAGTAGCGCTTTGTGTTTATAGTCCATAGCCTAGACTTTTCACCGTGTTGTTGCATGTGTTCATCGTGCTCCAAAGCATTTCAAATCGGCAAGAAGAAGTTCGATAAGAAGATCGTTGCACTTTGTATCCGATCCGGCTGCATTCTGCGTATCCGGTTTAGGTGGTGTATCGGGCTCTTCTGCCGGCGTATCCGGCGTATCCAGCTTGTGTCCGGCCTCTTGCGGCCTTGTGTCAACCCTGCCGGCAATGGCAGGTCCGGCAGCGTCTTGGCTTGGTGATGGCATGGCTGTGTCACGGGATGGTGAAGGCAACTCGGCTTGTGGTGATGATGGTGGTGCGGGGTAAACGGCGGTTTCTTCTACCGTGTGCTCTTGAAAGGATGAGTAATAAGGCTTTAGGCGATGTCCATTGACCTTGAAAGCCTTGCTTGTGATTGGACTTTGAATTTCGATAGCTCCATGGGGAAAAACTTGAGTAACAATGAAAGGGCCTACCCATCTAGAGCGAAGCTTACCCGGAAAAAGTCGAAGTCTAGAGTTGAATAAAAGAACTTGTTGCCCAACTTCGAACTTTTTCCCTCGAATCATCTTATCATGGTAGGCCTTTGTTTTCTCCTTGTAAATCCAAGCGGCATCATAGGCTTCATTACGGATTTCTTCAAGTTCGTTGAGTTGAAGCTTCCTATGAATGCCAGCATCATCTATGTTCATGTTGAAGGCCTTGATTGCCCACCATGCCTTATGTTCTAGCTCAACCGGTAAGTGACATGCTTTTCCATAAACCAACCGAAAAGGGGACATACCAATCGGTGTCTTGTATGCGGTCCTATAAGCCCACAAAGCATCATCGAGACGATCACTCCAATCCTTCCTTGAAGGTCCAACCGATTTCTCCAAAATTTGCTTGATCTCTCGATTACTCACCTCGGCCATACCACTTGTTTGGGGGTGATAAGGTGTAGAAACCTTATGTGTGACTCCATACTTCTTCAACAAGGCTTCAATAGTGCGGTTACAAAAATGGGATCCTCCATCGCTAATCAAGACCCTTGGAACTCCAAAACGTGAGAAGATGTTGGTCTTGAGAAACTCGGCTACCACCTTGGCATCATTGGTGCGTGTAGCCCTTGCTTCGATCCACTTTGACACATAATCCACCGCAAGCAATATGTAGAGAAAGCCCTTACTTGAAGGAAACGGTCCCATGAAATCAATACCCCATAAATCAAAAATTTCTACCTCAATGATAGGCGTGAGCGGCATTTGGTCTCTAGCTCCAATGTTCCCCATTCTTTGGCATCTATCACATGCTTTACAAAACATGAATGCATCTCTAAAGATCGTCGGCCAAAAGAATCCACATGAAAGCACCTTCAAAGCCGTCTTCTTTGGTCCAAAATGTCCACCACAAGCTTCGCTATGACAAAAGGCAAGGATGGATCGATGCTCACTCTCCGACACACATCTTCTGATAACTTGATCACCACATTGCCTCCATAAGTACGGATCATCCCACAAGAAGTGTCGAGCTTGCTTCCTTATTCTCTTTTGTTGGTGGCTCGGCATCTCTTTGGGAAATCGGTTTGTGGCAAGAAAATTGGTAATGTCGGCATACCAAGGCTCAAGTACTTCAAGTCGAAAAAGTTGCACATCCGGAAAGGACTCTAATAGGGGCAGCCGATCCTCCTCATGAACAAGGCGACTCAAATGATCGGCTACAACATTCTCAACTCCTTTCTTATCTTTAATCTCAATGTCGAACTCTTGAAGCAAAAGAATCCATCGAATAAGTCTTGGCTTAGCATCCTTCTTTGTCATAAGATATCTCAAAGCGGCATGATCACTATAAACAATAACTTTGGAATTCAAAAGATATGATCGAAATTTTTCCAAAGCAAAGATTACCGCTAAGAGTTCCTTCTCCGTTGTTGTGTAATTGAGTTGTGCATCGTTGAGAGTCCTTGAAGCATAGTAAATGGCGCATGGCTTCTTATCAATTCGTTGTCCAAGTACCGCTCCAAGTGCATAATCACTAGCATCACACATCAACTCAAATGGCTCGTCCCAATTAGGGGAAACCAAAATCGGTGCCGAGCACAATAACTCCTTCAAACGGCAAAAGGCTCTCTCACATGCTTCCGACCACTCAAACGTCACCTCCTTTTGTAACAAGTTGCTTAATGGCTTGGCAATTGAAGAGAAGTCCTTGATAAATCGACGATAGAACCCCGCATGGCCAAGAAAACTTCTTTCACACACCTAGGGCTCGGCAATGCTTGAATTAGCTCCACCTTGGCTTTATCAACCTCTAAGCCTCTTGCCGAAATTATGTGCCCTAGAACAATGCCTAGCGTGACCATGAAGTGACACTTCTCCCAATTGAGCACAAGATTTGTCTCTACACACCTCTTAAGTATCTTCTCCAAGTTCCCCAAACATGCATCGAAGGTACTCCCATACACACTAAAATCATCCATAAACACTTCGATAATGTCTTCAATAAAATCCGAGAAGATAGCATACATACATCTTTGAAAAGTGCCGGGTGCGTTGCAAAGTCCGAATGGCATTCGCCGATAAGCAAACGTGCCAAATGGACAAGTAAAAGTGGACTTCTCTTGATCGTCCGGGTGTATCATGATTTGATTGTAGCCACTATATCCATCAAGAAAGCAATAGTAAGAATGGCCGGCTAACCTCTCTAGCATTTGATCCATAAACGGCAAAGGCATGTGATCCTTCCTCGTTGTAGCGTTGAGCTTCCTATAATCGATGCACATCCGATGACCGGTTACAAGTCTTTGTGGCACAAGCTCATTCTTCTCATTCTTGACAACCGTTACACCACTCTTCTTCGGCACTACTTGCACAGGAGATATCCACTTACTATCCGAAATTGGGTAGATCACCCCACAATCGAGCAACTTGATAATTTCTTCTTTCACAACCTTCATCATTGGAGGGTGAAGTCGACGTTGAGCTTCCTTTGTCGGCTTAGCTCCTTCTTCCAACAAAATACGATGAACACAAGTAGTAGGGCTTATTCCCTTGATATCCGCTAAGGTCCAACCTATGGCGGTCTTGTACTTCTTAAGCACACAAATCAAATCCTCCTCTTGCTTCTCACTAAGCATTGAAGACACAATAACCGGTAGTGTATCTTCTTTTCCAAGATAAACATACTTCAAGTGACTAGGGAGTTCTTTAAGTTCTAACTTTGGGGCCTCTTCCACACTTGGTCGAAATTTTGTTGTGGCACTTGGAATTGACAAGAACGAATTATAGGGTGGGGCATAGGGTCGAGCCTCTAGCTCGGCAGCAACTTTCCTCATACTCGGCTCTATCATGAATGGCTCGGCAATGATGCCTTGCTCGGCACTTCTTGGCTTGGCCGGCCCTTCTTTCTCATCCTTATGCACGATTCGTTCTCCCCTCTTGTCAAATCCGACCCCTTGCTCAATCGCTAATTGCTATGCATCGAGCGAGGTCGACATAACTTGCTCGACCTCCTCCAAAACATCAATGGCACAACCCTCCTTGAAATCAACATTAGGGAACTTCATGGCATCAAACACATTGAACTTTATCACCTCACCATCAAATTCCATAGTTAGGTTGCCCTCGGCCACATCTATCTTTGTGCGCGCGGTCCTCATAAATGGTCGCCCTAAAAGCAATTGAGTGTTGTTGACCGGCGAATCCTCCATCTCAACCACATAAAAATCGGCGGGGAATATCAATTGGTTGACTTGCACCAACACATCCTCTACATAGCCTTCCGGATATTTGCTTGAACGATCCGCAAGTTGAATGATGACATTATCCTTCTTAAGAGGCCCTATACTCAACGTTTGATATACATTGAGTGGCATGACATTGATCGATGCTCCCAAATCCAACATAACATCCTCAAATCGTGTATTGCCTATAACACAAGGCACATTGAAGCTTCCCGGATCCTTCATCTTTGGTGGCAACTTCCTTTGAATAACGGCCGACACCGTCTCGCTCATAGTTACCACACGAGTCTCTCTAGTATGCCTTCTCGCCGTGCAAAGCTCCTTCAAAAACTTAGCATACTTCGGCACTTGCTTAATGCACTCCAACAAAGGGATGTTGACTTGCACTTTCCGGAAAATCTCCAATACCTCTTCATCGGATTTATCTTTCTTTGTTCTAGCAAAACGTGAAGGGAATGGGGCACTAGATGATGGCACACCTCCCTTACTTGCTTGGCTCGGCAACACCTCATTCTTTGATGTGACGGGATCGTACTCAAGCTCGTTACGCAGCCCCTTGTCTTGTATATCATAGCCGACATCACTACCATGCACGGCAGCTCGGCTTCTCTTCTCGGCAGCATTGTTTCCGGCATCATCATGGCCGGTAGTCTCCCTCTCGACTTCATGCATATGGCTGCCGGCATTATCATGGCCGGCAGCCCTCTCTTCATCCCCAATGCCTTTGAAAGTCACTCGCTTCTTCTTTGGACTTGTTGGAGGAAACAACTCTCTTCCGCTACGAGTTTGAATCACTTTGGCTTGCTCGTTCCTCGGATTTGGAATAGTATTGCTTGGCAACTTCCCTTGCTCATTGAATCTTCCCATGAAATCCACAACTTGCCCCATTTGAGTCTTGAGCTCACCAATGTCCTTTTGATGATTTTGTTGCCCCGCGAGTAATGCTTGAGTAGCACTTGACAAAGATTGAATCAAAGCATCATAGTTAGGATTGCTCGGTGAAGCTTGGCCTTGGATAGGCACGGCTTGGTTTTGGTTTTGGTTCAGCACTGCCCCATAAACTCCTTGGTTCGGCATGTATGGCTGCCGAGGCACATATGGTGGCCTCGGTGCAAATGGCGCTCCTCCCTCTCTCGGTTGCATAGGTGCCCTAAGCACATTGTCATTATTCGCCCATCGAAAGTTCGGATGATCATTGAACCTTGGATTGAAATTGCCAAATCGTTGGCCTCCTTGAAAACCAATTGCATTGCACTCCTCTACTCCCTCATTAACTCCAAATTGAGGGCATTGGTCGGTCTCATGGCCCTCGGTGCAAATTCCACATACACTCGCACGCTTCTTCATCAAATTGCTCACCAAGTCGGTAAGCTTGTCCACTTTATCCTCTAGCTTTGAGCTCGAAGACGTCTCATGCACTTTCTCATTCCTTTGCACATTGCCTCGTGCCATGCCAAATTGTTGGTTGTTCAAGGCACGAACTTCCAACAAACTTCTTGCCGCACCGGCATTCAACTCCAAAAAACTACCTCCCGCGGCCGAGTCAAGAAACTCTCTCTCCATGACACGCAATCCCTCATAGAAATATTGTAGCAAGAGCCCATCGCTAATGCCATGCGATGGACACAAAGAAACTAGGGACTTGAACCTTTTGTAGTAATCGAAGAAAGTCTCATCTCCGGCTTGCTTCACACTTGTTATTTGCTTCCTCAGATCAGTGATACGTGAAGCAGGAAAGTATTTGAGCAAAAACTCATCCATCATAGTACTCCACGAAACAATGCGACCACTAGGCACCTCAAACAACCACTCCTTTGCTTGATCTTCTAATGAGAATGGAAAAGCCTTCATTTTGAAGTGTTGCAAATCGGTCCCTCTTGGACACATGGACTCCGTGGTGAAGTTAAACCACTGTAGGTGCTTGTTAGGATCCTCACTCGGCATCCCATAAAATGATTTCAGCTTATGGAGGAATCCACTCCTCAATTCAATCTCTCCAGTCTTGTCAGTTTCCAAAGGAGGATAAGTGATATTCGAAGGAGCAACTCCAGCTCCAGCAACATGACCATTCTGTGATCTGATTGATGCCATGATCTCTTCTTCTTCTTCTAATTCGGCAAAGGCCTCAAACTCTGGATTCTGAAGATCACACGATGATGACACAACTGATGGTGAACTCGGCACTGATGATGAAATGGACGGCACAATAGGTGAACTCGGCAAGGATGATGGTACTGATGAACTGGTTGGTGACGATGGAGGTAATGGCACAAAACGAGCAATAGCGAGTTCTTGCTCTAAACGTTGCAAACGGCCTTGAAGATCTCTTGTCCAAATACTAGATTCGGACATGCACTATTTCTGAAATTTGCAACAGTTTAAACAAGTTAGAACATTGTAAAGAAACAGAAGACAAGAATATACATCATTACAAGCCACGGCATTGGCGATTACACAACATATTTCAAACCATAACACATATATACATTCGGCAATGGCATACACATCACACGGCACAACATAAAATTTCGGCAAAGCAAACATATACAATCGGCACAAGAGAAGAAAAAAATCGGAAAGTTCATGAGCATGTAATCGCTAAGTCTAATTTCTTTTAAATCTGTTCTAACTCTCGAAGTACGTGGAGCAGAGGAGATAACGGTGCAATGGACTGATACAGCCCCCGGTAGTATCATGCTTAATCCGATATACCTCAAGAGTTTGAACCACACAACATGTTTTATCTTCGAAGAAAATAGGCCACATATGTCAAGTTATGTTCTAGCGTCTAAAGTGAGGTGATGCTTCGGCACAAGCTGTCGACTAGGTCGTGCGGATTTTACGTTTCAAAGGTCATTAAAATCACGGAGGGCGAACCCCCTACAGGAACCAGGCAGGACTCGTTGTTGGACACCATGGAGGGCGAACCCCCTATCGACTCACTCACCGAGAATGAACATCAGTCTATGGGCCTTGAGATCCAGTTAAACAAACCTGAGAACCATATCTATGATAATAACTTCCCCATACTTTGTAAAACAAACACGGATCCCTAGCGGTCTCAAGTGTTGATTAAAACCGCCCTCAACCTCATGGAAGTAATACTATTACCGAAGAAACGCTTATATGCGTGGGGGGGAAGTATCCCGCGTTTCCCAATCTACATAGAAACGCCCTCCGACAAAGCACCATTCACATGAAGGGTTTTGGTTATGATCAACAAAAGAGGCTTCACCTACATGTTACACTTTAGAAACTACAATAAACTCAAACATACACAACATATCAACTTCCTAGAAATTAAACTAAGTGACTACCAACATACATCATTATTCATCATGCAACTTCCAAAATTTAAACTCTACATGCCGAAGCATATTTCTACTTTACAAAATCCCAAAATAAAATTAACAGTTACAACTTTACAACTTCACAACAAAAATTTCCAGCAACATTATATACACAACAAATTCATAAAACAAGCTTTTATAATCCCCGGCAACGGCGCCAAAAATTGATGAGTCGCCGAAGCGAGCATCAAGCAATAATAACCCTACAAAATTCTCTTTAGTAGTATGAGCAAGTAGGGATCGTTCTAGGCCGGGGATTAAGGGTACCTGAGATATGAAATATTCACAAATATACAAAAATGTCACAAATATGGGGGTATAAGAGTTCGGCAACAATGCTGCCCCTACACTAGGCTTGGAATTAAAAACAGAAAATAAATCCTAAACTACTATATACAAGTGATCATCATCTCTCACAAAACATTTAGCACAAAAGACTCTTTAACGTGTAGACTAATATGCAAGAAGGTAAGGAATAAATATGAATGTTGTTTCGACCTAACCAATTTCGATCCCAATTAGAGCCTACGAGGTCATCTAATCGTTGATTACTAGAGTCTTAAGATTAACTACGAGTATAATCCTAAGGTATATGTTAACCGATTTTACTGGGCCAACAATTAAACACATGAATCACAAATCGAAGACATGCAAACAAGCAAGGTTGTCAATCATCTTATTTAACATGCAAGTTCTAAGGGTTTTAAACTCTTTGCGAAAACACAAACCAAGACAACTACGAGTATGAATTATTCATGCTTTCAAGTTTGATGAAACCTAACACCTAGATTTACATGCAAACAACAAATGCTTAAGCACAACTAATGTTTCGGTTTATAAGGCATACTCCTTAGATTACTAATCGAATTAAGTTCTCAAACAACATCACATACCTATTGTCCTAGTTATCAAACATAAAAAAAAATCTACAAGTCACATATTACAAATTAGCATGTAAAAACTCAAAGAAAGCGTGACCTAGCCCTAAGCAACGAATCAAAGAAATCTTCAACATGCAATTTATGAAACCAAAATCCAATCCAAATCATACATAGACATACAATTTGAAACCAAAAATACAAAAGAGTTTCATAGACAAAACTATTCATAGCTACATAAACTTTACTAAACCAAGAGAAAGGAGTGGATCACACTTTTGTAGACACCTTGGATGACTTCGACTCGTGTGGATCCGGCGGAAGATGGAAGAGATGAGGCTGCTCGGCAAAGGGCTGTGTCGGCAGGAAGTATACCAAGTTTCGGCAGAAACTTGGGTGAGGTGGTGGTGGTTTTTGGCTTAGGGTTTAAGTAGGATTCTTGGGGACAATTTGGTAGAGTTTAGGCCTTGTGTTTAAGCTTGAGATGAGATGATTTTTCTGAATGAAAAGTGGGGGTATATATAGGGGAAAAAAGGAGAGAGGCTGCCGGCAGTCCCTTAAGCCAAAAGGGATTCAGAAAACCTAGTTCATTAAGGTTTTGCAACCTTCCTTTCTTAATCCAATTAGGTTTTCTTTTCTGAATATTTTCTTCAAGGCTTGGGCTTCACATCTTCATGGACTTCTTATGTGGTCTTGGACTTCATTTGACATGCCTTGGTCCATCGAAAAATGCCCCAATTGCTGGCAGCACACAAAGGCATACAATCTGCCAGAATCGGCAGCTTCTCCTAGTGTGACTAGGAGAACGTCTTTCTTCAAGTTTTTCTTCAATGCCATGGCCTAGTGTCTTCCTCTTCCCTTCATAAAGCTTGGACCATCTTCACATATGCATTTGTACACCATTTGGTCCATCAAAAACAGAAAACACAAAAAGGGGGCAGTAGGTTCCTGGAATCGGCAGATTTGACCTTGTTGCAGTAATTCCGGCATATCTCCATCCGTGGAGCTCCGATTGATGCGATTCCAAGTCTCACGTAAACTAGACACATAGGGCCATCTTCCCATAAAATATCTCGGCCAAATTCCATGCAAGTCGTCGGGAATGATTTTTCGAAGTTGAGACACAGTCCCAGGAATATCCTGGAAGCCCCTGGATTGGAATGTTCGGATTGCCCTTTTGCAGCCAACTTCTGGGCGACTTCCCGAACTCCGATTGATCTGAAATTTTAACACAGCATTCCTCAACATATGAGTATTAAGCACATAAAATTTCATAGAATTCGGACAAGGATAGATCATAAATTTGCTCATCTCAAAATCACGAAAAAGACATATTTTGCAATATTTTCCAGATTTCTCAAACTTAGTCATTTTTCGGATTCTTAACCAAATTTCATCAAAACTCTACCAAAACGACACTAACTACATTATGACTCTATCTTAAACAAATAAAGGTTTAAACAAAGCATAAACGAGGGCATACACATATAATATCGTCGCACATTGTGCTCCTATCAACCGGTAAGTGACATGCTTTGCCATAAACTAACCGAAAAGGGGACATACCAATCGGTGTCTTGTATGCAGTCCTATAAGCCCACAAAGCATCATCGAGACGATCACTCCAATCCTTCCTTGAAGGTCCAACCGATTTCTCCAAAATGTTCTTGATCTCTCGATTACTCACCTCGGCCATACCACTTGTTTGGGGGTGATAAGGTGTAGATACTTTATGTGTGACTCCATACTTCCTCAATAAGGCTTCAATAGTGCGGTTACAAAAATGGGATCCTCCATCGCTAATCAAGACCCTTGGAACTCCAAAACGTGAGAAGATGTTGGTCTTGAGAAACTCGGCTACCACCTTGGCATCATTGGTGCGTGTAGCCCTTGCTTCGATCCACTTTGACACATAATCCTCCGCAAGCAATATGTAGAGAAAAACCCTTACTTGAAGGAAACGGTCCCATGAAGTCAATACCCCATAAATCAAAAATTTCTACCTCAATGATAGGCGTGAGCGGCATTTGGTCTCTAGCTCCAATGTTCCCCATTCTTTGGCATCTATCACATGCCTTGCAAAACATGAATGCATCTTTAAAAATCGTAGGCCAAAAGAAACCACAATTAAGTACCTTCAAAGCCGTCTTCTTTGGTCCAAAATGTCCACCACAAGCTTCACTATGACAAAAAGCAAGGATGGATCGATGCTCATTCTCCGGCACACATCTTCTAATAACTTGATCACCACATTGCCTCCATAAGTACGGATCATCCCACAAGAAGTGTCGAGCTTGCTTCCTTATTCTCTTTTGTTGGTGGCTCGGCATCTCTTTGGGAAATCGGTTTGTGGCAAGAAAATTGGCAATGTCGGCATACCAAGGCTCAAGTACTTCAAGTCGAAAAAGTTGCTCATCCGGAAAGGACTCTAATAGGGGCAGCCGATCCTCCTCTTGCACAAGTCTACTCAAATGATCGGCCACAACATTCTCTACTCCTTTCTTGTCTTTAATCTCAATGTCGAACTCTTGAAGCAAAAGAATCCATCGAATAAGCCTCGGCTTAGCATCCTTCTTCGTCATAAGATATCTCAAAGCGGCATGATCACTATAAACAATAACTTTGGAATTCAAAAGATATGATCGAAACTTTTCCAAAGCAAAGATTACCGCTAAGAGTTCCTTCTCCGTTGTTGTGTAGTTGAGTTGTGCATCGTTGAGAGTCCTTGAAGCATAGTAAATGGCGCATGGCTTCTTATCAATTCGTTGTCCAAGTACCGCTCCAAGTGCATAATCACTAGCATCACACATCAACTCAAACGGCTCATCCCAATTAGGGGAAACAAGTATAGGTGCCGTACACAATAGCATCTTTAATCGGCAAAAGGCTTGCTCACATGCCTCCGTCCACTCAAACGTCACCTCCTTTTGTAACAAGTTGCTTAATGGCTTGGCAATTGAAGAGAAGTCTTTGATGAATCGTCGATAAAACCCCGCATGGCCAAGAAAACTTCTCACATCTTTCACACACCTAGGGCTCGGCAATGCTTGAATTAGCTCCACCTTGGCTTTGTCAACCTCTAAGCCTCTTGCCGAAATTATATGCCCTAGAACAATGCCTTGCGTGACCATGAAGTGACACTTCTCCCAATTGAGCACAAGATTTGTCTCTACACACCTCTTAAGTATCTTCTCCAAGTTCCCCAAACATGCATCGAAGGTGCTTCCATACACACTAAAATCATCCATAAACACTTCGATAATGTCTTCAATAAAATCCGAGAAGATAGCATACATACATCTTTGAAAAGTGCCGGGTGCGTTGCAAAGTCCGAATGGCATCCGCCGATAAGCAAACGTGCCAAATGGACAAGTAAAAGTGGTCTTCTCTTGATCGTCCGGGTGTATCATGATTTGATTGTAGCCACTATATCCATCAAGAAAGCAATAGTAAGAATGACCGGCCAACCTCTCTAGCATTTGATCCATAAACGGCAAAGGCATGTGATCCTTCCTCGTTGTAGCGTTGAGCTTCCTATAATCGATGCACATACGATGACCGGTTACAAGTCTTTGTGGCACAAGCTCATTCTTCTCATTCTTGACAACCGTTACACCACTCTTCTTCGGCACTACTTGCACGGGAGATATCCACTTACTATCCGAAATTGGGTAGATTACCCCACAATCAAGCAACTTGATGATTTCTTCTTTAACAACTTTCATCATGGGAGGGTGAAGTCGACGTTGAGCTTCCTTTGTCGGCTTTGCTCCTTCTTCTAACAAAATACGATGAACACAAGTAGTAGGGCTTATTCCCTTGATATCCGCTAAGGTCCAACCTATGGCGGTCTTGTACTTCTTAAGCACTCTTAACAAATCCACTTCTTGCTTCTCACTAAGCATTGAAGACACAATAACCGGTAGTGTATCTTCTTCACCAAGATAAACATACTTTAAGTGACTAGGGAGCTCTTTAAGTTCTAACTTTGGGGCCTCTTCCACACTTGGTCGAAATTTTGTTGTGGCGCTTGGAATTGACAAGAACGAATCAAATACCTTGGCATAGGGCCGAGCCTCTAGCTCGGCAGCAACTTCCTTTTGGCTCGGCACCATCATAAATGGTTCGGCATAAACCTCTTGCTCGGCAATTCTTGGTTCGGCCGGCCCTTCTTTCTTATTCTCTTGCACGATTCGTTCTCCCCTCTTGTCAAATCCGACCCCTTGCTCAATCGCTAATTGCTATGCGTCAAGCGAGGTCGACATAACTTGCTCGACCTCCTCCAAAACATCAATGGCACAACCCTCCTTCAAATCAACATTGGGGAATTTCATGGCGTCAAACACATTGAACTTTATCACTTCTCCATCAAATTCCATAGTTAGGTTGCCCTCGGCCACATCTATCTTTGTGCGCGCGGTCCTCATGAATGGTCGCCCTAGAAGCAATTGAGTGTTGTTGACCGGCGAATCCTCCATCTCAACCACATAAAAATCGGCGGGAAATATTAATTGGTTGACTTGCACCAACACATCCTCTACATAGCCTTCCGGATATTTGCTTGAGCGATCCGCAAGTTGAATTATGACATTATCCTTCTTGAGAGGCCCTATACTCAACGTTTGATACACATTGAGTGGCATGACATTGATCGATGCTCCCAAATCCAACATAACATCCTCAAACCGTGTATTGCCTATGACACAAGGCACATTGAAGCTCCCCGGATCTTTCATCTTTGGTGGCAACTTCCTTTGAATAACGGCCGACACCGTCTCGCTCATGGTCACCACACGAGTCTCCCTCGTATGCCTCCTTGTCGTGCAAAGCTCTTTCAAAAACTTAGCATACTTCGGCACTTGCTTAATACACTCCAACAAAGGGATGTTGACTTGCACTTTCCGGAAAATCTCCAACACCTCTTCATCGGACTTGTCCTTCTTTGTTCTAGCAAAACGTGAAGGGAATGGGGCACTAGATGATGACACACCTCCCTTGCTTGCTTGGCTCGGCAATAACTCATTCTTTGATGTTGCGGGATCGTACTCAAGCTCATTACGCAGCCCCTTATCTTTAATATTAGTGTTGCCGGCACCATGCCCTTGTTCGGCAGCTTCCTTCTTCTCACATTCACCATTGTTTCCGGCATTATCATGACCGGCAATGTGTATCTCGGCCTCATGCATGTGGCTGCCGGCAATGTCAGGTCCGGCAGCCCTCTCTTCATCCCCAATGCCCTTGAAAGTCACTCGCTTCTTCTTTGGACTTGTTGGTGGAAACAACTCTCTTCCACTACGAGTTTGAATCACTTTGGCTTGCTCGTTCCTTGGATTGGGAATAGTATTGCTTGGCAACTTCCCTTGCTCATTAAATCTTCCCATAAAATCCACAACTTGCCCCATTTGAGTCTTGAGCTCACCAATGTCCTTTTGATGATTTTGTTGCCCCGCGAGTAATGCTTGAGTAGCACTTGACAATGATTGAATCAAAGCATCGTAGTTCGGATTTCTCGGCGAAGCTTGGCCTTGGCCTTGGCTCGGCCCTCCTTGTGGCTGGTTCGGCAATGCAGCAAAGTGTCCTTGGTTCGGCATGTATGGCTGCCGAGGCACAAATGGTGGCCTCGGTACAAATGGCGCTCCTCCTTCTCTCGGTTGCATGGGTGCCCTAAGCACGTTGTCATTATTTGCCCATCGAAAGTTCGGATGATCATTGAACCTTGGATTGAAATTACCAAATCGTTGGCCTCCTTGAAAACCAATTGCATTGCACTCCTCAACTCCCTCACTAACTCCAAATTGAGGGCATTGTTCGGTCTCATGTCCCTCTGTGCAAATTCCGCAAACACTAGCACGCTTCTTCATCAAATTACTCACCAAGTCGGTGAGCTTGTCCACTTTATCTTCTAACTTTGAGCTCGAAGACGTCTCATGCACTTTTTTGTTTCTTTGCACATTGCCTCGTGCCATGCCAAATTGTTGATTGTTCAAAGCACGAACTTCCAACAAACTTCTTGCCGCTCCGGCATTCAACTCCAAAAAGCTACCTCCCGCGGCCGAGTCAAGAAACTCTCTCTCCATGACACGCAATCCCTCATAGAAATATTGTAGCAAGAGTCCATCGCTAATGCCATGCGATGGACACAAAGAAACTAGGGACTTGAACCTCTTGTAGTAGTCGAAGAAAGTCTCATCTCCGGCTTGCTTCACACTTGTAATTTGCTTCCTCAGATCAGTGATACGTGAAGCAGGAAAGTACTTGAGTAAAAACTCATCCATCATAGTACTCCACGAAACAATGCGACCACTAGGCACCTCAAACAACCACTCCTTTGCTTGATCTTCTAAAGAGAACGGAAATGCCTTCATCTTGAAGTGTTGCAAGTCGGTCCCTCTTGGACACATGGACTCCGTGGTGAAGTTAAACCACTGTAGATGCTTATTAGGGTCCTCACTTGGCATCCCATAAAATGACTTCAGCTTATGGAGGAATCCACTCCTCAATTCAATCTCTCCAGTCTTGTCAGTTTCCAAGGGAGGATAAGTAATATTCGAAGGAGCAACTCCAGCTCCAGCAACATGACCATTCTGTGATCTGATTGATGCCATGATCTCTTCTTCTTCTTCTAATTCGGCAAAGGCTTCAAATTCTGGATTCTGAAGATCACACGATGACGAAACAAATGATGGGGAGCTCGGCACACTATCTGATACTGACGGCACAATAGGGGAGGATGGTACGGATGATGCTACTGATGAACTGGTTGGTGACGATGGCGGTAATGGCACAAAACGAGCAATAGCGAGTTCTTGATCTAAACGTTGCAAACGGCCTTGAAGATCTCTTGTCCAAATACTAGATTCGGACATGCATTATTTCTGAAATTTGCAACATTTAAACAAGTTAGAACCTCGTAAAGAAATCGAAGACAAGAATATACATCAATACAAGCCACGGCATTGGCGATTACACAACAAATTTCAACAATGATACACAAGACACAATCGGCAAGCCATAAATACACACGGCAAAGAACAAAAATTTCGGCAAAGATACAAATATGGCTCGGCAACAAGAAATTAAAAATCGAAAAGTTCATGAACATGTAATCGCTAAGTCTAATTTCTTTTAAATTTGTTCTAACTCTCAAAGTACGTGGAGCAGAGGAGATAACGGTGCAATGGATTGATACAGCCTCCGGTAGTATCATGCTTAATCCGATATACCTCAAGAGTTTGAACCACACAACATGTTTTATCTTTGAAGAAAATAGGCCACATATGTCAAGTTATGTTCTAGCGTCTAAAGTGAGGTGATGCTTCGGCACAAGCTGTCGACTAGGTCGTGCGGATTTTACGTTTCAAAGGTCATTAAAATCACGGAGGGCGAACCCCCTACAGGAACCAGGCAGGACTCGTTGTTGGACACCACGGAGGGCGAACCCCCTATCGACTCACTCACCGAGAATGAACATCAGTCTATGGGCCTTGAGATCCAGTTAAACAAACCTGAGAACCATATCTATGATAATAACTTCCCCATACTTTGTAAAACAAACACGGATCCCTAGCGGTCTCAAGTGTTGATTAAAACCGCCCTCAACCTCATAGAAGTAATACTATTACCGAAGAAACGCTTATATGCGTGGGGGGGAAGTATCCCGCGTTTCCCAATCTACATAGAAACGCCGTCCGACAAAGCACCATTCACATGAAGGGTTTTGGTTATGATCAACAAAAGAGGCTTCACCTACATGTTACACTTTAGAAACTACAATAAACTCAAACATACACAACACTATCAACTCCCTAGAAATTAAACTAAGTGATTACCAACATACATCATTATTCATCATGCAACTTTCGAAATTTAAACTCTACATGCCGTAGCATATTTATACTTTACAAAATCCCAAAATAAACTTAAAATTTACAACTTGACATCTTCACAACAAAAATTTCCAGCAACATTATATACATAACAAATTCATAAAACAAGCTTTTATAATCCCCGGCAACGGCGCCAAAAATTGATGGGAGCCGAAGCTCGCACGCAATAATAAACCCTACAAAAGATCGTTAGTAGTATAAGCAAGTAGGGATCGTTCTAGGCCGGGGATTAAGGGTACCTGAGATATGAAATTGTTAGACACAAACATATATTCACATATTTACAAAACGTCACATATTGGGGGGATATGGATGATTCGGCAGCAATGCTGCCCTATCACTAGGTACGGCAATTCAAAGACAGAAAATAAATCCTAGGTCTAATATGTACAGGTGATCATCATCTTTCGCAAAACATTTAGCACATAGACTCTTTAACAAATAAATTCACATGCAAGAAAGTAAGGAACAAGTATCAACATGCTCAAGTTCAAAATTAGTTCCAACTACAACTTAGTTGTAAGACCTCTCAAGTTTTAAGACCGAACTTTTGGTTATGGGCCTTAAAGTTATGTTAATCCTTTTGAGATTTAACAATTGTGCGCAATGATCTAAATTGGAGACATGCAAAACAAGCAAGGTTGTCAATCATCTTATTTTAACATGTAAGAAATCCAAAGTATTATACCCTAGGTGAGCAAAACAAATCAAAGCAACCTTTTGAGTATCTAGCCATATTTGTTATTACTCGGGTTTGATGAAACCTAACATCTAGATTTACATGCTACAAGCCAATACTAATGTTTCGGTTTTTAAGTCCCACTCCTTAGATTTCTAACCAATTTTGAACCTAAAACATGCATCTATACCACTGTCCTAATTATCTAACATACGAATTTACAAGTTACATATTACAAATTAGCATGCAAAATCATTGTTCTTGTCGAAACCTAAACATAAATCTAAGCATCGATTTAAACAAGTCTTTAACATACAATTTATAAAACCAAAATCGGTTTACACATAGACATATAAACCAACACCAAACATACATGAATGTTTCATAGACAAAATCAAACATAACTAAACAAAAAGTACTAAACCGAAGAAGGGAGTGGATCACACTTTGAGAACACCTTGAGAGCTTCACTTGGTGTGGATCCGGTGATGTATGGATGATGGAATGAGGCTGCACGGCTATAGGTGGCTCGGCAGGGAATTTTCCAAGTTTCGGCAGAAACTTGGTTGGTGGTGGAGGATGGGTTCGGGTTTAGGTTTTTGTCTAGGAAGTTTGGGGAATTTTGGTAGAGTTTCGGCCTTGTGTTTAGCTTGAGATGAGATGATTTTTCAGAATGAAAAGTGGGGGTATATATAGAGGATAGGGAGAGAGGCTGCCGGCAGTCCCTTAAGCCAAAAGGAATTCAGAAAACCTAGTTCAATAAGGTTTTGCAACCTTCCTTTCTTAATCCAATTAGGTTTTCTTTTCTGAATTTTTTCTTCAAGGCTTGGGCTTCACATCTTCATGGACTTCTTGTATGATCTTGGACTTCATTTGACATGTCTTGGTCCATCGAAAAATACCCCAATTGCCGGCAGCACACAAAGGCATACAATCTGCCTCTATTCGGCAGCTTCTCCTAGTGTGACTAGGAGAACGTCTTTCTTCAAGTTTTTCTTCAATGCCATGGCCTAGTGTCTTTCTCTTCCCTTCATAAAGCTTGGACCATCTTCACATATGCATTTGTACACCATTTGGTCCATCAAAAACAGAAAACACAAAAAGGGGGCAGTAGGTTCCTGAAATCGGCAGATTTGACCTTGTTGCAGTAATTCCGGCATATCTCCATCCGTGGAGCTCCGATTGATGCGATTCCAAGTCTCAGATAAACTAGACACATATGGCCATCTCCCCATAAAACAGTTTGATAAAAATCCTTGTGAGTCATCGGGAATGATTTTTCGAAGTTGGGCCAAAGTCCCAGGAAAATCCTGGAAGCCCCTGGATTGAAATGCTCGGACTGCCCTTTTGCAGCCAATTTTTGGCTGACTTCTCGAACTCCGATTGATCTGAAATTTTAACACAACATTCCTCAGCATATGAATATTAAGCACGCCAAATTTCATAGAATTCGGACAAGGATAGATCACAGTTTCATTCATCTCAAAATCACGAAAAAGACATATTTTACACTATTTTCCAGATTTCTCAAACTTAGTCATTTTTCGGATTCTTAACCATTTTTCACAAAACTCTACCAAAATTGACACTAACTACATTATGACTCAATCTTAGACAAATAAGGGTTAAACAAAGCATAAATGAGGGCATAAGCATATAATATCGTCGCACATTGTGCTCCTACCAGAGGTCCATCTGCAACCATCAGAATTGATAGGAGCACAATGTGCGACGATATTATATGCTTATGCCCTCGTTTATGCTTCGTTTTTCCCTTATTTATCTAAGATTGAGTCATAATATAATTTAGTGTCGATTTGGTAGAGTTTTAATCAAATATGCTTTAGAATCCGAAAAATGACTAAGTTTGAGAAATCTGGAAAATAATGCAAGTTATCTTTTTCGTGATTCTGAGATGAGTAAAAATGCGATCTATCCTTGTCCGAATTTAATGAAATTTTGTGTGCTTATTATTCATATACTGAGGAATGTTGTGTTAAAATTTCAGATCAATCGGAGTTCGGGAAGTCACCCAAAAGATGGCTGCTACTTGGCAGTCCGAGCAAAGATCACCAGGGACTTCCAGGATTTTCCTGGGACTATGTCCCAACTTCGAAAAATCATTCCCGACGACTCACAAGGAATTTGGTCAAACTGTTTTATATAGAAGTAGCTATGTGTGTCTAATTTATCTAAGATTTGGAATCGCATCAATCGGAGCTCCGAGGAGGGAGATATGCCGGAGTTACTACAGCAAGGTCTTTTCTGCCTATTCCAGGATGCTACTGCCTCCTTTTCACAATTTCTGTTTTCGATGGACCATATGGTGTACAAATGCATATGTGAAGATAGTCCAAGCTTAAGGAAGGAAGGAGGATGACACCAAGCTAAAGTAATGAAGAGAAAGTTGAAGAAAATTGGCTCTCCTAGTCAAACCAGGAGATGTTGCCGATCGGACTGCTAGGCTGCTGGCAATGCATGCCGGCGGGTTTGGGGCAATTTTCGGTGGATCAAAACTTATCCAATGAAGTCCAAAGGTTATTCAAGAAGTCCATGAAGTTGTGAAGCCCAAACCTTAAAGAAAAATTCAGAAAAAGAAAACCTAATTGAACTATGAAAGGAAGGTTTCAAAACCTTATTCCACTAGGTTTTCTGATTACCTTATGCAACAAGGGCTGCCGGCACCCTTTTCTCTATATATAGCCTCACTTTTTCATTCTGAAAATTATCTCATCTCAAGCATAAAGCTCTACCAAGTCTCTCAAGCACCAATACCCAAATACTTAGCCAAAACACCACCACCACCACTACAAACTGCCGAACCCTCTCACCTTGGTTTTTCTGCAGATTCTTGTTCTTGCCGAGCACCAAGCAGCAGCAGCCGAGCATCTTTGTCACGTCTTGAGGAGTCTTCAAGGTTCTAAAAGTGTGATCCATTCCCCCTATGGCTTTTGTATTTGTTGTAGTTTGGTTATATTGTATGAACTCAATTCGATTCTTGGTTTTTATTGAACTTCTATGTAAACCGATTGCATGATTGATGTTTATGTTAAAGTTTTGTGGTTTTAACTTGTGGATTTTGTATGTTTGATAATTAGGGCAGTGGTATTAGAAGCATGTTTAAGATTTAAATTGGTTAGTAATCTAAGGGTGTGACTTAAAAACAGAAGCATTAGTATTGGCTGGAAGCATGTAAATCTAGATGTTAGGTTTCATTTAACCCGAGTAGAATGAATAAAGATGAAACGTATGTTGCTTTGATTCTATTGTGGTCACTTAGAGTAAAACCTTAGCTAAAACTTGCATGTTAAACGAGATGATTGACAACCTTGTTTGTTTACATGTCTTCAATTATAGACTTTTGTGCATCAATGCTATGACTTGTATAAGGTAGCATAACTTTTAGGATCACCATGCGAATAGCTCGATCTTAAAACATTAGAAAAAGTCTCTCAACTAGGTAAAAATCGGAAACGTTCTAGTTGTAGGTCGAAACTAATTTGAGTCTTGAACATGCTAAATACTTGTTCCTTACCTTCTTGCATGCGAATCTATGTGTTAAAGAGTCTTTTGTGTGAACTGTTTTGTGTGAGAGATAATGATCACTTGTATATAGTAGATTAGGGTTTAAATTTCATGTCATTTAGTTCTAGGGCAGCAAGCTGCCGACACATACTTTTTCCCCCATTGTGACGATTTTATGTATATTTGTGTGGATAATTTATCTAACAATCTCATAATTCAGGTACCCTTAATCCCCGGCTTAGAACGTTCCCTACTTGCTCATACTACTAACGATATTTTGTAGGGTTTTTATTGTGTGTGAGCTTAGGCTCACATCAATTTTTGGCGCCGTTGCCGGGGAATTATAAAATCTTGTTTTATGTGAATGTTAAAGTGTGTTCATATTTGTGATGTAAAGTTTGTTAACAATCTGTGTCTCTAACTCTAACGTATATTTATATATCCTAACTCTCTAACATGACGTTCTAACTCTTGTATTTTCTTCTTCTAACCTTGAAAAATTTGTTGAAACTGTCGCTTGTATGAATCTGTATGTACTTGCATTTTAGTTTATTGTTTTTGTTCGTTTTGATGTGTTTTGTGTGTGTGCAGGTCGAACTTGAAAGAAAAGTGCAGGAAATACGAAAGTTCTGCTCAAACAGAAATCGGGCAGTGCAGTCAGTCGACTTTGGAAGGCTGCCGTTTGCTGCACACAAAACCTGGGATGCTGAGCCATACACCGTTGGAAAGGTCTCTGAATCTACTTTCTGTAGGATTTTACAGAAGTGAATTTGGAGTCTCGAGCTACTCCCAGTTTTAATTTGAGTGCACTAAGGTCAATCTGGCGAAGCAGAAAACTGGGCAGATCAATAAGTCTGACAAAAGGCCAAAGAAAGAGTACTTCTGATGGTCCGATTGAGGCGAATTTTATACTGTTGGAAATCTCTGTGTGTCCACTACAACTTTGATTTAGAACACGTTTGTATTGGGACAATGGAGCACACGCAAATTCGGGCCTCAAAAGATACAGACACATCTGCCGATGCTGCCCAGAAGCTGCCTGCAGCCTGCAGCCTGCGAAGAGCCATCCTATCAACTACTTGCTGTCGAGAGAAGCTTCCCTGCCAAGAGCCATCCTACTGAAGAACAACACAGCCTGCCGAGCTCCTGGATATCAAAGGTGCCACTGACGAGTACCCACCTGCCGACGTATCCACGTGTCTTGCCAAGCCGTATCCTGCCGTATCCAAGAACAAATCTGACACGTATCTGACCAAGTAGCCGTATTTGATACGCATGTCGATACGCCTGTGCTACTGATAACCGTATCCGATACGAACATGGATACGCCATCCGATACGATGCGATGCTGCTGCCGATGCAGCCTTGCCGTTGCCCTTGCGCTGCTGCTGCCCCTTCGCACATGCCATGCTGCAGCCCAGTGTTCCTGCCGATATGCCAATAATGATACTGCCCTGCTACAGCCTTCGATGCTGCTGCTCCTGCTGTAGCCTCTGCCTATGCTGCTGCCCCTGCACGCTGCCCCTGCACATTACACACTGCCGGGCAGCCCTGCTAAGACCCTGTGCACCCTGCTGCACGCTGCCGATGCTGCAGCCTGCTCCTGCGATGCTACTGCCCTGCTGCTGCCCCTGCACCATGCCATGCTGCCGAGTAGCTATGCTACTGCCCTCCGGAGGCCACTGCCGAGAGCCTCCCTGTCGATACCTTGCAACTGCAAGAGAGCAAGGTACTGCATGCCAAACACTCCAAATGAAAGGGCTGCTGCCCCAACTTCCAAGCACATGGCACAATGAATACACAAAACACACGGTGAAGAGTCTAGGCTAAAGACTATAAAAATAAAGCGCTTATGGGGAGGCAACCCCATACGACCAAGAAAAACGAAGGAGCCATCACCGAGAGTTTGAAATTTCTTAACCCTTCTCTTTTTCTTTGGTTTGTGATGATATGTTGGAATATGTTAGTCGATTGCATGCTTAGGAAATTCGTTGATATAGATTTGTGCTTACATTGAGGACAATGTAATTTTCTAAGTGTGGGGTGGGATAACGTATTCCGTTTATGTTTTCGTGTGCTTAGTTTAGAAAAGAAAATTCAGAAAATTGTAATACCAAAAGAGAGTGTTTAATTTGTTTCGAGTCTTAGGATGCCCCTAATATGTCAATGATGTTTTTCTCCTCTTTGCATACATAGATGATAGTTGTGCATACAATTAAAATTGTGAGTTTCATGGATTATGTGCATTGGTAGGAGCATGTATGACTTGTTGATTAACGAAGCATGCATGTTTTAGCTAGTTTATTTCGATAATAACCTATGTGAGCTTTAGAGCCAATTTGCTTTCTTCTTGAGCGATAAAAAGATAAAAATCGATAGATTCGTAGGAAGCATGAAACCTCATAATTCTTTAACTATTCGATGACTATGTGCCATAGCTTTTAATGAACTCTAGTATGCTAGAACTTACTCTTGTTGATTTTCGAAATGTTTATATCATAAAATACCTTGATTTTGAATATGATTGAATAAAGATCTTTTAGGTTTACCACCAAAACCAAATAAAGCATGAGCCCTATTGGAGCCCGTCGTGGGACACCTTAGTAAACCCCTTTGAGCCTACGATTAGCCTTTTCTTTCATCACCCTTAAACACTTTCCATGAGCTTAATATAGTGATGTCTTGACCATTGTGTGTCGGCAAAGCTTGATTTTTGAAGGCGTTTTTGTGTGAAGTGATGAAGAAGAACAAGTGTGGGGTAGACTTAGCTAAAAATTGTGAAAAATTGTATGTGAGCCGTGCCTATGAGAAAACAAAAGAAGAAAAATTGAAATCGGACAGAAAAGAAGAAAAAGAAAACTCAAGTCCGAAATAAAAGAAAAAGTGTAGGCACGGTTTCAAAAGAAAATTGCTAAGTCTAGTCTTGAAAAGTGTTGTGAATTTGGAGTTTTGTTTATATGTGAAGGTCTACTATTGTTATATTTTGACCTTTGTTCATATTCACTATGTTTTGGGGAAGTAAAGAATGAAGTATGGGTCCAACAAGAAGAAATTCGACCCTTGATGAGAAGACATGAGGAGATTCGAGCTTTGCTAAAGCGCACGGTGACGTTTTGAGCCTCCTTATCCAAATATCGAATACCTCTTAGCCTAGCCCCATTACATCCCTTTTATTGATCTTTTCATGATTCTTAGGATGGTTAAATTTGATTTGTGGAGATTATCTCAAGAGTAAGCATATGGTTTTGGTTCATCGGTGCACATAGTTGTTAAATGAGGTTCTTCTTGAAATTCACAAAGTGCTTTCGATTTTCACGACATATGCAAGTTACTCTTCGTAATTCATTATCATTCGCTTGCATATACTTATGAGTGAATGTCATGTTTCAAGTGAAAAGAAGAGAGTATGCCTAGTGAGGAGGATTGAATTAGCTTAACATGTCTATATGCTTACTTTTGTTTTTATATGTTCTTATTGATGTTACACGTTCATGAAGCTTGGAATTTTCGTGCTTAGCATTCTCATGCGTTAACTTGGAAGCTATGAGTACATACGAGCCTGAGGCAAATTGTTAGGGGCAATAGTTTGTTTAGAGTCTAGTTTAGTTTAGTTTGCTAAGGGACTAGCACAGGATAAGTGTGGGGTAGTTGATAGGAGCACAATGTGCGACGATATTATATGCTTATCCCCTCGCTTATGCTTCGTTTTTCCCTTATTTATCTAAGATTGAGTCATAATATAATTTAGTGTCGATTTGGTAGAGTTTTAATCAAATATGCTTTAGAATCCGAAAAATGACTAAGTTTGAGAAATCTGGAAAATAATGCAAGTTATCTTTTTCCTGATTCTGAGATGAGTAAAAATGCGATCTATCCTTATCCTAATTTAATGAAATTTGGTGTGCTTATTATTCATATACTGAGAAATGTTGTGTTAAAATTTCAGATCAATCGGAGTTCAGGAAGTCACCCAAAAGATGGCTGCTACTTGGCAGTCCGAGCAAAGATCACCAGGGACTTCCAGGATTTTCCTGGGACTGTGTCCCAACTTCGAAAAATCATTCCTGACGACTCACAAGGAATTTGATCGAACTGTTTTATGTGGAAGTAGCTATGTGTGTCTAGTTTATCTGAGATTTGGAATCGCATCAATCGGAGCTCCGAGGAGGGAGATATGCCGGAGTTACTACAACAAGATCTTTTCTGCCTATTCCAGGATGCTACTGCCTCCTTTTCACAATTTCTATTTTCGATGGACCATATGGTGTACAAATGCATATGTGAAGATGGTCCAAGCTTAAGGAAGGAAGGAGGATGACACCAAGCTAAAGTAATGAAGAGAAAGTTGAAGAAAATTGGCTCTCCTAGTCAAACCAGGAGATGTTGCCGATCGGACTGCTAGGCTGCTGGCAATGCATGCCGGCGGGTTTGGGGCAATTTTCGGTGGATCAAAACTTATCCAATGAAGTCCAAAGATTATTCAAGAAGTCCATGAAGTTGTGAAGCCCAAACCTTGAAGAAAAATTCAGAAAAAGAAAACCTAATTGAACTATGAAAGGAAGGTTTCAAAACCTTATTCCACTAGGTTTTCTGATTACCTTATGCAGCAAGGGCTGCCGGCACCCTTTTCTCTATATATAGCCTCACTTTGTCATTCTGAAAATCATCTCATCTCAAGCATAAAATACTAGCATAAAGCTCTACCAAGTCTCTCAAGAACCAATACCCAAATACTTAGCCAAAACACCACCACCACCACTACAAACTGCCGAACCCTCTCACCTTGGTTTTTCTGCAGATTCTTGTTCTTGCCGAGCACCAAGCAGCAGCAGCCGAGCATCTTTGTCACGTCTTGAGGAGTCTTCAAGGTTCTATAAGTGTGATCCATTCCCCCTATGGCTTTTGTATTTGTTGTAGTTTGGTTATATTGTATGAACTCAATTCGATTCTTGGTTTTTATTGAACTTCTATGTAAACCGATTGCATGATTGATGTTTATGTTAAAGTTTTGTGGTTTTAACTTGTGGATTTTGTATGTTTGATAATTAGGGCAGTGGTATTAGAAGCATGTTTAAGATTTAAATTAGTTAGTAATCTAAGGGTGTGACTTAAAAACCGAAGCATTAGTATTGGCTGGAAGCATGTAAATCTAGATGTTAGGTTTCATTTAACCCGAGTAGAATGAATAAAGATGAAACGTATGTTGCTTTGATTCTATTGTGCTCACTTAGAGTAAAACCTTAGCTAAAACTTACATGTTAAACGAGATGATTGACAACCTTGCTTGTTTACATGTCTTCAATTATAGACTTTTGTGCATCAATGCTATGACTTGTATAAGGTAGAATAACTTTTAGGATCACCATGCGAATAGCTCGATCTTAAAACATTAGAAAAAGTCTCTCAACTAGGTAAAAATCGAAAACATTCTAGTTGTAGGTCGAAACTAATTTGAGTCTTGAACATGCTAAATACTTGTTCCTTACCTTCTTGCATGCGAATCTATGTGTTAAAGAGTTTTTTGTGTGAACTGTTTTGTGTGAGAGATAATGATCACTTGTATATAGTAGATTAGGGTTTAAATTTCATGTCATTTAGTTCTAGGGCAGCAAGCTGCCGACACATACTGTTTCCCCCATTGTGACGATTTTATGTATATTCGTGTGGATAATTTGTCTAACAATCTCATATTTCAGGTACCCTTAATCCCCGGCTTAGAACGATCCCTACTTGCTCATACTACTAACGATATTTTGTACTGTTATTATTGTGTGCGAGGTTAGGCTCACATCAAGAATCAACTATAAATATGAATAATTATACACAATAATATATAAATACGTATAGAATAATGTTAAAGTTACGTACCCAGCAGCCGAAATACTCTGCGAATGTCCGGTTGTGGTAATCGAGATCATCTCCTACTTGTTCACAGTTTAGATGCATGTTCTTCCAAAACTGAACTTCTAAACAGTTAATTAGTACCCACCAATGTGCAATGGCTACCTCATAATCTTTCATCTAGTAGGAAACTGGCATGTTTCCACCGAGTACAACATCGTCGGAGAGTATGGAAAGATTGAACTGTGAAGGTACATCTTCCGGTATGCTTTCCTGAAACGCTCCTAAATACAACTTCATGTAGGTGACGCACTCATGCGCAATATATGCTTCAGCTATACATCATTCAGGTGCGGATCTGTTTTGGACAAAATCACCGTATTGTCCATGTTGCCTATAAATCAAGTTTTTAAAGTGTTATGATTATACATTAATACTAAATCACATCTATTGATGAGGAAATTAACATAAGGTGTAAAATACGTACCTTTCCATCGGATACATCCAAGTGAAGTGTACAGGACCGGTAAGCAACAACTGCCGAGGAAGATGGATCATGAGGTGAGGCATGATGTCGAAAAAATTTGGAGGAAATATCATCTCAAATTTACACATGATATGAACGATGTCTTGTTGCATTTCCCGGAGGTCAGATTTTCTCACTTCCCGTGTGCATACCTTCTGGAAAAATCTTGCCAACGCTACTAGCGGCTCCACAACGTGACGGGGAAGGAACGGTCGAGTGAAAACAGGGAAGAGACGTTGTAGCAGGATATGATTGTCATGACTTTTCAACCCGTAAAGATTGTTGAATTGTCTGTTCACACACTTGGCTATATTTCCAGCAAAGCCTGAAGGATACTTGGCCCGACTTATCCAATGGAAAATTTCTGATTTATGCTCAGGCTTGACGGTGTAAGGAGCTTGAGGAATTTTTCTCTTCCCTTGTTTCAACCATAGTTGTTTTCTGATATTCATGTTTTGCAGATCAGTGCGAGCCTTAGGACCGCCTTTCGTCTTCCCCTCCAAGTTCAGCGTTGTGCCCACCACACTTTCAGAAACATTTTTTTCTATGTGCATAACGTCTAGGAAGTGACGGATCAGCAACTCACACCAGTACGGGAGTTCCCACAATATGCTCTTATGTGTCCAGAATTTGTACTCCTCAGGTCTTTCAGGATATCCGCTACAATATCGGGATGATTGCTGAGGGGCCCAAAATCGTACTCATTAAGCACTGCTAAAATTTCTCTTCCCGTCCATCTTCTGGGAGGACCACCGTGTTCTTCGGTTCCATCAAATGCGGCGGACTCGTAACGCCAGTGGTGATCCGCCGGAAGGAACACACGATGACCCATTCTGCATATCTTGTTACAATGAGGGGTGCTCCCATAATCGCTGAGGCACTCTGGACAAGCCTTATATCGCCTAACAACGCTGCCCGACAACATCCCATAAGCAGGAAAATCACTGATGGTACCAATAACCATGGCATGCATCTGGAACGTCTCCTCCTTGTACTTGTCAAAAGTGGGATGACCAACGTCCCACAATACCTTAAGCTCATATACACATCGAGACATTTCCCTGGGTAACCAGGCCCCGAAATCAACAACGTCAAACATATTATATTCCTTCTTCATGCACATCCACGGAGGAAGGTTGTAAGGTACTAAAACCACCGGCCATATACTGTATGAAAGACTCATGGTGCCGAAAGGGTTGAACCCGTCGGTTGAGAGCCCGAGCCTGACATTTCTGACATCTGACGCAAAATGAGGAAACTCATTGTTTATATGCTTCCAAACCGCTCCGTCAGAGATGTGTGTCATGATATCTGCGTCTCCCGCGTTCCGCTCACCGTACCATCTCATAGCTTTTGCGATGGTTTCTGACAGGTACAACCGCTCAAGCCTATCTCTCAACGGAAAATACCGAAGCACTTTCACAGGTTTCCTATTGCCTACTCCTGTCAACTTATATCGGTCAGACTGACATATCGGACATGCGTCAAGGCTAGCAAGGTTATTCCCTTCTGCATCTTTACCCCAGAAGAGAACGCAGTCAAATGCGCATGCATGGATCTTAATGTAGGAAAGCCCTAGATCTTTGAGGATACTTCGGACCTTACGGTGATTGGTAGGATTACGATGACCCTCCTCCAACAACGAAGAAGTGTACTGTAGATATTCATCCACTTGCCTGATAGTCGATTTTGTCTCGACTTTAATCCTCATTACCTCCATCACACTTTGAAGAACTGTCTTCTCAGAACTTGAAGACACAGGGGTCTGTTGCAATGCAATCAGTTTGTTGTACTTGTCAAAGGCAGCAGTGTTGACAACTTGTGGGAAGGGCTGCACCGGGTCATGCATATATTGTTCCCCACGTACACCGCTTTCAAAAGGAAACACGTCGTTGACGAATGCCATTGTTGGATCGTTGGATGTACTACTACTGCCCGCCTCAAAAAACTGCCGATGATCATGCGATCCATCTAATGATGGCTCACCGTGATATATCAACGCGTGTACTTCGGCCAAAACCCTTTACTCTTTAGGTGCTCTCATACTATCCTAATCGGAAATCGACACATATCACTACGACACCTACACGAGCAATAATGGTATTCATTCCCGTTTGCATTTTCCTCGACGAACTGCAAAAAATTCACAACTCCTGTAGTGTATCTTCGGTCATGCCTTGGAAGCGAAATCCAACTCTTATCCTGATCCATATATATATAGCCTGAAAATAATATATATAACTTTAATTAATAAGAAATTAATTAACACACATATATATATATATAAATCCTTAATAATTAATTACATTACAATATATATTATTATCAACATCAACTCATATATATATATATATACCATTAACAACCATTATTTAAGTTACACTATATATCAACCATTATTTAAGTTAATTACACTATCAACAACCATTAATTAATTAACATATATATATATATATAATTAAACTCCACACACACATGCACACACACACACACATATATATATATATATATTAACACTAATTAAAATAACATCAAATTAAAACACATAATTAAACTCTAACTTAAAATCAACTCAACTACAACTCAAAATCAACATATATACATACATTCTAACACTAAAACAACAACAAAACAAAAAATCACTTACTAACTCAAAATCACTAAAACTCAAAATCAACTCAACTAAAACTCAAAATCAACATATATACACATATACGTACCTATATATAGCTCCACAATGTAATAGAGGACGGATTTCAACAATACCCACAGATTTTTCACTCTTTCTCCCGTTTTTTTTCGTTTTTTTTTTTAAATGAGCAGCTGCTGTCTAGATCTGAAAATATATAGACTTATAGCCGACGAAAATGTCAATTTCGTCGGCCAAAATTTCAAAAGTTTTCGTCGGCTAATGTTGCAGAGAAAGGCCGACGAAAATCCAAAATCGTCGACTGAAATATAATATAGCCGACGATTTTTGTTTCTACCAACGAAAAAACAGTATCGTCGGCTATGGTTACACTATGGCCGACGATTTTGTTTTCCCACCGACGAAAAATAAAATCGTCGGCCATTCTATGGAATTACCGACGAAAATTTTTAGTCGTCGGCCGTTTTTTTTTTTCGTCGGGAAAACCCTTTTTTCTGGTAGTGCTATCTAAAAGAAGAAATCAATTTCAAACGAATTGATCAACAATTACAACAAAAAATTAAAAATTTTGAGGAAACACTAATTAAAGAAATATGTTCCGACATCCCAACCGCCTTTTGGCATAGAAAACAACACATAGTTACCCTTCCATACATTAAACCATTTAATGAAAAAAAAATATCCCTACCAAAGCACGACCTATACAAATGAATAATGAACTCATGGAATTTTGTAAAAAAGAAATTACAGATTTACTTCAAAAATGAATAATTCATCATAGTAAATCTCTGTGGTCTTGTGCTGCCTTTTATGTCCAGAAAAATGCCGAATTAGAACGAGGAACTCCTCGTCTAATCATTAATTATAGGAAAAAATTCACCATTGGTACCCAAACTTACCTCGCTATATAAGAAAGGTACCCGAACTTGAAAAACGATCACCATAGTACCCAAAGTTTGAAATCCTATTATAGAGGTACCTAGCGCGTTTTGACCGGCTGGCTACCCGGTTTTGGATGACGTGGCAGTTCCCAAAAAGATTCCGAGGGGCAAATCTGTAATCTCCGCCTAACAAACTACGAGTGGAGGTACCTAAACTCTCACAACCATATTATGGAGGTACCTGATTTCTAGAAAAAAGAATATTCTTAATTAAAGGGGAATATCCCTTTCTTTTTTTTTTCTTTTTCTTTCTTTCTTTTCTGCTCTCTCTCCTCCCCCTCTCTCTCCCCGATCGGCCGACCCGAGCTCTCCCCTCCTCCATCTACCTCAGCCGTCCGGCCGAACTGGACCGCCGCACCGGTCACGTTCGGACCGGCTCGGCCTCCCCTTTCTTTCTGTAGCGGCGGCGTGGTCCCAATCGCCGCCGTTGGGCTAGGTTTTTCGGGAGAGGGGTCGACTGTGTCGACCCGAAATCTTCACCTCCGGCCACCGATCGGCCAAATTCAAGGGGGGAAAAGGGAAACTTCATCCTGCTCGACAACTCCATGGAAGGAGTTAGCCCGAATCCACCTCGGTAAGTAGAAATTCAAATTCGAATTTCTAGGGTTTTTGGGGTGAAATTGGAAAGTGTGATTTTGATGTTTTTGATGAATTTTGAAGTTAAATTCGTGTTTAGGAGGTGGTAAGGAGTTGATTAAGTATAATTTAGTGTGGAATTGGTCGATTTTTGGAGGAATTGGAAATTTGAAATTTCTGGGCCGCCGTACCGGCCGCCGTTTGCGGCGGCTGGGGCTGTGTTTGGCGTCGGGGATGAGTTCCCGAGGTGGGGGTGATCCTTTTGGGGGAATTTGGATTCGATTGGTAGGGTTTTGGCCACTGTGGTGGCGGAGCTGCCGGCGGCGGCGCGGCGGCGCCACTGTTCCGGCAGCGTGAGGAAGAAGATGAACAGTGATATGTAAAATGGTGAAAAGTAAAATGATAAAAAGTAATAGTAAAAGATAAATAGTAAAAGTAAAATGATAAACAGTAAAACAATTGAATAGTAATTGAGAGGGTTATAATGGACATTTGCCCCTCGGAATCAAAATGCGACTGCCACGTCATCCAAAACCGGGTAGCCAGCCGGTCAAAACGCGCTAGGTACCTCTATAATAGGATTTCAAACTTTGGGTACTATGGTGATCGTTTTTCAAGTTCGGGTACCTTTCTTATATAGCGAGGTAAGTTTGGGTACCAATGGTGAATTTTTTCCTTAATTATAAACCTCTCAACACAGTCCTAGAATGAATAAGATACCCAATCCCTAACAAAAGAGACCTAATTAGCAGATTAAACAATGCAGTCATTTTCTCTAAATTTGACATGAAATCTGGATTCTGGCAAATCCAGATAAACGAAGAAGATAAATACAAAACTGCTTTTGTCACACCATTTGGGCATTATGAATGGAATGTTATGCCCTTCGGTCTAAAAAATGCACCGAGTGAATTCCATAACATTATGAACGATATTTCAATCCTTATAGCCATTTCTCCATTGTCTACATAGATGATGTTCTCATCTTCTCTCATTCAATAGAGCAACACTGGAAACACTTAAACCAATTCTTTCATATAATAAAAGCTAATGGTTTAGTTGTTTCAGCTTCTAAGATTAAACTGTTCCAAATAAATATTAGATTCTTGGGATTCAATATTCATCATCTACAAATCACTCCTATTCATAGAGTCATTCAATTCGCTGATAAATTTCCTGATATTATTCTAGATAAAACCCAACTCCAACGGTTTCTAGGTTCATTAAATTATGTTGCAGACTTCTATCAAAACCTTCGTCAAAAATGCAAACTTCTATTCGATAGATTACAGAAAAATCCACCTCCTTGGACATCTGACCATACAGCACTAGTCAAAGAAATTAAGAGTCATGTAAAAACATTGCCTTGCTTAGGAATCCCTTCAGTCAATTCTTTCAAAATCGTAGAAACGGATGCCTCCGACATCGGATATGGTGGTATTCTTAAACAGCAACTTTTCTCTTCCCAACCTAAGCAAATAGTTAGATACTATTCTGGTGTATGGAACCAATCACAACGCAATTATAGTACTATTAAAAAAGAAATCTTATCTATTGTTCTTTGTATTAGTAAATTTCAAGATGATTTATTAAATCAAAAGTTTTTAGTCCGTGTTGATTGCAAAAGTGCTAAGCATGTTTTAGAAAAATATGTTCAAAATATTGCAAGTAAACAAATATTTGCTCGTTGGCAAGCTATTTTAAGTATTTTTGATTTTGACATTGCATTCATTAAAGGAACCGATAACCATATTTCTGATTTCCTTACCCGTGAATTTCTTCAGGGATCTTTATCCGATGGACACCAGATCAACCAAATCAGACAGAACAACCCGGTCCCAGTCACGAAATAGTCAACCTGAGCCCAAGGCTCCAGTCAACCCGATCAATTAAATCTGAACCTGATTCAGAAATAGTCAGAGCTAGTCATCCCTATTACCCTCAGATAGACTCTATTCTCCCAGTCAATCCAAGGCCGCTAATGTTGACTTCTACCCCCTACCCTAGGCCTACTTTTCAGTCAGCCCTAGTCAATGATTTTGATATATATATATATATATATATATATATACACATGTCACGCCCCGAATTTTGAATAGATAAATATCAAATTCAAAAACGTGATAATTCAATAATCTCAACTACTTAGAAAATAGATTACAATGTACTGAGTATTAAAAAGTCCAAAAAAAAAAAATGAGACTCCGGCGAACACAATTATTACATCATCATTCTTTACACAAATTGTAAAATATCGGACGATGTAATTGTTCAACTCATGTCTCACTACACATTATGAAAAACAAGGCTAAAAAGTAGGATCACGTCTACTCGCCGCAACTATCAACCGCCGCCTCAATTATGCTAATCATCACCTGCACGACTAACCCCTATACTATGGATTGGTGCACCGGGTTATAAACAACGGGTTGTAAACAACGAACTTGGTAAGCTTTTAAAGCTCGTATGAGTAAACTCAGATACACGCAACAACACTTAACCCACAAAACACACCCGCACACAAGACACAAAGTAAAGACCAGTCATTCCTGAAATAGAAACATAGATCAGGAAAGTACATATCTTACACAATATAAATCATGACTCCTGCATTTAAAATCAAATAGAAGAAAGTCATCTCAACCGTGCATATAGTTTAGTTCAGGAAGTCCTGCTCAAGTCACCAAATTACAAAATAGAGAAAGTAAATACGAAATCCGTCAACTCCAAATGAAGCCAACACTCGCCATCTTAAACCACAAGAAAAACAACGCACATCAAAACCCGACTTCCCTTACTCATAAGGAATACAAGTCAACTAGTGACAAAATCACATATTGTCACGATAACACTTGTAAATAAGGCAACGTATCCCTCTTGGACAACAAAGGAAAACACAAATAAATTCCTTTAAAAACATGCACGCATGAGACCCAGATAACCCGACTCGGTTACCCCTCATGCCATGCAACGGCATACAGATTAGAGCTCTAACTGATCATAACCAATCACCCGGCCAAAGGCTTGGTTCCCGATGTAATTGTCATAAAGACCCCCCTTCATCACACAGGAAGGATCCTAATCGCCACACATGAAAGATCCCCATCATCACATAGGAAAGAACTTACATTGGTCGCTAGTTTCCAAACTAACACATTCACCCGTCACACAACTCACATAAACCCAATTATGACACTCACCCTCCCCACATATATCAACTCAACTTGATAAAACAATTTCATAACAGAAGTAATTCACTCAATCCCACATATCACAAACAGCACTTCTTCATGAATCCACAACCTCAATACATATATTTCACGTAAATAAATAAATAAATATATATATATATATATATATATATTGTTGACAGTAGCCAGAGAGGGGCTACAGCAGGCCCACAGACCCGCAGCTAGCGCACCAGGGACCGGCCCAGGGCCCGGGACAGGATCACCATAACCCGGCCTCGGGGTCCAGCAGTCCGTCCTGCTACCAGGGGCCCGGGGTCCGGGGGCTCCTGCCTGCCCAAGAGGTCACCAAAGCTGCCCTTTGGTGTGCAAACAGAAGGGAACCAGTCCCACATCGAAGGGTAAGGCCAGACCTCACTCCTGGCCACCTATATAAGGGCCCCAACTACCCTCATTAATAGGTAACTGATCCTTCCTACCGCTTATATACGTGCTTAAGTTATATCTATTCCAACTATACTAACTTAGGCATCGGAGAGGAGAAGACCGGCCCGCCCGGTATTCCCCTTAGTAAGCAGGTTTGCAGGAGTTAGTACGAAGATTTACATGTCTCTACCAGGCCTACGGGTTTGTGCAGAAACAATTGGCGCCGTCTGTGGGAACTTTGGACAAGAAACCACGTAGGCACTACCGATGGCAGAGAGTTCGGAAGCAAGACAGGAAAGAAATACCACTGAGGAGCAGCGTGTTGCACCAGTGCAAACGCTTGTCTCCACCTCGGTCGTTATGCGAGAGCAGCGCGGCGACCAGGGCGATCAGGAAATTGGGAGATGTGGGAGGCCGACCAGCACGCCGGGGCCAAACCACGACGGCTCGCGCGGAAAAGGCCCAGCAACTGAAGACAGGCCTGTGCACCGGGGCTTTTCTCTAACGTTCTCGGATGATCCGAGTGACCGAGAGGAGAGCCTGCGTTGCAACAGTGACCGAGACACCACGTACAGCCCCGACCAGAGCAGTATGGCGGGAGAGATACGGGCAATGGCTACAGAGGTCAGTCGCCTGCGTGAGGAGGGCGACCGAGATAGAGCCAAGTCCAATGCCCGGTATGAGGAAATGGAGGCGGTGAACGCTGCCCTGGTAGCCGCCCTGGAGAGAGGACAACAGCGCAACGACGCTTTGGTCAAGGCACAGGCACCCCCGCCAGTTCGATCTCAGCAGTTTGAAGCGAGGCAGTCATCGGGCGGTAGGCCCAGTGGTCCCGGGCGCGCAGATCCACCGGCCGGCAGGGCCCCGCCAAAGAACACGCCACCGCCTCGCCAGCCCCACACTTCGTCCGAGGATGAAACCGTGACCTCGACTGCACGAGCGTTGCAGATGCTCGCCGACACTGTGTCAGATTTGAAGGCCCAAATGGAGGCCAGCGAGAGAAGAGCGGCACGGCCGATGGAAGGCGCACGGTTCAACGAGCGCATGGGCCCCTTTTCGCACAGGGTTATGGAATCGGGGAGGTCTGGTAACCAGAAGTCCCTCAAGCTCACCTATTCAGGGTCCGACTGCCCGTACCAGCACCTGGATAGTTTCCGGTCCCAGACATGTGCCAAAGGCTACTTTGATGCAGTAAGCTGCAACATTTTCCAGGAAACTCTGTCTAGGGAGGCGCTCAGCTGGTTTTATGAACTCCCGGCAAATTCAATCGAGGCCTTCGAGCAGTTGGCCGACCGGTTTGTAGGCCGCTTCATCCTCAGGGTCGAGGGAGCCCGCACATCGACCATCCTCTTCAACTACATGCAAGCGCCCGGCGAGGAATTGAGGACTTTCGTCAACCTTTGGCAGACAGCAACGGCCGGGGTTCGGAACCTTGACAAAGGTATCGCCGAGATGGCGTTCAAGCAAGGGCTCCGACCGAGAAAATTTTCCTACGCCGTGCGGGTGGAACTCCCGCAGGGGTATGACAAGTTGATGGCAATGGCCATCCGGCACGCCCAGGCCGATCACGAGATGTACGGGCAGCACCTGCTGAAGAGGAAGCGGGAAGAGCAGCAGCAAGAAGACCACCCCCGGGAAGACCACCCCCCACCCCGCCAAGAAGACAAGACCAGCCAGAGGACCGAGAACCGATCCGCCCGACCGGGCCGGCCCAGCAGAAATTGGGGGCAACAGCAGTAAAGGCCCTATCATGACCGACCCCAGAACGAGCACAAGCACAACCGACCGGTCAAGAGGTTTTCACCGCTCTCACCTCTTCGTATGAGGACATTTTGCTTGAGAACGGAAACATCATTCCACCACCGCCCAAGAGAAAGTACCGAAAGGGGAAGCTTACCACGGCGCAAACGGGCAAGTACTGCTCCTATCATGATGAGGCTACTCATCGAACGAGCCAGTGCTGTGCTCTCAAAACAGCGGTGGAGGGTTTGATTAGTAACGGCCAGCTCTAACGGTATATAAGGGAAAGGAGAGCAGATCCTGACCGGGAGCAAGACCGGGGCTGGTAGACTCGTCGAGCCTCCAAGCGGTTAGTTTTGCATATCGCCGGTTCCACCGTTGTAACATCAAGATGTATATACAAGCTACTTTCAAGAAAAATTCTACCGGCTCCATCAATTCAAGTATATTCATAGTTAAGGGACAATACAAGCAGAGGCCGTCCCGGCAAGTTTACAAAAAAGAGCAAGGGCAAAATCCTAAGGAGCTACGCCTCTACCCTCAGCGGGCAATCCACCAGCTTCTCCGGATGAAGCAGCCGCGCCTTCAGCAATCTGAGGTACACCCTCCCCTTCCGGTTGCTCTTCCGTCGACTGCTCATGGATATCCGACTGCTCATGAATATCTTCGTTAGCAGCCTTCGACATCCGGGAAGTATCCAGGTACCCCTTCTGCTCCCATTCCGTGTACGCATCCGCGATGCCCGATTCCCTGGCCTTCTCCAGGATCTGAAGGAACTGATCGCTCTCATGATATCTGAGAACAACCCGCTCGTATAGTTCCGGGTCCTCTTCCCCGGCCGCAGCGGCAGAGGCGGCACGCACAGCGGCAGCTCCCACCTGGAGCTCATCCACCTTGGCCTCCAGTTCGGCCTTCTCCTCCTCAGCCAGCTCCTTCTCCCTCTCCAGGCACCGGACCTGCTCCTCCAGTTTGGCCACCTGCTTCTTGGCCCTTTCCTCCAATCTGGCCTTCTCCCGCTCCAGCCGAGACCTCTCTGCTTCCAGCCACTCTCGGGCTTCGGTCAGCTCGGCCACCTGCCTCTTCAGCTCCTCGCTCGGATCGGGCTGGTACAGATTGTACAGCAGCTGCATAACAACAGAGCCAGTTAAGCAAGCAACAGAGGAAATGAGTTTCGAGCGGTACAATGGCACCGGGCAATTCTTACCTGCAGGACCGATTCCTTGAACTTTTGGCGCTTCCCGCCCGCCAAGGCTCCGGTGACCTCAGCCCTGTCCAGACCAAGGTCGGCCAAGTCTGCCGCCAGCTGCCGGGCGAGTGTACTCTCCGGGCTTGCCCTCCGAGCCTCCGCAGGCGCGGGGCTACTCTGCCGGGCAGCGGCAGCCTTCTGCCCAGCGGAACCCGATGCACCGCTGGTTACCTTGAGCTGTTTGGCCAGATTCTCACCGGACGACCCACCGGTCAGCGTCACCAGCATGGAGGGAGGAAAGTCCATGATCCTCCGCCTCTTCTCACCTTGGCCGTCAGGCGAAGAAGATTGCGCGCTTGATCGGGTCACCGGGGTGACGAGCGGGACTGACCCCGGCCGGTACGGAATCCGGCTCACTCCACCGGGAATCTTCAGTGGCCCCCCGGTAGTCTTGCCCTTACCGGGTCCCGCCTTGGGCGCAGCAGGATGGCTCTTCACACGCGCCAGGACGTAGCCCTCGTCCTCCACATCCATGGCCCGCGGTTCGGGATGAACAGTTAGCCGACCGGACTCCTCGTCCACCGAGGTCCGTGAAACGGCCTCGCCTTTCTCCTTCAGCATAGCAAGAAGCTCTTCACCGTCCATGGATAGAGTGGTTTCGGGTTTGATGACCGCCCGGGAAGATGCACCTGCAGGACGAGCAAAGGTTAGTATTTAAAGTTAGCAGAAGTATCACCGCTAGCACTTGCTACGCACCGGGATCTCGCCCAAGACAGCAATGCTCCAGCACTTCTCGCCGGATGAAGTTGTAAGAGCTCCGTTCGAGATCATCCCAACATCCGAGTATGGTCGTGATCCTCTCTTGCTCCAACTCGGACAGCTCGAACGATTGATCCCCAAGGAGCTGGAAGGCACCAGGAACCCGGTACATCTTACTCCTCTTCTGCCACTTACCGCCCGCCATCACCACCTTCTTCCTCCAGTTGTTATCCACCCAAGTAGGCATATTGGTGATGATAGGTTGAAAGCGCCGGGCGCTGAAGGACAGACAACCCCGGGACCCTCGCTTCTTCGAGTAGGACAACCTGTACAGTGCCCGGAATTCGTTTACCATTGGCATACTCATCCCGGAAAACTCATACAGGCAGCCGAGGCTCAGCAGTCGCCTCCACTAGAGTCCTGGAAGTTGCGCCGGAGATACTTGCAGTGCACTGAGCATGTACTGCACGAAGTTTGGCAGCGGGAGCGAGAACCCGTGCCGAAACTAGTCTAGATGCACGGCAACCCAAACTGCCTCAGGGTTACAGGCTGACTCTCCGGGATTCAGTGGCCGTAGCGCCACCTCATCCGGGATACTCCACGTCTCCCGAAATGCAGCAATCTCTCCGGGACTCATGCTACCCTCCGGCTCATCGCACACCACGGCACCCTTCCCTCTACCGATAGTGTAGCTCACGGGCGGAGCACCAGCAAGGCGCACCCCGTGCGGTATTTCCTCAGACCCTGAGGACCCGGAAGTCGAAGCCCCGCTCCAGGAGCGGTCAGCGGCTTCGGACACTGGGGATTCCGAACCGAGCCAGTCCTCCAGTCTTTCCTCATCATCCATAATAGGACGCCTGTCGGTCGATTCGGAAGCCCCATCAGAACTTGCAGAAGACATTTTTAACCTAAGGGGAAGAAAAAAACAAAACCCTAGCGCTGGTCAGCAACAGGCCAGACCAGCGCCCTCTGTGGCCCCTCCCCAAGTCTACAACAGACGCTCCGCTTAAAACAACTCAGTCGGCGACAGAGATCCCTTCCCCCCGCCGCAAAAACACCGAAAAGAAAAACAAGAACAACACCAGGCAAAGAAAACAAGAGCTTACAGATTAGTATGCTCAACCGAGGAAAGTCCGCCCTGCGAAAGCAGCGAGCAATGGTAGGAGAAGAGTAAAAGAACACTTGAGGCAACAACGGATGTCGCGGGGCACCTCCACAGAGCTTTCGCCGGATTTCTCTCTCTCTTAGTCTCTCTGAGCAAGAAGCAAAACAGAATGAAGAAGGCAGAGCAGGCTCTTTTTATAGAGAGGTTTGGTGCCCTAGGCGCCTGTAAGCCCCCCAAACACGCAATTAGAGTAACTCAAACGCTCGCGAATCCAGGCCTTCCATCTCAGACCACTCCCTATCAGCACGTGTCCCAGTATCAGTAAACTGCCCACGCCATCATAACTGATGGGACTGATGGACTTCCACCTTAAATGCATGTCAGCCACTTGTCCCGCCTTCTGGCGACAGGTAAGGGAATTAGGAGCGGGAACCGAGGCGTCAGGCCCCCCCCCCCCCCCCCCCCCACTTCCCCAGGCTCCACGGTTGCATGGCATCTTCACTGAAAATCACCGGTTATGATTTTTCAACCGGCTTGAAGACCTCTCACCGGTTATGATCTTTCAACCGCTTCGAGAGCTTTGTTCCGGGTATGAGCCATCCATCCGGTACCATGGCAGTTCACGGTTAGGTATCATTCAACCGGCTGCATGGCACCTCTCACCGGTTATGATCTTTTAACCGGCTTGAAGACCTCTCACCGGTTATGATCTTTCAACCGCTTCGAGAGCTTTGTTCCGGGTATGAGCCATCCATCCGGTACCATGGCAGTTCACGATTAGGTATCATTCAATCGGCTGCATGGCACCTCTCACCGGTTATGATCTTTCAACCGGCTTGAAGACCTCTCACCGGTTATGATCTTTCAACCGCTTCGAGAGCTTTGTTCCGGGTATGAGCCATCCATCTGGTATCATGGCAGTTCACGGTTAGGTATCATTCAACCGGCTGCATGGCACCTCTCACCACCGAGTTTTTCAACCGCTTCGAGAGCTTTGTTCCGGGTATGAGCTATCCATCCGGTACCATGGCAGTTCACGGTTAGGTATCATTCAACCGGTTGCATGGCATCTCACCGGTTACGTAACATTCAACCGACGCGAGACCATCTCACCGGTTATGATCATCCAACCGGCTCGAGAGTTTTTTCCGGGAACGAGATCCACCCGGCCCCATGGCATCTCACTGGGGGACTCGTCTCGATTTGGAAAAACGCCCGGACGAGGTCCACCCGGCTCCATGGCACGACCCCGGTCATGAGAACATTCGACCGGCATGGGCTTTATACACCCGGGTGAGTTTACATCTAACACATGTACTCTTGTCCAGCAGGATAAAAACCCTGCATCGCACTGAACTGCGATCAATCTGGGGCTCTACGGCGAGACTTGTCACCTCAACGCCACCCCATTGCCTCAACGCTTATTCCAAACACAAGCTGAGAAGAACTAGCAAGTGTTGACCGGCGCCACAACAGACAGCAACACCGGGGCCACCGCCTCGCAGCCTAGCAATATGGACTCCTCTCGATATGGCAGAACGCCCGGTCGAGGTTCCATACTCCGACTCGTACCGATTTGGCAGAACGCCCGGTCGAGGTCGCAACCTAGCAATATGGACTCGTCTCGATATGGCAGAATGCCCAGTCAAGGTTCCATACTCTGACTCGTACCGATTTGGCAGAACGCTTGGTCGAGGTCGCAGCCTAGCAATATGGACTCGTACCGATTTGGCAGAACGTCCGGTAGAGGCCCAGTGAACTCCGCTTCGTACCGATTTGGCAGAACGCCCGGTAGAGGCCCAGCGAATTCCGCTTCGTACCGATATGGCAGAACGCCCGGTCGAAATTCCATGCACACATCTATTGCATGGCGGATTTCAACGCCCCATTATCATTCAATGCACCATCTATTGCATGGCGGATTTCAACGCTCCATTATCATTCCATGCACACATCTATTGCATGGCATCATCTCATATACTTTCCGGGTTTCACCCCACTCCATGCTCATAACACCACAACACTTGAGCACAGTACTAATATTGCAAACGTACTCATAAATTGTTGCTCACCATCGGTAACAGGTACTCACCCCGGTCACGCCCAATCTTCAACGCGGACTTGGGGGACTGGGCACCGTTGGGTTGGTAACCCTGCGGGTCTGCAGGGTAAGGGCAAGACAGATTAAGTCCCCATCCAAGATTGCACTTGACCGGGAACTTGGGGGACTTGTTGACAGTAGCCACAGAGGGGCTACAGCAGGCCTGCAGACCCGCAGCTAGGGCACCAGGGACCGGCCCAGGGCCCGGGACAGGATCACCATAACCCGGCCTCGGGGTCCAGCAGTCCGTCCTGCTACCAGGGGCCCGGGGTCCGGGGGCTCCTGCCTGCCCAAGTGGTCACCAAAGCTGCCCTTTGGTGTGCAAACAGAAGGGAACCAGTCCTACATTGAAGGGTAAGGCCAGACCTCACTCCTGGCCACCTATATAAGGGCCCCAACTACCCTCATTAATAGGTAACTGATCCTTCCTACCGCTTATATACGTGCTTAAGTTATATCTATTCCAACTATACTAACTTAGGCATCGGAGAGGAGAAGACCGGCCCGCCCGGTATTCCCCTTAGTAAGCAGGTTTGCAGGAGTTAGTACGAAGATTTACCTGTCTCTACCAGGCCTACGGGTTTGTGCAGAAACATATATATATACACACACACACACACACACACGTAGACATTCACTTAGGAATAGTCCACTATTATCAACTATAGTCATTGATCGTAAAACAGTTTTAAAATTATTTTTATATTAAAATCATTTTACTTACCTATGAACCATAGTCGATCAAGTTCATATGGTTTAAAACAAAAACTAATTTCCATAAAATAATTTCATATTTAACAATTCAATAACTATAAAGTAACTTCTTTATGAGAACGTTGAGAGGTTTACTCACCTCCTACGACGAGACTTGTCACCTCAACGCCACCCCATTGCCTCAACGCTTATTCCAAACACAAGCTGAGAAGAACTAGTAAGTGTTGACCGGCGCCACAACAGACTGCAACACCGGGGCCACCGCCTCGCAGCCTAGCAATATGGACTCGTCTTTGATAGGAGCACAATGTGCGACGATATTATATGCTTATGCCCTCATTTATGCTTTGTTTAACCCTTATTTGTCTAAGATAGAGTCATAATTTAGTTTAGTGTTAATTTGGTAGAGTTTTGGCGAAAAATGGTTAAGAATCCGAAAAATGACTAAGTATGAGAAATCTGGAAAATAGTGCAAAATATATCTTTTTCGTGATTTTGAGATGAGTACAATTGTGATCTATCCTTGTCCGAATTCAATGAAATTTGGCGTACTTATTATTCATATGCTGAGGAATGTTGTTTTAAAATTTCAGATCAATCGAAGTTCGGGAAGTCACCCAAAAGATGGCTGCAAAACAGCAGTTCGAGCAAACCAATCCAGGGACTTCCAGGATTTTCCTGGGACTTTGATCCAACTTCGAAAAATCATTCCCGACAACTCACAAGGAATTTGATCGAGCCCTTTTATGGGGAGATGGCTATATGTGTCTAGTTTATCTGAGACTTGGAATCGCATCAATTGGAGCTCCGAGAAGGTAGATGTGTCGGATTTACTGGAGCAAAGTCATTCCAGCCGAGTTGCTGCCGGTCTTGTGTTCTTGCGGGTTTGGGGCATTTTTCCATGGACCAAGCTCACCAAATGGAGTTTTCAAGCCTACACAAGAAGTTCATGAAGATATGCAGCCAATCCAAGGAAGAAAATCAGAAAAAGAAGTTTCCTAGAAGAACCAAGAAAGGAAGGAACCAAAACCTTTGTTGCACAAGGATTGCCTTTGCCGATTTGGACTAGGTTTTCTACCTAGGGTTTCTGCCGAATTTGCCTCTATATATAGCCATGTTTTCCCACAGAAAAACCATCTCATCTCAAGTATAAACACAAGGCTTAAACTCTACCAAAATTCCCCAAAGATCCTAGACAAAAACCTTAACCGAAAACCACTTTCACCTCACCTCAACCAAGTTTCTGCTTTGCCGAACCTTGGATTTTCTACCTCCATAACCTACTGCCGACGTGACCTATTGCCGTGCAGCCTCACCCCAGCCTCCATACTTCGCCAGATCCACACGACGTGAAGCTCTCAAGGTGTCTCAAAGTGTGATCCACTCCCCTCTTTCGGTTTAGTAATTTTTGTTTAGTTATGTTTAGTTTTGTCTATGAAACACTCATGTATGTTTGGTGTTGGTTTATATGTCTATGTATGAATCGATTTTGGTTTTATGAATTGTATGTTAAAGATTTGTTTGAATCGATGCTTAGAGTTAAGTTTAGGTTTCGACAAGAACAATGAATTTTGCATGCTAATTTGTAATATGTAACTTGTAAATTCGTATGTTAGATAATTAGGACAGTGGTATAGATGTATGTCTTAGGTTTGAAATTGGTTAGAAATCTAAAAGAGTGGACCTTATAAACCGAAACATTAGTTGTGCTTAAGCATTTGTTGTTTGCATGTAAATCTAGGTGTTAGGTTTCATCAAACCCGAGTAATAACAAATATGGCTAGATACTCAAAAGGTTGCTTTGATTTGTTTTTGCTCACTTAGGGTATAGTACTTTGGATTTCTTACATGTTAAAATAAGATGATTGACAACCTTGCTTGTTTTGCATGTCTCCGATTTAGACTATTGTGATTAATTGTTAAGTCTCAAAAGGATTAACATAACTTTAGGGCCCATAACCAAAAGTTCGGTCTTACAACTAAGTTGTAGTCGGAACTAATTTTGAACTTAAGCATGTTGGTACTTGTTCCTTACTTTCTTGCATGTGAGTTTATATGTTAAAGAGTCTTTGGTGCTAAATGTTTTGTGAGAGATGAGGATCACTTGTATATAGTAGTTTAGGTTTATTTTTGTGTTCTTAGTGTTAGTGGCAGCTTTGCTGCCGATCCATATAATTCCCCCCATTGTGACGTTTTGTGCATATATATTTGTAAATATTTGTATTAACATTCTCATGTTTCAGGTACCCTTAATCCCCGGCTAGAACGATCCCTACTTATTCTATACTACTAACGATTGTAGGGTTATTATTGTTTGATGCTCGCTTCGGCGACTCGTTAGTCTCGATATGGCAGAACGCCCGGTCGAGGTTCCATACTCCGACTCGTACCGATTTGGCAGAACGCCCGGTGGAGGTCGCAGCCTAGCAATATGGACTCGTCTCGATATGGCAGAACGCCCAGTCGAGGTTCCATACTCTGACTCGTACCGATTTGGCAGAACGCCCGGTCGAGGTCGCAGCCTAGCAATATGGACTCGTACCGATTTGGCAGAACGCCCGGTAGAGGCCCAGTGAACTACGCTTCGTACCGATTTGGCAGAACGCCCGGTAGAGGCCCAGCGAATTCCGCTTCGTACCGATATGGCAGAACGCCCGGTCGAAATTCCATGCACACATATATTGCATGGCGGATTTCAACGCCCCATTATCATTCCATGCACCATCTATTGCATGGCGGATTTCAACGCTCCATTATCATTCCATGCACACATCTATTGCATGGCATCATCTCATATACTTTCCGGGTTTCACCCCACTCCATGCTCATAACACCACAACACTTGAGGACAGTACTAATATTGCAAACGTACTCATAAATTGTTGCTCACCATCGGTAACCGGTACTCACCCCGGTCACGCCCAATCTTCAACGCGGACTTGGGGGACTGGGCACCGTTGGGTTGGTAACCCTGCGGGTCTGCAGGGCAAGGGCAAGACAGATTAAGTCCCCATCCAAGATTGCACTTGACCGGGAACTTGGGGGACTTGTTGACAGTAGCCACAGAGGGGCTACAGCAGGCCCGCAGACCTGCAGCTAGGGCACCAGGGACCGGCCCAGGGCCCGGGACAGGATCACCATAACCCGGCCTCGGGGTCCAGCAGTCCGTCCTGCTACCAGGGGCCCGGGGTCCGGGGGCTCCTGCCTGCCCAAGAGGTCACCAAAGCTGCCCTTTCGTGTGCAAACAGAAGGGAACCAGTCCTACATCGAAGGGTAAGGCCAGACCTCACTCCTGGCCACCTATATAAGGGCTCCAACTACCCTCATTAATAGGTAACTGGTCCTTCCTACCGCTTATATACGTGCTTAAGTTATATCTATTCCAACTATACTAACTTAGGCATCGGAGAGGAGAAGACCGGCCCGCCCGGTATTCCCCTTAGTAAGCAGGTTTGCAGGAGTTAGTATGAAGATTTACCTGTCTCTACCAGGCCTACGGGTTTGTGCAGAAACATATATATATATATATATATATATATATATATATACACACACACACACACACACACGTAGACATTCACTTAGGAATAGTCCACTATTATCAACTATAGTCATTGATCGTAAAACACTTTTAAAATTATTTTTATATTAAAATCATTTTACTTACACTACTACAAAAAACTCAATACACAACGGTGCTGCACCGTTGTGTAAGTTCGAAAAAACCGTCGTATATCTCGAGCTTGTGTGATGAAACGTCCAACAACCAACTTATAATTTCTGTTGTACAACTTATATGCCATGCCATGGCTGGCTTGGCATTCGCTGCACTGACATGTCTAGTTCATACAACAGAATATGCATACTTTTATGTTGTGTAAGTTTTAAACATACAACAGAATATTGCAATTTTATTCTGTTGTCTCATTCGCACAACAGATTTCATCTCCCACTTATTTAGTTGTCTGATTCAGACAACTGATTTCGTTTCATATTTATTGAGTTGTATGATTCTACAAATCAAACAACAGATTTGAGGATTTTGTGACACAGGTTTGATGTGGCTTTTAGTCATATTGTACAACATATGATATTTTTACAGTTGTATTATTCGACAACCAGACAACAGAATTGAGCAGTTTGTGACACTGGTTTGATTCGGCTTTTGGTCATATTGTACAACACATAACGCTGTTATAGTGTTGTATAAGTTTCTATCACACAATAGATTTAAGCATTTGGTCATATGACCACTTTGTTGTCTGAGCCTCAAATACACAAGAAATGAGGTCTCAAAAAGCATGTAAACTGTTGTACATTGAACTATTACCATTTCCAGAAGAGCAGTTTTTGCAGATACAATAATTATACATAAATTGAACCATTCTACATATCATTCAAGTGGCCGGAGCACACTAATGTACCACATAGATGCATAGAGCAAAAGCAAACTAAAACTTAACTAGCATTTGAAGAGCTATAGAAGGAAGGACTCTCTCATTATAAGGAAGGACTCTCTCATCATTCAAGTGGCTGGCATTATACTGTGCAACAACAGCCTTCAAAGTTTCATGAACTATAGAAGGAAGGACTCTCTCATTATAATTCTCACCAAGAGTTCGATAGACTGTAGGCAGCTGGTCTGGGAATGGACGAGTAAGAACTCTAAGCCCAATTTTCACCTGGAGAGTACAATGAGAACATGAAGATATTATCAGAAAACAGGAAATGAATTGCAACTTAACTACTGGCTGATTAAAAGACATGTTTTGAAGAGCTACACGTGAACAGCTTATGCTAAGATTAAGCATTAAATAAAGCCTATATTTGAAACTATACATTCACTTAAACACTTAGTAAACAAGTTAAGGAACATTAGTGCGTATGTTCCGATTTTGAATCTAAAAGTTTGGAAAATCTATTCCAACCGTCAGATATCACCGTTAAGATTAAATACATGTATGAAAAAAAATCCAACCACATCTGACAACGTTAAAGGCTCGATCGGGACGGTCAACCGGGTGAGTCAAACCTCTAAACGCTTTAAAACGGAAATTGGCCTGTCTAAATGACGTTTTTTTGCCTGATCTTCAACAAAGAATAGTTTCAAATCGATGAGACGCAACTAATCGTATAAAAATTTTTCTCAAAATATTTACCGACCGTCAGGCTACCCATAGGAAAACGGAAGTAAAAAACAGTTAACCGCAACATTCGGCACACAGATTTTGTCGGAATCTTCTCATTTTTCAACCGTAGACGTATTTCAATATTTCGGTCATATCTTATTTCACGACACATTTGCATTTGAAGAGTCTACGTATAGTAACTATTTGAAACTATACATTCACTTAAACACTTAGTAAACAAGTTAAGGAACATTAGTGCGTATGTTCCGATTTTGAATCTAAAAGTTTGGAAAATCTATTCCAACCGTCAGATATCACCGTTAAGATTAAATACATGTATGAAAAAAAATCCAACCACATCTGACAACGTTAAAGGCTCGATCGGGACGGTCAACCGGGTGAGTCAAACCTCTAAACGCTTTAAAACGGAAATTGGCCTGTCTAAATGACGTTTTTTTGCCTGATCTTCAACACAGAATAGTTTCAAATCGATGAGACGCAACTAATCGTATAAAAATTTTCCTCAAAATATTTACCGACCGTCAGGCTACCCATAGGAAAACGGAAGTAAAAAACAGTTATCCGCAACATTCGGCACACAGATTTTGTCGGAATCTTCTCATTTTTTCAACCGTAGACGTATTTCAATATTTCGGTCATATCTTATTTCACGACACATTTGCATTTGAAGAGTCTACGTATAGTAACTATTTGAAACTATACATTCACTTAAACACTTAATAAACAAGTTAAGGAACATTAGTGCGTATGTTCCGATTTTGAATCTAAAAGTTTGGAAAATCTATGCCAACCGTCAGATATCACCGTTAAAATTAAATACATGTATGAAAAAAAATCCAACTACATCTGACAACGTTAAAGGCTCGATCGGGACGGTCAACCGGGTGAGTCAAACTTCTAAACGCTTTAAAACGGAAATTGGCCTGTCTAAATGACATTTTTTTGCCTGATCTTCAACAGAGAATAGTTTCAAATCGATGAGACGCAACTAATCGTATAAAAATTTTCCTCAAAATATTTACCGACCGTCAGGCTACCCATATATAGTTGTTTCGAAAAGATTTTGCATTTTGCACTAGGTTCATCTAGTATAAACTGCAATATTCTCATACAACAGAAAAGAACTACTGTTGTATGTTTGTTTGTGTAAAGTTAAAATAAATGGAGGCAAATTTCCCGCTTCACATTTGAGGGAATGAATTTAAGTCATTGGAGTCAAATTTCCCGCTTTAAGGGTGGTAGCATTTAAGCCATTGGAGCCAAAATGAATGTGGCACAAGGACAAGCAAAACAAGTCGTACAACAGAATTGTAAAATTATGTTGTACAAGTATTTTTCATTTTACACTAGTGACACCTAGTGCAAGCTGTGACTTATCATACAACACGAAACAAGAACTTTGTTGTCTGTCCATCTAGACCTTGCACAAATTTAAGTTTCAGTGTCGGAGGGAGTTATGCCGCCAATATTTTCATCTTAAATACAAGCCATTGGAGCCAAAATGAATGTGGGGGAATGACAAGCAAACCAACTCATACAACAAAACTACGAAATTCTGTTGTACAAGTATTTGTCACTTTGCACTTGATGAGACCTAATGCAGGATGTGACATTATCACACAACACAAAACAATAACTTTGTTGTCTGTCCATCTAGACCTTACCCAAATTTGAGTTTCAATGTCGGAGGGAGTTCTGCCGCCAAGATTTTCATTAATCATACAACAGAAAATGTGTGTCAGAGTTGTGTGACAAAATCTGGAAAAATATTTTTCAGAATATGGAAAATGTGTACCATCATACAACATAAATTATTCACTTCAGGTTGTGTGAAACAGTTCAGTGATTCACACAACATGTAACTTTCAAAGTGTTGTCTGATTTGTGTTGTGTATTGAGTTTTTTGTAGTAGTGTTACCCATGAACCATAGTCGATCAAGTTCATATGGTTTAAAACAAAAACTAATTTCCATAAAATAATTTCATATTTAACAATTCAATAACTATAAAGTAACTTGGTTATGAGAACGTTGAGAGGTTAACTCACCTCCTACTCCCGATGCGTCTTCGATCTCACAAAAGTGAGGTATACACGCTCCGCCAATTATCTAAGTGTTATTATATAAAAAGACTTAGCAACCACCTCAACGAAAATAAGTTATAACTCGCACCGGTTACCCAACTCTCACGCGGAGATTTGCAATACGACACAAATATCCTTCAATTCGAGCCTCTCACGGTCTCCGGAATACCTAACAAGCCCTAAGATAGCACACTCAATACCGATTTCTAAGTTCAAGCTCCCAAACATTGAAAGTCATACAAAACGAACTCACAAAACCTCAACCTGCTCAAATGATAACCAAAACATGCAATTTACATATCCACATGCTCGTAACGACGAGCACAAGAGCATAGAGCACCTGACTGCTGTATAGGAGGCAGGACACGCCGCCTCACGCAGCCCTTAGCGGCTGCGCGCGGGCCCCACATGCCACCACCCTCAACTTACAAATTTTCACAAACCCAAAGTCCAAATTGAAGATCAAAGCTAGGGAAGTATTCCAGTACCTTAGATTTCCCCCAAATCGGTTGGAATGTGGCCGGAAGGGCTGTTGAAGTGTTGAAACTCCACACAGCAGCCTATCTTACAAAATCGGGCTCGGGGTCGACGTAGACAGGTGCAGAGGAAGGAGGACGACACGAAGGTGGAAGTCTTGAGCTTCAGATCGCCCGGAGGAGCTCACAGCCTCGACGTTGGCGGTAGCAGCAGCTTTCGAGCTCCGCTACGCCTTCTATGTCGAGCAACTCAATGTGGGTCTTGGCTCAACGTAAAGAGGAGGTCGAGCTGAACGTTCTGCTGGGAGGCACAAAGGCTGGCTTCGCCGGACGGCGGAGAACGGAGCAAGAAACGAAACCGGGTCGTCGTCGCCTGCTGTGAGCTTCGATTTGCTGCAAGTCACCACCATAGGGAGCCCCGCACGAAAGAGGCGAACAAAATTCAACCGGTGTCGGCCCCTGGGACCGCCAGAGCTCGCCGGAAAATCCGGGTCGGGTCGGGTCAGTCGGATAACTTTGATACTAAAGGGGCGCAGACTGATAGGAGGGAGAGAGAGAAGGAAGTGTTTGTAATAAATGAAAACCGTAGAAATTTTCATATTTATACTTCAAATTTCTGAATCATGAAAACTTCTGCTGAGCATAACTTCTTCATACAACCACTAAATTATGCATGTCGCACGTCTACGAACTCATATCGACGAGTTCTACAACTTTGGTGACGGAAATTTCTCGAAAAATCAAACGAATAAAAGTCAACTCTTCGACCCCCTTAAAACGCTTTTAAGTAATAATTTACCCAAACACTTATGTTTCGCTCACGAACCACTATATTTCGCTAACTTCCAACTTAATAATTTCAAATAAATATTTGAAATTAATAACGAATTTTTGGGGTATTACAATACTATATAGAGAAATTCAAATAACATTTAAAAATAGAAAAAGCTCTATCAAATTTCTTTTGGACGGATTATATATACACATATCTATTTCTTGGACGATTTTTTTTTTACAACAAATTTTTTTCTCTGAATATAGAACGAAATTTTATTTCTTAGACCAAATTATATATATATATATATATATATATATATATATATATATATATTGAAATGTTCATATGAACTCACATTTTCGAACAAGTATACTTTCAAAAATATTGAAATTTTTTAGTATATTTGGTGTTCCATTCTAAAAAGAAAAGTATTCTTGGAGTTTAAATCTAAATATTATCATGATAGAAAAAGAAAAAAAAATAAAAAAAAACTACAAAATTATAAATTTTTCTATAAAAGAAAGGAAAAAATTCACCATTGGTACCCAAACTTACCTCGCTATATAAGAAAGGTACCCGAACTTGAAAAACGATCACCATAGTACCCAAAGTTTGAAATCCTATTATAGAGGTACCTAGCGCGTTTTGACCGGCTGGCTACCCGGTTTTGGATGACGTGGCAGTCGCATTTTGATTCCGAGGGGCAAATCTGTAATCTCCGCCTAACAAACTACGAGTGGAGGTACCTAAACTCTCACAACCATATTATGGAGGTACCTGATTTCTAGAAAAAGGAATATTCTTAATTAAAGGGGAATATCCCTTTCTTTTTTTTTTCTTTTTCTTTCTTTCTTTTCTGCTCTCTCTCCTCCCCCTCTCTCTCCCCGATCGGCCGACCCGAGCTCTCCCCTCCTCCATCTACCTCAGCCGTCCGGCCGAACTGGACCGCCGCACCGGTCACGTTCGGACCGGCTCGGCCTCCCCTTTCTTTCTGTAGCGGCGGCGTGGTCCCAATCGCCGCCGTTGGGCTAGGTTTTTCGGGAGATGCTAGCTGGCCATCCAGAGACTGATAAAAAGGCGAAACCATTTCGCCTCTCTCAAAAACTTGCAGATTCTCTAGCAAAAGTGCCACTGAGCTTGGTCTTGGGCAGCGAAGGAAGTGGTCTGTCTGTGAAATCTCGACGGCAATGTGAGCTTGTAACCATTCCAATGGCAGGAGAGTTTGAGTCGCTTAATGTTTCAGTTGCTGGTGGGATTTTCTTGTACATGTTACAACCTAAAACCCACATGTCATTATGATTCTTTACCCATCTGTGCAAATATCCCTACAAAATTAAAATTAGTGATTCTTCTTTCTTCTGTTTTCATAGTATAGACTCAAAGGGTTGTTCTCAAAAACTAGTAGACTCAGAGTTATAGTCGGATTTATTTTCCGTCCAAAATTGTTCTAATCTAGACTATAAAATCTTGCCACCCAATCAGAAAAAGAAAAGTAAGTAACAAATAAATAAAACAAGGAAAAAGAAAACATTTTTTTTAAAATATAAAAAGAAAAAAGAGAAAAAGACTCGAGCTTTATTTCGTGCTAGACAGTTAGCGTGGAAGCTCTCCCCAAACTCGAAGCTGCTTCTTCTTCTTCTTCACACAGTCCACACAAAGCCAATGAGTGCAGGCAAACCGTCGCCGGCACCGCCATCGTCTCCGATGTTCTCCTTACGAGGCTCCCTCATCACTCTCGCCTTCTTCACCTTACTCTCCCTCGCCTACTTCTCGCTCAATTTCTCCGTCTCCTCCTCCCCTCCTCCTCCCGTCACCGCCACCGCCACCGTCCGGCAGGACACCGCTCCCGAGAATTCGAATCCGTTACCGGAGCCGGAGAACAAGCCGGAGGAGGAGTTTTCGGACATTTACCACGCGCCGGAGGTGTTCCGGTTGAACTACGCGGAGATGGAGCGGAAATTCAAGGTGTATATCTATCCCGACGGCGATCCGAACACGTATTACCAGACGCCGAGGAAGCTCACCGGAAAGTACTCCAGTGAGGGATATTTCTTTCAGAATATTCGAGAAGGTCGGTTTCGGACTGAGGATCCGGATCAGGCTCACCTCTTCTTCATCCCTATTTCCTGCCACAAGATGCGAGGCAAGGTAATCGTGCTCATCTGGTTGTTAGAGTTTGTTATGATTTGTGTATCGAAATTTCGGTGTGTGATTTGTTGTACATTGCTGTGGATCTGACTGTAGTTGAGTGAATTTAGTTAGCAAACTGAGGAGGAGTTGTGAAATGCAAAATGTGGAGCTGTGTTGATTGGGTAACCGATTCGCAATGTGTAGTTAAGTGAATTTAGTTATGAAATGTAGTGAGGAGTTGTTGTGAAATGAAAATTTCGGTTGGTTTCGCTCGGTTTTTGTTAGTTTAAATAGTGGGAATGTACTAATGTATTGAAGTATTTGCTGGGAATCCTGGCTTATTGATGGATTTTGTTTGATATCCATTAACTTATATAAAGAACATGCGGTTTTCTCACTGCAAGTTACTAAGTTTCCTCGACTGTGCAATGGGAGTGGCAATGCCTGGTGTATGATATAGAGAATACTAATAAAATATATTTGAAATGCTCCGTAACTGGATCTGATTGGTTTTACGATGATTGTGCAGGGTACTTCATATGAGAATGGTTTTACGATGATTGTGCAGGGTACTTCATATCAAAATGCGACTGCCACGTCATCCAAAACCGGGTAGCCAGCCGGTCAAAACGCGCTAGGTACCTCTATAATAGGATTTCAAACTTTGGGTACTATGGTGATCGTTTTTCAAGTTCGGGTACCTTTCTTATATAGCGAGGTAAGTTTGGGTACCAATGGTGAATTTTTTCCTAAAAGAAAGACAAAATAATCTAGAGCCGTTAGGTTAAGAGGGACAAAATTGTCTTTTGAATGAGATTACATGATTTTTTCTAATTGGTGATATACAGGTGACATAGCATTCCACCTAGAATTGAAGCCACAAATTTTAGACATCAATAAGGCCTAAATTGTCTATAAATTTGCATTTGCAGGTTATAGTTTTTCAAAAAAAAACGCAACCTCTCCCAATCTCTCTCTCTCTATTAATCTGATTTTTCACAGCTTCAAGATGGCGAAATCCATGCGTTTGTTTTCATCCGCCTTCATCGTCATCTTGCTTTTGGTTGCTATTGGTATGTTTCTTTCCTCAGTTTGATCTTATAAAATGTGATTCAAATGTCGGATTTCTTGAATCTGAGGGAATTTGATAGCTCGCTTTTACTGATAATCTGATATGTATGCATGTTCTTCAGAGATGGCGCCAAAAGTCGCTGAGGCTGATACACCATGCAAGAATGCGAGCAGCAAATTCAAGGGGGTTTGCCTGAGCTCAACCACCTGTGCATCAGTGTGTAAAACTGAGGGCTACACAGGAGTCTCCTGTCCCGAAAACACTGAGAGTCTGAGAGACTGAGACCTCGTCTCCTATCCTCCTCCTGTCTCCTCCTCGCCTCCTGCCCAGCTGCCTTCATGTGAATCGGCACGAGCCCACGACGCCACCAGCTCGAAGCCTCGAATCGCCTCCGTCAGTCCGTCTCGAAGCCTCGATTAAGTCGAATCAGTCGATTCCCCAATCTCCTAGTCCTAGGTTTGTAAGACTCCATCTCTCTCTCTCTCTCTCTCTCTCTCTCTCTCTCTCTCTCTCTCTCTCTCTCTCTCTCTCTCTCTCTCTCTCTCCGAGTCCGAGCTTTTTGGCTCAGAGTGGGAATCGAACGTCGTTGGTGAGGCAGCTTGTAAGATCTGTTTCTTTTTGGAATTCTAATCTAAGAGAGATTGTGCTTGAATGATCGGTCTAATCTAAGAGAGATTGTGTTGAACTGATTGTTTGAAACTGGTCAGTTTGGTCACTTGGTGGCTTTGGTTCTCGGCTTATGGCTATTGTTGTGTTTATGAGTCATGGAGTTGTGAACTTGTGATCACTGTTTCCTTCTTTTTTCTTTTAATCTCTTAACTCTTAAGGCAGCTAGATTTTGGTTATACTGAAACAGTTTGCTGCTTGTGCTCCACCATGCATGTGAGAATTATAAGAGAATTATATAGTTTGTTGCTTGCTGCTTATACACTGATTATACTCATATGAGTCATATCTATATAGTTCTATTACTTCTATATAGCTTAATTAGCCTTTCTATATTAATTACTTCATCTTCATCACTGTGATTATAACTCTTTCATTCCTGCTGAGTGTTGAGCTTTGAAATTTGTGGTTGTGCCAGACTGGCAGCTGTGGGACTGCTGGAACTTGGAAGCATAAGTGATGATTTTATTGAGTTCTGACTTGTGACTTGTGAGGCAGTGGGCAGTGCACTGGGCTGCTGGGAGTGCTGGGCAGGGCAGTAGTAGTGCAGTACTGCTGCTACTGCATGTGTGCAGTTTCCTGAGCTGCTGGATGGCTTGAGCACTTGAGCAAAAGTTCACTACTTCACTTAATTGAGTGAAGCCATTTGGTATTTTGGTTATCTTGATTCTTGAACTTGAATCAGTTTAATAACTTGAATTGTTGAAGTCTTTCATTCAGGAGTGAGGTGTTTGATATTTGATAAATTGAATATTTGGTGATTTGTATTATGTGTTCTTGAAGTGTTTGTAACTTGTATTATGTGTAAGAATGTTAAAAACGCATGAATCTTGAAGTGTTTGTAACTTGTATTATGTGTAAGAATGTTAAAAACGCATGAATCTTGAAGAATTGATGTTAGGGAATACAACAGGTATCAGAATTTGGCAAAATACTTGCTGAAAGTTGTATTGTTACAATATTGTATAACAGGAATTTTTTTGCCCCAAAAAAACCCAAAAGCCCGGCCGGCCCTTCGGGCTCAAGTCGGTCCTCAACTTGAAAAAAGCCCGGCTCGGCTCAGACCGAGAGAGTCGGGTTTTGAGTCGGGATTTGGGAATTTTGGGCCCGGCCCGCACCCAGCCGTACACCATGCATCATGCATGAGTACCAGCGCTGGCAACCAGCTCGGAAATAGAAAAGTGGGCGCAGAGCAGAAACTCGGCGCTGGAAGGTGCCTCCGCGCGAGTGTAAGACTCTGAGATAAATTGTGAATTTGTGATGGGTCTTTTCTTTCAGATTTGAATTATGTTGGAGTAGTATTGTAGTTCGTGATGACAAGGGCGGGTTTGTGGCTGCTGAATCCAGAGCAATCTCGAAACTTAGCTCGCGATCGGCACTTCACAGTGAGGCTGAGGCTTGTACGTAGAGAGTTTTTACAGTTGGCAGTTCAACAAGACTGGAAGTTCATTGAAATGGAGAGTGATTCAGCTATTCTGGTGAAGGCTCTTAATCATAGGAGGGCAGCTAAATATGGAGGTTAATTAGAGCAGGATTCTTGATAATTGTTCCATTGTTATGCAAAGGCTTGAGTTTTGCAAGATTAGTAGGGGGGGTCATTCTATTAAGACTACACAAATCACATTTGGAGAACGGCGGCCGCCGGAGTTCCCTTGACTGCGACTTGTGTCTGTTGCGGCTTCTGCTAAAATGTCAAAACCTCCACTATTCACAATGATCAGTAATCGAAATAGTCTACGGTTCCGATTTAAAACTAATTAACAATGGATGGAATAACCCAAACCGTTATAAACCTATAGGTTATGTCTCATTTCCCGATGTAGGATTTATATCTCATCACTCTATAACGTTATCCAACTGAGTGGCATTGTTCCTCTTATTTGTATGCAGACATTGCTTCCTCTAACTTGCTAATGGGACCAAAGGAAGCAACTGATAACGATTCACATGTACATCTTTGCGAGTCATCATTTGATATTTGCTATTGAAGGCCATAACCCTCAATAGTTATCACTACAATTGGTTTTTAGCCAACCAAACTATCGAACAAGTTTTCCCACGACAGAATAAAGCTAAAATAACAACAGAACTGAGGAGTATCCAATTCGATAAATCAAAACCAAAGAGACGCTAAGCAGGCAACCTAATCAGCTACAAAGTTCTTACCTATTTGTCCCAGTAGCAATAAGAGCGCAGAGCCGCATATTGCATATCTTCAGAGAGGAAACCGTAGCCATGGCTCTTCTTATGATCAAAACTTTCAGAACACAGAAGGCCTCAATTGATAAAGAGAGGATCTATGCAAATCGGACCAAATTTGCAATGAGATGGTATTGCGACTCTAAAAACAGCCTAGCTTGATCTGATCCATATGTAAATAGATTGATTTACCCGTCAAATGTGATATTCAAGAATATATGACTTCGTCAAATGTGATATTCAAGAATATATGACTTCGTAGAGCAATTACGTGTACCATTACAAAGCAATTATATATGTGTCACCACTCACATGTAAATACAAAGGACTCCGGCTTGGCCGAGATCAACCCCCCACCCCCCACCCACCCACACCGAGTGGGAATCTGACTGTACAGAGAGATGCTTTTGGAACACAGTTTTTCTTTTTTTTCTGTGGAGGAAGTTTGAGATCATAGGATTCCATTAGGACCCCAACCCATTTGAAAAAAACTGAGAAAATGCTAAGAAACAAGTTGGGATGTTAGAGCATCTTTCAAAAATAAGAAACAAAAACAATGAAACACATGATGGAACAAACGAGTGAAAGGACTAAAAAAAGTATTTGGTCACAGGCTGTAAAGATAAAATAAAGCATAGATAGGTCCCCATCTCCCCACCAACCTAGCACTCCAAGAATCAATAATCTTTACCGTGGTAGTAAAATATTGCTGTAAGGGTAAATGGTAAATGCAGCTACTGATTAACTTATAAAACTAATCTTGGAGATGAAAGAAGAATTGAAATATAAAGAATGAAAAAGTGAAAAACAACCATAATTGCTGGAGCAATCTTTGCCTGTCCCCATTCTTTAAGTTTCTCAAGAGTAGGATGCAACCAACTTGAATTAAATAGGTCACAGTGTCACACATCAACTGTCCCCATTTTTGGCTAGATCATTTGTGTCACTGTCCATACACTACATATTCACATGCATTTATATTGGTTATAACTCCAAATTATCAAATCGCTATCACAGAATTCCACATGACCAATAACGTAATTCTACACCATATCACTATCCATAAAATCATACCAACCTAGAAAGATGTTGAAATTCAACAAGATCAGGCATTATGATTTACTACCATTGAAAATGTAAGTCAGCCTGCAGTATGTACTGTCACCCATCAGTCCCTATTGGGATGGTAGAATAAGCCTTTCAATATTCATCTTCATGTTTAAGGGTCTATTGTCACACTGTTCTGGATACTAAACTCAATCAAGACCATTCTTTCACCCCCAAAAAAAATTTTAAAAAAAATAAATAAATAAAAACAAATATCAAGACAATTCAAAATTTCAAAGATCCACCTGAGTTTATCAGATTGCCGATTTAGCTCCAAAAATTAACTAGCAAGTGACAACATAACATGTCACATAGTTCTACAACTAGCATGTAACAATTAGTTAGACTATAAATTAAGACTCGATAGCCAAGCAACTACCAAATTTTTTTTATGACGTGCAAGGAAAAAAGATGTTGCTCTGATGAACTTCACAGACAGTGAATTGAGAAAGATCTTAACATACAAGAAGATATGAAGGATGAAATTAGCCATATAATGGTTCAGCATTCCAATCACAGCCTACAAAATTATAAACGACAACCACCTTAAAGTGAAGGTTTTTAAAACAGAAATCCTAAATCAAACATAATTCACTGAAAATTTCTAAAAACGAAATACACCGTACCAGAACCCTGCTGCAGAACACTGAAAGAAAAGAAGACCCTCACCTTCATGTTCATGGCTGCAAGGCCTCCAAAACAAATAGCTAGCTCTATTCTGCACGACATCATCAATTTCCATTAACTTAACACATTACCACTGAATGGCGATTGAACATACAACAATAGTTCCTCATAGCATGCAGTCAGTCCTAGCCGGTAACCTCCTGAAGAAATTCAGTGGCACTGATGGAAGCTTATGGCGGAATCTTGGGTGCCTCAACACATAGAACCCAGCCAGAAGAGCCACAATCTGGAATGGGGTAACATACAGAACAATAGCAGCAATCAGACAGAAAAGCACAAACAGAGCTGTAGCTCTCGGGTCTCGCCAGCTCAATAATGATTGCAGCCTCTCCCCTTGAGTAGCCAAGTCACCAACCACTGTCTGGATTCTCCCAGCAATACTCCTCAATCTGTCATACCTCATCCTCACTATGTCAGAAGGACGCGAAGTCGGGAAAGTATCAAACTCTTCATCAAGTTCATCAGGATGTGCAGAATCTGCATGTGAGAGATGAGTGTCCATGTGAGGAGGATGCCTTGGCCTCCATCTGTAGTACCACACTCCAATCAGAAAGAGGTAGAGAAAAATAGTGGGTAATATCAGCTCTGGGTATATGACCAGAATGATGAACAAGATATGAATAAGCACAGTAGTGATGGGGTTTTTCCAATTACAGATCTGATCGAACCATTTTCCAACAGCAATTAATCCACCCAGAACATTCATAATTCTGAAGAAATTAGCTTTGCTTCTTCTCATACTCCACATGTGCGAGCCCACATCCAGCATATACTCGACCACCTCCTTTCTCAAGGGGGGTTCAGCACGGCTAAGCCTCACTGATACTATCTGAGTGGCCTGGTGCCTCAAGCTATCAAGCTGGCTTACAGTTAATGGATGAAGATAGTGCATTTTTGGTAACAGCGGTTGCGAGTACATATGCATCATGTTCAGCAAAGAAGAGCAGGTGAACCTCACAGCCATATGTATTTCACCCATCTTCTTAACACCATTTGGGTGCAGCACCAAAAGCGGGTAAGAATGTGTGTACACCCGATCAGTTTCAAGGGTAGAAAGACGAATCCTGACCTTCCCAATTCGTGAATCCTTTGCCCCTGCAGCCTTATCTCCTCCATGCAAATGACAGTTATCAAATACCCCAATTGTAATGACAGTGCAAGGATCAAAAACCTCCCAAGTGTATTGCTCATTCCACCTGGGAGCCAAGCTATCGATAATGGTTCTTGTCCGAACCCACTTCTGCCCATATTTTGCAACGCAGTAAGCATCTGTTGTTCCCCTCCCATCTTTCGTCTTCATTGGCATCAACCCCTGAGCATTCAGAATTCCCACTTCCAAAACCCCAATGCTGGACTTCCACAACGGTTTGGCTGTTGGTCTAAGATCACTACTGTAGTGTGTCGACTCATCAAGCACATGGTAACCACCCTCTAGGCAGATCCTCATATGAATCCTGCTTGCAAACTTAATATCCTTCTTCTTTTCACCTTCAACAATAATATGCTTCTCAAGATTGTGCCAGCTAGTGTTCACTGGTTTATGATCATACCTTCGGGCAACATACTGCAAAGGAATAGCACACCTCCCCAGAACTTCATCCTTATTTGGTGCAACTCTATCTTCAACACTTAATATCAATGGCTCCTCAAACGGCTCTGATGCTACAAACATTAAATCTTCATTCCACATGGGATTTATACTCCGGCTTTGTGAAATTCGAGTTCTCAACGCCTGATTTCCCAGAATAGCCTTCACATAAACTTCTGGATACCTGCCTTTATCACTCGGCATCAAATCCTGAGCCTCAATCACATTAACCCTCAAATACCAAAGTTTGGGAGAGAGATACACTTTTGACCGAATATTTGACAGACTGTCAGCTCCACTAACTGTAGCAGCATCCGAATGCCATGCTTCAGGAAATGCTTCATCAGCTTGAGTGCCCATCCACACAGCCAACATCAGCTCACCCCTAGCCTTGTCCCCCTTCCTATCCTCCAATCTGTACCATTGTGGCGCCAGGGGACTATCAGGAGGAACCCTTTTCGGAACCTCATTCAGGTCGAAAATAACATGGCCAATGAAATCATCCTTCATAAGATCCTTGTCCTTCACAATCACCTCAAGAGCCGAAGCCTGAATCCGGTCCTTTGAAAATGCAAACACCTGGTTCCACTCCGGATTGGACTTCTTCTCAAAATGCCGAGTTGCACCCTTGTAGTTTCCCAGCTTAACTTCAACATAAGGGTCACAGCTGCCGGTCACATCCTTGGAAGGCAAGTCCTTGGCCTTTACAACCCGGACATAGAGATACTGCATCTGCTCAACGAGGTCATAGGTGCTCGTGTGCTTGTCGCCGGAGATCCTCCCCCCACCAAGATGGGGTTTGGTCTCCTTCAAAGCAAAGTCTTCAGGTGGAGGCCTCTGCATCTTTTGGGTGGCCAAAATTGAAACCAACGATTTTGAACTAATTCAAAGATTCCCTGACACTTAAAAAATGGGATAACATAGTCAAGTAGCCGTTACCAAAAAAAGAAAGATTAAAAGCCTGAGGTGCCTATATACCCGGAATATTCATAAATCTAAACTGATTAACAAGAAACAGGGTCTTACTACTGTATTTCATACCATATTAAGAATGGAGAATCAAACATGGTGTAAGAAAAATAATAATAAAATAATCCTAAACTGGAACAACATAGATCCTGGAATATTTGATACATCGACAACAGAAATATAAAGGTTCAAACTAACCTTGTAACTGCGGAGAAACCCAAGCTTCAGATCTGAATGTTTGTAAACCTAAGAACACAGAAACAACAATACCAAACGTTAAAAACACACAAACACAACTCGAGGTGTTTCATTTACTGTGCTTGGCTACCCACAAAAATTAAAGGATGATAATACGACTCGTTTTACGATGAAATCCAAAGCATTACTTTCCTATTCCGAACTGAAAATTTTCCAAAAAAAATTCTTTCATTTTTCAGATTTTTGGAAATAATGTAAAACAAAATAAATGAAAAACAGAGGAAGAACATGAGGAAAGAGAGAAACAAACAAAAGGATGACCGCATCAGAGCAATGTCGGTGGGGCAATGGAGAGAGATAATTTACCTGTCGATGAAGAAGAAAAAGAAGATGAAGATTCAGAAGCAGAGTTCAAAAGGAACCCAGAGAAGTCTCATTGTAGAATAATAAAAGAGAGAAATGAAACAGAGGGGAAGCAAATACGCTCCTCAGAGAGAAGCGGTGGAAGTGGGTTTCATTGGGTTTGGTCAGAGTGAGATAAGGATGGAGGAGAAGGGAAACCCTCTAGGCCATTCTAGAGGGAGAGAGAGAGAGAGAGAACGAGAGTGAGGAATAGAAAAAGTGAGAGAAGCAGAGAGATGGAGAGAGAGCTTTTGCTTTTTGGGTGGGGGATCAAATGAATATGTGAGAGATATACAGAGAGTTTTGTTTCTTTTATAATTTTCTTTTGTTTTGCTTTATTCAATTGTGGGTCTGTTTGTCTCTGTTGGTGTTCGACTGTGGTGGGGTTGGGAATATGAACGGGGTAGTCAAGCATGTGTGGTGGACTGTTGTCGGACCTCGCACGTGTGTCTGGCCATTCGGAATGACAAGGGTGTGGTGTGCACACATCAACATTGGATTCAGAAAATCAATATCAATTGATGCTCGTCGTCCGGCGATGGTCCACTGTTAGTGTCGACTTTGATTGCACTGATATGAGGGTACTGCTGCCGGACGGGTGGTAGCTATAGGTATTGCTATAGGATCGTCTTCGGGTTTTGTGATGGATCGGTTCGGAGGTAGTTAAACAAAAGAGAAAATGATCTCAACAGTCCCTGAATTTTAGTACACCAGACAATATAGTATATAAACTCTTAATGGTATCAATATGATACACAGACTCTTATTTCCTTATCAATGTCATACATTTATCAACTATTAGGTAAAACTTGTTCAAGGAAGGTTAACTCCGTAACTTCCGTGGTGTGTCTTGTCCTAATAAGACTTGTAGTCTAGATACTCTATTAGATAGGGAATCCCTGTTCGCCAGGGATACTTGATGTAATGCCTATATAAAGGCCTCCTTATCAATGAATAAACACACAGAGAGATTTATCAATCTATTTCTCCTACAACACGTTATCAGCACATTGCTCTAGCCTCCCGTCTAATAAGCCCTAGAAACCCTAATTCCGATTTTTTTTCGAAACCCTAACCTACCGTCGGCCGCCGATTCTTCTCTTCGGCACCGTCGGCCTCTTCTCAGCAGCATCTGCGCTGTTCGCTTGCCGCACTGTACCCTCGAGTACTGCTCCTCCTCTGCCTCTAGGCAGACAACCCGCTCGCCAGCAGCTCTCCCTTGCGTGCTACTTTTTGCACGCATCCGCCAGACGATCAAAATTGCTCGCAAGCCAAGCAAGCGATCCGCGAACCCTTATTCGTGGTTAAGAAGAAATCAAGAAAAATCGAAGAAAACAAGCTTCCCCAAGAGTCAAGTTTCGTTTGATCAAGCTTCTCTTGAAGAGGTAAATATTTTTATAAACGTTCCCGCTTATGAAAATTTCAATAGTTGGGTTTTGTTTTCTCTTCCGGGACCTTTCCGTGTCCCTGCTTCTTCATCCCGATTCTATCGCTTCTCGGGACGGCATACGGGGATTTAGTCACCCCGGTGCCAACGTTTATTGGGGTAACTGTGATGTTACCGGCCACCGTTATGCTTGTGACTGTGATGTCACTGTGAACCATAACGTATTATTCTTTTTTGGAAAGAAAACAAAGGGAAGATATCGATTGTGACTTGAAGTCACGTTAAGCATCGATTTATGTGACCATGATATATCTTGGCACTGTTCTAAAAGAACAATCAAACTCGATTAGTATTCAAACATACTAACGTCTCCCTGTTTGTGTTCTGTAGATGGCTGACACTCAGCGTCCAGAATTTGACATCTTGGATGTCCAAGGCAAGGAATACAAGAGGTGGGTCTCAGATGTTGAGAACACTTTCATTGGTAAAAGATTTACTGCCACCATCAACCCTCCTGAGGATGAAAGCTTACACGCTTCTCCTGAACAGAAAGCACAAGCCCTGATGTTTCTCAGGCGCCATATCCATCCAACGCTCAAGAAGCAATACCTGAGGAAAACTGATCCCAAAGAGCTATGGGATATCCTCAAGGACCGCTTCGACAATGTGCATGACGCACAACTCCCAGACCTCATGTCTGATTGGGAGCAAATCCGCTTACTGGATTTTGATTCCGTCCAGGAATATCATCAGACTATGCTAAACTTGCAATCTGATTTGAGCTTTTGTGGGGTCGAAAAGACCGATGATGATATGATGGAGAAAACTTTCACGACGTTCCCAGAATCTGCGTCCATGTTGTCGCATCAGTACCGCGATCTCCGCGAGAAAGGCACTATCAAAACCTTCAGCGATTTGATGAATGTGCTTCAAAGAAAGGAGAGGTACCATGAGTTGATTCTTACCACCAATAAGAGGCCTCGAGGACCGAAATTCATTGCGGAATCTCATCAAGCCCGTGGTAAAGCTTTTAAGCAGAAGCATCAACCTCATGAACGTCAAGCACCGCCACCACGTACGCCAAGAGCAATACGTGGCGGACGAGGAGGGAGAAGAGGCGTCGGCCGTGGCCGACCGCTTTCTTGGACAAGGGATGATGGCAGAGCCGCCGCTCCCAGAGGGAGGAACAGTTTTGGTTCCGGTCCCAGGCGTGGTGGCCATCCGCCGAACAATGCTTCGGCTCCTTGCTTCAAATGTGGTTCTACGAATCATCTCCAACGCGATTGCATAGCAAGCAGAGATATTCAAGCCGCTTACAAGAAACACAAACAATACATAGAACAAGAAGCACACTATGTAGGAGACTTTGAGGAAGAAGTATACGATGAGGAAGATACGAACTTTGCCATCGATGACTTCCAACCTACCAAGAAACGTAGGACTCAGGAGTATGATACTCCAGACTATGAATAAGTATTTGACTTAGGTCATGAGATACGTGTTCAAGTTTGATTTTGATTTTGACAGAATAGTCAATAAATCACGACTTTGTTCGATAAGTCGTTCTATTTAGAACAACCTTGATGTATTCTTGAGTTGTCATCAATAAAATCTATCTTATTCTACGAATGATTTGAGATTTTTACATCCCTGAAAGCAAAATTGGTTCAATGCGTCCAATTCTCAATGGCATAATCATTTTGAGTTCACCAAAATTCTGGTGATGTTAACTCATATCCGAAAAATCACAAAGACAAAAGGAGAGATCCGCGATACGCGATCCGAGATCCGCGATCCGCTATCCGCCAACTTGGTCGCGATCCGCCAGGACTCGCTCGCCATGGCTATTCGCCAACTAATCCGCGATCCGAGATCCGCGATCCGCTATCCGCCAACTTGGTCGCGATCCGCCAGGACTCGCTCGCCATGGCTATTCGCCAACTAATCCGCGATCCGCGATCAGCGATCCGCCAACTTGGCTGCGATCCGCCATGCCTCGCTCGCCAAAGCCCATAAGCGCTTGGCCGCGACTTGCTAGGCCTCACTCGCCATGGCCATTCCCCAGCTTGGCTCAGCACCGAATCCGGTTTTTGAAACCACCAATCGATAGCCTATCGAACAAATGCAACTTTTGCATCAATGGCTCGGCAACGAAGTGTCTTCGGACTCGCCATGCTTCGGATTTAGCTCAACCGTCGCATCGCATTGCCTCAATGCCTGACCGACTCTCACCACTCGCCTTGCTTCGGCTCGGCCTCTGGGTAGCTTCGGCCTTTGCCTTGGCCTCGGTCTTGGCTCGGCCACGCCACCTACGACGGTGTCCGGTCTCAATCTCTGACCTAGGCTATGATTATCATTGGTGATACTCGGTGATTAAAATGCGGCTTATCTTTTTCTCTCAAGTTTTGTCGTTGCCATGGCTATGTTATTGGCCTTAATGCACTTCATTTTGTGATGATATATTGTTTCAGTACACTTACTTTAAAGTGTTCGCCAAAGTCTAAAGTAGACTATTGATTCAATTTACATTGTTTTTGTAGATGTATCAAGGCGAGATTGAGTGTTTGTTGGATTGTGCAACAACTCACACGATTCTGAGAAATCGGCAATTGTTTTCGGATTTTACGCCAAGCGAATCGTCGTTATCTACGATGACAGGAACTGGACCCGTAATTAAGGGTCGTGGCACTGCTCAATTCTTACTGCCAAATGGCACTGAGATTCGGGTAGAGGACGCCCTATATGCGCCTAAGGCGCCAAGAACCTTGCTAGCTTTCAAGGATGTGCGTGACAATGACTATCACCTCAGCACTTATGTTGAAGATGGAACTGAATATCTGTTGATCACCTCCACTCAATCTATGCGCACTCGCATTGTGGAGAAGTGTAAGCGAGTTCGCAATGGCATGTATTTCACAACCATTCGAGCCAACGAATCTCATGTTGTTATATTATGTGATTCTGATGCTTATAAGCTTTGGCATGATAGACTCGGTCATCCGGGTCGTGATCTGATGATCCGTATTTTGAAATGCTCCCACGGTCATCCATTTTTCCGATCACAAAAGCACAGAGGGCGCCTCGGCCTCGGTTCGGCCGTGCCGTCGATAGCCGCCTCTCGCTTCCAAGGAGAGGTTCGGCCCCCTCCTGCTTCTCATGCTTCTGTAGCGATGTCTAATGCTCATCGTTCGTTTTGTAAAGCTTGCTCACTAGCAAAACTTCAAGCAAGACCATCTTTTGCTATTGATAATAAACAGAATATTCCGTTTCTACAACGAATACAAGGTGATATTTGTGGACCTATAACACCAGAATGCGGACCATTTCGATATTTCATGGTTCTGGTTGATGCATCAACGCGTTGGTCACACGTAGCGTTGTTGTCCACGAGGAATGCTGCATTCGCTAAACTCCTAGCTCAGATTATTAAGCTTCGGGCTCACCACCCGGACAATCCGATTAAGTCCATCAGACTGGATAATGCTGGAGAGTTTACCTCAAAGTGTTTTGATGACTATTGCATGTCAGTTGGGATTGAAGTTGAACATCCCGTACCCCACGTTCATTCTCAGAACGGTCTTGCAGAAGCCGCTATCAAGAGACTACAGCTTGTAGCTAGGTCTCTTGTCATGGCCACAAACTTGCCAGTTTCGGCATGGGGATATGCAATATTACATGCAGCTATGCTTATTCGTCTACGACCCACAGATAGCCAACCATTTAGTGCGTACCAGTTGGTAACTGGTTACGAGCCTGATATTTCGCATCTGCGTACTTTTGGTTGTGCCGTATATGTGCCTATCACGCCTCCACTGCGTACCAAGATGGGTCCACAACGACGATCAGCTATTTATGTTGGATATGAAGCACCAACTATTGTCCGCTATATAGAGCCTATGACAGGTGATCTGTTTACTGCAAGATTTGCAGATTGTCACTTTGATGAGACATCCTTCCCGCCGTTAGGGGGAGATGGGGCCGCATCCGTCCCAAATGAACGTCAGGAATTGACGTGGTTCTCTCCCACTATGTCTCATTATGATCCCCGTACGTCTCAGTGTGAGACTGAAATACAACGCATATTAGAACTACAAAAGGTGGCGGATACGATGCCCGACTCCTTTACTGATATTGCGAAAGTGACAAGATCAACCATACCTGCTGCGAATGTACCTGCAAGGCTTAACATTCCTCGCCATGCGCGAGCACGCGCCGCCGGTCTCGGACCCGCAGCCCTAGGTGCCATCGGCAGCCTAGGCTCGGCACCTCCAAGTGGAGAGCCGGCGTCGACTTCGGATCCTCCTAGAAAGAGGGGGAGACCAATCGGTTCCAAGGACAATGTACCTAGAAAGAGGGCATGTGTCCAGGCACAAAGCGATCCGTTCATCATCGATACTGTGACGCCGTCACACGAGATTGTCTCCGACTATACCTATGTCCAAGAATCAACTCTGAATCATCTGGGGGACGCCTCAGACTCACTGTTGATGTTGGAGAACAAGGAAATCTCACTAAACTACTTATGCATGCACAATCTGATGGAAAGAAATTCCATGTATATCGATGATGCATTCGCCTACGCCGTTGCTCAAGAAGTTATTGACGACGACGATATGGAACCCCGCACTGTTGATGAATGTCAACGTAGGGCGGATTGGCCGAAGTGGGAAGAAGCAATCCAGGCTGAACTAGACTCTCTAAAGAAAAGGCAAGTATTCGGACCGGTTGTGCCTATACCGCCGAACGTGAAGCCTGTTGGACATAAATGGGTCTTTGTCAGAAAGCGCAATGAGAATGGCGAAGTCCAGCGATATAAAGCTCGACTCGTGGCGCAAGGTTTTTCTCAACGCCCTGGAATTGATTATGAGGAGACGTATTCTCCTGTCATGGATACTATTACCTTCCGATACTTAATAAGTTTGGTAGTCTCAGAGAGACTCAATATGCAGCTTATGGATGTTGTAACTGCGTATCTTTATGGGGACCTAGATACGGAGATGTACATGAAAGTGCCAGAAGGACTTTCGTTACCCAAGTCAAGTGAGCAAAAACCACGAAGTTCATTTGCTATCAGGTTGAGACGATCTCTATATGGACTCCGACAATCTGGTAGGATGTGGTACACACGGTTAAGTGATTACTTGATTGGGAAAGGATACAAGAATGATGAGTTGTGCCCTTGTGTGTTCATAAAGAGAACAAGTTCAGGATTTGCCATTATAGCCGTCTATGTCGATGATATGAACATCATTGGAACTCTGAATGAGATCAATGAGACCGCTAGCTATTTGAAATCCGAATTCGAGATGAAAGATCTGGGAAGGACTCGGTTTTGCCTAGGCTTAGAACTAGAGCACCGAAGTGGTGGAATTTTTATACACCAGTCTGCATATGTCCGAAAGATGCTCAGGCGATTTAACATGGACAAAGTTATGCATCCTACAGGCACTCCCATGGTCGTTAGAAGTCTGGATATCAACAAAGATCCCTTTCGTCCGAAAGAAGATGACGAAGAGGTCTTGGGAGCTGAATATCCATATCTTAGTGCGATTGGAGCTTTGTTATACTTAGCTCAGTGTACTAGACCAGACATCGCTTTCTCTGTGAACTTGTTAGCTAGATTTAGCTCTGCGCCAACACAACGTCATTGGGTTGGAATCAAGAACATCTTCCGATACCTTAAAGGAACCCTTGACATGGGCTTGTACTATCGATACACTCATCAGGATTCGACACCTAGTCGATCTCTTGCATCTAACAGCACAAACCATGGCTCGGATCGCCATCCGCCGGCCATATCCGCCAAGACTGGCTTTGGTTCATCCATCCGCCATCTTGCAGACATATCCGCCAACTTATCCGGACCCGCGGATGCTAAGTCGTGGTCCCGATACGGCTTTGGCGATACCCCCTCCTACTCAGATACACCAAATGATGTGATGGTAGGATTTGCTGATGCTGGATATTTGTCAGATCCACACAAAGGACGTTCCCAAACCGGTTATGTTTTTACCATTGGGAATACGGCGATATCTTGGAGATCAACCAAGCAAACCCTTGTTGCTACCTCCTCGAACCATGCTGAGATTATTGCACTACATGAAGCAGTCAAAGAATGTATTTGGCTTCGCTCGGTTATATCTCACATTCGAGAGTCTAGTGGACTTGAGTCTACTACGATGGGACCAACTTGCATATTTGAAGATAATGCAGCATGCATTGAGCAGATGAAGTTGGGATACATTAAGGGTGACAATACTAAACACATTTCGCCTAAGTTCTTCTACAATCAGCAGCAGCAAGAGACTTTGAATATCCAGGTGAAGCAAGTCAGCTCAGAAGAAAATGCAGCGGATCTGTTCACCAAGTCTCTACCTAAATCTACATTTATGAAGCATGTAAAGCGCATTGGAATGTGTCGCTTATCCGAACTCGAAGACTGATTGACTATCAGGGGGAGTTCTCATCTAGACTTCAGGGGGAGCCTAGTTATGCATGCCTCACATACTTGTAGTTGGTGCGTTGTACTCTTTTTCCTTAGACCATGCTTTTATTTTTGCCCAAGAGGTTTTTGTTTGCTGGCAAAGGTTTTAACGAGGCAACAGTTCATGCACCATTGAGGACGCGACACAAGGGGGAGTGTTCAAGGAAGGTTAACTCCGTAACTTCCGTGGTGTGTCTTGTCCTAATAAGACTTGTAGTCTAGATACTCTATTAGATAGGGAATCCCTGTTCGCCAGGGATACTTGATGTAATGCCTATATAAAGGCCTCCTTATCAATGAATAAACACACAGAGAGATTTATCAATCTATTTCTCCTACAACAAAACTGACTTTTTCAAATTATTTTTTTTTTCTCCTTATTTTATACTTCTCTAAAACTTAATTACCTGCCAATCCTAAGATCTAGCCTTCAACATGTCAATCTTTTCACCTAACGACCTCATGTCTAAACGGTTATTATTCTGGCGGTATCACTGCTGTCTTGATATGAAGAGTTTCTTAAGTTTTAGTTAAGCAGAAAAATCAGCAGAAAAACAATCACGAATACCACTCCTAGGAGGTAGTCCTCCACTTGGGATTTGAGAGGTTTAACAAAACAAGCAATCTCAAATACCACTCTTAGGCAGTAATCCGCCACCTAGGGTTTGAGAAAGTTTAAAACAAACAAACTAAAATTTTGACGAATATGGGGAACATCAACTTAAATTTATTTATTCAAACATACATACATATACATAACTCAAAGCCTCACTCTTGGGTAAACAGTTAAAAGTTGTTTAGCTACTCATGCTTGAATTTAGAACACCTACTTACTTGGAAATAGGTGAAACCACACCTGATAACTTAGTTGGATATAATTTCTCCAGATAGTACTATACTCACTTAGACACTCATATTTTACAATACTAACAACTCTAAGGAAAACACTCTTTCAAGACTCTCTGAAACTATGTGTGCTCTGCTCGTTTTCTCCTCGAATACCTTCAAATGAGAGCTTCCTTCCCTTTTATAAAAGCCGGACCCCAAACTAAAATTGAAACGCCTTAAGAAAAAGGAGACCAGAGGAATCTTATTGCTGATAAGATTTTATCTTTTTCTCCTTTTGAATTTTGTCCTCTTATGTCGGCGACCATTTATTTCTTAACTTTTCTAAAAGTTATTTGTCGCTATGTGTCGGCAACCACTTATTTCTTATCTTACATAAAGTTGTTTATCGCAATGCGTCGGCAACCCCGCAGCATTCCATTTGGTTGATAATGTTGTGCAATTCCTCATCACAGAAAAAGGCACCCGAATCTGAATATCTACCATCTGGTACCACACCATCATCCTCAGATTCTATATCTGAGTCATAAGAATTTTGGTGCTTATGCTCTCCTTTCAATTTCTCTATCCAAGTGGTGGTGGTTAATGTCTCATCTACTTCACGTCTTTCTAAGGCCCTGTAAAAATCACAGTTTTCTGGAGGGGGGTGGTTATTGCTAGTAACCATGATTTTTTTCTCCACTTGCTAGAAGAGTGGCATAACGATCTTTCTGGACCAATTTCTGTATATTGATTATCGTCATTGCTTTCATCCAAGGGATGCTCTAGTTTGGCTTGCCATTTCTTGATGCTGAATTATTTCTATTTGTACGACCTTGAATTATTCTGACATAATAATGAGAGATATAGTTCACTCTTCCTTCTTCGGTTGTCCATTCCGGAGGAGTTGAAATGAACTTCAATCTTAGAATACATCCCTCTAGTCTAACATTCTTGACTGCTTCATAGATTATTTCTGGAAGACCTTCTAAGTCTTTATTAGTTTTTGTCCAAAGGTTATGGACAAAACCATTTTCTATTATCCAAAGCTTGTGCTTCTGCGGATGTTCTGCTTGAACATCAACCAGATATCTCCCGCAGTAAGGACCTGCTACAACTGATAGAGTAGATTGGAGCTCTTTCCTGTTCTTAAAATCTCCTAAGAGATTATGAAAACGGAACCATTCAAATTCTGATAAGGCTACTATAGGGACCTTTGTACTTTCTGGATTCTCAAGATACAGTATCTCAAGATTTTTCTCAGGGACTTTTTTCTTTTCTTCCAAATCGTAACTGCAGAATTCTTCAATCAAAGCTTCAAGAGCTTGAAGTACAAGTGCTCCGTTCTTTTCACGCGAAGCCGTTAGGATGTTATCCATAATGACCTTTTGGTTGAACTGTAAAACTCTACTTGTTCTAAATACTGGCTTTTTATAAATCCTCATCGGATGATTAAAGATTTTCTTCATTCCTGTTACAATCGGTTGTTTGCTTTTGAGGACTACTAGTCTGTCATGTGTTGTTTTGGCTCTTCCTTCTGCTATTTGAAGAGGTCTTGCTTATTTTCTTTGGAATCGGTCATTCGTAACTGTAGTTCTAGGGTGTTGTAAGAATTCATTTAAGAGTTGTCTCTCTTCTGAATTCGCAGATTGTATTTCATCCTGTAAAGGAGTTTTGCTGTTTTGATAATCTCCCCAACCTGCTGGGTCTGGTTGAATCCTTTCTGAGGCTTTGCTTGATTCTGCAGGGGTATATGACACTATGTACTAATATCTAGGTCCATCATGTAGAGGGCCTACAATTTTATCTCCGCTTTTGTATCTCTCCCACATAACTTTCTCTTTTGTTCTTGATTCTCTGTCTTCAGGCACTGATTTTTCTCTTATCCCAAAGTCTGGCTTTCTCCTTTCTTCAAGTTCCAGCTCTGGTCTTCTGCTTCTTGGATTTCGACCTTCATCTCTTTCAAACATTGTCATTTCTCTTGTTAGAGCGTCAGACAAATAATTATTGTCTCCTGCAATCATTTCAACATCATATTCATATTGAGATAAAAATATTTGTCATCTAAGAACTCTTCATCTATTAGCTGCATCTGTTAACTTATAATTTTTGAAGTGTTTTACTGTTTTGTTATCAGTTCTAACCAGAAACTTATTTCCTAAAAAAGCTTCTGCACCCTTAATAGATTTTATCAGGGCAAGTACTTCTTTATCTCCCGTTGAGTAATTCAATTATGCAGGATTGAACTTTCCTGACAAGAATTTACAAATCTTTTCTTGATTCGTATCTGGCGTGATTGCAAAAACTACTCATGCCCAGTAATAATCATTTGCATCAGTCTGCAAAACAATTAAGTCACATTCTTCAGGTAACTGCAAAGGAGGGAGGTTCTTTGTGAGTTCTTTGATTTTCTTAACGGTGTTGCTATCATCTGTTGTAAATGACCATTTCCTTTTTTAGCTTGTCTTTGGAGAGAGGAGAACAGTGAGGCCACTCACTTGAGGAATAAAATCTCTCGCAAAGTTAACAACTCCCAAAAATCTCTGAAGAGATTTTGCATCTGGGATATTGTCAGGGAACTGGCTAATTTTCTTCACAATATGTTCTTGAAGACGAATTTCTCCATCTTTGACATGTATACCAAGAAAATCTATTTCTCCTTTTATGAGATGAATTTTCTTTTGTCCAAGGATGATTCCTCTTTTGACCATAAGCTTGCAAATTTGCTCAAGATGTCTCAGATGCTCGTTCATAGTTTTAGAGAATACAAGAATGTCATCAATGTAAACTATGCAAAAATCTGAATATGACTTTAAAATGTTATCCATCTTTCGCTGAAAGATAGATGGTGCTTGTTTAAGTCCAAATGGCATTACTATCCATTCATAGTGTCCTTGTGGAGTTCCAAAGCTTGTCAAGGCAATGGAATCAGGGTGCATCATAACTTGCCAGAAGCCTGATTTTGCATCAAACTTTGAAAAGATCTTGGCTCCTTTCAATCTATTGATAAGGACTCTTACTTGTGTAATTTGATAGCCATCTTTGACTGTTTTCTTATTGACATCTCTGTAATCTATTACCATTCTTGTTTTTTCTCTCAATTGCTCTGCATGGTTTCTAACCAAGAATGTTGGAGCATGATGAGGGCTATCTGAGGGTCTAATTAGTCTCTTTTCAAGCAATTCTTGAATTTGACTTTCCATTTCCTTTCTATCCTCATCTCTATAATAAGGAATGGTTTTGACATGGCATATTGCATTGGCATCGTGCATTCTTAGCTGACAATATACTAGGTCTCTTTCCCAGTATAGCTGGGGATCCTCACTGATTATGGGTTTCAGTAAGTTTTCTATTTCAACAAGATTTGGAGCTTTCTTTTGTTCTATCTTGTTAACGTATAACTTTAGATTGTGCTCTTTGATTAATTCTTCCTCACCATCAGAGCTTTCTGAATTTTGAGGTTCTACCTCTAATTATGAGTCTTCTGAACTCGTTGCTTTATTTGGTATGATTTCTTGGTATTCCTGAAATGCCAACACGGGTTGCAAAACCGGTTTAAAAGGTGGTTTATGATCACCACGCTTTGCTGGCAACTTCTGATATTGTTCTGTGAATCCTTTACTTGCAATGCTGACGGCATCAAGTAGTCTAGATTCTCAGTGGAACTTATTGTTCTTTTCAAACCCAACCATTTCGAGGGTTTGCACTATCTTTTGCTGAAGTAGGAAGTCATTTCCTATTAGCATATCAGCTCCTTGAGCACTTTGTCAGATTCTTTTGAAAGTAAAAGTTCCCCCTCCTATGGAGACTCTGACATTCCTAGCAACATGATCCATTAGGAATTCATTATCTCCCATTCCAACTCCAGTAACAGTTTTGTCAGACTTTTCGCAATATTCTTCAGGAATAACATATTTTTTTGCTAGACTGTATCCTGAACCATTATTTAGAAATGCATGTATGTTTCTGTCTGAATTCGTAGACTAACAGAGACCGGTGGATCTTTGTGTGATTCATTCCTGCAAATCCTGCTAACTAAGGGAATACCGGGCGGGCTGGTCTATTCCGCTCCGATGCTTAAGTCAGTATAGATGGGATAAACTTATAACTTAAGCGGGAATGAGTAGTTGAAGTATTGATTACCTATTAATGAGGGTAGTTGTGACTCATATATAGGCTGCCGGGTATGAGGACTGGCCTCACCTTTCGATGTGGGACTGGCCCCCTTCTGCACATATTACTGGACTGTTTCGGCCCTTACTTGGGGAGCTGTCATCCCTGGTTCCCAGACCCCGATCACAAGTAAGACCTGCCCGGGCGCGGGATCAGGTGTCCATGCTTTGCTCCCGGGTCCTGGGCCGGGTCCAGGAGTCCTGGCTGCGGGTCTGGGGGCCTAGGTAGCCTCTATATGGCTACTGTTAACAAGTCCCCCAATTTCTCGGTCAAGTGCCATCTTAAATGGGGACTTAACGGTGATCATAAATCGTTGGGATACGAACCCAACGGTACCCTAGCCCCCCAAGTCCGCCTTTAAAATTGGGGTTGGCCGGGCGTTCGAAAAAAATCTGTTATGATGATGTGTAATGTGATGAGTGCTTGGTTATGATGTTCATGATGACAGTTGCATACGGGTAGAAGATGTGCATGAGATGATAATGTGATGTTGAAATCCGCCGTGCCATGCTATGTCCCGGGAAAACCGGGTGAATATAGAGCACGGGTGGAACGAGTCCCCCAAGTGAGAATGGTAGCCGCAAAGGTCAGTGGTCAGTGGTCAGTGAATGCCTTAAATGGAGTTGTCTTGACGAGGTAACTTGGTACCAGCGGGAAACGTGTCCTGTGTTAGAGGAGTTCCTGGTGGGGTGTTGTATGACTGCCTTCGTTTCTGCAGGCGTGAAGTATGTGCAGGGTTTTTAGCCTGCGGGGAGAGTTGTCTTGTGTAAGAGGATCAAGTCTCCCGGTGGGGTGAAGCGGCCCTGTGTTCGTATTGGCCGGCATCCTCGATCACTTCTCAGCTTGTGTGTTGCAGGTATGAGGTATGTGCAAGGTTTTTAGCCTGCGGGAAGAGTCATCTTGTATCAGAGTAGCAAGTCTCCAGGTGGGGTGAAGCGACCCTGTGTTCGTATTGGCCGGCATCCCCGATCGTTTATCAGCCTGTGTGTTACAGGCATGAGGTATATGCAGGGTTTTTAGCCTTCATGCAGGAAGAGTTGTCCTGTATGAGAGGATCAAGTCTCCCGGGTTTATAAAGCCCGGTGGTACCTGGAGCCTGTAGGTCGTACAAGGCTGTCCGTAGGAATGTCTCGGTTTGTACAACCGGTTACTACGTAGGAGTGAGCGTTAAGCAAGTGTGGACCTGGCCGGTGGAATTCTGCAGCCAATGGTTCAAGCTGAATGTACCGGCGAATAGGATAGCGTTTAGTTGGAGCAGGTACTACAGTTGGAATAGCGTAGCCTGTACATAATATTCCTGCAGGGTTTTTAGCCTGCGGGAAGAAGTCTCATGTGTTAGAGGAAGAGTTCTCCCGGTGGGATACCTAGCCGTTGTTTCTTGACTGTAGTCAACCGCTCGGCGATGAGATAAAACATGCATAGAGTTTTTAGCCTGCTGGAAGAATCGTCATGTACATCAAATCTCCCGGTTTTAGCCGTTGCCGCTGGCCGTAAGGGTGGAATAAGTTCAACAGGTGGAATCCCTCGTACCGGTGGAATAAATGTTAGAATGCCTCGTACTGTTGGAATATTTCAGCCTTAGGTTGGAATAGGCTCCGGGCGGGACGGTTCGATTTTATCCCCTGCTCTTTCAACTATCCTCTGCATGCGAGGCAAGTGTCTAACATACATTGAAGGGGGTATTCCATCAGTCCTATCAGTTATGATGGCCTGGAAAGTTACCAATACTGGGACACGTGCTGCTAGGGGACGGTTAGGGATGGATGGCCCGGATTCGTGGGCGTTTTACTTGCCCTACTGAGTAGTTTGGGGGGAAATTCAAGGGGCACTCAGGGTGCTGGACCTGTATATAAACCCCTGCCGCTTCGTGCATTTTACTTTTGGCTGAGAACTGTTCCCCTGTTTAGCGTGCTCAACACAATTGCTCGGTGTTTTCCAACTATTGAGTTTTCGTCGTCGTGCAGATCAATCGGTGAGTTCTGCCCTTGTGATTCTGAAAATTTCTTTTGTCTTGTCTGTGGGTTGATCCGATTGGCACCTGGTTGTATATTGGTTTGCCCGTCTGATGGGACCCCGCTGGTACCCGATCTCAGCGAGATATGGCAGTTTTTGGTTGATAAGCCCAGTGGTCGCTATGGGGCTGCGCTGAGGCATTACATGCTTCGTGTTGCCCCGCGGCCGTTGTTCAGGTTGTACTGCTAACCGACCATAGGGTAATAATTTTTTCTTTCTTTCCCTAGGTTACATGGATTCTAGGAGCTCCAGTGAAACCTCTGCACCGGCCGCCAGGCGACCTTTGACGGATGACCAAGAAAGGATGGAGGATTGGCTTGCCTCCTCGTCTTCGGGGCCAGATGTCGTCGCCCATTCGACTGGCAAGGCGTGATCGTTTGGGTCTCTAGGACAGGAGGATGCTCCCTATGGAGTGTCCTTGGGCACTACCCACCCAGCAGGCGGCCCGCGCTACACACTTGTAGACGGGAATAGAACCATAGTTTGTGATGAGCCTGAGCGCTCTTTTCGGGCAAGGTGGAGTATTCCCGGAGAGGTAGATCTTCGGCCTCTGTATGTCGGGGAGTCGGCCTGTAACCCGGAGGAAGGCTGGGTTGCTATTCATGAGGACCAGTTCCGGCATGGGTTCTCTCTCCCGCTGCCAAACTTTGTGCAGTACGTGCTAAGTGTCATTCATATATCACCGGCGCAACTCCCCGGGAACCAGTGGAGGCAACTACTGAGTCTAGGCTGTCTTTATTGGTTGTGTGATACGAGTTCCGGGCCCTTTACAGGCTGACATACTCGAAGAAGAGTAAAGCCCGGGGTTGTGTGAGTTTTTCCGCCCGGGACTATAAGCCGGTGATAACCCGTCTGCCCTCCTAGCTCAACAATAATTGGAAGAAGAAGGTGGTGATGGCGGGGCGGGGGGGGGGGGGGGGGGGGGTGGAGGGAATTGGCAGAAGAGGAGTAGGAATTACCGCGTTCTCGGGGCCTTTCAGCCGATCGGCGATCAGTCGTACGAGCTGTCTGACCTGAAGAGGGATAGCATCGCCCGGGTATTTGGGTGCTGGTCCGACCTGGAGTGGAATTCCTATAACTTCATCCGGCGAGAGGTGTTGGAACTGTGTTGCCTGGGGGGGAATCCCGGTGGGATGTAGATTGATTGTGCCTGTTCCCGTTGAGTAAGTTGGTGTTTTGTCTAACCCCTTTGATTGGTGTTCTGCAGGTGTATCTTCCCGGACGGCAATTAAAGCCCACGAGACGCTGTCCATGGACAATCAGGATCTTGTCTCCAAACTGAAGGAGAAAGGAGTAGGAATTACCGCGTTCTCGGGGCCTTTCAGCCGATCGGCGATCAGTCGTACCAGCTGTCTGACCTGGAGAGGGATAGCATCGCCCGGGTATTTGGGTGCTGGTCTGACCTGGAGCGGAATTCCTATAACTTCATCCGGCGAGAGGTGTTGGAACTGTGTTGCCTGGGGGGGAATCCCGGTGGGTGGTGGGATGTAGATTGATTGTGCCTGTTCTCGTTGAGTAAGTTGGTGTTTTGTCTAACCCCTTTGATTGGTGTTCTGCAGGTGTATCTTCCCGGACGGCAATTAAAGCCCATGAGACGCTGTCCATGGACAATCAGGATCTTGTCTCCAAACTGAAGGAGAAAGGAGACGCCGCAGCGCGGGCCACGGTTAACCGGGAAACCGGCTAGATAACCATACACGAGGAACCCGTGGCCATGGATGTTGCGGACAAGGATTACGCCTTAAAACGCTTAAAGACTCCTGCTGCGGGACGCCTGGTGGCGTCTGGATCAGGGAAGACTCCTGGGGGAACCTTGCCCTGGGTGGTGCTGCAAAGATTTCTCGGCGACTCGGACCGATGCCTATTGTCACCAGGTCCCCTTTGTCTACCGCCCGATCTTCTTCCTTATAAGTTGATCTGGGTGAAAAGAGGAGGAGGGTTCGGGAGCTACCAGCCTCCGCACTTGTTACGTTTACCGGCCGGTCGGTTGGTGAGAGCTTGGCCAAGCGGCTAAAGCTGACAAGTGGTGGCACCACTACCACCCAGGGCAAGGTTCCCGTGTCCTCTAGCTCTTCCGCTCCGGACACAGACGCGTCGGTGGTGGAGAAGACTCCTGCTACGGAGCTGGGACCAGAGGGCGGTTGTTCGGACGAGCCGTTCGTCCGGAGCTTGCTTATGGATATGAGGGGCATGGAGCTGGATAAGGCTGGGGCTCCGGAAGGCCAGCCGGAGGAGCACCGGCGGAAAAGCAAGGAGATGGCCATCCATGTAAGGATAGTATGCCACTGATATTCGTCCAATCATTATTTTGTGCTTCGTTGCTTGCTAACCGGTGCCTGTCGAACTGAAGTTGCTGTACAACTTGTATCAGTTAGATGCAAGTGAGGAGTTGCCCGAGCTGAAGAAGCAGGTGGCGGCTTTGACAAGCGCCCGGGACCTCTTGGAGGTTGAGAAATCCAAGCTCCAACGGGAGAAGGCCCGGTTGCAGGAGAGGGCCAGGAAGCAGGTGGCCAAGATGGAGGCCCAAGTCGAGGTTCTTGAAGAGGAGAAGAATGGCCTAGAGGAGGAGCGGGCCGAGCTGGAGACCAAGGTCGAGGAGCTCCAGCAGCAGGTAGCGACGGCCTCCACTTCTACCGGAGAGGCGGTCGATGAGAATGACTCAGAGCTGTACCAACAGGCTGTTAAGAAGTATCAGCAAAGTGATGAGCTTCTTGATCTGCTGGAACGGGCCCGGGAGGAGGGGATACCTGACGCCTTTGACGACTGGAAGGCTAAGGGCTATCTCGACGCCTCAAAAATACTGATGTCGCAGGCGGATGCGGAAGAGTACTCGGAGGGAGAAACCAATTTGGCCGTGGATGACGCAGCGGGTGGAACGGCTGCTGAAGAAGGGGAGCAGGCGGAAGTGTCTTAGCAGACTCCATACTCACATACCTTTTTTTTGTTGTTTTTTTTTTCTCTCTCCCACTGGGTTGCTTGCCGGTGGCATAGTCCCCTATAAACATTGCCTTGAGTTTTAATGAAGGGACATTTTTCCTGAGCCTATGTTATGCCTTTTTCAATTTGCTCAACTTGGCTACCAATGATTTGTCATTTGCATTTACTTGGAAACAAAGTTGGAATAGACGACTCCTGAAATTACACCGGTCGAACCGGTTGGAATGCCTAGCTAATTGTGTTGGAAAAATTAGCATTTTATTCTCGGGTTGATAAGTTGTTGGACCGCTGAGCTTCTCTACGAGTTTGAACTGGGGGAGGCGCCGGGTTTGAGCTGGCGGTTTAAGATTTCGACCGGTCATACGAGCCTTGGTGTAGCAGGATAGAAGTCCCGGTCCCGCGCAGTCTCTACATGCTGGGTTCTCTTTGATACCGCTGCAAGTTGCCGCTTCGGACTAGTCCCTCTATTGCTGTTTTCCAGGTAAGGCAGTCGTTTTGTGTGGTGTGTGGCTTCACCGTGGTAGAAGCAGTATTTACCGGTCTGCACCCTGGTCAACTTCCCCTTTGGGTGCTTTCTCTTTGGCGGCGGAGGGATGTTGTTCCCGTTCTCATACAGGATATCCTCGTAAGAAGAGGTTAAGGTAGAGAATACCTCTTGTCGTTCTGCTGACATGATTGCCAGGGGGCGGGTTTGCTGGTAGGACGAGGGCTTTCAACCTCGTTGGGGGTGTCAAAATTGTCCCGCCGGCGCTGTTGGTTCCCCCAACTCCTAGGCTTTCTGTCGGACGAAGTTCCTTGGTCGTGGCCCTGCTGCCAGTGTCTAACTTCCTGCCGGGCAGGCACCGGCTCCTCTTGCCTTCTCTTGTGCTAGTGACTCCCATAAGTTTCGTGGACTGCCTGAACGTGCCTGATAGCCATCGCCATCAGTTCATCGTAACCCTACGGGAGCTCCACCCGCACAGCATAAAAAAACTTCCCAGGCCGGAGACCCTACTTGAAAGCCGATTCGGCAATCCCCTTGTCCAGGTCCCTAACCCCGGCCGTGGTTGTTTGCCAACGGTTAACGAAAGCTCGCAGCTTTTCGCCGTCTGCTTGCCTGCAGTTAAAGAGAATTGTCGAGGTCTGAGCCCCTTCGACCCTTAATATGAACCGGCCTACGAATCTGTCGGCCAACTGCTCAAATGCCTCTATAAAGTTCACCAGTAACTCAAAAAACCAGATGAGTACCTCCTCGGACAGGGTCTCTTGGAATACGTTGCAGCAGACATCGTCGGAGTAACCACACGTTTGGGATCGAAAGCTGTCCAGGTGCTAGTATGGACAACTGGCCCCGGAGTATGTCAGCTTTAGTGATTTTTGGGTGCCTTATCTTCCGGATTCAAGAACCCTGGGAGAGAAGGGCCCGGCTCGCTCATTGAACTGCGCGCTCTCCGGCGGTCTCGCAGCCTTCCTCTCGTTGGCCTCCATCTGGGCCTTCATCTCTGACACTGAGTCGGATAGTATTTCGAAGACCCGTGCGGTCGGGCTTATGGTATCATACTGGAATGAACCGCTTGCCCACCGAGGGGCCGGGACGATCTCCTGTGGTGCTGTGTCTGTCGGGAGCTCCTCTCCCGCCATACCGGTGTCCCTCTCTCCCCTTGATGATTGTCACACCTCCTGGTGTGGGGACTCTTTTGGCGGCGACGCAAATGCTTTTGTTAGAGTGGCATTGCGCTGCTATCCTCTTTCTAAGGCAGCCACTAGTGTGGCATTCACCGCTTCCATGTCTTGATACCGGGTATCGGCTTCTGCCCTGTCCAGGCTTCTCCCTTTATCATCGGCGTGAGCTCACATATGAAATATGCGGCGGCCTGTCCTTTGATGGCTGTCCAGGGGGTATACGTTATATCGAACTCACCCAACTCTACCGCCCAGCGGACAAGCCTGCTGCTGGTTTCTGGTTTTTGTAAGATCTGCCTTAAAGGGTGATTGGTGTATAGGGTAATGGAGTGGGCTTGGAAATAGTGTCGGAGCTTCCTCACACTAACGATCAGGGCCAGAGCTAGCTTTTCGATATTCGGATATCGGCTTTCAACCCCGGTGAATCCTTTACCTACATAATACACTGACAGTTCCAGTGCATCTTCCTTCCTAATTAGAGCCGCACTTACATCCTTGTCCGATGCGGTTATGTAGAGGTACAACATTTCTCCTGGCACTGGCTTGGATAAGAGTGGAACCGCTAACAGATATGCCTTGATAGATTGGAATGCCGCCTCGTGGTCCGCGACCTAATGGATTTTCTTGAACTGTTAGGCTTTGAGCAGCTTGAAGAACGGGGTGCATTTGTGGGTGAGGCGGGAGATGAATCTGGCTAACGCAGCTAACCGCCGGGTGAGAGTCTGGACCTGGTTCCTTTCATCCGGGGTCTCCATTTCTAGGATCGCCTGGACCTTGAGCTGGTTGGCTTTGATTCCACGCTGGCTAATGATGTGACCAAGGAACAGCCCTTCTGAAATCCCGAATATGCACTTCTTTGGGTTCAAGTGCATCCCATATTTGAGCATCTTGCCGATCACCACCGCCAAGTCGCGTACGTAAGCACCAGCGGTCACACTTTTGACCAACATGTCATCCACGTAGACTTCTACTGTTTTACCCATCTCCTGTTCTAACATACGGTTCACGACCCGCTGGTACGTAGCACCAGCGTTCTTCAACCCGTAAGGCATCCTTTTATAGCAGTAGAGGCCCCGGTCGGTCGTGAATGAAGTGTGCTCTTCATCGGTCAAACTCATTCTTATCTGGTTGTATCCGGCATAAGCATCCACGAAACTCAGCAGCTTAAACCCGGAGGTCGAGTCTACAAGCTTATCTATCCGGAGGTGTGGGAAGCTGTCCTTCGGACACGCCAGTTCAGGTTGGTGAAGTCTACGCACATACGCCACTAGTCGGTTCCCTTCTTTGGGACCATAACTATGTTGGCTAGCCAGCGGGGATACTGGACCTCACGGATGAAGTCTATTCCCCTAAACTTTTGCACTTCGTCCCTGATCGCATCGTACTTAGCCGGGTTGAAGGATCTCCGCTTCTGCCGTACCAGGACACTACCGGGCAGGATATTTAATTCGTGTGTTGCTATTTCCGGAGATATGTCAGGCATGTCCGCATAGGACCATGCGAATACCGAACTGTTTCCCAGGAGGAAAGTGATGAGATCTTTCCTGACATCCGGTGCTAGTTTTGTTCCTATTACCACTGTTCGCCCCGGGTGGTGCTCTGAGATGGAAATTTCTTCAGTTTTCTCTACCACCGAGGGGCGCTTTGGCTTTTCCTCATCGGAGTTGGTATCATCTTGGGGGTCGATACTAGGATCCGGCGACAGTGCCTGCTGGGCTGCCGAGAAGACCTCGGCTCGCCTTCTACCGCAGGTTAAGACTTCCGCGTAGTACTTACGAGCGACCTTATGGTCTCCTCAAATGGTGATAAATCTAGTGGGAGATGGCATCTTTAACATCAGCATGTGGCCAACTATAAATGTTTTCAGCCTCCATAACCCTGACTTGCCGATTATGCCGTTGTACGAGGATAGACAGTCGACTATAATGAACTCAAGGTGCTCCTTTCTTGTCCTGTCTCCCTCACCAAAAATTAGCGGATTATTACCGAACTCAGCGGCTGGACTACCTCCCCGGAGAAGCTTATTAATGACTCATTATCCTGGGACAACTTATCCCTCCCTCGGTTCATTCCCTTGTACGCGTCCCAGAACATTATGTTGACTGACGCCCCGGTGTCGACCAGCATCCTGCTGGTCACCCAGTGGTCTATCTGGACAATAATAAGGAATGGATCGTTGTGCGGTTGAATTAGATCCTCCGACTCTTCCTCTTCATAGAACGTGACCGACTTCCACCCGGTCTTAGGGGCTTGGCCGCTTTCGCTTCCGAAGGCATAAATCTATTTTCCCCTGATCGACCTTAGGCACATTTTCTTTGAATTTCCGGTGAGTCAGTCGATATGGGCCCCTCCGTGGATTACATTTATACTTCCGTGCACCTCGATCCGCCCAAGGATTCGAGTTCGTATAGTTTCCACATTCCGGGATTCATGTCTATACTGCTGTAATTTTCCAGCCCGGATTTGCTCGTCCACCGTCGCTCTTAGGGCATGGCAGTCGTTAGTCTGGTGGGATGCCTCGTCATGGTAGGAGCAATATTTCCCAGACTGCTCCCGGGTAAGATCTCCCTTTGGATGCCTCCTCGACTCTGGCGGGGGAATGACTTCCCTATTTTCATTAAAAATTCTTTCGTAGGAGGAAGTCAGCGTGGTCGATATTTCGTGTCGCTCGCGCCGCTCCGCTGGCATAATAGTCGAGGGTCCCTCTGTGTGGTAGCGCGCGGGCCTGTCTCCTCCCGATGGGTTCCTGATGTTATCCCTGCGAAGTCGTTGACTGCCCCAGTTCTTGACTTTCCCGATGGGCGAATGCCTCTGTTCTCGACCTCGCTGTCGGGTCCCATTCTCCCGCTGAGTCGATAACGGGTCATCCGGCCTCCCCTTAGGCAGTCGTTGACTGCTACTGTGTTAATAAAAACAAGAATAACCTTTTACTGCGTTAATGAAACTAGATAGGAAGCATGATATCGACTCGAAACAAAATCATACTGCAACTAGATCGATTCAAACCAAATTCAAAAACCTGCTACTGTGTCAATGAAATGTGTTATTCAAAAAGCAGCGTGTTGCTGCACCGCGAAAAGCCTACCTATAACCATATAGTTCAAAAACACAACTTGGACTACACAAACCTGGCATATATATATAAAGAATCTGATACTACTACTGCTACTACGTTAAGTCACTAATTAAAAAAAAAAAGAATAAAAACTGCTACTGTTTCAATAAAACCAAGAATAACCTGATACTACGTTAAGAATCCAGATAGGAAACATGAATTCGACTCAAAAACCAAAACGATACTGTCACTAGGTTGATTCAAAATGATACAAATTCAAAAACCTGCTACTGCGTTAATAAATTTACACAAGAAACATGAATTCGGCTCAAAACCAAAATGATACTGCCACTAGGTTGATTCAAATGATACAAAAATAAAAAACGATCTACTGCGTTAAGAATCCATATAGGAAACATGAAATCGAATCATATCTAGAACAAATTCGCAACGAAAATAGAGTTAGAAGATTCTAACTAACCTGTAATTCAATTGAGAAGACAAACTAGGGTGACTACTACTCAGATTTCAATGAACTATCTGAAGAAGAAGACGAACTTGTGATTCTCCGATGAAATCAACGTCTAACCCACCAACTAAGGCTGATGAAATCTGTGAAATCCGACGAGATTACGATTAGAAGTAAGCTCCGGCGAGCTAAGGGTGAGGACGAAGACGAAGTCGATCACAGAGAAAGCGTGATCCTTAACAGTTAGGGATTTCAATTTCTGCTGGTATAAAAGAGGCTGCTATAAAAGAGGGATACAAGTGTCAAATTGCTAGTGACATGTGGCAGTTTAATAGTATTTTGTACTAATTTATAAATTTTAGTTATAAATTGCTCAATTGAATATGTAAGTGAGTTATTTGTAAAATAAATTAAGTCATGTATCTATGTGTAGTTTGTTAAAAATAAAATCCGGTTCAAGTTAGTCACGATAACCCTTATACATGTCCTAAATATATTCACGGGGACATTTTTTTACACTATAACCTATTCGGCGTTGGCCACAATGCAACACACTATTGGTCACCGCACTGGTTCACTACACCACCACCCAATCAAACCCCTCCACGAAACCTCACATTTCACACCCCGCCGCACCAGATCACCTCCCTCACTCTTCCCCAACCTCTCTCTCATTATTCATTTCTGGAAGATCTGCAACTCCACAAATCTGAGTCTATACAAAAAACCAAAAAAGCCATGAGCGAGCCAATTGAGCCCTCAACGTCGTCGTCTTCTCCGGCCACCGCCGCAACCGCAAAAGACCCGGCCTCTCTGGTCCACCCGCGCCGCGAGCCTTTCGAGCATGGACTGCTCTCCATCCCGAAGCTCATCTTCACCGACCCGACGCAAACCCTAATTCCCCTCAAGCAAAAGCTCATCGAGCAATCGCCGAGTCACCGCGTCAACGCCGCCGCGATCTCCGAGTCGCTCCAGATCTCCATTGATCTCGCGAGGCTGGTGCTCGATACCCTAGCGTCGGTGCTTCACTTGGAGACGGACCCGCTCGTGCTCGCCAAGCCGGATTCGATTGATGAGGTCGGAGCCGATGTGCATGATCTGGTTTTGTTTCTGTATATTCAGTCCTACAAGAAATTGCTGCCGCGGACTCACAAGGATTCGGCGGCTGTCGCCGATGTTTGGCCCTCCACGTCGGCTTTCGACGGTTATTTATCAGCGTTGTCGCCGTTGCAGGTGATGATTTCGTCGCCGGAATTGTGATTGTTTTTGTTTGGGGTGGTTGATATTGCAATGTTGCTCTCTATTAAATTAGAGTGATGAATTTGCGAGGATAGGATTGAATTGCAAGCTTAAAGCTTTGATTTTTCGGTGGTTGGATTGGAATGTAGGTTGTAGTTATGTTAATTTAGGGCCCAAAGGTAGTACTTTGGAAGGTCTAAACAGAGTAATTGCATTTGAAGTGGGGCAATTTAGATCATTTTGGTTAATAGGTGCGGATATTTTGTTGCGGTTGGAATACAATGTGGGAGTGTTCAAGTTGAATCTGGTTTGATCTGTTTGTATATCTAACTTTCCCTTTTGTTCTGGTTGGAGTTTATGGTCTATTGTGTGCATATGGTCTTAAAATTAAAGTACTCATATGTGTTATAGCAAATTCATTGCCTTATCTACAATCATCATAGTATTGGCCCGCGCTTTAAGTTAATGTTACCTGCTGCGTAGGGACCTTGTATAATCATGTTGAATGCATATTATAGGATTTCCATGTGGATTCATGAGTTTTTTGTGCTCAAACTGTTGCAAACTTGGACTTGTAAGTTTGTTAGAATTTCTGGGAGCAGATTTTGTTTATTTGGTGTAAATTTGGTGAATCTCTGTAGTATAAAGGAGAGCTATTTGGTATCTGGAGCTTTTGGAATGGAAAGTTTTCTGTTTTGTTCATAGTTGCTTGAACCTTTGATTTGAGACATTTTGATTTTGTTGAAATGAGCTCACATCAATCCAACACACTTTGCAGCTTGTGCGTAGCAACAGCCGTCGGTTTGTGCCATCACAGGCTGATGAAGAGGCCCATCAGTTATCATATCTGCAAAAGCATTTGGGTAACCTGGTCTCACTGCTAGCAGAACCTGTGGAGGGAGAAGGCGACGAATCTCTGGTTTGTGAAACCACTACTTACCCTTCTTATTTAATGTTTTCTTTACCTTGTTTTATTATAGCTATCAGATTGCTAGTTGTAAATATTAGATGGTAATGGTAACAATTTGTTATTTTTACTTTTGCCTGTCGCTCGTTTTCTCCAGTTTGGGAGGAAAAAGTTTAATCCCCTACGAGCATATACTCGTCCGATAATTCGTGTTTTGCTCGTGTCATGGTTGTCTCCGTAATTATGTCACTTATAATCCATAAAAAAAATAAAATATGTCACTAATAAGCTGTATACAGGAAAATGGTTTCTCCATGTTATATATTGGAGCTTGAATGACCCACTTAGACTCCTATTACATGTTATTCGGTGAAAATAGCTGATCATTTGTCTAACTAAAGGGCATAACAAATTTTATTGGAATCGGAGTATAATTAAGTCGGACCAATACTCAGCACATTGGTGCTTCATTATTTCTAGTTTGCACTGGTTGAGTTGTTACTGTCGAACAGTAAACCATGGTAGTGTAGTTAGGTCCATAAGCAATACTTCTATCTGGCACTACTGCTGTGAGTTCATAATGTTGGAATGAGTTTGTATTTTATGATAGACCGATCTTTTGTTTGTGTCATGACTCATGAGTCCTGACAGAAAAACTTTTTGTATCGATCGACCAAGCATTGCTAGTAATTTTGTTAGAAAAAGAAAACCTTTGAGAGACTTTGCAACCAGTCATTTTCAGCTTACTTCACTTATGAGTTGATGTATTGTGGCATTTGTTATTTCAGTTTCGTTAATATCTTCTAGGCTCAATTGTCATTATCTAATTTTATTATATTGTCTTAGGTTTTAACCATGGAAAGGTTGGAGCACCTTGGGTTTCTGATTCAATTTGGCGATAAGGTATCTGAAAGTGGTCACTTGAGCCAATATGCTCCCTTCTTTGCAAATTCCGATCCTGATATGCCTGCTGTTCCTGTTCCTGCGTCACAAGTTCACGAGTGGATTTTAAATAACATAGCTTCCGCTCTGGAAAATATTTCTGAAAGAATTTCTCCTAAAGAAAATGGCCTGCCCAGTTCCTCAGATCAAGATGTTCCCATGGCTGATGCCTGCACGAGTTCTACTAAAGGCTCAACAAGTGTTAGAGGTTCAAGTTTTATTGAAGGGATCTCTAAATCTTCACTTGTGAGGCATGCATCTGATCTTAAAGGTCCTTCTGTAAAGGTTAGATTGTAAACCCTTTTACTTCTGCTTGTTACTTGTATGAAAATGTGTTTCCATTTGTTTGTCCAGCTTACAATTTCATTTTTTTCAATTGAAACATTACCACGAGCTCTAAATGTCTTCAGAACCAGAAGGAACAAATTAATAAAAAAAAAAACTCGTAATTTAATCATAAATCTTGTTGGCTTTCATGTGAGTAATATATTAATTATATTATATAGACACCAAAGGATTACCAAGCTGACTTGTGTGTCGTTAAGCAAGCCACCATGGTTGGAGGCTGTACAATTGCATATTCTGTGAGTGATGAGGTATATAGAAGTTTTGTTGGCATTTTATGTGAGTAATATATTAATTACGTGGTATGGCTGAGTAATATATAGACGCTAGAGGATTACCAAGCTGACTTGTGTGTCCTTAAGCAAGCCACCATGGTTGGAGGCTGTGCAATTGCATATTCTGTGAGTGATGAGGGATACAGAAGTTTTAAGGTCATGGCTAATGTTTCCTAACGAACTAACTTCTTTTATCCTAGCTTAGATGTGTTTGTTTCCTTTTTTAGTTTATTTCATTTGCTCAATAGTTTGGAGTCTTTTCCTCAAGCCTTATGTGCTTGATGGGAGCTATCTCACCTTTCATGTATAATAATGTAGTTATACAGCTCCATGAAATGATTTCGAGTCTCGTAAGTTTTATCAGCTGACAGATAATGCATCCTTCAATATTCTGAATTATATATATCAGCATTCTTGCTGTAATTTTCTCATTTGCTCTCATTCATGCTTTATGCATATAACACTGAGTGAAATTTGATTGTACTATGCCAGAGATATATTAGATTGGTCTTTAACTTGTTTGCCATTTCAGGTTTTAAACTGCCACGATTCAGTGATCTATATATTAGCACCTCTGAGATATGCCACTGTCTATGGATGCTCTGATGCTACAATTGTCCTTGGAGCTGTTGGAAAGGTAATAGTGAAGGAATTTCCATTGTGGTTTGGACTAGAGTGCGAAATGGTAGCTATAGTATGCTTTATGCTGCATCTGGTAAAGAGATGTATAATAAAACACAATTTAAGAGTTGCTAGAGTTGATGATTTTAAAAATAGTACTCTCTACATAAGTTGTAGATTGTTTCTGTATGGCTTTGTGGAAATTTGAAAATTTTGGATATTTAACGCATAACGAAGTCAAGATTTATTTATTTATTTATTTTGGCTTCCTATTCTTAATCTTAATGTCTCCCTGACATCCTCGCCTGATGTAAAATGATCATCTTGGATCCTAAACCTTAAGCGGAGAAGTTACGGCCCTCAAGTCTACTTAACTGCTGTGATAAAAACAATGACATTTTATTGTAGAAGTGGTCATGTCATCAGATTTAAGAGTAATTGTTCCTACCTTTTAAACAAAGGAATGACCAAAGCTTGTTGAGTTCATATCTGAAACCTTAAATGCTATTGACATGTTGCATCCTTGTTCCCCTTCCCCCCATAAGCTTACGGCTGCTTGATCTACTGAGCTTTGCTACACATTTTACTTTTTTATATTGAGGATACCGAGTTTGTTGTCACCTTCCTTATCCTTATTTAACTGTACATTGTTGTAGTATGCCAATATGACCCTCTGGCCTTATGGTCATAGGTATTGAAGTCAGTAAAATGAAAATGTAACAATCTAAGGTGAAGGATTTTTAATTTGGTATTAGGTAACTTGTAGCCTAACTATGAAGCATGCAGTCTATATCTATCCTAAACGGTTTCCAGTCTCCCTCTTTATCTTTTAATATTCTCTTGTTCTCTTTGATCATGCTAAAAAAAAAAAATTAGTAATTCCATATGCATTTATCTGGTGAACTTGTTTATTACTGTTTTTATATTTTTTTTAGTATGACAAATGTGGGTCTTTGTTGACTTGAGCACATTTCACATTCTTATCTCTTAATAATATAATTTATTTATTTATTTGGTTGATAATCTGAACTCTTCTACAGGCTGTAAGAATTGAGCACTGTGAGCGAGTTCATGTGATTACAGCAGCAAATCGAATCTGCATTGCTAATTGCCGCGAATGCATGTTCTTTCTTGGAGTAAACCAACGACCACTTATCGTTGGGGATAACCATAAGCTGCAAGTGAGCTCCACTCTATAGCTAATTGCACCATTGTAATGTGTGCCTGTCTTTTTCTTTTTTGGGTCCTCTTGGAACTTAGTTAAGCTGGAATTTGTTTGGTCTATTTATTCGAACTATAAGATTGTATATAGAAACTGGAATCTGCATGCATTTTCCTTCTTCTGTCTTTTCTTTTGTATATATTGATGGGTCTAGGTCCGCATAGTATTCTTCATATGTCCTGTTGCATCCAACTTATGCTAAAGCCCCTGCTAGTTTTATTGAGGTCCATATTATCAGCAATACACGGTAGGATTTCTTTTCATTTTTTATTTGATAGTAGTAGATATAATTCTCCTTGGCAGCTACTGGATTTCTTCTATACATTCAGCTACTGTAGCTATATGAAAAGTGTGTGCACACATGATCTGCTTATGAGAAGCTGAACACTTTTTACTGAAATGTAGCAATAATAAGTTTTCTGTGTTTTATTTGTAATTTTCTTATAATAATATTTTAATATCTTCAAAACCTTACTTTTACTTTCCAAACTTGATCAGGTGGCACCATACAATACTTTTTACAGTCAGTTGGAGGATCACTTGCGTGAAGTTGGCATTGATGCTACTATCAATAGATGGGGTGATCCCCTGCCACTCGGAATGGTTGATCCACATGATTCACTATCTCATCCAGCTGGTGTCTCTGATGCTCAGGCTGAGTCTGCTATTCGCTTAGACCCTGACCAGTTCACAAATTTTTTGGTAAGTTTTTGCAGTTTTTATCTTATACCCGTAATGTTTGAATTCAAAACCTTTCCAGAATGTCGACCTTTCTTTTGGGAATTAAGACTTTAAGAGGCATTCTAATTGGTAAGCTATGTAGGAAGTGCCTCTGGCAGGCAACCAATAAGTCTTTAGACAAAGCTATTTTGCTTTCGGTAATCGTGGTTTTATTCTCTATATATTCTACTTAGGTTGGGTGAAGGGAGGGAGGGTTGAAATGGTCTTCTAATTTTTATATGTTGCTTTCTGAAATATTAATCCAGTCATATATATATATATATTTTTATGGCAGATTCCAAATTGGTGTGAAGTTGAACCACATGGCTCCACAAAGGACAACCCATTTCCATTACCAGAAGCTTATGTGGAATCTCAAGAAAGAAATGTATGTCAATCACTAGGGCAATTCTATTTTAATTTGTTTCTGTGTTCAGCCAAGTACATAATTTTCTTGCTGGTATACAGAAACTTTCCTGGTCATTGTTGATGTAATCAATTGTTTTGTCTTATTTATTATTTTCTCCAGCAGAAGAATTTAGGGGAGGTAAAGCAATTATTGAGAGAAGCACCTCTTGAGGACAACAGAAAACGGGAATTATCAACTGCTCTTCATGTATATTTTAAAGACTGGTTGTATGGTAATGATCCTTACCATATAATAGTTTCTTTTCGTACTTATTTGGAGCATCTTGGACACTCTATTTTGAATGACATAGTTTCCTAGTCTTTATACTTGAGATATTTATCAATAACTGTTTTTTTTTTTGCCTACATGTTTCAAATGACGCTGTGCCTTGTGGAAGTCTAGTTCTATTTAATATCTTTTCTCATATATTAAGTTCTAAAATCCTTGGTTTGTTTGTGTGAGTTTTACTTGGTATAACTGTGAAACCATCTTTTCTGGACAAATTTGCTATATCTACTATATGCCAGGAAACATGATAATGCAAATTGAGAGGGATGTGGAGAATTTTTTATATGAAAGAAAAATATCTTGTGAAGTTTATACTTAGTATAGAAGCTATGGACTTTGATATTGTCTGTCGTTAGATTCATTTGCAAAAGAAGGGGTGCTACAGACTTTCACATTCACACTAGGGTTTGATCGTCACATTACAATCACCTTTGTAGAAGTATAAATGCAGTCTATTTTAATGCAGTTACATGAGCTTTCTTGTTATAAAGATGTGAATAAGTTGGTTTAACAAGTGTTTGTTCATTCATGCGCAGCTTCTGGAAACATACGACAGCTTTATTGCCTACAAGGCGAGTGATTTTTGCTTCATATGCTGTGGAACAACTAAGATCCCTTGTCATAATTATTGTGCCAGTCCAAATGGTACTACAGGCAGCTCAGAATCAACCCTTTGTACTTTGGAGTCATACATGGCAGAATTATGCATTGATTCGGTGCACAAGATGGAATTAGAATTACATTTCCTAATCTCATTGTAATATTTTTTTGGGGAAACAAATAATCTTACTGTAATATTTGGTTAACCTAGGTTCACAGCCTTGTGAATTTTCCTTCTCTATTTTCTTGTGGGTCTAGAATACTGGATCTCTAACCGCTTTGAGTTTTTGTTTCACTGCGAGGTATTCATAGCATGTCTTTAGAGTGATTAGTTATTTATCAAAATTTACTTGGATTCCTTCCTCTTCAGAAATGGTCCTGTGATGGGGTAGCAGGCCTTGAATAATTAATAAACATTTCTGAAATACACTGGAGTTTCATAAAGATCTTCCATGTATCCCTGTAGTTTTCTATCACATATCACTGGCCTCATTCAGTATTTCTGTTGGAATAACAATTGGACTAAGGGTCTATTTTTGCAATTATTGAATGTAGCAACTTCAGGTGTAGATGGAGGATGTTCTGCTCATATTGGACATAAATTTCTACCTCACTGAATTGCAAATAAGCTAATCAGGCTTCGGACTAGACGTTCAACATAGCTTAAATAAACTTACCCTTAGATGGTAGTAAGTCACCTCAAGAACAGTCACGTCAAGTATCCCTATGATTGAAGGTTAAATAGAAACAAAAAATTTACTTCCACTACCCTTAGTACAATTACATAAAAAGAAGACAAATTCTAGAATGCATCGGCGTGTTTAAACGCCTTAAACGGCCCTTAGCGGAAGGGTAAAAATTGTCATTTCAAGTTGCGTGGGTAAATAAGTCTCAAGTTGTGGCGACCTGTCTGGGACATGCCCATCATATGTGGTCATCTTGTTTTCCGAAAAATAAGGGCAGACAGAAGAGTTACAAATTACGAATCATAGCGCTTATATGCTCAAAGAAAGCGAAAAAGAGGGTGCATGTCATCTTGTTTTTCGAAAAACAAGGGCAAACAGAAGAGTTATGAATTACGAATCATAGTGCTTATATGCTAAAAAAAAGCGAAAGAGAAGGTGCATGTCATATTTGATTAATCAAACAAGCATCTAAGCTATTTAGTGGAAGTTATGGCGCCGAAGCATATAAATCCATCTTTCCAACCTCTGTTTGCATAATTTTCTAGCATGAGCTCTGGTCCACATACTGCTGAAGCATAATTCATTTGTTGAGGGAATGAGAATGATAATGAACTCAGAATCAAGCCCAATGTCGATAATGATATTAGCTGCTCAAGAAACGAAAAAGAAAGTCCACATCTATAGAAGATCATCCTCGACCATTTCTCTAATCCTCTTTTACTTCTCTCTCAGACTCTCTGTGTTTTGCGTTTGTGATCGATCTCTTTTCAACAACACTTTCAATGTTTGAACAACACAACTACTCATAAAGCATAACCTCAATTTCCTCAATGGCTCAATCGAAGAGTCTGATTCAACACCAGGTTGAACCAATTCAAACGCAGCAGTGCAACACCATCATTCTTTCCTTCCACAATCACACCACTCCTAGAAAACAAGAGTACGGCATTCGGACATTCTGAACCTCTCACCCTGCGACGAGAACAAGTCTGACGGAGTCGTTCTCCGGCACGTCTCGATCGTAATGGACATCGACTGAGTTCCTCCGCTGCTTGTTGACCCGATCATCACTTTCCTCGAAGACAGATCTCCGACTGTCAACCTCGACACCAACTCCCTCAAATTTGTATGCCCAGTCACTTTCCTGTTAACTTTAGTTAAGTGAGGGTTTACCAATCTACCCTTCGGATCCGAATCTTGTGGACAAGTATGATGCTACGCGAAGAAGTGGACTTCGGCCTGCCCGCGCATTCTAGCCGTTTCCTAAAAAGAAAACCAAATTGAGATGCTTCGTTCTTGTATAAAAGCAGAGTATATTCAGTACACGCCGTGTACCTATACATATAATTTGAATAGTCAAGATTAGATGACTTCATATAGATACATGATGGATCCTGTGTATAAAGTATTTTAAATGACTAAAATTGCGCCGTGTACCTACAAGACCGTTCATACAAGAATTTCTGGTATAAAAGTAGCACAAAATATATAACATCAGGATAGATCAGGTACTGAAAGTTTCACATTGAGATGCTTCATGCTACAACAAACCAACAAAAGAAGTACTGAAAGTTTCACTGTTGAAGTTGTTTTAACTAGATAGAAACTTGACTTAGTCAGCTAGGCTTAGTCAAGGGTTGTTAATAAGTTCCTGCATATTAGGAACATTTGATAGAGTTTGATTTTTTTGTTGGTACCATGTTTATAGAACGTGGTTGTTCTTCTGTTTTTGAATTCTTATCTTGTAAAGGCTATATAAGCCTAAGTTTGCATTCAATAAGTTTAACCGAAGTTATTCAGATATTCAGTATTCAATATTGAGAGCTTTGGTTCAACAAATCTGGTGTCAGAGCCCCATCATTGGGGTCTGACCTAAGGCAATAGAAATTACAGAGTTCTTTGCAGAGTGAGAGAGAGCCAGAAAAATGAGTGAGAGAACAGTAGCTGAAGTGATTCCACGATTTGATGGTTATTATGACCACTGGTCGATGATGATGGAGAATTTTCTTCGATCAAAGGAATTGTGAAGTCTTGTAGAAGATTGAATTCCGACGAGGACACCTGGAGCTGATCAGCCAGTCACTTTCTCTTCAGTGGTGGCAGAGAGAGGACAGGTTACAGAAGTGCAATGAAAGCAAGCTGAGGATCAACGGAAGAGGATAGAGAATCAAAAGTTCAATGATCTCAAAGTCAAGAATTATTTGTTCTTGGCCATAGATCGAACAATAATGGAGACTATTCTTGACAGGGAGACATCAAAGAGCATTTGGGACTCGATGAAGAGAAAGTACCAAGGCACAACCAGAGTGAAGAGGGCACATCGGCAGGCATTAAGGAAGGAGTTTGAGGTTCTCCAAATGAAAGAAGGAGAAAAAGTGGAAGAGTATTTTGCTCGGACACTTATAATTGTGAACAAGATGAAAGTCCATGGGGGTGAAAGTATGTCACAAGTCGAAATCATCGAGAAAATTTTGAGATCAATGACCTCAAAATTTGATTATGTTGTGTGTTCAATTGAGGAGTCCAATGATTTGGATGAGTTGACAATAGATGAGCTACAAAGCAGTCTCCTTGTTCATGAGCAGAGGTTGAACCATCATAATAGGGATACAAGAGAAGAGCAAGCTTTGAAAGTTTCTTATGGGGAACGGTTTGAGGGAAGTAGCAGAGACAGGGGATTCTCAGCTCGAGGCCGAGGAAGAGGTAGAGGGAGACAGACTCTAAACAAAGCCACTGTGGAGTGTTTTAAATGTCATAGGCTAGGGCACTTCCAATACGAATGTCCTAGTTGGGAAAAGAAAGCCAATTATGTTGAGATTGATGAAGAAGATGAGATGCTTCTCATGGCGTATGTGGAAGCTAATGACTCGAAAAGAGAGGAAATTTGGTTCCTTGATTCAGGTTGCAGTAATCATATGTGTGGAAGTAAACAGTGGTTTGCAGTTCTTGACGAGGCATATAGACACTCAGTAAAGCTTGGTGATAACTCAAGGATGAGAGTGATGGGAAAAGGTAGCATAAGGCTTGAGATGAATGGAATGAAGCAGGTACTGACAGATGTATACTATGTGCCTGACTTGAAGAATAACTTACTGAGTATAGGCCAACTTCAAGAACGCGGTTTGGCTATTCTTATACAAAATGGGGAGTGCAGACTTTATCATCCAAGGCGAGGTCTGATTATGAAATCACTGATGACTGTTAATCGCATGTTTGTGTTGTTGGCTAGTGTGGTTCGTGAGGCTCCAGCATGTTTGCAAACAACTACAGAAGATAGTTTGGAGTTATGGCACAAGCGATTTGGGCACTTGAGCTACAAAGGTCTGTGTACATTACAAAATAAAGAAATGGTGAAGGGACTTCCAATTTTTAAGACGGCTGCAACAAGAACTTGTACTGAGTGCTTAGTGGGTAAGCAACATAGGGAGATCATTACGAAAAGCAGTAAGTGGAGAGCTAGTCACAAATTGCAGCTTGTACATGCTGATCTTTGCGGTCCAATCACACCAGTTTCCAACAGTGACGAGAGGTACATTCTTACATTTATCGATGATTTTAGTCGAAAAATGTGGGTGTATTTTCTGTTAGAAAAGTCTGAGGCATTTGCAACTTTCAAAATTTACAAGAGTGTAGTTGAGAAGGAGTCTAATGCATTGATATGTTGCCTACGCACTGATAGAGGGGGAGAATTTACCTCTAATGAATTCAATGACTTTTGTAAAGTTAATGGTATTAGCAGGCAGTTGACAGCATCCTACAACCCACAACAAAACGGGGTAGCCGAACGCAAAAATCAAACAATTATGAATATGGTGAGGTGTTTGCTCTGTGACAAACAAGTTCCCAAGAAATTTTGGCTAGAAGCTGTAAAGTGGACTGCTCATGTCATTAATCGAAGTCCTACGCTGGTGACAAAAGACAAGACACCGGAAGAGATGTGGAGTGGAGTGAAGCCTAAAGTGGACTACTTTAGGGTGTTTGGATGTCTTGCTCATGTTCATGTGCCGGATCAGAAAAGAAAGAAATTAGATGACAAGAGTATTCAGTGTGTGTTTCTTGGAGTCAGTGAGGAGTCCAAAGCATATAGGCTATTTAATCCAGTTACAAAGAAAGTTATTGTGAGCAGGGATGTGATATTCGAAGAAGAAAAGGGCTGAAATTGGGGGAGGACATTAGAAGAAATTAAGCAAGATGTTTTGGTTTGGGGAGATAGTGATGAGGAGACTGATGAAGAAGTCAAAGAAGATACAGAGACAGAAAGTTTTGATGTTGCTGCTACCAATTCTTCAATTGAAGACACATCAAGAGAGGGTTCACCAGTTCCAGTTAAAGGTAGAAATCGACAACCACCACCTTACTTGCAAGACTATGTGACAGGTGAAGGGCTGTCCGAAGAAGAAGAGGAGAATCAGCTATCTATGTTCACTTCATTTGAAGATCCAAGTTCTTTTGAGGAAGCTGAGAAGGATGCAAAGTGGAGACATGCAATGGATTTGGAAATTGAATCCATTGAAAGGAATGGAACATGGCAGCTTACTACAACAGGGAGTTGACTATAATGAAGTTTTCGCTCCAGTGGCAAGATGGGACACCATCCGAATGGTTTTAGCTCTAGCTGCACAGAAGGGTTGGGTTGTTTATCAACTTGATGTTAAAAGTGCTTTTCTCTATGGTGAGTTGTCTGAAGATGTGTACGTGGATCAGCCTTTGGGGTATATTCAAAGAGGTGAAGAGGATAAAGTATATAAGCTTAAGAAGGCGCTCTATGGGTTGAAGCAAGCACCACGTGCTTGGTATAACAGGATTGAAGCTTACTTTGTGAAAGAAGGTTTTGAAAGGTGTTATCATGAACACACTCTTTTTGTTAAGAAGGAAGAATGAGGTAAGAAGTTTTTAATAGTAAGCTTATATGTTGATGATTTGATCTGTACTGGAAATAATGCTTGCATGATTGAGGGCTTTAAGAACTCTATGAAGAAAGAGTTTGAGATGACTGACTTAGGAAGGATGAGATACTTCCTTGGTGTTGAAGTTAGACAAAAGTCAGAAGGCATTTATTTGAGTCAGAGGAAATATGCTTGTGAGCTACTTGAGAGGTTTGGTTTACAGAATGGGAATTCTGTGAAAAATCCCATTGTCCCTGGTTTCAAGCTTTCTAAAGAAGGAGAGGGTGTATCAGTTGATAGTTCAGTTTACAAGCAACTCATTGGAAACTTAATGTACATCACAGCAACCGGGCCAAATTTAATGTTTGTGGTGTGTCTCTTAAGCAGATTTATGGCTAATCCTACTTTTCTTCACATGCAAGCAGCTAAGAGAGTGCTTCGGTACTTGAAAGGAACTGCCAGTTTGGGTATGTTCTACAAAAGAGGAGGGGCTGAAGAGTTGTTGGGATACACTGATAGTGATTATGCCGGAGACACTGGTGATAGTAAGAGTACTTCCGGTTATGTATTTATGCTGAGTAATGGAGCGGTGTCATGGGCCTCAAAGAAACAGCCATTGGTGACTTTGTCTACCACCGAAGCGGAGTATGTTGCAGCAGCTATGTGCGCCTGTCAATGTGTTTGGATGAGAGCAGTGTTAGAGAAGATTGGTCATGCACAAGAACAGAGCACCACTATCATGTGTGATAATAGTTCAACTATAAAGCTGTCCAAGAATCCAGTTATGCATGGGAGATGTAAGCACATACGGGTGAGATTTCATTTTTTGAGGGATCTTGTCACTGATGGAGAAGTAAAGCTGGTTCATTGTGGTTCTAATGATCAAGTTGCTGATATATTGACTAAGCCTTTGAAGCTTGACTCTTTCTTAAAGCTGCGGAGTGAGCTTGGTGTTCGTGAAGTTCCTGGTTTAAACTGAAAGCATACCGCTTCAGTTTAGGGGAGGAAATGTTGAAGTTGTTTTAACTAGATAAAAACTTGACTTAGTCAGCTAGGCTTAGTCAAGGGTTGTTAATAAGTTCCTGCATATTAGGAACATTTGATAGAGTTTGAGTTTTCTGTTGGTACCATGTTTATAGAACGTGGTTGTTCTTCTGTTTTTGAATTCTTATCTTGTAAAGGCTATATAAGCCTAAGTTTGCATTCAATAAGTTTAACCGAAGTTATTCAGATATTCAGTATTCAATATTGAGAGCTTTGGTTCAACATTCACATCAAACTAAAACTGCAGAATAGAAGTTCCCCAAAACGAAAGATCAAAATCCACTTATTTAGACATAGGGTTTGGTCAGTAAAAACGACTATGAGGCATCTCCCGTTTTTCCACAACGACAACTCTAGCTTTGGAAGTACGGTTGGTTCTCCACATCTTCGGTAACAAACTTGATTGATCAGGTGTCGTAATAACACACATTCTCTTCAAATTACAAGCATGCTCAAGCAGGTACTTTAATAATTCAAATCCATTGGACCCAGAGGTAAGCTCTACGGTCACCTGCTCTAGCTTAGGAACAAGCTCAAGCCCCTGGAGTTCCCAATATCCTCTATCAAATCCAGATACCTGAAAATGTAACAAACAAGCAAATCAAAAAGAATTTTAATATCAAAGATTCAAAATACAAGATACGTCCCAGTATTGGAATTCCAATCTTCTACTTACATTATCACCACCACCACGAAAAGGATTCTCAAAAGATGATGATACTGTCAAAGTAGTCAAATTAGGCACAGCCCTAAAAATAGAAGTTATGGATGGCACAAGGTTGTCGTCAATACTGCACCAAATACACATTTCCAAGTACGAAACATTGCAGATTGGGGCAGATGAGAAACCTTCCCTGAACAAAGTCTACAACAGTATAATAAACCAATGTCAAAAATCTTTTCAAAATGGATAAATCTAATAAATCAAAATATAAACCAATGAGGGAAGTATTAGATTAGATAGAGACACTTCACCTTGGCAGTGACTTGGTCAAGAAGAAGAATTTTAACACTGCGTATACTGCGCATGAACTCCTCACAAACGCTATCCAAGTCATCTACATCATAAGCTGTCAGAGAAATCTCAACTTTTTCCAAACAATTCATTTCCCCAAGATGCTAATGATTCAACATATTCCCATCCCATTTCGGATACTTCACGTTCGGAGCCGAAATATATAAGATACTTTCGTTGTTGTGCTTGCCTGAATCATACTCCCACTATATATCTATATCTTCAAAATTATCACCAGATATTGCAAGACGGTCAATATCGAAATAAATGGGAAACTGTAGTGAGAATGACTCCAAAGAAGAATTTTCAATATTGATGTTGTTTGAGCCCAAATTGACATTTGTCTGAGATTGTAGATCGAGGCCTGAGAAGTTATTTATTAAAGAATAATCTGATATATATTAAATCTGTCATTCTGGGAAAGAATTGGGGTTCCTTAAGGAATCCGAGGAGGAGGTGGTTTAAGGTAATTGAATCCTAGTTGGCTTCAGAATCTATTATGCTTGATGAGCAAGAATTAGGGTTCTGCGTTCTCTATATAAAGAATTCTTATACAACTTGAAAAAGGTTCACAACCATTTTACAAACATACAAGCTTTTGCGCATCGCAAATCTTGCAAAGCCTCTCTGGAGCATCTTAAGAGTATTGCTTCCACAAACTGCAAACAACCACCATCCAACCCTGCTGCAACCTTACGCCCGCCATCGGTCGCTGTATACTTGCGCGGTTGTCGAAGTGTGCCTTGCATTCGTGTCGAGCGCGTCGCTAAGACCTATCGTGTCAGTCGCTACACCTGTAGCAAATCGAGTCGTTACTCCGGTAACAAAATCTAAGCCAATCTGCAATAGGTTGGAGGAAAACCATTCCTCGCGGTCTTGAATTACTGCTCTGCTTTGCATCTCAGGATCGAAGTAAGAATTACTCAATCTGCAATAGGTTGAGAAGACAAATCATAATAGATTTTTGTTAGGTCTTGTTTGAGCCTGTTACGCCGGCCTAGTCAACGCCCGCATAACAGTCGCTTGGTCAAGAGGTCAGGTATCGGGAACAGACAGATACACTCGCCAGAGGTCGTCCGCATCGAAGTTGTACCAACTCAAAGGTACTGGCACGCTCACGCACATCACAAGAGGACTGGAATTGACGTCTGCCACCCCCACGTGTTGACCGTTCGTCGGGTGCTAAATCCGCCACGAACATTTTGGCACTCCCAGTGGGACCACAGTGTCAAAGATTGCGGGATCTAATCCATATCGACGAATCATGCCTTCTTGTAATAAACCAGAACACAGGTTGTGCACCCCGCACAACTCATCTGAGTGTAGAGGTTTAACAGAGGTAGAAGCTTGCCTCAGATTTGGAGGCGTATTGGCTACCGTTGAGGATCTTACGGAAGCTACCAATAGTAACAACCAGGGGATTCCGGGACATCCAAAAGGTGTTGGGGACGAGAGTAATCCCACCAACATCTTGGATAAGGAGGCGGCTGATGCCTCAAGAATTCTAGAGATCTCTGAGGTGAATAACAATGCGGTCTTTGTTGTTACATCTCCTGAAGATGTAATGGACTCGTTGAACCTGATGTTGGCAAAGTCAATATCAACAGATGACATTCTTCAGAGAATCGAAGTTAGTTTGAAAGAGCTGAGGACTGAATAGATTGGACATTCGTCCAACATTAATTGGTTGGCGGGTCAGCAAGAGAAAACTACCAATCAGATTGCTACTTATACTAAGAACTTTAATGAACAAGTGAGGACACAGTAGGAGCAGTTGACCAAAACCTCGGCTGCTATTGAACAGTTGTCAATATTGTTCAAACAGAAGATAGACTCTGCGATACAAGGAACAGCAGAACCAGTTCAGTCTATGGTATTAGGAAAAGGAAGAGAAACCCTTTCTTCCAATATGTTAAAGCCACCTATTCAATCTCAGGGACCTAATACTTCTGGATCTTCAAGACGGAAAAGAGGAGGTGGAAGGCTTAATAATCTTCCATCTGATGACGAAGACGAGGAGCCAGGAAAGGGATAAGTCTAGGCTCTCACTCTGGATATTGTCGATAAACTATTCGAAGAAAAGATGAGGGCTATGCATGGATTGCCAGATGCCAATAAGACTTATGCTAATCCACTTCCCAGAGAGGTGAATGCACTTCCATGGCCGCATAACTTTAAGCATATCCGATTTACCCAATTCTCTGGGGATTATTCGGAAGAATCTGAGACCCATCCCGAGGATTCCTATGCCGAGGATTCCTTACTCAAGCTGCGAGTATTTGGCACTTCATTGACTGGATAAGCATTAGCATGGTATAAGGATTTAGCGCCAGGATCAGTTCCAGACTGGAGGACTACGGAAATCCTCTTTAGAACCATGTTTGGGGTTGTTGAGGCTAAGGTCACTGTAAAGGTCATGACTGAAGTGGAACAACAACCTGGAGAATCAGCCATGGCTTATCTAAAGCGCTTTAAGTTGCAGTTAACCAAATACAAAGATAAGCTTTCAGAGGATATGGTAACGGACTTGGCTATTGCAGGACTAGATGAGGAAGTTCAGGCTGGCTTTCAGCATGTGTACGTTACTAATATGGCTGATCTGACCAGTAGCTTGGCCGACCAGCAACATTGGATTGATAGGATGAAGGTAAGAAGAGAAAGGAAGAAAGGCATCCCGTTATCTTACTATCCAGGTACTTTGAAGCCTAAGCTGGGTGTCTCTGCTGGTTCAAAGACGGTTGCAACTGTATAAGCAGAATCACCTCCAACCTTAACTTGAGTTGAGGAGGATGATGAAGAAGGAGTAGCGGTTGTAGAAGTGGTTGGTCGCCAGCAACTACAATCAAAGAATGTAAGAATGTCTAAGGAGCCAATTAAGATTGTGACTTCCGTACCAACTAAGTCCGCATTTGAGTCATATACTTATAATGCACACAAGGCTCCAGAGATCTTACTTGAGTTATTTAAATAAGGGCGACTTCAACATGAAGGAGGTTTCGTTCCCAAGCCAGACTACATGGCGGGTAAGAAATACTGCAGCTTTCATAACATGAATAACCACTATACGAAAGACTACGTCAAGCTCAAGGATCAGATCTAAACATGGATTAATGATGGTGTCATGAAGGTGGAAACCGCCAAGGAACCTACTTGGACAGAGTCTAAGCCATTCCCTAATGTGAACGTGATAGAATTTATTCCCAGTCCATGTCAAGAATTGGAGCCCGGCAAGCAGGTTTCCAAGTTCGCAAATTATACATATGATGCACATAAGGCCCTAGAGATATGAGAATTCTTGGTTTAGGAGGGAATGGTTAGTTCTGATAACACTCGCCTGCCACAGAGGGAAACAGTGCGTGGCGGACCCTATTGTAATTTTCATCATTCTGATGACCATTATACTTTCAGGTGTGTTGCGTTAATGGATCAGATTCAAGAATGGTTGAATGATGGAACTTTGAAGTTTGCTAAAGAAGCGATGGCTTCTATCCCTGAGTTTTGGGTAAATGCCATCGAAGAGAATAAGTCAGAAGCAAAACAGCAAACTAACAATAATGGCCAGCATCCGCCAGAACAAGAAGAGATTGTACTAGTGCCGCGTTCTAAGTTATGCCTTAATTGCAAAATAAGTTGTCACTTGCCTATAACATATGAAGAGCTACAAATTGCACTTAAGGAGGCAGAGCAGAAAGCCTTAGAAAAGGTCAAGCGAACTCATCCAGCTCCTGAACGATACAGGTTTGATGATTACAAGCGAGCGAAATACCATCATAGTGGACAGGAAACTTATGCCAGCAAGGTGAGGTCTTGGCCAGATCCAGGACCTTCGGGGGTTAAGTCTGTACCAGTTTCTGGTCCTTTCAGAGTATTGGATCCAGATGTTACAATTAAACCTTATGTTCCACCAGTGTCAAGATCAGAGCTCAAGACTGATAGGTGGTATCGACAACAGAATGGTAAAGCTGTGGAGTTACCTCCTAATCAAACTAGGAACATGCAGAAGCGGTATGGCAAAGCAAAGAGAACTCTGGATGCTTTGGACAAGGAGAAGTTAACCCCAGAGGAGCTTTCGGTTCCCGTTGCACACATACGGGAGACTTACAAGCGGTACAAGACTAAAACATATGTTGATGCTCGCCGAGCATGAAATAGAGACTTTTCACCGCCTCGTAGAAAAAGTGTTCACGAGAGGCTTTCAGAGTCAAATCAATCAGATCCTACACTAAAAAAGAGCATCCCAGAGGCTGGAGGAAAGAGGGACTCCACTCTCATGAAGTGGAAACCTAAAAAGGCGAGTGTCACTACAGCTACAGGTCCAACAAGGGTTCCTGAGGGGTAAGTAGTTGCTAAGGAATCCAAGCTAGCAAAGGCAGAGCCAGCCAAACCTGTTATGATCTTGGCTCGATCAAAGTCCTCGGGTATTCCTCCCGGCATGTCCTTGCCTCAATACGTGGCACAAAAGCTAGGTACGGATCCACTTCCGAGGAAAGCGGAAAGTGAGTCCAAATTCCAGTCTTCGGACCCGGTGGCGGATGAAGATCTACCGGGGGCGGATGATGAAATGCTGGAAGAAGAGGGCGAGTTTTTGGACGAGGATGAAGCCATTTTAGGCTGTAACATGGTTTCATTGGACCAAGAGGTGTTGGATTGCTACATAACCTTTATCTTATCTTCTTCTTATGCAGTACTACCAACACATGTGCCTACTTCTCAATTCATTCAAGAGGAAGGGAGGGACAAGCCAGTATACCATATACAGGTACCTCAAGACGAGGCAGTGACGGGCATGGAAGGAGAAAGGTCTCAATCCACCCACAAACCTCCAGAGGGGTTGGCTAACCTTCTAAAGCTAAGCATGGTGTTTTCAAAGACTACATTCACCATGTCTCAACACCTCAAGCCTCTTTATGTATCAGTAGAGGTAGCAGGTCTCAAAGTTAACAAAATTCTCATCGACACAGGAGCCGCGGTGAGCATTATCACACTTAATACTATGGAAAAGTTCAAGATTCCTAAGGAAAAGATTATAGGTACCACTATGAAGGTCAGAGGCTTTGCTGGTGCGGTAACCCCAACCTGTGGTATCTTAATGCTCAAAATAAAACTTGGGCCTTCTGATGCTTTTCAGGGACTTATTGTCACAGAAACCAATGCCCCGTATACTATGATCCTGGGGAGAGATTGGATCCACAAAACACTTTCTGTTCCATCATCATTGCATTAAGAGATGATCATGTGGGATCCAGTGACCGACATTCCGGTCCTGATCAAGGCGGATGAACGCCCCTATTCAGTAGCGTTTTGCTCGCTTAGGGTTGACTACTATTATGGCTCTATTAGACCTCAAGATTGAGGGTATTGACGACAAAGGACATCCAATTGGGGTGAACTCAACTGATCTCGCTCGGTGGGGATTGACACAGGCCAAATAGGATTTTTCCAGGCCAATCTCCATCGACTTTTTACCAAACAAAGCCAATGAGAGACAACTTCACAGTTGAGGAAACAGAAGCCTTTGCTTCTCTGATGCAGCGTTTGGCTATTTTCAGAGAGGAGCAATTGGCTTGGAAAGCGGTCGCTCTAGTTGAGTGTATCGATGAAGACAAGACAACAACTAGAGAAGAGGTGGAGGCTATACAACCAGCCCCAACAGCATTAGATGATACCCCACCTAAGGTACGTGATCCAGTGGAAAAAGTTAATCTAGGCACTGCTGAAGAACCTATGGAAGTCGGGATCAGCCAGTACTTGGAACCAGAATTGAGACAGCAACTAATTGAGTTGTTACAAGAGTTTAAAGACTGCTTTGCGGAAAAATATCAAGATATGCCTGGACTATCAAAGGAATTAGTCTGCCATCGTTTACCTATCAAGGAGGGATTCAGACCAGTAAGGCAGGAGCAAAGGCGGATGAATGCTGAAACTGTAATAGCGGTTAAGAAGGAGGTTCAGAGCATGATTGATGCAGGAATTATCAGGCCAACACAATATTCACAATGGCTGGCGAACGTTGTTCCTGTCAAGAAAAAGAATGGCAAAATCAGAGTCTGTGTTGATTATAGAGATCTCAATGCTGCATCACCAAAGGATATTTACCCTATGCCTATTGCAGACATGCTAGTTGATACAGTGGCAGGGCCTGAGATGTTGTCTTTCATGGATGGAACGGCTGGTTATCATCAAATTCTAATTTATGAGCCCGACATCTCTAAGACTGCTTTTCGCTGTCCTGGTTTTACAGGGGCTTTTGAATATCTCAGTATGCCATTCGGCCTAACCAATGCAGGGGCAACATATCAAGGTGCTATGAATATAATATTCCATGATATCCTGGGGGATATTTTGAAGGTTTATATTGATGATGTGGTGGTAAAATCAAAGCAGAAGAAGGATCACATTACTCACCTTCGAGATGTATTCACCAGAGTGAGAAGACACCAACTCAGAATGAATCAAGCAAAATGTGTGTTTGTGGTTCGTGCAGGAGATTTCCTGGGGTTCGTGGTGCATGAAAGGGGTATTAAGGTGTCTGGCGATAAGGCACAAGCTATTTTAGATGCTCCAGCACCTAGAAAAAAGAAGGAGCTTCAGAGTTTGTTGGGCAAGATCAATTTCCTCAGAAGGTTTATATCCAATTCAGCTGGAAAGATTACTCATTTTTCCTCTCTGTTGAAACTCAAGGCAGGGGAAGACTTCAAATGGGGCCCTGAACATCAAGCCGCATTTGATAAGATTAAGGAATATCTGGCGAGCCCGCCAGTGTTACGACCTCCACGACCAGGAATCCCACTCAAATTATATATATCCGCTTCTAACAGTTCTATTGCAGGTCTGTTAGCTCAGGACGAAACAACCAATGAAGGAAAGAAAATCGAGTATGCGGTTTCTTACCTTTGTCAGACTTTGTTTGACGCAGAAACTAGGTACTCACCAATTGAGAGGTTATACTTAGCACTGTACTTTGCCGGTATCAAACTTCGTCATTACATGCTTTCCTTCACCACTATTGTGGTGGCTCAGACTGATTTGGTGAAGTATATGCTTACTAAACCTATCTTGAGAGGTAGGGTTGGCAAGTGTATTTTGGCCATATCTGAATTTTCTTTACAATATGCTCCTTTGAAGGCAATAACTGGACAAGCGATTGCTGATTTCTTGCTACATCACCCTCTTGAAGAAGAGATTCCAGAACAAAGTTGGTCCGTAGACATGATCATGACTCAACCTTGGATACTATACTTTGATGGCAGTAGTACTGATACCTTGGCAGGTGCAGGTATTTGTATCCAAGGTCCAACTGGGACCAAACTCTCATATTCTTTTCAATTAGAATGGACTTGCACCAACAACCAAGCAGAATATGAGGCGCTAATCATTGGTTTGGAATTACTGTAGATATGGATGTTAGGGAAATTGAAGTATATGATGATTCTTTATTGATCATCAACCAGCTTACTGGAGTATATAAGTGTCTTTTTTTCCATTTGATACATTATTAGGAACGAGCATCAGAATTACTTGAACAATTTGTTGATGTGGTGCTTGACTATGTCCCTCTCGAGAAGAACTTTGCAGCCAATGAATTGGCCCAATTGGCAACATGCATTAGCTTGGCTCATGGTGTTAAGGAAAGAATCTTGAAGGTGGAACGAAGAACTTTGCCATCCTTTGCCGTTTGACGAGAACAACGAGATGAGTGGTTGGTTGCTACAGTTGAGCCAATTTATACAGATCGGCAGCAACCGATCATCCGATATTTACAAAACCCATATGCACCATCAGAAAGACGGATCAGATACTTTGCCACTAATTATTTACTTAGGGGCGATGAGTTACTTCGCAGAGGTGAAGATGGTATTGACCTTAGGTGTGTCTATGGAGCAGAAGCCAAAAGGCTCATGCGAGAGGTACACCTTGGGATTTGTGGTTCACACCAGAGTGGACCAAAGATGAGGTGCCTTATTCGTAGATACGGATATTATTGGCCATCTATTCTTAAAGATTGTATCAGTTTTGCGCAGGGTTGCATTGATTGTCAAGTTCATGGGCCAGTACAAAGAATCCCCAATATACCCATGCAACCAATTATCAAGCCTTGGCCCGTCAGAGGCTGGGCATTGGATTTTGTTGGAGAAATCCACCCCAATTCATCCCTCCAACATAAATACTTGTTAATTGGAACAGATTTCTTCACTAAATGGGTTAAATCAGTGCCTGTCCGGAATTGTGACGCCGCTACAGTTATCCGATTTGTATTTCAGAATATTATTTGTCGATATGGCATTCCTGAATGTATAGTGGCAGACAGGGGGGCAGCTTTTATGGCAGAAAGGACTCAAGAATTTCTGCAGGGATATGGTATTCAATTTCTCCATTCTTCCCCATATTATGATCAATCTAATGGCCAGGCATAAGCTAATAACAAGGTGATTATCTCCATTCTCAAGCGGATGCTTGAAGACAATCCAAGGACCTGGCATACTGAATTAAATAACACTTTGTGGGCATACCGAATATCTAAAAGAACTCTTATAGGGACTACACTATATGCTTTGATGTACGGCCATAATGCAGTCTTGCCCTTGGAGATTAATGTACAATCTCTTCGAGTTAGAGAGCAGCATCAGTTGATTGGTGATGACTATGTTCAAGCTATGTTTCAGGAACATGAAGACCTTGATGCAAGGCGACTAGAAGCTCTAGAGAATATAATCATGGAAAAGAAGAAGGTTGCAAGAGTTTATGATAAAAGGACCAAGGGCAAGTCTTATGGTGAAGGCGATTTAGTCTGGAAAGTTGTACTTCCCTTTGGCGAGCGCGACACAAGTCATGGTAAGTGGTCTCCCAAATGGGAGGGTCCCTTTGTTATTAACCGGATTATCGGAAATGGCGCTTATTAACTCAGAAACATTGATGGTGAAGTCCATAAAAATCCCATTAATGGTAGACATCTCAAGAAATATTTTCCAAGTGTCTGGGAATACGAGGACCCATTAGCTATGGTTGAGGCTGGGGGGCAATCCTTTTAGTTTTCTTAAGAGGCACCTGGGGAGCAACATTGCTCGCCTAAGGGGCAACATCACTTAATTTTCTTGGCTTTGCTTCACAATTCTATACTCGCCTCAGCCAGAGTAAACTGGGGGGCAACATAGAGCAATATCAGAAAACTTGTCCGCTACGGTGAAACTGAAAGAGTTTCATTGAGATTTACTTGATCTCGATTCAACCCTTGGACCAATACTAGTGGTCCAATTTAAGATTTATAAAGGAAGACAATATATATATATATGTTTTTTTGCAATTTCAATCTATTCAATGACTTTGCGGTCAAAGCTTTTACAAAATATGAAGGTTACAATATAGAGAGCTATTAACTAGCTCTGAAACCATGTCTATACTAAACGACTTTGATCGATCTAAAGGAAGGCTTAAATTTCTATTATGAACTCTGTTTGAGAATTCCTCCGACAAGAAGGTGGGCTTGAGGTAGGTTCATCTCCTCGGCTTGTCAGTGAGGAATTTCCTTTTGCGCATCTCTCTTCTCGTCATCCTCTTTGCCTTTTGGTCCCAACAGACACCACATTCTTCGTCCCCTAGTTTTCCTAATTGACCCTACATGAATGGGGTGTTTTATGGGGGTTCAGAAGAACAATGGGCAAATATCCTTCCATCCGCCAGATTGAAACAATCTAGATGTTACCATCTTTCCTGCCAGATCTTGTATGGATGGAGATGTCGGCCGAAAGTCATTCCCAGTTCTCCCCTTAATGCTGAGGAGCAAACGAAAGAAACGAGACTACAAGACTGACATATGACACCTAAGTCGATACCCAGTATTATACCAAAGGAGGACGTGAAGAATCTGGCCAAATTCTGACCAACCATTTAGAATCACGTTATCCAGAGGCATAATACCAGATTATGCGACTTATGATTTCGCTAATACCAGATTACACGACTTAGAGGTGTTCATAGGAATATTTGGTTGTAATCTGGGGGAAAAGATTGTGGAAGCCATAAGGGCTTTGAGGCGAAACTGGAGAGAAGAATAGACAACATAGCGAAAATTGAAGGATTGATCAATCTCAGTGAAAGGGTTCCTTTATGTAGCAGAATGCGTAGGAAATCTAACGACTGAGATTGATTCAGGTTTATCATGCGAACTGCCAAAATTTATTGTGCAGTTATCACATTCAACTGTTTTGTGCCGAGAGCGGTAAGGGGTTTAACTTCGAATCCTAGGGAATTGCTACTAGCAGTTATTGAACATTAAATCGGAATGTGGACTTGTTGTTTATCGAAGCAGTTTGAAAAATGGGCCAAATTTGAATGGACAGAAATGGGCTGAATTGCGCTCGTTGTGATAGGATAATATAAGATAAAATATTTTGTTACATAAGCCCAGTTTACTTGGGAGGCATTGTCTTTAGTTCATACAATTCCAGTCCTAATCTCTTTATCTTGACCTTCAAGTGGCCAATGTAGTTTGTGAGTTTCTCCTCCTCGGCTTGGTGTTGCTGAATTTCTTCTTGAAGAACAGTTAAGATCACCCTTTGCTCGCTCGCTTGTTGGAGACGTTCTTGTTGCCTGGCTTTGATAGCAGCTATCTTCTGGTCAAGCAGCTCATTTTCTTTCTCTAGGCGAGCAATTTCGCTGTCATCATCGTCACTGGCAGCGGATACAAGGGCAGAATACTTGGTCACGGTACTGGTATGGGCTGCAGTCGAGTCCTGAATCTTAGCCTGTTGATTTGGAAGCGCGTCCAAACTATCTTGAAGAAATTTTAGGTAGTCTGGGATGGCCGCCAGGATTTTCTTCACTTTTGTTTGAACCTCAGCAGGCAGGTGGTCGACTTGATTTTGTAGGGTCTGGATGGAAGAAAGGATCTTGGCCGCCACCTTTACATCCGCAGGGTCTACTCCTCCCAACTCTTGCATAAAGTCCCAGGCTTCTCTCACTTCAGGGAAATCTCTTTTTGGGGTTGGAAGCTTTAGGAGTGGATCTTCCCCTAGTGGAAGGATGGACAAGCTCGTCTTTGGAGGTTGAGGAGTTGAAGCTTTGACAGGCGATACCCCAATCTGCATGATCTGGCTGGGCAAAGTTGTAACCGGAGTTTGCTCGCCAGAAACCTCATCATTCCTAGTGGCATTAGAAACTTCATTTACCTATATAAATGTAATTGTGGTGAGGATTGATTCAATACCATAAAGAATACAAGAGACAAAGGATATTAAGAGGTACCTCTGTAACGGGCGAGGTATATGTTAGAAGTTCCATTTGAGGTTGCTCTTGAGGTTCTGGGGAATTGTGCGTGTTTGAACTTTCTCCAGCATCTGTGTAGGTTCTAATAGGAGAGGGGGGAGCTGTATTTTCATCTTCCAGGATAACTACCTCAAGGCTTGGAGGTGTTTCCTCTTCAACAACAGCCGCCTGGAGTTCTGGATTAACTTCTGAAGATATGAGAGTAATCTCAGGATTCTGTCCAGCATCCGCCATAGCTTCAGCGGCTTGTATGGCAGCAACTCTTCCAATCACTTGCTCTGCAGGGAGAGTTGGAGTGATTAGAGGGACAATCTCGGCAATGTACGGGGTGATAGCCATAGGATTGTTCGGAATACTAGAAGTACCTGAATCAGCATGAAGAAAGATTAGAGGTGGTACTTCAATAGCAACATTCTTGCAAAACCATTGGCACTCATTTTCAAACCGTTTACAAACTGACGTGTCGCCGAAGCGAGCATCAAGCAATAATAACCCTACAATCGTTAGTAGTATAGAATAAGTAGGGATCGTTCTAGCCGGGGATTAAGGGTACCTGAAATATGAGAATGTTAACACAAATATTCACAAACATATATGCACACAATTGTCACACTTATATACATATATACGAATTTACACGTCACAATGGGGGAAAGATATGGTTCGGCAGCAAAGCTGCTACTAACACTAAGATACGAAAATTAAACCTAAACTACTATATACAAGTGATCATCATCTCTCACAAAACATTTAGCACCAAAGACTCTTTAACATATAAACTCACATGCAAGAAAGTAAGGAACAAGTATCAACATGTTTAAATTCAAAATTAGTTCCGACTACAACTTAGTTGTAAGACTTCTCAAGTTTTAAGACCGAACTTTTGGTTATGGGCCCTAAAGTTATGTTAATCCTTTTGAGACTTAACAATTAATCACAATAGTCTAAATCGGAGACATGCAAAACAAGCAAGGTTGTCAATCATCTTATTTTAACATGTAAGAAATCCAAAGTACTATACCCTAAGTGAGCAAAAACAAATCAAAGCAACCTTTTGAGTATCTAGCCATATTTGTTATTACTCGGGTTTGATGAAACCTAACACCTAGATTTACATGCAAACAACAAATGCTTAAGCACAACTAATGTTTCGGTTTATAAGGTCCACTCTTTAGATTTCTAACCAATTTCAAACCTAAGACATGCATCTATACCACTGCCCTAATTATCTAACACATGAATTTACAAGTTACATATTACAAATTAGCATGCAAAATTCATTGTTCTTGTCGAAACCTAAACTTAACTCTAAGCATCGATTCAAACAAATCTTTAACATACAATTCATAAAACCAAAATCGATTCATACATAGACATATAAACCAACACCAAACATACATGAGTGTTTCATAGACAAAACTAAACATAACTAAACAAAAATTACTAAACCGAAAGAGGGGAGTGGATCACACTTTGAGACACCTTGAGAGCTTCACGTCGTGTGGATCCGGCGAAGTATGGAGGCTGGGGTGAGGCTGCACGGCAATAGGTCACATCGGCAGTAGGTTATGGAGGTACAAAATCCAAGGTTCGGCAAAGCAGAAACTTGGTTGAGGTGAGGTGAAGGTGGTTTTCGGTTTAGGTTTTTGTATAGAATCTTTGGGGAATTTTGGTAGAGTTTAAGCCTTGTGTTTATGCTTGAGATGAGATGATTTTTCTGTAGGAAAACATGGCTATATATAGAGGCAAATTCGGCAGAAACCCTAGGTAGAAAACCTAGTCCAAATCGGTTAAGGCAATCCCTGTGCAACAAGGTTTTGGTTCCTTCCTTTCTTGGTTCTTCTAGGAAACTTCTTTTTCTGATTTTTTTCTTCAATGCCTTGGATTGGGCTGCATATCTTCATGAACTTCTTTTGTAGGCTTGACAACTCCATTTGGTGAGCTTGGTCCATGGAAAAATGCCCCAAACCCGCAAGAACACAAGACCGGCAGCAACTCGGCTGGAATGACCTTGCTCCAGTAAATCCGACATATCTCCCTTCTCGGAGCTCCAATTGATGCGATTCCAAGTCTCAGATAAACTAGACACATATAGCCATCTCCCCATAAAATATCTCGATCAAATTCCTTGTGAGTCGTCGGGAATGATTTTTCGAAGTTGGGACAAAGTCCCAGGAAAATCCTGGAAGTCCCTGGATTGGTTTGCTCGGACTGCCGTTTTGCAGCCAACCTTTGGGTGGCTTCCCGAACTCCGATTGATCTGAAATTTTAACACAGCATTCCTCAACATATGATTATTAGGCACACCAAATTTCATAGAATTCGGATAAGGATAGATCATATTTGTACTCGTCACAAAATCACAAAAAAGACATATTTTACACTATTTTCCAGATTTCTCATACTTAGTCATTTTTCGGACAATTAAGCACATTTCACCAAAACTCTACCAAAATTGACACTAACTATATTATGACTCTATCTTAGATAAATAAGGGTTAAACAAAGCATAAATGAGGGCATAAGCATATAATATCGTCGCACATTGTGCTCCTATCAACTACCCCACACTTATCCTTTGCTAGTCCCTTAGCAAACTAAATAAAACTAAGATTCAAAACAAACTATTGCCCCTAACAATTTGTCTCAGGCTCGTATGTACACATAGCTTTCAAGTTAATGCATGAGAATGCTAAGCATGAAAATTCCAAGCTTCATGAACATGTAACATCAATAAGAACATATAAGAACAAAAGTAAGCATGTAGACATGTTAAGCTAATTCAATCCTCCTCACTAGGCATACTCTCTTCTTTTCTCTCGAAGCATGGTAATTCACTCATAAGTATATGCAAGCGAAAGATAATGAATTACAAAGAGTGACTTGCATATATCAAAGAAACGAAAGCACTTTGTGAATTTTGATGGAAAAACCTCATATGATAACTATATGCACCAATGAACCAAAACCATATGCTTACTCTTGAGATAGTCTCCACAATCAAATTTAACCATCTTAAGAATCATGAAAAAGATCAATAATAAGGTTGTAATGGGGCTAGGCTAAGAGGTATTCGCTATTTGGATAAGGAGGCTCAAAACGTCACTAAGGCCTTTAGCAAAACTCGATCTCCTTATGTCTTCTCGCCGAAAGGGTCAAATTTCATCTTGTTGGACCCTTCCTTCATTCTTTACTTCCCCACAACATAGTGAATACGAACAAAGGTCAAAATATAACAATAGTAGACCTTCACATGCAAACAAAAACTCCAAATTCACAACAATTAGACTTAGCCAAATTTTCTTTTGAAACCGTGCCTCTTTCTTTTCTTTTCTTTCGGACTTGATTTTTCTCTTTTCTTTTCTTTTCTTTTTGTCCGATTTCAATTTTTCTTCTTTTGTTTTCTCATAGGCACGGCACAATTACAATTTTTCACAATTCTTAGCTAAGTCTACCCCACACTTGTTCTTCTTCATCACTTCACACGAAAACTCCTTCAAAAATCAAGCTTTGCCGACACACAATGGTCAAGACATCACTATACTAAGTTCATGGAAAGTGTTTAAGGGTGATGAAAGAAAAGGCTAATCGTAGGCTCAAAGGGGTTTACTAAGGTGTCCCACGACGGGCTCCAATAGGGCTCATGCTTTATTTGGCAATGGTGGTAAACCTAAATGATCTTTATTCAATCACATTCAAAATCAAGGTATTTTATGACATAAACGTTTCGAAAATCAACAAGAGTAAGTTCTAGCATACTAGAGTTCATTAAAAAGCTATGGCACATAGTCATCGAATAATCAAAGAATTATGAGGTTTCATGCTTCCTACGAATCTATCGAATTTTATTTTTTTATCGCTCAAGAAGAAAGCAATTTGGCTCTAAAGCTCACATAGGTTATTATGGAAACAAACTAGCTAAAACATGCATGCTTCGTTAATCAACAAGTCCTACATGCTCCTACCAATGCACAAAATCCATGAAACTCACAATTTTAATTGTATGCACAACTATCATCTATGTATGCAAAGAGGAGAAAAACATCATTGACATATTAGGGGCATCTTAAGACTCAAAACAAACAAATTAAAACACTCTATTTTTGTGGAACAATTTTCTGAATTTTTCTTTTCTAAACTAAGCACACGAAAACATAAACGGAATATGTTATCCCACCCCACACTTAGAAAATTACATTGTCCTCAATGTAAGCACAAATCTATATCAACGAATTTCCTAAGCATGCAATTGTCTAACATATACCAACATATCATCACAAATCAAAGAAAAAGAGAAGGGTTAAGAAATTTCAAACTCTCGGTGATGGCTCCTTCATTTTTCTTTGATCGACTTGGGTTGCCTCCCAAGTAGCGCTTTGTGTTTATAGTCCATAGCCTAGACTTCTCACCATGTGTGTTGTGTATTCATTGTGCCATGTGCTCGGTTTGTGGTGTGGCAGCCTCCTTTCTCTCGGCAGTGGGCTGCTTGGCAGCAGCGTTAGCATGCAGGGGTAGCAGCAAGATTGGCAGCGTAGGTGGGCTGCGTGGCTGCAGCAGTGTAATGTGCAGGGGCAGCATGCAGCGAAAGGGCAGCAGCATCGCGGGGGCAGCAGCATCGCATTAGGCAGTGTCTTGGCAGGGTCTTCTCGGCAGCAGCAGGGCTGGCTGCAGGGGCAGCAACATCGGAAGGCTGCACTGCTGCATTGGCAGCTTTGTTGTCATGGCGCGCATGCTGCGCATGTATCTCGCTGCTCTCAGTAGCAGCATTGTTAGCATACAAGGGCAGGGGCAGCAGTGGCGTGCAGGGCAGCAGCAGGTTCCTCCCGGCAGCAGCACAAGTAGGTGCAGTGGCAGGTTCGTCCCGGCAGTTCCACACAGCAGGCTGCCTGTTGGCAGCAGCGTAGGTAGGCTGCTCTAAGCAGACCACCACAGCGGGACCTCGGCAGAACAAGTTGCTCTCATCAGGGTCATTCAGCAGGTTTCTCGGCAAGGACGCTCGACAGGTGCTCAGCAGTGCGCAGGGCAGCAGCAGGGTAGGCTGCAGACAGCTTGGCAGCAGCTTTGGCAGATGGTACACTTCCCCTTTAGGCTCAAATTTGGGTGTGCTCCACTACCCTAATGCAAAAGTGTTCTGAATAAATGTTGTAGTGGACACACAGAGCTTTCCAACGGTATAAAATTCGCCTCAATCGGACTAGCAGAAGTACTCTTTGTTTGGCCATCAATCGGACCTATTGATCTGTCCAGTTTTCTGCTTCGCCAGATTGACCTTCGGGCACTCAAATTGAAACTGGGAACGGCTCGAGACTCCAAATTCCCTTCTGTAAAATCCTACAGAAAGTAGACTCAGAGACCTTTCCAACGGTATATAGCTCACTTTCCCAGATTTTGTGAGCTGAAAACGGCAGCCATCCAAAGTCGACGGACTGCACTGCCCGAATTCTGTTTTGGGCAGAAGTTGGTATTTCCTGCACTGTTCTTTTCAATTCAATCTGCACACGCACAAGACACATAAAATCGAACAAAAACAACAAACTAAAATTCAAGAATATACAATTTCATACAAGCTACGATTTCAACAAATTTTTCAAGGTTAGAAGAAAAAAATACAAGAGTTGGAAAGTCATGTTAGAGAGTTAGGATATATAAGTATACGTTAAAGTTAGAGACACACATTGTTAACAAACTTTACATCACAAATATTAACACACTTTAACATTCACATAAAACAAGATTTTATAATCCCCGGCAACGGCGCCAAAAATTGACGTGTCGCCGAAGCGAGCATCAAGCAATAATAACCCTACAATCGTTAGTAGTATAGAATAAGTAGGGATCGTTCTAGCCGGGGATTAAGGGTACCTGAAATATGAGAATGTTAACACAAATATTCACAAACATATATGCACACAATTGTCACACTTATATACATATATACGAATTTACACGTCACAATGGGGGAAAGATATGGTTCGGCAGCAAAGCTGCTACTAACACTAAGATACGAAAATTAAACCTAAACTACTATATACAAGTGATCATCATCTCTCACAAAACATTTAGCACCAAAGACTCTTTAACATATAAACTCACATGCAAGAAAGTAAGGAACAAGTATCAACATGTTTAAATTCAAAATTAGTTCCGACTACAACTTAGTTGTAAGACTTCTCAAGTTTTAAGACCGAACTTTTGGTTATGGGCCCTAAAGTTATGTTAATCCTTTTGAGACTTAACAATTAATCACAATAGTCTAAATCGGAGACATGCAAAACAAGCAAGGTTGTCAATCATCTTATTTTAACATGTAAGAAATCCAAAGTACTATACCCTAAGTGAGCAAAAACAAATCAAAGCAACCTTTTGAGTATCTAGCCATATTTGTTATTACTCGGGTTTGATGAAACCTAACACCTAGATTTACATGCAAACAACAAATGCTTAAGCACAACTAATGTTTCGGTTTATAAGGTCCACTCTTTAGATTTCTAACCAATTTCAAACCTAAGACATGCATCTATACCACTGCCCTAATTATCTAACACATGAATTTACAAGTTACATATTACAAATTAGCATGCAAAATTCATTGTTCTTGTCGAAACCTAAACTTAACTCTAAGCATCGATTCAAACAAATCTTTAACATACAATTCATAAAACCAAAATCGATTCATACATAGACATATAAACCAACACCAAACATACATGAGTGTTTCATAGACAAAACTAAACATAACTAAACAAAAATTACTAAACCGAAAGAGGGGAGTGGATCACACTTTGAGACACCTTGAGAGCTTCACGTCGTGTGGATCCGGCGAAGTATGGAGGCTGGGGTGAGGCTGCACGGCAATAGGTCACATCGGCAGTAGGTTATGGAGGTACAAAATCCAAGGTTCGGCAAAGCAGAAACTTGGTTGAGGTGAGGTGAAGGTGGTTTTCGGTTTAGGTTTTTGTATAGAATCTTTGGGGAATTTTGGTAGAGTTTAAGCCTTGTGTTTATGCTTGAGATGAGATGATTTTTCTGTAGGAAAACATGGCTATATATAGAGGCAAATTCGGCAGAAACCCTAGGTAGAAAACCTAGTCCAAATCGGTTAAGGCAATCCCTGTGCAACAAGGTTTTGGTTCCTTCCTTTCTTGGTTCTTCTAGGAAACTTCTTTTTCTGATTTTTTTCTTCAATGCCTTGGATTGGGCTGCATATCTTCATGAACTTCTTTTGTAGGCTTGACAACTCCATTTGGTGAGCTTGGTCCATGGAAAAATGCCCCAAACCCGCAAGAACACAAGACCGGCAGCAACTCGGCTGGAATGACCTTGCTCCAGTAAATCCGACATATCTCCCTTCTCGGAGCTCCAATTGATGCGATTCCAAGTCTCAGATAAACTAGACACATATAGCCATCTCCCCATAAAATATCTCGATCAAATTCCTTGTGAGTCGTCGGGAATGATTTTTCGAAGTTGGGACAAAGTCCCAGGAAAATCCTGGAAGTCCCTGGATTGGTTTGCTCGGACTGCCGTTTTGCAGCCAACCTTTGGGTGGCTTCCCGAACTCCGATTGATCTGAAATTTTAACACAGCATTCCTCAACATATGATTATTAGGCACACCAAATTTCATAGAATTCGGATAAGGATAGATCATATTTGTACTCGTCACAAAATCACAAAAAAGACATATTTTACACTATTTTCCAGATTTCTCATACTTAGTCATTTTTCGGACAATTAAGCACATTTCACCAAAACTCTACCAAAATTGACACTAACTATATTATGACTCTATCTTAGATAAATAAGGGTTAAACAAAGCATAAATGAGGGCATAAGCATATAATATCGTCGCACATTGTGCTCCTATCACAAACTCGTTGGATTCCAGCGAAATCATGGACATCTTCATCTCCGAACTCAAAATCACTAAGGGGAGATGAATTGTGAGGTGACTCAGAAGACTCACCTGAAGACACTTCAATCGCAGCAGTAGCAGGGCCGGGGTTGAAGTTGTTTTGCTTCTTTTCCTTATTAATCCATGTGGGAAAGATTTTATCAACTGCATCAGATTTGACATGTTAATTTGTTAAATAGATCAGTGGTGCAGTAACATAAATGAATAAATACAGATAACTTACTGGCTCATTATCCTCGGGATCTGATTCTTCAGCAATGATTAGAGTTCTTCCTCTTTTCTGGGCAGCTCTGCTGGTGGAGGTCTGAGGGCCCTTTTTCTTCTCTTTTCTTTTACTTGATTTGTCAGGGGCCTGTGTTAAGGGAAATCAGTTAGTGGTTTTCGTTGAAAATTGATATATATATATATATATATATATATATATATATATCCTGAACAGGTATTTCTTTGCCCTTTACTGATATATATATATCAGTAAAGGGCAAAGAAATACCTGTTCAGGGTCTGCTTCAGGATATAAAGGACCTCCATCAAGTACTTTGACATCCTCGTCGGTAACCCTTCATAGGATATAAATTGTATCCAAAATAAAATTTCAGATCCATAACCCTTCATAGACACCTTCATATAATGTTATAATATCTGCCTGCATGGTGGAAGTAGCTATTAATGACTGTTTCATTGTTTTCCAAGCTACTGCTCCACCTGCAAGCATAAAGATATAACCACAAGTTGATTTCCAAGATGCAGGATAATTTCCTGTAAAATCTGAATCCCAACAAGCTCAAGTTCTTTCACATGATTATACACAAGCATATAATTCTTAGTCCTCTGTAAATGTCTTAAGACTTTCTTACCTGCTGTCCACTGGTCAAAACCAGGATTGGATTGAAATCTGGACAACATTTCAACAACAAAAGATAACTCTGGTCTAGTACAGGCTTGTGCATACATAAGACTACCTACAAGCCTAGCATATAGTAGACTCCATTTCTTTTTTCTCAATATTAGTTTTTGGACACTGATGTTTATTCAATTTATCTCTTTTAGAGATTGGTGCTTCTCCATTGCTACAGGTTTCCATTCAAAACCTTCTAAGAATCTTTGAAATATAATTTTGCTGAGATAATCAGTAACAACCCGTCCCAGAAATTCCCTTAGAAAATCCGAAACGGTTCCGAAAAATAACCCAAAACCTACTAAAAATCCGTTTGCTCCCATACCGCAACCACCCACCCACTGGGAACAAAGATCGCTCAATTCTTTTATTTCCAATTTGACGTAAAACCCCGTTTTTAACCGACTTTTACCTCTTTCAGAAGGTCAACAGTAACTTTTTAACGGTCAACAGTAATAGTCAAAGTCAATAGTCAACGGTCTAAGTCAAAACTACTATTTAGTAATCACTTTTACTACTTACTATTTACTCTTACTGTTTTACCGTTCACTATTTACCTTTTACCAATTTACTTTTCACCCTTTTACCCTTCTTCAACCTCTCGCCGCCGGCAGCAGCAGCGCCACCGCCACCGCCGACGGCTGCTTCGCCACAGAGGCCAAAACGCCTCCTTTCAACTCTAAAATGAGCCCAACACCATTGCCACCATCTCATGGCCTCATCCACGTCGTCCCCCGCCGCCAAAATACCCTTGCAGCCGCCTCAAACGGCGGCCGACACGGCGGCAGCACCCCTCCAATCTCCAATTTCTCTAATTTCCACCAATCGAACCTCAAATTACACCAAAAATACTCTAAACATCGTTCTGAACTCAATTCTAACCTCCAATTATACCAAAAACAACAAAATCACAACCTCCACTGAAATTCACAAAAAACCCTAAAATTCCAAATTCTAATTTCTCCTTACCTGGACTGAAACGGTTCAATTCCTTCCATGGAATTGACGTGTAGGTCGAGGTCTTCCTTTCCCCCTTGGAATCGGGCCGATCGGTGGCCGGAGGAGGGAATTCCGGCTCGACACAGTCGATCCCTCTCCCCTAAAACCCGGCCGAACGGCGGCGATTGGAGCCATACCGCAGCCACAGAAGAGAAAAGGGGGCCGAGCCGGTCCGAACGTGACCGGCGCGGCGGTCCAGTTCGGCCGGACGGCGGAGATGGGTGGAGGGGAGGAGGCTCGGGTCGGGGCCGATCGGGGGGAGAGAGAGAGAGAGAGAGAAAAAAAAGAAAGAAAGAAAAAGAAAAGGGAAAGGAATATTCCCCTCTATTTTAAGAATATTTCCTCTTCTAGAAATTTCTGTTCGTTTCTAGAAATTTCCGAAATCTCTCACCGATTTTATATTTTAACTTTTTCCTACGAACTCTAAAACAAACGTGCTACGTGTCCACGAACACGTTTTAACGTCTTCTATCTCATCGAGGAATTAAATTCTCGGTTGGGTCAATTTATAAAAAGTCAACCTTTCAAACCTCCGAATCGTAAAAATAAATTTCCGAAACGTCAAAATTAATTTAAAACTTCAAAGGGGTATTTTAAGGTTCGGGTCGTTACAATCTCCCCTCCTTATAAAAATTTCGTCCTTGAAATTTGCATAACCGCCAAGAATAAAGACAGGGGTACACACGTCTCACTGCCCCATGCTTTTAAGTTTCATGACATACAGCTTGCAAGGATTTAAAATTAAAAGAAATCAACAATCTCATACCATACAATTGCAAACAACCCATATTTAATAACTTGTTCAATTAACAATTATCTCGTCATCTAAGATTAACCGCAATTGACCAAATCATCCCATAATAATTTCATTTGGGGATTACTGTAGACACCCAAATCATTTCCTAGCGATGAGAGAATGAGAAACAAATCAAGTTTCTGATTATATATGGCCCCACTTAGCCACCACTCCACATTTAAATATTTGAAATATAACTTATAGCTTAGTCACTACCAGATCAGACAGAATAGCTGACGAAAAAAATTTCGTCTACTATGCCAAATTTTCGTCGGTTATTCCTTCTACCGACGAAAATTTTGTCGGCTATAATTCGTCGGTAAAAGGGTGTCGGTAAAACGAATGGCCGACGAAAATAACGAAATCGTCGGCCATTCCAAAATTATGACCTACGAAAATTCATTTTGTCGACCAAACCTTGGCAAAATATCCGACGAAATTCGTCGGATATTTTCGAGTATGGCCAACGATATCGTAAACTATAGCCGACGATATCTTCTGTTTCGTCGGCTATTTGTTCTGAAATATAGCCGACGATTTCATCTATTTCGTCGGTTATTTCGTCAGAATATATTAATATTTTAAGAGGCATTAATTAGTTATAGCCGACGAAATAATGTGATTTTCGTCGGTTATAAAACTTATAGCCGACGAAATTTGGTAAAAATCGTTGGCTATAGTACTTATAGCCGACGAAATAATGCCAATATTGTCGGCTATTCTTACATTTTGGGGAAAAAAAATTAAATGAATTTCTAAATTACCATTCCAAGCAACCTGCAATTCATAATGACAATCCATGCATTTACACCAACAAGAAACACGTCTAAATGACTTATTATTTAATTTGTTCCAATATACATAAAAATAACCCTAATCATCACCTAAATCACTAAAGTCCACCACGTCATCCCCAGCATCCTGCTGTCCATCATGCTCGTCATCCTGCTGAATGAACTCGGGAGCTCTCGGCATTGGAGGTTCATCTAACGGCTCAAACGGGGGCGGGGGTTCAAGACCTTGTTGTTGTGCCGCGAACATAGCATACCACCAGTTTTCTTGGCCGGCGTAGTTCTGTCGCCGAATTCTCTCGCATTCAGCATGCCAACTGGACATTTCCAAATGATACTGCTGTGTTCTGCGTTGTTGCTCCTGTGATCTCTGGAACTGGGCTGCCAATCTTGCATTTTCTTCTGCCAATCTCTGCATTTCCCCCCTCATCTATTGGGTGTCCCCGCCTCCCTTCTTTTGAGCTCCCTTAGTGGTCTTCAGGACCCCTATTCCAGAACTTCCCAAACCCCGGCAGTAGTAGTCGTTTGACCGTTCTGGGAAGGCTGCGTCGAATATCCTCGCTGCAGTTTGGACATTCGATCGGTCGACCTGGCTCAGGGCTTCTTGCAGATCTTCCTCTAAAATGTTCGGTTGTGTCTCCCGAACTACTTCCTGCAACACTTCTTCTTCGGCCCGGTTCACCCTCTCCTAATTGAATGGAAAAAAAAAATTAATTAATATTCTAACAAATATATAATTAAGTAAAATTAATAATTAAAATTTTAAAATCGTAATCAACGACTTACAAGCTGTTCTGTAGCTAATGGATAAGCCTTCTTGAACGTCTCTACGTACGGGTTGTTATCAGGATGATCTCTAAGCGCCTCCTCCTGATATTGTGAAAATGACCTAGAACCACCATGATGGGGGGTTGTGTTACGGCGGCGGTTCGTAGAGTTTATCAGAGACCGTTCCTTCAAACAAATAATAAAATATTAAAAAAATGCATAAAAAAATATTAGTGTAATAATTATAAAATAATTAAACTAATAATTAAAATATTAACAAAATAAACATTTATAGTTAAGTTTAGTATTTACTTGCATAACTGGGTTGTTGAAGTCTACTGTCTTCAACCAACGCCACTCGTACTCCCTGAACATGAACTCTCTTGGAGTACCCATACGACCATGTTTGTCGTATTCGGTAAAGTGGTTACGGAGCTCGTTCTTCCACTCTTTGAACCTATGGAAAAAACAAAAGTGCATTAGAAATATTATTAATATCATAAAATATTTCAAATTATAAGATGAGAAATTCCCAACGTACCTCGAGTTCTGCATCGCGTACGCCCAAGCTTGCTTGTGTTCGGCAATCTCGAAGTATGCCTGAAATATAATATTTTATTAGTTTTAAAATTATAACAATACCGAAAATTATTAAATATTACGATAAAGAAATTAAGTTTTTTAAATTACTCACCGACGCCGTGTTGTTGACCTCCCTCTTGATCTCTTCCGGCACATCAGCCCACCATGTCCACAACATAGGGACTCTATCCCTAATTAAAGCCCCCACGCAACCCGCGTAATCGCGGCGTTTTTTTCCCTGAACATCCTGATTAGGGGGTTTGTTGATCTGGATCCTTCCCCTGCTCTCAACAGTTTTCCTGAGCGTATCAAAACATATGACACCTCTCGTATTCCTGCTTGAACTGCTAGCGGCGGTCCCTATCACATAAACGACGATTGGTTAATAAAATTAAATATTAGTGCGTTAATTTTAATAAAATATTTAATTAATAAAATCAAATGTTACCTGAACTCGATGACCCGTCTGTCGACTTTCCTTTTAATCTCGCCGAAATCAGGAGCTCAGGTCTCTCAAATGGCTCATGATGGTTTGCCTCCGCAACACTCACGTACTGACGCCTATCGGGCCATATGGACACACCACGCTCGTCGACCTCGGATATGGCAGGAATGTTGTATAGCAGGTACAGCTGATTAGGGAGAGTAGGCCCCTCAGTAGAGTCAGCAGCAGACGGCGCAGGACTCGTCATCGGCTCCTGATGAACCTCAGACATACGAACCTGATGAACGTCTGGAGCTATGTCGTCCTGAAATAGTTGCGTACTACATCTCGGAGGATCTGGCCGGAGAGGGGGAAGTGAACTGCTCGACGGCCGCCCCGCCGATAAAAGGGTCTGATGCCAGCTGCTCACACTCCTCTGCGGCTGGGATGAATCGATCCTCTGAGGCTGGCTGGTGGTCCTCTCAAGCTGGCTAAGGGTCCTCTCGGAGTCTCCGGATCCGCAAGAACTTCCATAACCCCTAGATCTGGAACGACGACCTCCGAATAACTGTCTAAATGCATCGGCCATCTGCAGCTTGAGGCATTAATACATTAATTAATATTAAATTATATTACATTAAATAACAAATTCTAATTAATATAATAACCAATAATACTAACATATTTTAAAATATACTAACAAATTAATATTTAAATTTTAACTAATTTTAAATAATACTAACCATTAACATAAATATAACCATTTATATACAAATATAACTATATTTCATCATTAACATATATATACATACAAATAACCATTTATATATTAACATAAATATAACCATTTATATAATTAGGCTACCAATTTATATATATAATTAATTTAACAATTTATATATAACAATTAAAATATACATTAACATATAACCAATATTAACAAATATATAACAATTTATATAATTAATCTACAAATTTATATATATAATTAATCTAACAATTTATACATATAACCAATATATCTAACAATTTAACACACACTTAAATATCTAAATTATATACCTAAATTATACAATTAAAATAAATTGAAAAAAAAAAAACCAAAAAAAACCTTCGGGATCTATTTTGGCGGAGGAGTAGGAGGTCGGCCGGAGGAGGAGGGGAAGGAGGAGGAGGAGGCCGGATGGAGGAGGAGGGGAAGGAGGAGGAGGAGAGCGGACGCCGGAGCCGATTTGAGGAGGAGGAGGAGGAGAGCGGCGGATTGGAGGAGGAGAGCGGCCGATTTGAGGAGCGGAGGAGGAGTTTTTGCGAAGGAGGAGAGAAAAAAGGCCGAGAGAAAGTGACTTTCACATTTTATAGCAGAAATAATAGCCGACGATTTAGAAGATTTCGTCGGCTATTTTATGAGAATAGCCGACGATTTAGAATATTTTGTCGGCTATTCTTTGAATGTCGTCGGCTATTCTATGAACGTCGTCGGCTATACTTTGGAAGATCAACAGCCGTCTGATCTGAGCCATCCAACGGCGGACAATAAAAAGGCGCTGATCGCAAGTGTTTAGCCAACGAAATATAATTTTCGTCGGCTACACTGAGATAATAGCCGACGATTTAAAAGATTTCGTCGGCTATTCTTTGAATATCGTCGGCTATTATATGAACATCGTCGGCTATACTTTGGAAAATCAACAGCCGTTGGATTTGAGCCATCCAACGGCGAACAATAAAAGACGCGGATCGCAAGAGTTTAGCCGATGACACCCTAATTTTCATCGGCTAAACTATAGGTCAAACCACTAAGTCAAACCTCTAAACGCTTAAAAACGGAAATTAGTCTAGTTAAACGACGGTTTCCGGCCTCACCTTCAACAGATAATAGTTTCAAATCAATGAGACGCAACTAATCATATAAAAATTTTACAAAATTGATTTAACGAACGTCAGGCTACCTATAGGAAAACGAAAGTAAAAAACAGTTAACCGCAACATTCGGCACACAGATTTTATCGGAATCTTGTCATTTTTCAACCGTAGACGTATTTCATTATTTCGGTCATATCTTATTTCACAACATTTTTGCATTTGAAGAGTCTACGTATAGTAACTATTTGAAACTATACATTCACTTAAACACTAAGTAAACAAGTTAAGGAACATTAGTGCATATGTTCTGATTTTGAATCTAAAAGTTTAGAAAATCTATTCTAACCGTCAGATATCACCGTTAAGATTAAATACATATATGGAAAAAAATCCAACTTCAGCTGACAACGTTAAAGGCTCGATCGGAACGGTTAACCGGGTAAGTCAAACCTCTAAACGGTTAGAAATGGTAATTGGCTGTATAAATGACGTTTTTTGGCCTGACCTTCAACAGATAATAGTTTCAAATCGATGAGATGCAACTAATCCTATAAAAATTTTCCTCAAAATATTTACCGAAGGTAACGCTACCATTAGGGAAACGAAGAAATAAAACCTTTGACCGCATCTTTCGACACTCAGATTTTATCGGAATCTTGTCATTTTTCAACCATAGACGTATTTCATTATTTCGGTCATATCTTATTTCACAATATTTTTGAATTTGAAGGATGAAGAAATGGTTTATCGTTAGTGATAGAAAATGGAATATGGTCATTTTTTGTTTTTTTTTTAAATCATAGCCGACGAGAGACTCGTACTCGTCGGCTATTCTTTTGTCGTTTTCTGTCTAAAATAAAATATGTATTTTTCAATATAGTTATAGCCGACGAATAATGATTTTTTCGTCGGCTATTATGAGTATAGCCGACGAAATAACAAATTTTCGTCGGCTATTATATGAAAAAAAAAAAAAAAAGCAGTTGCCAAGGAAGTTCAAGCAAAGTTCAGTTGGCAGTGCTGTTTATCTGCACCGAAAACTGTACTATGTCTCGAAGGACTGGAAACCCTCTGACTCAAATGAAAAAATGGATGAGTTGGTCGAGACGATAGACTTGAATAAACGAATCAAGGCAAAAGTTAACCGCAACATTCGGCACACAGATTTTATCGGAATCTTGTCATTTTTCAACCGTAGACGTATTTCATTATTTCGGTCATATCTTATTTCACAACATTTTTGCATTTGAAGGATGAAGCAATGGTTTATCGTTAGTGATAGAAAATAGAATATGGTCATTTTTTGTTTTTTTTTGTTTTTAAATCATAGCCGACGAGAGACTCGTACTCGTCGGCTATTCTTTTGTCGTTTTCTGTCTAAAATAAAATATGTATTTTTCAATATAGTTATAGCCGACGAAATAATGAATTTTTCGTCGGCTATTATGAGTATAGCCGACGAAATAACAAATTTTCGTCGGCTATTATATGAAAAAAAAAACAGTTGGCAAGGAAGTTCTAGCAAAGTTCAGTTGGCAGTGCTGTTTATCTGCACCGAAAACTGTACTCTGTCTCGAAGGACTGGAAACCCTCTGACTCAAATGAAAAAATGGATGAGTTGGTCGAGACGATAGACTTGAATGAAGGAATCAAGGCAAAATTCTTTATGAATATGCTTAGGTTATGTGAGTCATCTGAGTAAACATATCTTGGTACATGCAGGTTTTTCTTAGTTTTTTTTAAGAATCGGAGTTGTCTTTAGAAATTAGTGGATTAGAAATGAAAAGATTACATCATCTAAATTACTTAATCCGTCGGATTGTAATCAGAATCATCGGATGAGACTTCTTCGGTTTCTGAATTGCTCAATAGGGGTAATCTATGTCTTTCCTCACCACTAGAGTCCTCGTTAGTTTCTTCATTTGGATCAACATCAACAAGCAGTGACTCTTCACGTCGAATTCGCACCGGCGTGTCTAGGCGAATAAAAGAGGAGTCAGGAATGCCGTTTGAGTTGGGCTCTTGATACGCGGTGCCACCTTCCTCGTTCCCTTCAGCCACTCCAAGTGTAGACGCCCGGTAAATGTTGCGATGGTGGATAGTGTTGACTACTTTCCACGGGTCACCCTTGGCGAGATCATCAAGATAAAACACTTGTTTCACCCATGTGGCTAAAACGAACGGGTCATCCTCATACCATGATGTACTAGTGTTCACAGAAGTTATGCCGTATTGATCGGTTTTCATGCTCTGCGGCCGTGTGTCAAACCATCTACACTTGAAAAGGTGCACTTTCATGCCTTCCTCATAATGCAGTTCCACAACTGAATGGAGAACACCGTAATAGTCAACTCCATCATCCCCACCATGTGCCATAACCCCTGAATTTTGTGTTTTCAGTCTGACGTCTCTCTCTTCACATCGAAATAGCACACCATTCACCTTGCACGTCGCATAAACTTTTGAATAGACCGGCTTCATCGCTAGCAGTCTGAGTTCGTGCGACCAATTTGGGTGATTATCATTTTTAATGAGGTCCATCTGCAACCATCATAATCAACTATAAATATGAATAATTATACACAATAATATATAAATACGTATAGAATAATGTTAAAGTTACGTATCCAGCGGCCGAAATACTCTGCGAATGTCCGGTTGTGGTAATCGAGATCACCTCCTACTTGTTCACAGTTTAGATGCATGTTCTTCCAAAACTGAACTTCTAAACAGTTAATTAGTACCCACCAATGTGCAATGACTACCTCATAATCTTTCAACTTGTAGGAAACTGACATTTTTCCACCGAGTACAACATCGTCGGAGAGTATGGAAAGATTGAACTGTGAAGGTACATATTCCGGTATGCTTTCCTGTAACGCTCCTAAATACAACTTCATGTAGGTGACGCACTCGTGCGCAATATATGCTTCAGCTATACATCCTTCAGGTGCATATCTGCTTTGGACAAAATCACCGTATTGTCCAAGTTGCCTATAAATCATGTTTTTAAAGTGTTATGATAATACATTAATACTAAATCACATATATTGATGAGAAAATTAACATAAGGTGTAAAATACGTACCTTTCCATCGGATACATCCAAGTGAAGTGCACAGGACCGGTAAGCAACAACTTCCGAGGAAGATGGATCATAAGGTGAGGCATGATGTCGAAAAAATTTGGAGGAAATATCATCTCAAATTTACACATGATATGAACGATGTCTTGTTGCATTTCCCGGAGGTAAGATTTTCTCACTTCCCGTGTGCATACCTTCTGGAAAAATCTTGCCAACGCTACTAACGGCTCCACAACTTGACGGGGAAGGAACGGTCGAATGAAAACAGGGAAGATACGTTGTAGCAGGATATGATTGTCATGACTTTTCAACCCGTAAAGATTGTTGAATTGTCTGTTCACACACTTGGCTATATTTCCAGCAAAGCCTGAAGGATACTTGGCCCGACTTATCCAATGAAAAATTTCTGATTTATGCTCAGGCTTGACGGTGTAAGGAGCTTGAGGCATTTTTCTCTTCCCTTGTTTCAACCATAGTTGTTTTCTGATATTCATGTTTTGCAGATCAATGCGAGCCTTAGGACCGTCTTTCGTCTTCCCCTCCAAGTTCAGCGTTGTGCCCACCACACTTTCAGAAACATTTTTTTCTATGTGCATAACCTCTAGGAAGTGACGGATCAACAACTCACACTAGTCCGGGAGTTCCCACAATATGCTCTTATGTGTCCAGAATTTGTACTCCTCAGGTCTTTCAGGTATTTCCGCTACAATATCGGGATGATTGCTGAGGGGCCCAAAATAGTACTCATTAAGCACTGCTAAAATTTCTCTTCCCGTCCATCTTCAGTTCCATCAAATGCGGCGGACTCGTAACGCCAGTGGTGATCCGCCGGAAGGAACACACGATGACCCATTCTGCATATCTTGTTGCAATGAGGGGTGCTCCCATAATCGTTGAGGCACTCTGGACAAGCCTTGTATACCCTAACAACGTTGCCCGACAACATCCCATAAGCAGGAAAATCACTGATGGTACCAATAACCATGGCATGCATCTGGAACGTCTCCTCCTTGTACTTGTCAAAAGTGGGATGACCAATGTCCCACAATACCTTAAGCTCTTCAATTAATGGTCTCATATACACATCGAGATATTTCCCTGGGTAACCAGGCCCCGGAATCAACAACGTCAACATATTATATTCCTTCTTCATGCACATCTACGGAGGAAGGTTGTAAGGTACCAAAATCACCGGCCATATACTGTATGAAAGACTCATGATGCCGAAAGGGTTGAACCCGTCGGTTGAGAGCCCGAGCCTGACGTTTCTGACATCTGACGCAAAATGAGGAAACTCATTGTTTATATGCTTCCAAGCCGCTCTGTCAGAGATGTGTGTCATGATATCTGCGTCTCCCAAGTCCCGCTCACCGTGCCATCTCATAGCTTTTGTGGTGGTTTCTGACATGTACAACCGCTCAAGCCTATCTCTCAATGGAAAATACCGAAGCACTTTCACAGGTTTCCTATTGCCTGCTCCCGTCAACTTATATAGGTCAAAATGACATATCGGACATGGATCAAGGCTAGCAACGTCATTCCCTTCTGCATCTTTACCCCAGAAGAGAACGCAGTCAAATGCGCATGCATGGATCTTAATGTAGGAAAACCCTAGATCTTTGAGGATACTTCGGACCTTACGGTGATTGGTAGGATTACGATGACCCTCCTCCAACAACGAAGAAGTGTACTGTAGATATTCATCCACTTGCCTGATAGTCGATTTTGTCTCGACTTTAATCCTCATTACCTCCATCACACTTTCAAGAACTGTCTTCTCAGAACTTAAAGACACATGGGTCTGTTGCAATGCAATCAATTTGTTGTACTTGTCAAAGGCAGCAGTGTTGACAACTTGTGGGAAGGGCTGCACCGGGTCATGCATATATTGTTCCCCACGTACACCGCTTTCAAAAGGAAACACGTCATTGACGAATGCCATTGTTGGATCGTTGGATCGTTGGATGTACTACTACTGCCCGCCTAAAAAACTGCCCATGATCATACGATCCATCTAATGATGGCTCACCGTGATATATCCAACGTGTGTACTTCGACCAAAACCCATTACTCTTTAGGTGCTCCCATACTGTCCTAATCGGAAATCGACACATATCACTGCGACACCTACATTTATTGCACGGGCAATAATGGTATTCATTCCCGTTTGCATTTTCCTCGACGAACTGCAAAAAATTCACAACTCCTGTAGTGTATCGTCGGTCATGCCTTGGAAGCGAAATCCAACTCTTATCCGGATCCATATATAGCCTGAAAATAATATATATATATATATATATAACTTTAATTAATAAGAAATTAATTAACACATACATATATACATATATATATATAAATCTTTAATAATTAATTACATTACAATTAATATATATTATTATCAACATCAACTCATATATATATATATATATATATATATATACCATTAACAACCATTATTTAAGTTACACTATATATCAACCATTACTTAAGTTAATTACACTATCAACAACCATTAATTAACATATATATATATATATATATATAATTAAACTCCACACACACATGCACACACACACACACACACACACACACACACACACACATATATATATATATATATTTTTTAACACTAATTAAAATAACATCAAATTAAAACACATAATTAAACTCTAACTTAAAATCAACTCAACTACAACTCAAAATTAACATATATACATACATTCTAACACTAAAACAACAACAAAATAAAAAATCACTTACTAACTCAAAATCACTAAAACTCAAAATCAACTCAACTAAAACTCAAAATCAACATATATACACATATACGTACCTATATATAGCTCCACAATGTAAGAGAGGGCGGATTTCAACAATACCCACAGATTTTCACTCTTTCCCACGTTTTTTTTCATTTTATTTTTTAAATGAGCAGCTGCTGTCTAGATCTGAAAATATATAGACTTATAGCCGACGAAAATGTCAATTTCGTTGGCCAAAATTTCAAAAGTTTTCGTCGGCTAATGTTTCAAAGAAAGGCCGACGAAAATCCAAAATCGTCGACTGAAATATGAATATAGCCGACGATTTTTGTTTATACTAACTAAAAAACAGTATCGTCGGCTATGGTTAAACTATGGCCGACGATTTTGTTTTTCCACCGACGAAAAATAAAATCGTCGAGTATTCTATGGAATTACAGACGAAAATTTTTAGTCGTCGGCCGTTTCTTTTTATTTCGTCGGGAAAAACCTTTTTTCTGGTAGTGAGGTAACTGATCTCTCCAACTGCTTATCATACGTGCTTAAGTTATCTATTCATCCCAACTGTACTAACTTAGGCATCGGAGAGAAGAAGACCGGCATGCCCGGTATTCCCCTTAGTGAGCAAGTTTACAAGAGGAGATCACATCGAGATTCACCTGTCTCTACCAGGCCTACAGGTTTGTGCAGAAACAATTGGCGCCGTCTGTGGGAACCATTTGATCCACGAAAAAAAGTAGCGTTGCTCTACCGGAGGGTAGAACCCGATCGATCCTTTGAAAGGTAGTTTTGAAAGTAAGTCCACAATCCAGAGGCCATGGAGGGAAAGAAGATAAAAGCTGGCGAAGGAGGGCTGAAAGAGCGAATCTGGGTCCCCGACCGGGCCCAAAAGATTAAATCTGAGGTCAGCGCGAGGTTTGTCCCTTCTCCCGACCGGGACGGAACTCACGATCGCCGGGGCTCAGACAATCCTGACTAATACGATGCGGGGGAGGACATAAAAAAGATGAAGGCAGAAGTCGTGCGATTGCGAGAGGAGGGCGATAGAGACCGACTAAGGGCGGATGCCCGGTGCCAAGAGTTGGAAGCGGTGAACGTCGCCTTATTGGCGGTCCTGGAGAAAGGGCACCAACAGGACATCTCTCGGGCGGCATCAAGGCCCGCAAAGAAAGGTAACGAGTTTCCGCACCTGGAAGTGGGACAGCCTACGGGAAGGAGAAAGACTGCGCATTTGCCCACACCACTCTTTCCGGAAGCTCTGAGGAATTCCGGCCACGGTTGAGCCCCCATACCGAACGAGCTTGGCATCGAGCAAGCAGGACAACTCTACCGCAAGGACGCTTCAGATGCTCTTTGCCTCGGTGTCAGACATAAAGGACCGGTTGGAGGCCAGCGAGAAAAAGACGGTGCGACCGTAGGACAGTGCGCGATTCAACGAACGCACTGGACCTTTTCCACACCGGGTTAGGGAATCCAGAAGATCTGGTAACCAAAAGTCCCTGAAATTGACGTACTCAGGAACGAGCTGCCCATACTAACACCTGGACAGTTTTAAGTCACAAACGGCCACAAAGGGCTACTCAGATGCCACGCGCTGCAATGTGTTCCAAGAGACGCTCTCAGGTGAGGTATTGGGCTGGTTCTACGAGCTGCCACTAAACTCGGTGGAAACTTTCGAACAGCTGGCTGATAAGTTTGTCGGCCGATTCGTCCTTAGAGCCAAGGCGGCCCAAACGTCAACGATCCTTTTCGATTGCATGCAAACTGACCACGAACCGCTGCGCGCTTTCGTTAACCGGTGACATATCGCCACAGCCGGGGTCAGGAATTTGGATAAAAGGATCGCTGAGATGGCATTCAAGCAGGGGTTAAGACCCGAGGAACTCTCGTACGCCCTGCGAGTAAAGGAGCCGCTGGGGTACGACGAGTTGATGGCCGTGGCCGTCAGGCACGCCCAGGCGGAGCATGAGACGTATGGGGATAAGATGCCCAAGCGAAGGTCAGATGACCTATTACCACCGTCCTCCCGTGAAAACAAAGTGGGGCGACAGGATCGCAACTGTACGCCTACGACCAGCAAGAAAGCCGAAGTTTGGGAGGATTGGCGACCCCGCCGGAGCGGCAACAACAGTTCACGAGCAGGTGGAAGACCACCTTGCGACCGGCACGGCCCATGGCAGCAGCGCCAACGGGGCGACCACCGCGGGCCCTGGCCATTATGCCAGTAGGAAAACCAGAAGACCCAGCCCCTCGGACTAACGACCAACGACCCCAGAGAACGGTTGTGGATGGCCTAGTCCGGACAGATGACCCACAAAGGGATAGGCAGGGTGCCCGAGAAGTAGGAACCATAAGCACCCGAGTCCCCAGAGGGATCGAGGTGTACGGAAGCATAAATATGATACATGGTGGGGACCACATAGATCGACTCACCCGGAGCTCGAAGAAGCGGTGCTTAAGGTCGATCCGGGGAAAGGAAGTATATGCCTTTGGAGGAGGAAGCGGCCAGGCCGCTAAAACCGGATGGAACTCGGTCACGTTCTATGAGAAAGAAGAACCGGAGGATCTGATCCAACCGCACAACGATCCCTTCCTCATTATGGTCCAAATAGACCACTGGATAACCAGCCGCATGTTAATCGACACCGGAGCTTCTATCAATGTGATGTTCCGAGATGCATACAAGGGGCTGCATCGGGGAAGGAGCAAGTTATCCCAGGATAACGAGCCGCTGATAAGCTTCTCAGGCGAGGTGGTCCAGCCTTTGGGATCGGATTATCTGCCGCTAATCTTCGGCGAGGGAGACAGGACGAGGAAGGAGCACCTGGAGTTCATCATCGTGGATTGCCTGTCCTCATACAATGGTATAATCGGCCGGCTGGGGTTGTGGAGGATGAAAACATTCATAGTCGGCCATATGCTGATGTTAAAGATGCCTTCACCCGCCGGCGTCATTACCATACGCGGGGACCAGAAGATTGCTCGCAGATACTATGCGGAGGCACTGACCCACGGGAGAAAGCGGACCGAGGTCTTCACGGCTACTCAACTAGCGCCAGTACCGGATCCGAGTATTGACCCCCGTGATGACACCGATTCCGACGACGAGAAGCTAAAACGACCGTCGGCCGTGGAAGAAACCGAAACAATCTCCATTTCAGAGGATCACCAGGAGCGAAGAGTGGTGATAGGAACCAAGCTCGCCCCGGCTGTCAGGCAAAAGCTCATCACCTTTCTCCGGGACAACAGTTCGGTGTTCGCATGGTCCTACGAGGACATGCCGGGCATATCCCTAGAAATAGCCATCCACCGGCTAAATTCATTGCCCAACGTTCCCCCGGTGAGGCAGAAAAGGAGGTCCTTCAGCCCGGCGAAGTATGAGGCGATCAGAGAGGAAGTGCAGAAGCTGAGAGGCATAGGTTTCATCCGGGAAGTCCAGTATCCCCGATGGCTCGCCAACGTGGTTATGGTCCCAAAGAAGGGAACCGACCGGTGGCGCATGTGCGTTGATTTCACCAACCTAAACCGGGGGTGCCCAAAAGACAGCTTCCCGCTCCCCCGAATAGACCAGCTTATAGCCTCCACGTCCGGGTTTAAACTACTCAGCTTCATGGACGCCTACACCGGATACAATCAGATAAGGATGAGCCCGGACGATGAAGAGCACACCTCGTTCACGACTGACCGAGGGACCTACTGTTACAAGAGGATGCCGTACGGTTTGAAGAACGCCGGGGCCACATACTAACGGATGGTAAACCGCATGCTGGAGCAGGAGATGGGTAAAATGGTGGAAGTATACGTAGATGACATGCTAGTCAAAAGCTTGACCGTAGGGGCTCACGTCCGAGACTTGGCAGTAGTCATCGGTAAGATGCTCAAGTTTGGGATGCGCCTGAACCAGAAGAAGTGCATTTTCAGGATTTCAGAGGGCCTGTTCCTAGGCCACATTATCAGCCAGCGGGAGATAGAAGCTAACCCGCTGAAGGTCCAAGCGATCCTAGACATGGAAACACCAGGGGAAAGAAACCAGGTCCAGATGCTGACCGGCTGACTGGCCGCCCTGGCCAGATTTATCTCCAGCCTGACCGATAAGTGCGCTCCATTCTTTAAACTGCTCAAGGCACAGCAGTTCAAGAAAATTCACTGGGCGGCGGAGCACAAGGTGGCATTCCAATCCATCAAGACATACATGTCTGCAGTGCCTCTCCTATCCAAACCAGTGCCGGGCGAGATGCTATACCTCTACATAGCTGCATCAGGAACGGCCATCTCCGCGGCTCTCGTCAGGAAGGAGGGCACGCTCGATCTCCTGGTATACTATGTAGGGAAGGGACTTATCGGAGCCGAAAGCCGATACCCTGAAATTGAAAGACTGGCTCTGGCTCTGATCGTCAGCGCCAGGAAGCTCCGGCACTATTTCCAGGCTCATTCCATCACCCTGTATACCAATCACCCTCTACGGCAGATCCTGCAAAAACCGGATACTAACGGCAGGCTTGTACGGTGGGCAGTCGAGTTGGGAGAGTTCGACATCACTTATGCCCTGCGAACGGCTATCAAGGGCCAGGCCGCTGCGGATTTCATATGCGAGCTTACCCCGATGGCGGTAGAAGCGCACTCCGGCCGGTCCGAGGCCACCAAAGCAGTTCAAGCCATAAAGATCGAACCAGGCCTCCCCAGCGGTTGGAAGCTTTATGTGGACGGCTCCGTAACTGGTAAGCGGAGTGGAGCCGGCGTCATGCTAACCTCGCCCGATGGCCAGTCGTACGAGTATGCCTTGCGGTTCCTCTTCAATACTTCCAACAACGCCGCTGAGTATGAGGCCCTCATAGCCGGTTTGCAGTTAGCCAAGGAAATGGGGATCCCATCCTTGGAAATATACAGCGATTCGAGCCTGGTGGTAAACCAGATGAACGGGCTGTTCGAATTCAAGGAACCCCAGTTAGCCTCGTACCAGGCTTTGGCCAAAACCCTGATCGAGCCATTCCAGGGCGCCACGATTCAGCATGTACCCCGGGAGCCAAATAGGCATGCGGACGCCCTAGCAAGGTTGGCAACCAGAAACTACCCACCGGAGTACCGAAGAGCTAAGATTGAAAACCTCTAGAAACCGAGCATAAGCAAGACCATCTCCGAGATATTTGCGGTAGAGGAGGCGCCACCAAGCTGGATGGATCCGATAGTTAGATACCTGGTTGACAAAATCAGCCCCCAGGATAAAGTGGAGGCTAGGAGGCTACACCTCCGGTGCGCCAGGTACAGCCTCCTCGGCGGCAAGTTGTACCGAAGAGGGCACAGCTTCCCCCAGCTAAAATGTGTGACTAAAGAGGCGGGAGAAGCCATCATGCAAGAAATCCACGAAGGAGTGTGCGGTAATCACTCTGGCGCCCGGTCCCTGTCTCACAAGTCGCTACGGGCAGGATACTTTTGGCCAGACATGGCAGCAACGTCGAGAAAAATATCAGGCGGCTGCCACAAGTGCCATATGTACGCCACTACACCTCATGCTCCGGCAATCGCGTTGTCAATTCTGTTAGCGCCATGGTCGTTCGCACAATGGGGGCTAGACATCATCGGCCCTTTCCCAATAGCTGTGGGACAGTACAAGTACGCCATTGTAGCCGTTGACTATCAGACTAAGTGGGTCGAGGCGGAGCCCCTAGTGAAGATCACCGAGGAGCGGGTAAGAAAATTCCTATGGAAGAACATCTACTGCAGGTTCGGGGTGCCGTAGACCATAGTCACGGATAACGGGACAAGTTCAACAATGCTGATCTTATCCAGTACACGGCCTCCATGGGGACCCGGATGTTGTTCGCCTCGGTGGCGCACCCGCAAACCAACAGCCAAGTTGGAGCGGTCAACAAGATTATCAAGAGTCTCCTTAAGAAGAAGCTCGATAACAAAAAAGGATGTTGGGCTGAGGAATTCCCTGCGGTTCTATGGGCCATCCGGACGACAGCGACCCGGGCAACAGGGGAGACCCCGTTCTGCATGACATTTGGGAGCGAAGCGGTGCTCCCCTTAGAGACCGACATGCCCAGCGGCAGGGTCGAGAATTACGACGCCGAAACAAATGCCGAGGGCATACAGCTCAACCTGGACCTCATTGAGGAGCGGCGCGACCAAGCGTACATGCGAAACCAAACATACAAGCAACGGGTCGCTCGATACTATGAGAGAAAGGTCCGGGAAAGGGAATTGCAAGTGGGGGACTGGGTCATGAGCCAACGTGGGAAGGGCCCTACCAAATCACCGCACCCGCGGGTCCGGCAACATTCCACATCATAGACACCGAAGGCATCTACTCCACCCGCCCATGGAATATCCAGCATCTGCGGTTCTACCCTAAGTGAGATTATTGTCTTCAAAATGGATAGTACTGTATGTAGTACCAACGTTGCAATACAGATAGTCACTGCCTCTAGAATGAACTACAGCTGGTTACAAAGTATATACATCTGCCAAGTATATATATACAAAAAAAACCCGCTAATCAGCACCACCGGAGCCTCCAATCCCTGACCCGCCAGCCTTGAGAGACCGCTCTTGCTCCAGCTTCTCGGCCAAGGCTACCTCACCCTCCATCGGCTCGGCATCAAGCCACCCTTTCTCCCTCCACTCCAGATATGCATCATTTATACCCTTCGCACGGGGGGCCTCCAGCATCTCTGCAAGCTCCACCGACTCCCGGAAATCGTCGATAGCTTTATCAGTGGCTTCGGCAAGTCAGGATTCTACGAGTTTCTCCCCTCCTTTGACGACTGCTGTTACTTGGGTCTGCAGCTCCAAAATCTTCGCCTCCAACTCCATATTCCTCTCTTCCCGAGCGGCCGCCAGCCGACCGGCCTCCTCCCTCTCCTGCGCAAGCTTAGCCTCCGCCAATGACAACTGCATGGTGAGGTTCTCCACTTGCCTCTCCAGAACCGGAGTCTCCTCACTAGGCTCAGCGGCGTAAAGGCTATGAACCAGCTGGTACAAGTACACAAAAGAAGAACATTAGCTCGTACCACAAAAAGGGAGAGGGAGCGCAGAAGAAGCTCAGTTCCACGCAGGTACGCAACCAGACTTACCCAAAGACCCAACTCCACAGCCTTCTTCCTGCTCTCTCCTGGCCGCACAGCTCCGGGGGCCTCCCGATCAAGTCCCAAGGCCTCAATGGTAGATGTCACGAACCTACCAAAACCACCACCACCAGAACCACGATCGGCTTCCGGTTCCCGACTCCTTCGGCCACCGGTTCCCTCTGCCAGAACCAATGTTGACCCCCCACCAGCCGAGCTTGACGCCCCGGCATCAAACATCCTCGCCCTCTTAGCCGGAGCTTCGCCAAGACCGCTTCTGCGGTACCCAGTCATCTCCGCTGCCTCTCTCTCCCTCGGGGCTCGTATCCCCACCGGCCGCGCTAGAGGTTCCGGACCTGGTGAGCCCACCAATCTTACTTCCCGAATAACAAGTGGGGCGTTGTCCTCACCGCCCGGCCGCCTACCGTAGTGGGAATCCGGAAACACGAGCGGCACAGGGGTATTATGCACCGTGCTCTCTAGGGTGACCGGATCTACAACGGTTTTCGAGGTCATCTCCCCCATCTCCATCAACCTCTGGGCCACAAGCTCGTCATCCGGCTCGACGTTCTCCTAGCTCCGAACAGCGAGCGGGGGGGCATTAGCTGCAAATCAATAAACCGAGCGGTTAGAAAAAATACGACCTCACAAAACAACAGTGCAAGGCACTTACCAGGTTTCTTCCCCATCTCGCATATCTCCAGCACATTCCACCGGATGAAATTGTAAGAGCTCCGGCCCAGACTGTCCCAGCAAACAAAAAACCGGGCTAGCCGTTGCCTCTCCAAGTCGACCAACTGGTACGACTGATCCCCGATAGCTTGATAAGCCCCGGGCACCCGAAAGCTCCTCGAACTACGCTGCCACCTACCCCCGGCCATCACAACCGACCTCCTCCATACATTCGAAACCGACGACGGCAGGTGAGTGATGGCAGGATCGAAGTCCCGCGCGGCAAAATTAACACAGCCGCAGGCCTGGGCCTTTTTGCAGTAGAGAATCTTATACAGCACCCGGAACTCACTTATCGTGGGCCAGTCCATGTTGCTAAGACTGAATAAGCACCCGAGACCAAGCAACTGCCTCCACTGGTTGCTAGGAAGCTGGGCGGGGGAGATATTTATCATGCTCAGCACATACTGGACAAACTTCGGCAGCGGCAGAGATAGCCCATGCAGAAATTGATCCTCAAAAACGGCAACCCAACCCTCCTCCGGGTTGCAGGCCAGTTCCCCAGGATTTAGGCCCCGGAGCTTAACGGAGGAGTCAATGCCCCACTTCGCCCGAAAATCCCTTATCTCGCTAGCAGTCATGCTTCTGGTCGGTTGGTCACAAAAAATCACCGCCAGGATTGGCTGACCTCCCAGATGCCATAAAACCTAAGAACAGAATTTCGTTGTGTAGCAAGATAACAACACAGACAGGCAGCAGACGAGGAGCCAAGCTTCAACAAAATACGACAGGAAGATAGGAGGGGGGGTGCGAAGCATCTTATAGGCGGCAAAACTACACCTTGTTGATAATTAAGGCAAGCAAACAGGAGAGGCAACCTCAGCCGCAGATCCCCTCCATCTCAGACCGCTCCCTGTTGACACGTGTCCCAACATCGATAAAGCTCCCAAGCCATCATAACTAATGGGACTGATGGGCTCTCTCCTTCATTGCATGTCAGCCACCTGTCCCACCTACAAGCAGCAGTTAGGGGAGGTAGGAGCGCGAGCTGAGGCGTCAAACCCCCCCACTTCCCCAAGAGTCAACCTCAAACCAAGGAAAGGCACACCACCGGTTATGTAGTATCCAACCGGCTCCATGGCATCTCACCGGTTAGGTAGAATCCAACCGGCTCCATGGCATCTCACCGGTTATGTAGTACCCAACCGGCTCCATGGCATCTCACCGGTTATGTGGTATCCAACCGCCTATCCAACCGGCTCCATGGCATCTCACCGGTTATGTGGTATCCAACCGCCTATCCAACCGGCTCCATGGCATTCCACCAGTTATGTGACATTCAACCGGCTCCAAGGAATTCCACCGGTTTAGTCACTTTCCTTCGCCTGCGGGCAGGGACAAGCCAGCAACAACTCAAGGCTTCGAAACACATGGGCTTTATAAACCCGGGAGAGTTTACATCTAACACATGTAAACTTTTTCAGCAGGATAAAAACCCTGCATCACACTGAACTTTCATAAATTTGGGGATACATGGCGAGACTTGTTATCTCCACGCCACCCCACCGGGCAGATTGTTTCTCTAACACATAACAAGTCTCCCTGCAGGCTAAAAAACCTGCACATTACCTCACGCTTATTCCAACACAAGCTGAGAAGAACTAGCAGGTGTTAACCGGTGCTTCGGCATGGCCGCAACACCCCACCGGGGTACCTGTTGGCTTATTCCACGCCCCAACAGGCCTCCCCGCAGGCTAGCAACCCAATATATTACCCCACGCTTATTCCAGCACAAGCTGGGCCGAACCACAGGGCTACTTCCCGGCCTGCCTCACCGTTGGCAGCAGTTTCACCCTGGGAACTTGGGGGACTCGTCCCGACATGGCAGTCCACCTGTCGAGTCCTCACAATCACCACGCCTTTTCTACCCGAACGCCCGGTCACGCCCAATCTTCAATGCGGACTTGGGGGACTGGGCACCGTTGGGTCAGTAACCCTGCGGGTCTGCGGGACAAGAGCGAGACATAGTAAGTCCCCATTCAGGATTGCACTTGACCGGAAACTTGGGGGACTTGATAGGAGTACAATGTGCGACGATATTATATGTTTTTACCCTCATTTATGCTTTGTTTAACCCTTATTTTTCTAAGATAGAGTCATAATATAGTTTAGTGTTAATTTGGTAGAGTTTGGCGAAAAGTTGGTTAAGAATCCGAAAAATGACTAAGTTTGAGGAATCTGGAAAATAATGCAAGTTGTCTTTTTCGTGATTCTGAGATGAGTAAAAATGTAATCTATCCTTGTCCGAATTTAATGAAATTTGGTGTGCTTATTATTCATATACTGAGGAATGTTGTGTTAAAATTTCAGATCAATCGGAGTTAGGGAAGTCACCCAAAAGATGGCTGCAACTTGGCAGTCCGAGCAAACCAATCCAGGGACTTCCAGGATTTTCCTGAGACTGTGTCCCAACTTCGAAAAATCATTCCCGACGACTCATAAGGAATTTGATCAAACTGTTTAATATGAAGGTAGCTATGTGTGTCTAGTTTCTCTGGGACTTGGAATCGTATCAATCGGAGCTCTGAGGAGGAAGTTATGCCAGATTTACTGGAGTAAGGTCATTCTGCCGGAAAAACAACAACTATCCCGGTTGCACAAGGAAAGCTTTCCTTTGGACTTTTGAAGCATGGATCGGATATTATGGACCTAAAGATATGTCCATACTAACTTAATGAGAAGATTCAAGTCCAAGATAAGGCCAAGAAGAGTCTAGAAGAAAAGAATTCAGATAATAAGAGGAAGAAAAAGAATCCTGATTAATTTCGGGAAAATTCCTGTGCACGTCTCTCAACTTCCACGGACTCTCCCGGACAGCTCACAATGAATCAGAATTTAAGCCTTATATGGATAGAAAGCTACGGGAGTCTAGTTTCCAACCCAACTGGAAGCACCTCAATATCTATTTTCTTGAGAAAGATATTCCATAATCTTCACTCGAAGGTTAAATCTGCCAGCAGGATAAGTTTGAGAAAAACTAGGTTTTGTAAACCCTAGCTGCCTCCCTTGCCTTATAAATACCACAACATAATTTCAGAATAATCATCTTCTCTTCCTCACTTAAACTTGCCGAAACTCTGCCGAATTCTCTCCAAAAATCCTCACCAAGAACATAGCCGAACCATCTTCCACCACCTTTCATAAAATCATTCCAATCATCAACACCAATCCACTTGCCGAATTCTTCAACAAGGTTGTCACTTGGATTGTAATTTTCGATGGCTTTAGTTTTTTTATATTTATACATTAATTTGTCTATGAATTATGTATGGATTCTTGGTTCCAATTTTGGTTTTGTAAATTATTCATGGGATTTCCGAATTCTTGTTATATTATTTGGTTATCTTTGGTTTAATTTCCGAATTATGCTTGTGATTTAATTGAATATGGTATGATGGGCAGTAGGCTTTTGCATGTTTTCTTGATTTAATTAGGTTTATTTCCTTAATTGGTGTGCAACCGAAGGAGATGTCTAGATGCATTCGAAAGGCCATGAGTGTTGTCTAGATGTTGAATTCACTTGCCGATTTAATACATGTTGGATCATACGCGAAGTTGGTTTTAATGTGTATTTATCTAAGAGCTAGAGTAATTCTGGAAATTTACATGTCGATGTGGGATGAGTGACGCCATACCTGCTAACATGTTCCAATTCGACATATTGTGCTTATGTGCTATTTGTGTTTAATTTCTACGCGAAGTGTTGTTAAACCGATTAGTACCATGTTTAGGATTATACGCGAAGTTAATTCTAAATACTTGTGATGTTTTGAATAATTAGATATACCGCGAAGGCTCTAATTAAATTGGAACTTAGCTGATCTTGAATTCGATATTTGCTTGCTGCCCCTATTACTTGTTTTAATTTCGTTGCATGTGTAATGAGTTTTGTGTTTTGTGATTGTGTGGAAGATGTTGATCAATTGTATATAATAATTTAGGATTTAAATTTGTAAAAATCAGTAGGTAATTAGACATTAAAATTCAACAAACCCCCTTATGTGCAACACTTTGTGTGATTGAAAGCCCTTGATTTCCCCGGATAGAACGATCCCTACTTGTCCTAACTACAATTGACAAAAGAAGGGTATTATGTGTATGAAGTTGTTTTGCAGGTACTTTGTGCTTGGATTATGTCTCCATCAGGACTTGTTGACAGTAGCCACACAGGGGCTACATAAGCCGACAGACCCGCAGCCACTGCATCCGGGGCCGGAATGAGGCCCGGAGCAGGATCACCAGCACCCGGACCAGAGGTCCAGCAGTCTACCTTGTGACCAGGGGCCCGGGGACCGGGGACGCCAGCCTGCCGAACAGGCCGCCAGATCTGTCCTTTGGTGTGCGAACAGTAGGAAACCAGTCCCACATCGAAGAGTAAGACCAGACCTCACGCCCGACCACCTATATAAGGGCCTCAACTACCATCATTAATAGGTAACTGATCTCTCCAACTACTTATCATACGTGCTTAAGTTATCTATTCATCCCAACTGTACTAACTTAGGCATCGGAGAGGAGAAGACCGGCCTGCCCGGTATTCCCCTTAGTGAGCAGGTTTACAGGAGGAGATCACATTGAGATTCACCTGTCTCTACCAGGCCTACGGGTTTGTACAGAAACAATTACCAACCACTTTAAGATAAACACACTCATCAACAATATTTTCAGATGATCCAAAAGATGAGATCACATAGTCAAACTTTTTATGCCACTGCCTACTAGCTTGCTTAAGTCCATAAATAGACTTTTTTAACTTACAGACCATATTTTCTTTCCCTTTCTCAATAAAACCCTCAGGCTGTGCCATATAGATGGTTTCTTCTAGCTCTCCATTTAGAAAAGTTGTCTTAACATCCATTTGATGTAACTCCATGTCATAATGAGCTACAAGAGCCATAATAATTATAAATGAGTCTTTGGTTGAAACTCCAGAGAAATTTTTTGTAAAGTCTATACCATCTTTCTGTGTGAAACCCTTAGCTACTAATCTGGCTTTATGTCTTTTTATATTCCCCTTTGCATATCTTTTTGTCTTAAACACCCATTTACAACCAATAGGTTTATGATTCTGTGAAGGTTTGACTAATTCTCATACTTGATTCTTATACATAGAATCAAGTTATGTAGACATGGCTTCCTGACATTTTTCTGATTCTTCACTCTCTATGGCTTGTTTGAAAGATGTCGGATCATTGTCATCAATCAATGCACTCTCAATCACATTCAGAAAAACTTCATAAATATCATTCTTATCTCCATATCTAGGCTTCTTAGCACTGTGAGATCTTCTAGGCTCCAAAAAATGGTCTGGAGCTAATGTTTGAGCAGGCTGAGGTCCAATATTAGGGTCAGAGGCTGTTACTGTTGTAGGCTCGACTGCTACTCCACGTCCTAGGTTCATATTTTGGTCTAAGTTTTCAGTAGAATAAATTTCAGTTTTCCTACTTGAACTTTGGTCCAATCATCATTTCAGTCTCTGTTCTTTTGATTTCATCAGCTACACCCCTGTACTTTCTAAATTAATCAACGTTACCAATTTTGTAAATTCCGTCAAAACCATCTATTAAATGATGACGTGGCAGTAACAGAGACTTTGGTAAAAACCGATAATGCCCTTTCCGACCTTTCGCTCCTCCTTTTTTTTTTTTAGAAAGTCTATTTTCCCTCTATTGGGCGTGCATCCCTAGAAAGTTTTCCCCCCAAACTAATTGTCCATCCCCAAAAACCCTAATCTATTACGCTCCCATTACCACTAAATCAGTCTATCCATTACACTATACTCCTATTGCGCTCCCACATCCCGATCTGTATTACCCGTCTCAATCAAACCCAATTTCCAGATTACTCATTCAATCTCTATTTCGAGGTTGAAGGCACATGGCTGATAATGAGATTGAAGAGTGGGTGCCGAGAACGGAAGAGGAAGGGTGAATCCCACATTACGGTGAGATTCAAAATCAATTAACGGCTTATGGATTTAGCTTGGTTGATTTAAGGACTATGTAAGTGGAGCGTTTGGGTTTCGGATCATCTCATTTTTCAGTTTTGGAATGAATCTGTTCGATTCTAGGGATGTGAGAATATCACAAATTTAGCATTTGGGGGGTATTTAGTGAACAATGAAATTTTAGTTTTATAAGCTTCCAATATTGGTGGTTTCGAGTTATTGTTTGGGAAGATGCTTGGATTATATATGATTGTATGAATTGAACCTGGGTTGGTGAGATTAAGGATTTCTTTAATGGAATTTTGTCTTCTTGTGTCTAGAGTTCACATTAATTGAGATTAAAGTATGAAATTTGGTGTCCAAAGTGTTACTAGAAGCGGGTGGAGATTTTGTCATATACTCTTGTTAATCGGGTGCCCTAAGTGCTTACTTGGGTGTATAAAATAGTTCTCGTTTTGCTTTGTTCTCTTGTTAATTTTACTTTATGTTCGTTTTCGTTTGTTTGTTTACATCTTAGTCTAGCTCTCTGTAAATTGGAGTTTGTTTTTTGGGTAGCTAAAACCATTATAGTTTGTGTTTTGATATGTTTAAATACTGGATATTAAGCGAGTGTTGCTGGGTTCCAAAAGATAGCATGGTTTTTTTTTTGTTTTGGGTTGTAGGGAAAGAAAAAAAATAGTAGTTGAAAGTGGCGTTAGATTCTTAGCGCTGGTATGCTAACATTTCAATTTTTGTTTCTCATTCAGATAATCATGATCACTTCACAGTGATGATGTGCCATGGTGGAATCATAAGTGGGAATCAATATGGAAGGGTGCAAAAATCATTGAATGCAGCAATTGTGGAAAGTTGGGGCATAATGTGAAGACATGTCATAGACACTTGCCACCTAAGGAGAAGTTTAGCAAAAAGAGGAAGCTAAACAATGGAGAGGGCACTTCATCTCAATCCAAGGTATAGCAAGCTATTGTTGTTGTTTGTTTTCTATTATTCATCTTGATTATATGATTTGTTGAGCCTTGGTTATAATCGTAATATGGTAACAGTGCATTAGATGTAGGCAAAGGGTACCAAAAAGCCTTCTTTGACAAAGAATGAACTTAGGGCCAAAGTTAAACAAAGAGGAGAACAACTCAAGGTAACTTGTTGGGTCTGTGTATTGAAATTATTATTTGTTCTTGGGAATTGTGGCATATGTCCTTATTGAAGTTACAATATGTTAATATGTATCTTAATGTATGGTTTATTTTGTCACTGTAGAAAAAGAGGGATGCACAGAAGGCAGCTGCAATAGCTGCTACAAAACCAACTGCAAAAACCAAGTCAAGCACTGCTTCTACCGCTGCTTCGCAACAACAAGATCATCACAACGGGTTAGAGCTGGAATAAAGGCTGGAAAATAGAAGACTAGGTTGGGATTAGTAAGCCAACAAGCCAGGTTATTTTAGATTGATAGATAAAGTATTGCATTATTTTGTGCAACCTTCTGCTGTGCCACAAGGTTGCTAGCTCTAATTTTTTGTTTTGATTATTAGAGTTAATCTGGACAAAGCAGTGCTTTTGAAATTTTTTTGGTTGTTGGATATGTTACATCATAGGAAAGGGCATTATCAGTTTTTACACCAGTCTCTGTTACTGCCACATCATCATTTAACAGATGGTTTTGACGGAATTTACAAAATTGGTAACGTTGTACAGGGGTGTAGCTGATGAAATGAAAAGAACAGGGATTGAAATGATGATTGCGCCAAAGTTCAAGTAGGTAAACTGAAATTTATTCTTTTTAGTATCAGTAGAATTCTGATTTTCTAAGCTTAAGTCAGCACTTTCTTGGACTGTATTTTGGTTTGAAACAGAAAATTGATTTTTAGAAGTGTTTTGAGTGTCAAGTGCTACTGTTATATCCATCTCATTATCTTCAACTTCTTCAAAATCAGCGGTTAAGTACTCAAAATTTGTATTGAAGATAGTTTCATTAATGAATTTTACTTGATGAGTTTGAAAAACTCTAGGCGTATGATGAGCTGAATATAATTTAAAACCCTTAGATTTTTCACAGTATCCTACAAAATTACAACTCACTGACTTTGAATCAAGCTTACTTAATCTAGGATTATAAACCCTAGGCTCAGCTTTACAACCCCAAACATGGCAATGATGTAGACTTGGTTTCCTTCCAATCCATAATTCATAAGCAGTTTTATCTTTTTCTATGGACTTACTTGGGGACCTATTGTAAATATAATTTGCAGTTCTTAATGCATCTCCTCATAAATTTTAGTAAACCAGAAATACCCATCATGCTTCTTACCATGTTTATTAATGTTCTATTTTTTCTTTCTGCTACCCTATTCTGTTGGGGATTATGAGGTGTAGAGTATTGAGCCTTAATGCCTAACTCCTGTAAATATAATGCAAAGGGATCTTTATGATGGCCTTGCTCAGTATATCTACCAAAACAATCCCCCCTTATCAGACCTCACAATCTTAATTTTTGCTTCAAGTTGATGTTCAACCTCAGCTTTAAAGATTTTAAAAGCCTCAAGAGATTGTGATTTTTCTGACAGTAAGTAAATATAGCAATATCTGGAAAAATCATCAATGAAGGTTATAAAATAGACATTACCACATATTGTTTGATGTCTAAAAGGTCCACAGATGTCAGTATGTATTAACTCGAGTAATTTATTAGATCTATGAGCACCCTTTCTTCTTAAATTTGTAATTTTTCCTTTACGACAATCTCCTAAATCACTAAAGTCCAACTCGGATAGAGTTTTATCTGTTACAAGTTCTGCAATCTTTCTTTAGATATGTGCCATAGTCTTCTATGCCATAAGTTGTCTGATTTCTCATTATGCAAGCTTCTCTTAACACCAACAATGGTATTATTAATTGCTGTGTTATTATTTTCATTATTTTCAACCAGTAAACACTCTTGCTGAGGCAGAGAACAATTCAGTTTCAAATAATAATTCTCAATAACACCAGTACCATAAGTAGAAAAATTATGAATGAAGAAGGTTGAAAAATCCTTGAAAATTTTTATTCCACTAGAATCAATGAGAAAACTACAACTAAGTTTGACTAAACAACTAACATAAAGTAAATTCCTCTTAATCGAGGGCACATAAAGAAATTTATCAAAAACCAAAACATTGTCGAATCCTAAGTCCAATCAAAGAGTGCCTACAACATTCACAGCTACACGCATTACATTGCCAACACAGACGTTGACCTCATCATTCCTTGGTTTTCTCTTCTGTATGAAGCACTGCAAAGAATTTTTAATGTGTACGAGACCACCTGAATCTAACCAATATGAATGAGGTTCTATGTTAACAAAATTAACTTCTAAAGAAAAAGTTTCTAAAAGATATCCCAATAATCTGTAGTTTTAATATCAAACATCACTTTTATAGCAGAAGACATGATATTCTTTAGTTTCTTAATCGCCAGACCACAAGAAAGTGAACTCAAAATGTTCTAAAGGCAATCAACATCTTTCGACAGAAAAAAAGCTTAAAGAACCTGTATATGAATTCAAAAACAATGTATGACGCTGTTTTAATTTTAAACCATGTAAAAAACACACTTCTTTGGAAGCCAAAGATGCATAGTTTAGAATCAAAACACAAGTTTTGGTCTTTATCGAAAATTTTAACATTCTACAGAAATTGCTTTGTGCAACATTCTGCTTTCTCAAAAATATAGACCAACCAATGAAGTCTGAAGTTGATTTCGTTTCTTAATTTGTTTTACTAAGTGTATGTAGTTTTAGGGAGAAACAAAATCATACAAAACCAAACCAAAATTATCAACTATACAGAGCTTCATCAAATCAAAACATATATCATACAATCCCACACAGAACATGCTCAGACAATTTAAATTTCATCCGGTCCATCATCTACCTGACTTAATTGCATGCCGGGAATCCGTCTACTGTTCTTGCAATTTCAGTAATCGTAGATATGCTTTGAAAACTAGAAAACAAAAAACAAGATTCCAGAATTCTCTAATCTCTTATCCTTAAGCCACATATTCTTAAATCGCGGAAGCAAAACTTAAATTGGCTCACTTACAACTCTCTTTCTTAATCTGTATTAGTAGGGGAGTTGAATTCCATAGAGATGATGAAGTCTCTGCACTTTTTTATCCCAACAGAAGAACCCTGAATCCCAGTTCTCAATATGACCGTTGAATGCAACGGTCGATTTGGGATTTATACTGAATCCGGTCATGGGTCAGTGCTTACTGGTTTTGGGCCTATTTTTATCCAAAAAGCCCAGTGAGGCTAATGTTTTATAGAGGCAGAGAGAAAAAAAAAAGTTCTTGTTGTTCTTAATGAAAAAACGCAGAAGCTTAAGTACCCTAGTTCATGCAATCATGTTTTACTTAAGATGATTTCTGTTACGAATTTATTAAGCTCTGATACTATACTGTAAACTGAATCAGCATTAACCAAGATCAATTCGCAATCATAAACACATTAACATGCAAAACATCCATACGAACTAGACTAAATGGTGTAGACTAAATACCTTCTTCTTTGCTGATATCCATGGCTTCAAGCTAAGCTGCGAGCACGTCTATGTTTCGCTCCTTGATCGCCTTAGTCTTCTACTCTCTAAACGCTTTAGACACCATATATGGGACAAATACTAAACGACTAATATTGTGTAGAGAGCAGGGACCAAAACATCTTATTTATAGAGTTCAATAAACACCAAGTAGTCTCCCATGCATAAAGATAAGTCTTGATGCCTAAGTTAACTCTAAATAGGATTCCTCATGCAATACCAATACAGATTACCAAAACAGTATTGATAATAGATTCTATTACATTTAAAGACTCGATATACTTAATCCTTAAACATAATGACGTATACAATACTTGAATTCTCGATGTAGATGCTACATAGTTCGTTCTCATCCTTCAGAGACTACATGTGTAATAGGAGCATCCATCGACAAAAGAATCACCCTAAGATGATCATCTCATGGCTATTGAGAACGAATCAAATCAGATGGTTCTATTTCTCAATATTTTTGACTTGTTCCTACGGAACCGAGGTAAAAAAGATTGAGAAAAATCAGTCATTCACAACCACTGATGAAGAATTCCTCGAAAAGTTAAGGATTAGTAATCCTTTTTAGAAATCGAATGGATTCGGTCTTATACATACGCAAGGAAGGTAATCAAAAAAGAAAGAAGATGCCAGAATGCGTAAAGCATTACAACTCCTATGATTGAATCATGTTTCAATTTGTATTTGACTGTATGCTTAATAATGAGTTCAATACAAATGCTAACAAACAACTCCAACCTCTTATCAAACGTGAGGGTGGACTCGGAGGGAAATGAATTGAAATTCAATGTGGGATTTGAAAGATGAAGCCCTCTACATCTTTTGGACAAACTGCTCAATCGAGTTACATCAGCTATGGGAAGGAAGGCCAGAATCTGATGGGCGACTTCCGGTGGGAGTTCACTGAATCTGTCTACAACAACCTGAGCTCCAACCATTGAAAATTTTGGTTTGGTTGATTTCACTTGAAAAGAATAAGAGAATGAGGCATAATGATTTTATTGATACACGTATGGCTATTATATACAGATCTCACATCTCTATAGTTATGCTTTTACACCAATTAAGGAAACCAAGAAAGGAAAGTATCCTACTGCATTGATACAGAAAAAATCTAAATTGGTACAGGGAAATATACTACAGATCTTCCTATTCATTATCAATATACTATCCAACACTCCCCCTCAAGTTGGAGAGTGAATATCAAGAACTCCCCATTTGCATATGAACGACTTGAATTTTTCTTTTCTCAAAGGCTTAGTGAACACATCCGCCAATTGATTGGAAGAAATCACATGTCGAGTAACAACTTCACCTTGTAAAATTTTATCTCTAATAAAGTGACAATCCATTTCAATATGCCATGTCCTCTCATGAAACACGAGATTTCTTGCAATATGTAAAGCTGCCTGATTATCACAATGTAAAATAGCTGGACTTGAAACAGGCATATGCAAATCTTTCAACAAATAGCGCAACCAAGTAAGCTCACAACATGTACCTGCCATTGACCTGTATTCTGCTTCCGTACTTGATAAAGAAACAGTCTTTTGTCTCTTAGTCCTCCACGAAATTAAAGAATCTCCCAAGAATACACAATAACCAGTAGTAGAACGACGGGTGATGGGACAACCTACCCAATCAGAGTCACAAAATGCTCTCAAGTGTAAGGAATTATGAGAACTAAGAAGCAATCCTTGACCAGGAGATGATTTAAGATAACGCACAACTCTTAGAGCAGTAGCCATATGAGGTTGATGTGGTTCATGCATAAAACGGCTGAGGACATGAACTGAATAAGTAATGTCAGGTCTAGTGATAGTTAAATAAATTAATCTACCAACTAGACGCCGATAAGCAGCAGGGTCTTTAAGCAATTCGCCCTTGTTTGAAAGCTTGCAGTCTTCCATAGGAAATTCAACCGGCTTAGCACCCAAGTACCCACTGTCCTTTAAATTTTCTAAGGCATACTTCCGCTGAGATATATAGATCCCTTTCTTGGAGCGAGCTATTTCAATGCCCAAAAAATATTTTAGATCACCAAGGTCTTCGATACGAAAACGAGTCTGGAGAAATTAGTTTAAAGCATTAATGGACTCAACATTATTTCCTATAATCAGTATATCGTCAACATAAATTAATAAGTGATGGAGCTATTTATCCAAGCACATTGTACCTGCAAAACAACTTCATACAAATATTACCCTCTTGTGTCATCGTTAGTATAGAGCAAGTATGGATCGTTCAATCCGGGGAAATCAAGGGCGTTCAATCACATAAAGCATTACAAAATCATATTGGGGGTTTGAAATTTGAATTCTATACTACTGAAAATTACGAAAATAAATCCTAAATTAAATATATACATATGATCAACATCTTTCACACAATACACATCACACAAAACTCACTTAACATGTAACAATTTCGTATAAGGTAACAATATAGCAAAATCAGCAAGTACTCAAGATTAGTATTAGTTCCAATTTAATTAGAGCCTTCATGGTTATTCTAATCATCAAAACTCCTCAATTATTTAGAACCAGCTTCGTGCATAATCCTAAACATGGTGCTAATCAGTTTAAAGACACTTCGTATAGAAATTAAACCAAGAAACACATAAGCACAATGAGTCGAATTGGAAACATGCAACAAGTATGGCGTCACCTCACCTTGCTTCAACATGTAAATTTTCAGAATTACTCTAGCCCTTAGAATTAACACAAAAACAATCAACTTCGTGTATAATTATCCCTATGTTACATTCGGCATATGAAGTTATCACTAAAGAAAATCCATGGCCTAGGCAGCCCTTAAGTGCATCACTTTTGTGCATACGAATTCAGAAAATAAACCAACACACAATCAATAACACAGGCAATTAATACTATATTATAAACCCTGCATAAGATTGAAACACATCAAGAACATAATTCGACATTCAAAAATCCAAGTAGCAAATTCGGAAATCCAAAATAGAATTATTACAACCAATTCGGCAAACACAAATCCTTATAATCTTCATAGACAAAGTATTACAAAAATACAGAAAATATAAAGCCATGAGAGAAGAGTGAATCACACTTTAGAAGAACCTTGAAGAGACTTTGGCAAGAGATGGATTCGATGGTGATGGAATGGTGCGATTGTATGGAAAATTGATGATTCGGCTATGTATTTTCTGTATGGATTTGTGGTGTTAATTGGACAGAGTTTTGGCTAGTGAAAAGTGAGAGAGAAGAGATATATTTTCTGTCCAAAAATCGGCTATATATAGAGGAACAAGAAGGAGGAGTTCGGCAACAAGGAGAAACCAAAACCGAAATGGACTTGTATTTCTTTTCTTGCTCGGCAAGGCTTTGCATTCTTGGACTTCAATTTTGATCTTGGACTTCAATCAGCCTCATTTGAATAGTGTGGACACGTCCAATAATTCTTTAGGTCCATAATATCCGATCCATGTTTCCAAAAATCCAATGGAGAGTTATTCTGATGCAACCGGGAAAGTTGTTGTTTTCCCGGCAGAATGACCTTACTCCAGTAAATCCGGTATAACTTCCTCTTCGGAGCTCCGATTGATGCGATTCCAAGTCTCAGAGAAACTAGACTCATAGAGCTTTCCAACGGCAAATGGCACATTCTCTGGTTCCAACGATGTGTCCCACAGAAATTTCAGAATTCAGGACACAGTCCCAGGAAAATCCTGGTAGTCCCTGGTGATCTTTGCTCAAATTGCCAAGTTGCAGCCATCGTTTGGGTGACTTCCCAAATTCCGATTGGTCTGAAATTTTGACACAATATACTTTAGCTTGCCAATTATATGCATACCTAATTTCATCAAATTTTGAGAACGATAGGTCAGGTTAGCACGAATCTCAGAATCACGAAAAAGACATATTTTGCACTTTTTCCTCAGATTTCTATACTTAGTCGTTTTTCTGACATATTAAGCACATTTTCTCCAAAACTCTACCAAAGCGACACTAAACTATATTATGACTCTTTCTTATTCTAAATAGACTTAACAAAGCACAAATAAGGGATAATAACATATTAATATCATCGCACATTGTGCTTGTTTCTGCACAAACTCGTAGGCCTGGTAGAGACTGGTGAATCTAGATGTGATCTCCCCCTGCGAACCTGCTAACTAAGGGGAATACCGGGCGGGCCGGTCTTCTCCTCTCCGATGCCTAAGTTAGTACAGTTGGGATGAATAGATAACTTAAGCACGTATGATAAGAAGTTGGAGAGATCAGTTACCTATTAAAGAGGGTAGTTGAGGCCCTTATATAGGTGGTCGGGCGTGAAGTCTGGTCTTACTCTTCGATGTGGGGCTGGTTTCCTTCTGTTCACACACAAAAGGACAGCTCTGGTGGCCTATTCGGCAGGCTGGCGTCCCTGGTCCCCGGGCCCCTGGTCACAAGGTAGACTGCTGGACCTCGAGTCTGGGCACTGGTGATCCTGCTCCGGGCCTCAGTCCGGCCCCGGATACACTGGCTGCGGGTCTGTTGGCTTATGTAGCCCCTCTGTGGCTACTGTCAACAAGTCCCCCAAGTTCCCGGTCAAGTGCAATCTTGAATGGGGACTTAATATGTCTCGCTCCTGTCCCGCAGACCCGCAGGGTTGCCGACCCAATGGTACCCAGTCCCTCAAGTCCGCATTGAAGACTGGGCGTGACCGGGCGTTTGGGCAGAGGAGGCGTGGTGGTGTGAGTACCTATTAATGATGACGTGCGACAGTTATGAGTATGGAATGGGGTGAAACCCGGACAAGTGCATGGGAGGACAATGTAGCGTTGAGATCCGCCATGCAATAGATATGGAGCGGGGTGAAACCCGGACGAGTGCATGGGATGATGATGTCAGAACGAGTCCCCCAAGTTCCCAAAGTAAAATAGCTGCCAACGGTGGGGCAGGCCGGGAGTAGCCCGGTGGCTTGGCCCAGCTTGTGTTGGAATAAGCGTGGGGTAACGTGCCTGTGGGGAGATTTGTTCTGTGTTAGAGAAACAATCTGCCCGGTGGGGTGGCGTGGAGATAACAAGTCTCGCCTTGGATCCCCATATTTATCACAGTTCAGTGTGATGCAGGGTTTTTAGCCTGCTGGAAAAGTTTGCATGTGTTAGATGTAAACTCTCCCGGGTTTATAAAGCCCATGTGTTTGAAGCCTTGAGTTGTTGCTAGCTTGACCCTGCCCGCAAGGGCGAAGGAAAGTGACTAAACCGGTGGAAAGCCTTGGAGCCGGTTGAATGTCACATAACCGGTGGAATGCCATGGAGCTGGTTGGATACTACATAACCGGTGGAATGCGATAGAGCCGGTTGGATACTACATAACCGGTGGAATGCCGTGGAATGCCATGGAGCCGGTTGGATGCTACATAACCGGTGGAAAGCCTTGGAGCCGGTTGGATACTACATAACCGGTGAGATACCTTGGAGCCGGTTGAATGCTACCTAACCGGTGAGATGCCATGGAGCCGGTTGAATGCTACCTAACCGGTGGTGTGCCTTGGCCCTTGGGGTAGTGGGGGGGGGGGGGGGGCGCGCTTGACGCCTCGGTTCCTGCCCCTAGGTGGGACAAGTGGCTGACATGCATTTAAGGAGGAAGCCCATCAGTCCAATCAGTTATGATGGCATGGGAAGGTTATCGATGCTGGGACGCGTGTCAGTAGGGAGCGATCTGAAATGGAGGGCCAGGATTCGCATGCGTTTGACTTGCCCCGATTGAGTATTTGGGGGGATTACAGGGGTACCTAGGGCATCGGACCCGTCTATAAAAAGGCCTCTTTTGTCTTCATTATTTCTGTTTTTGCTCTTGGCCCAGAGAGAAGAAGAGAAGGTTGGAGAGGAATCCGGCGAAAGTTCTGTGGAGGTGCCTCGCGATATCCGTGCTTCAAGCGTTCTTGTTCTTGTCTACCATTGCTCGGTGTTTTCGTAGGACTGACTTTCCTCGGTTGTGCATAGTAATCGGTAAGTCTTGCTTTCTTTGCTTCGTGTTTTTTCTTTTTGGTTGGTGTTTTGCGCCGGGGGGGGGGGGGGGGGGGGGGTGTTCTTTCGCCGACTGTGAGTCGTTTTGAGCGGGGCGTCTGCGGCAAACTTGGATAGCAGCCGCAGAGGGCACTACTCTAGCTTATTGCTGACCAGCGGTGGGGTTTTGTTTTCTTCCCCTTAGGTTAAATGGCTTCTGCAAGCTCTGATGGGGCTTCTGAATCGGTCGACAGGTGTCCCGTGGTGGACAATGAGGAGAGATTGGAGGATTGGCTCGGTTCGGATTCCCCGGAGTCCGAAGCCGCTGACCGCTCCTGGGGCGGGGTCTCGTCTTGCGGGTCTCTAGGTTCTGAGGGCATCCCGCACGGGGTGCGCTTTCCTGGCACTCCGCCCGTGAGCTACACTATCAGGAGTGGGAAAGAGGCTGTAGTGTGCGATGAACCGGAGGGTACTATGAGCCCTGCAGAGATTTCCGCCTTCCAGGAGACGTGGAATATCCCCGATGAGGTGGCGTTACGGCCGCTGAATCCCGGAGAATAAGCCTGTGATCCGGAGGCGGGTTGGGTTGCTGTTCACGGAGACCAATTTCGCCACGGGTTCTCCGTCCCACTGCCAGACTTTGTGCAGTATACTCTTAGCGCTCTGCAAGTGTCTCCCGCCCAGCTTCCCGGGAACCAGTGGAGGCAGCTGCTGAGTCTCGGTTGTCTGTACAAGCTGTCCGGGATGAGCATGCCAACGGTGAACGAGTTCCGGGCACTGTACAGACTGTCCTTCTCGAAGAAGAAAGAGTGCCGGGGTTGTCTGACCTTTAGCGCCCGACACTTCCAGCCTATCATCACCCACCTGCCTTCCTGGGTGGCAATAACTGGAGGAAGAAGGTGGTGATGGCGGGTGGGAAGTGGCAGAAAAGGAGCAGGATGTACCGGGTTCCTGGTGCCTTCCAGCCCCTTGGCGACCAATCATTCGTACTGTCCGAGTTAGAGCGGGATAGGATTATGACGATACTCGGGTGCTGGGACGATCTTGAGCGAAGCTCCTACAACTTCATACGGCGGGAGGTGTTAGAGTACTGCTGTCTTGGGCGGGATCCCGGTGCGTAGCAGGGTTTTAGTGATGGCGTTTCTGCTGACCGAGTTGATACTAACCCTTTGTTTGTTCTGCAGGTGCATCTTCCCGGACGGTCGTCAAGCCCGGTAATACACTATCCATGGACGGTGAAGACCTTGTCTCGAGGTTGAAGGAGAAAGGGGAGGCCGTTTCACGGACCTCGGTGGATGAGGAGTCTGGTCGGCTTACCGTTCATGCCGAACCGAGGGCCTTGGACATTGAGGACGACGCCTATATCCTAAGGCATGTAAAGACTCACCCCGCTGCGTCCAAGGCAGGACCCGGAAAGGGCAAGACCACCGGGGGGCCACCAAAGGTTCCTGGTGGGACGAAAAGGATTCCGCACCGACCGGGATCGGTCCCGCTTGTCACCCGGGTTTCTCGGACAGGCGCACAATCTTCTTCACCGGACGGCCTGGGTGAGAAGAGGCGGAGGATCATGGACGTCCCTCCCTCCGCGCTGGTGACGCTGACCGGCCGGTCGTCTGGTGAAAACTTGGAGAAACGGCTCAAGGTGTCCAGCGGTGCGATGAGTTCCTTTGGGGACAAGGCCGCTGCTGCCTCAAACTCTGCCGGTCAGCAGAGTAGCCCCGCTCCTGCGGAGGAACAAAGGGGAGGTCCGGAGAGTCCCTTCTTCCGGAGTCTGGCGGCAGATGTGGCTGGCCTTGGTCTGGATAGGCCTGGGGTCGCTGGAGCCTTGTCGGGGGAGAACCGCCAGAAGAGCAAGGAGTCGGTCCTCCGGGTAAGAATTGCTTGGTGTCATGGCACCGCTCATAACTTCTGTCGAGTCTCGTTACTTTTGTTGTTTGCTTAATTGGCTCCCTGTTGTTCTGTAGCTATTGTACAATCTGTACCAGCCGGACCCGAGTGAGGAGCTGTCGGAGTTGAAGAGGCAGGTGGCCGCTCTGACAGGAGCCCGTGAGCGCCTGGAAGTTGAGAAGTCCAGGGTTGAGCGGGAGAAGGTCAGGCTGGAGGAGAGGGCCAAGAAACAGGTGGCCAAGCTAGAAGACCAGGTCCGGAGCCTCGAGGAGGAGAAGGAGTAGGATGAGGAGGAGAGGGCCGAGCTAGAGGCCAAAGTGGATGAGCTCCAGGTGGGAGCTGTCACTGTGTGTGCCGCCGCTGCCGCTGCGGCTGGAGCAGAGGACCCAGAGCTTTTCCAGCGGGTTGTCCTCAAATATCACGATAGTGAGCAGTTTCTTGAGCTCCTGGAAAAGGCTAGGGAGTCGGGTATCGCCGACGCCTACGTGGAGTGGGAAGAGAAGGGGTACCTGGATACCTCTCGAATGCCGAAGGCGGGGGCCGATGACGATTCCCATGGGCAGCCGGCAGAAGAGGAGCAGCCAGAAGGGGAAGGCGGGCCTCGACCATCTGCATCCGCAAGAGAGGATGCGGTGGCTCCATCTGGGGAAGCTGGTGGGATGCCCGTTGAGGAGGGAGGCGCGGCTCCTTAAGATTTTTATTTTGCTCTCTTTTTTGTAAATCCACTGGAACGATTTTTTTTTGTATTTATACCCTTTGGATATACATTTTTGCACCGGTGGAATTTCTTGGATTTTTCTCAAATTAGTTGGCATACACATCTTAAAATGTTACGTTGGTTGAACCGTTGATATGCCAAACTAACTGCTTGAAATTTCTAGCACCTAACCCTTCACTGGGTCCGGGCGTGCTTACCAGACCTGGCCCTGCTCCGGGTCGGGATCTGCTCTCCTTTCCCCTATATACCGCTGGAGCTGACCGCTGTTAATCAAACCCTCCACCGCTGTCTTGAGGGCGAAGCAACTGTTCGTCTGATGGGTAGCTTCATCGTGGTAGGAGCAGTACTTGCCCGTTCGCGCCTGGGTAAGTTTCTCCTTTGGGTACTTGCTCCTCGGCGGTGGGGGAATGATGTTCCCGTTTTCGTGCAAGATGTCCTCGTATGAAGAGGTTAGAGTGGTGAAGACCTCTTGACGTTCTGCTAGCATGATCGCCAGGGGGCGTTCTTGCCGGTACTGCGCCGGCTTGTGCTCGCCCTGGGGTTTGTCGTGATAGGGCTTCTGCTGCTGTTGGTTTCCCCAATTTTTACCGGGTCTGCTTGGCTGGGCGCCTCGGTTCTCTCTCCGCTGGCTGGCGTTGTTTTCTCAGCCGGCCGGGGGATGCTCCTCCAGCTTTCTCTTCAACAGATGTTGCCCATACGTTTCATGATCCGCCTGAGCATGCCTGATGGCCATCGCCATTAGCTCGTCATACCCCTACGGGAGTTCCACCCGTACGGCATAGGAAAATTTTCCTAGCCGAAGCCCCTATTTGAACGTCATCTCGGCGATACCCTTGTCGAGGTTCCGAACCCCGGCCGTCGCCGTTTGCCAGCGGTTGACAAACGTCCTCAGCTCCTCGCCAGGTGCCTGTCTGCAATTGAAGAGGATGGTTGATGTCCGGGCTCCTTCGACCCGGAGGATGAAGCAGCCTACGAACCGGTCGGCCAGTTGCTCATAGAACCAGCTGAGCGCCTTGATGGAGTTTGCCGGGAGCTCATAGAACCAGCTGAGCGCCTCTCCAGACAGGGTTTCCTGGAATATGTTGTAGCACACTGCATCGGAATAGCCCTTGGCGCACGTTTGGGACCGGAAACTATCCAAATGTTGGTATGGGCAGCCGGATCCTGAGTACGTGAGCTTTAGGGATTTCTGGTTACCAGGCCTCCTTGATTCCAGAATCTGGTGCGAGAAAGGGCCCATGCGTTCATTGAATCGCGCGCCTTCCATTGGCCGCGCTGCCCTTCTCTCGTTGGCCTCCATTTGGGCCTTTAGATCCGACACAGAGTCGGTGAGTATCTGTAATGCCCGTGCGGCCGGGTCACGACTTCATCCTCGAATGAAGCGCGTGACTGTGGGGGTGCCGGCGTGCTCATTAGCAAAACCGCGCCTCCTGGGGACTCTGCCCTCTTGCGGTCGCTAGACCTTCCTCCCGATGACTGTCCCGCCTCAAGGCACTAAGGTTGGCCTAGCGCGGGTGTAATTGCCCTTGCCATAGAGGCATTGCGCTGCTGTCCTCTTTCCAGGGCAGCCACCAGGGCAGCGTTTACCGTCTCCATTTCCTCATACCGAGCATTGGATTTTGCTCTATCTCGGTCGCTCTCCGCGCGTAGGCGACCGACTTTTTCCCTCATCGCCCGTATCTCCCCCGCCATATCGTGTCGGCCGGGGCTGTACGTGGTGTCCCGGTCGCTGTCACCGAGCAGACTCTCCTCTTTGTCGCTCGGATCGTCCGAGAATGTCAGCGAAAAGCCCCGGTGCGTTGGTTGGTCGCCTTCCGCCGGGCCTTTCCCGCGCACGCTTTTGTTGTATGTCTGATGTGAGCCTAAGCTCGCATGCAATAATAACCCTACAAAATATCGTTAGTAGTATGAGCAAGTAGGGATCGTTCTAAGCCGGGGATTAAGGGTACCTGAAATATGAGAATGTTAGATAAAAACACATGTACAAATATACACAATTACACGTCAAAACGTCACAAAAGGGGGAGTGTATGGCGTCGGCAGCAAGCTGCCCTAGAACTAGGTGACACGAAAATAAAGTCCTAATTTACTATGTACAAGTGATCATCATCCCTCACACAGAACAGTTCACATAAAAAACTCTTTAACATGTAAACTCGCATTTAAGAAAAGTAAGAGACAAGCATTAACATGCTTAACTTCAAAATTAGTTCCAACTACAACTTAGTTGTAAGACCTCTCAAGTTTTAAGACCGAACTTCTGGTTATGAGCCTTAAAGTTATGTTAATCCTTCTGAGACTTAACAATTGTGCGCAATGGTCTAAATTGGAGACAAGAAAAATAAGTAAGGTTGTCAATCATCTTATTTTAACATGCAAGTATCTAAAGTATTAAACCCTAAGTGAGCAACACAAATTCAAGCAACCTTCTGAGTATAGCAAGTTTGTAATTACTCTAGCCGATTAAACCTAGCACCTAGATCAATGTTCAAGACAACACTAAGTTCCGATTTTCATGCCCAATCCTTAGATACTAACCAATTTTAAACTTAAAACATGCAAAATACCACTGCCCTAATTATTCATACATACGAATTTTCAAGTTAAAATCACAAAACTTTAACATAAACATCAACAAATTGGTTCATACAAAAGTTTAGCAAAACCAAGAATCGAAACAAGTTCTTACAAGAAAACCAAACAAAATTAAATACAAAAGCCATAGGGGGAATGGATCACACTTTTAGAACCTTGAAGACTCCTCAAGACGTGACTAAGGTGCTCGGCTGCTGCTTGGTTCGGCAGAAACTGGAATACGGCAGAAGACAAGGTGGAGAGTTCGGCAGTTTGGTGGTGGTGGTGATGGAATTTTGGCTAAGTATTTGGGTAGTGGTGCTTAAGAAACTTGGTAGAGCTTTGGATAGTATTTTTTGCTTGAGATGAGATCCATTTTTCTGTGTAAAAGGTGGCTATATATAGAGAAATACCTAGGCATTGTCGGCCACAACAAGGGAAGAGAGAAATCTTTTCCTAGTTGGTTTATGTTTCCTTGTTGAATAATTATTGCATTCTTGGACTTCTTTTTCTGAATTTTCTTCAAGGCTTGGGCTTCATATCTTCATGGACTTCAAATGTGGGCTTGATGTCTTCATTTAGCAGCCTTGGTCCATCGAAAAATACCCGGCACGCCAAGAATGCAGATCGGCAGCAACATGCTTGCCGATCGGCAAGCAATCCTAGCTCGGCTAGGAAATCGTCGTTTCTTCATGCTTTCCTCCATTGCCATGGCTTGGTGTCTTCCTCTATCCATCAATAAGCTTGGACAATCTTCACATATGCAATGATACACCAAAAAGTCCATCGAAAATAGAAATCAAGGATAGGAGGCAGAAACTTTCTGGAATCGGCTGGAATGACCTTGCTTCAGTAAATCCGGCATATCTCCCTTCTCGGAGCTCCGATTGATGCGATTCCAAGTCTCAGAGAAACTAAACACATATAGCTATCTCCATTAAAAAACAGTTTGTGACTCAATCTTAGATAAATAAGGGTTAAACAAAGCATAAACGAGGGCAAATACATATTAAAACCGTCGCACATTGTGCTCCTATCAATGCCCCCGGCGTGCTGCTCGACCTCCCATAGCTGCCGTCTTGCTGGTTGCCCTGGTCGCCGCGCTGCTCCCGTACAACGACTGGGGAGGAGATGAGCACTTGCTCTGGTGCAACCCGCTGTCCTTCCGTTGCATTTCTTTCCTGGCCCGTTTCTGAGCTTTCTGCCATTTGGTGATGCTTACGTGACTTTTGTACAAGTTTCCCACAGACGGCGCCAATTGTTTCTGCACAAACCCGTAGGCCTGATAGAGACTGGTGAATCTAGATGTGATCTCCCCCTGTGAACCTGCTAACTAAGGGGAATACCAGGCGGGCCGGTCTTCTCCTCTCTGATGCCTAAGTTAGTACAGTTGGGATGAATAGATAACTTAAGCACGTATGATAAGCAGTTGGAGAGATCAATTACCTATTAAAGAGGGTAGTTGAGGCCCTTATATAGGTGGTCGGGTGTGAGGTCTGGTCTTACTCTTCGATGTGGGACTGGTTTCCTTCTGTTCGCACACAAAAGGACAGCTCTGGTGGCCTGTTCGGCAGGCTGGCGTCCCCGGTCCCCTTGCCCCTAGTCACAAGGTAGACTGCTGGACCTCGGGTCCGGGCACTGGTGATCCTGCTCCGGGCCTCAGTCCGGCCCCGGATGCACTGGCTGCGGGTCTGTGGGTTTATGTAGCCCCTCTGTGGCTACTGTCAACAGTGCTCCTATCAACTACCCGACACTTATCCTTTGCTAGTCCCTAGCAAACTAAATACAAGACTCTACTGAAACTACTACTGCCTCTAAATGATTGTCTCAGGATCTTTAAAACACATAGCTTTCAAGTTAAGCATTCTAATGTAAGCACAAAAATTCTAAGCGTCATAGATAGTAATCATGATATGAATAAGTCAGAAGTGAGAAAAATAAGCATGTAATCATGTCGAGTTAATTCAATCATTCTCACTAGGCATACTCTCTTCTTTTCACACATGATTATGGCAATATTCACTCAAGGTATATGCAAGAGAACAGATTGTTAGGCAACAAATAGCTTGCATATTTCATCAAATAAAAGCACTTTGTGAATAGTATTTTCTGGAAAATCTCATGTAACAATTATGTGCACGAATGGACCAAAACCATATGCTTACTCTTGAGAAAGTCTCCACAATCAAAGTTTACCAATCTTAAGAATCATGAAAAGATCAAAATAAAGGTGATGATGGGGTTAGGCATAAGGAATACGAATTTAGAATAGTGGTGATAACAATGTCACCAAGACTTAGCAAAGCTCAATACTCCTTATGACTTCAATTCGAGGGCCAAATTTCATCATGTTGGACCCAAACTTCATTCTTTTATTTCTCAAAACATAGTGAACAAGGACAAAGGTCAAATATAACAATAATAGACCTTCACTTATCAAACAATCTCCAAATCCACAACAAGAACTCAATCCATGTATTTTTTCTTTTTCTTGTTGCTTGCCGAAACCTTTTCTTTATTTTTCTTTGTTTCGGATCGAATTTTATTTTATTTTTCTGTCCGATTTATTTTCTTTTTGTAATTTGTTTCGGCAACAAATATTTCTTTTTATAATTTGGATTGGCTCACCCCACACTTGCTTCAAATCATCACATCAACTCACAATTCCACAATAAAATTCAGCTTTACCAAGTCTTGATAACAAGGGAAAGGGTGAAACTATTCTGAGTTCAAGGAATGTGTTTCATGGTGATGAAAGAAAATGGCTAAATATAGGCTCAATGGGGTTAAAACTAAGGAGTCCCACGACGGGCACAAATCAGGCACATGCTTTATTTGGCTTTGGTGGTAATCCTAACAAGTTCTTTTCAATCATATTCAAAATCATGGCACGTTATGAGTAATAGTCTCAAAATTCAACAAGAGCAAGTTCTAGCATTCTAGAGTCCATCAAAAAGCTATAGCACATAGTCATTGATTATGCAAAGAACAATAAGATTTGAAAAATTTCTGCTCATTTATAATAACTCATGAAGAAAGCATATAGGCTCTAAAACTCACATAGGATGTTATGGAATAAAATCAACTCAAACAAGCATGCTTCTCATATATCAATCAAAATCTCACAAATTCATACCAATCATAATATCCATGAAACTTACAATTTAAATCTTATGATCATGCAAAACCATCATCTATGCATTTAAAGATATAATCATCATAGACTTTAGGGGCATCCTAAGACTCAAACAAAACAAAACAAACGAATTTTTTTTTTTATTATTAATATTTTTTTTTTCGATTTTGTATTTTCTTTTTCTTTTATGACTCGAAACAAAGTCTCAAAACAAAAACAAATATGTGAAACATGTATTCCCTACCCCACACTTAGAAAATTACATTGTCCTCAATGTAAACCAGAAATTATGTTGTAATTTCTAAGCATATGATAAATCACATAAGTTCCACATTTATACAATCCAACCAAAAAGAGTTTAGGGATTTAGAAAATTCAAACTCTCGTTGATGGCTCCTTCACAATTTTGGTCGAAATGGGTTGCCTCCCATGTAGTGCTTAGTAGTTTATAGTCCATTAGCCTAGACTCTTCTTCTCCATGTTCATGCCGATCTTGGTGGATCCTCAACGTCAATTTCCTCAAGTTGCTCTTCAAAAGGCTCATAATAAGGCTTAAGTCGATGACCATTCACCATAAAAATTTTACCTGAAACTTCGCTTTTGATTTCTATAGCACCATGAGCAAACACGTTAGTAACACTATAAGGGCCAACCCAACGTGACCTTAATTTTTCTGGAAATAATCTAAGACGAGAATGATATAACAAAACTTTTTGGCCAATTAGAAACGTCTTTCTTCCTAGCTTCTTGTCGTGGTATATCCTCGTCTTCTCCTTTTAAATCCAAGACGCATCAAATGCATCATTCCTGATTTCTTCAAGCTCTCCAATCTGCAATTTTCGGTGAATACCTGCAGCATCAATATTCATGTTAAATTCTTTTACCACCCACCATGCCTTGTGTTCCAATTCCACCGGGAGATGGCATGCTTTGCCGTAGATAAGCCTAAAGGGAGACATCCCTATAGGCGTCTTGTAGGCAGTCCTATATGCCCACAAAGCATCCTCAAGTCTATCGCTCCAATCCTTCCTTGTTGGACCAACAGTTTTCTCCAATATCCGCTTGATCTCCCTATTCGATACCTCAGCCATTCCACTTGTCTGAGGGTGATATGGCGTTGACACCTTGTGAGTGACTCCATATTTCCTGAGTAAAGCCTCTATAGTTCTGTTGCAAAAGTGAGAACCTCCATCGCTTATAAGCACACGTGGTACTCCAAACCTAGAAAATATGTTAGTTCTCAAAAATCCTGCAACAACTTTAGAATCATTAGTCCTTGTGGCTTTTGCCTCCACCCACTTAGAAACATAATCAACTGCCAATAAGATATAAAGAAAGCATTTGGATGATGGAAAAGGTCCCATAAAATCAATACCCCAAAGATCAAATATTTCAACAACAATTATGGGGGACAGAGGCATTTGATCTTTAGATCCGATGTTACCTGTTCTTTGGCATCTATCACATGTCATACAAAATGTATAAGAATCTTTGAAAAATGTGGGCCAAAAGAATCCACAATCCAATACCTTAAGGGCAGTTCGCCTAGGCCCAAAATGGCCTCCACACGCCTCAGAATGACAAAGAGCAAGGATCGGCCTATGCTCTTCTTCTGGGACACAACGTCGAATAATTTGATCACTACAATGCTTCCATAGATATGGATCATCCCAAATGTAGTACCATGACATCTTTTTAATCTGTATCTTGGTATCCTGCGAAGTATTACTTGGAAAAGTCTTAGTAACTAAATAATTCACAATATCAGCATACCAAGGTGCGTGTGTCTCCAAACGAAAAAGTTGTTCATCCGGAAAAGATTCTTGCAAAGGCAACGTCTCTTCCTCTTGCACAATTCTACTCAAATGATCCGCTACAACGTTTTCGCTTCCCTTCTTGTCCTTAATTTCGATGTCAAACTCTTGGAGTAAGAGAATCCATCGAATCAAAGGTGGCTTGGCGTTTTCTTTTTCATCAAATACCTAAGGGCTGCATGATCAGAATAAACAATCACTTTAGAATTCAATAGATATGCATGAAATTTTTCTAAAGCAAAGATAACAGCCAATAGTTCTTTTTTTGCGGTGGAATAATGCAATTGAGCATCATTCAAGGTCCTAGAGGCATAGTAAATTGCATTCGGCCTCTTGTCTTTTCGTTGACCAAGAACTGCTCCAACGGCATAGTCTGATGCATCACACATTAGCTCAAATGGAAGACTCCAATCTGGTGGTACCATTATAGGGGCCGACGTCAATAGAGTCTTCAACCTGCCAAAAGCTGCTTAACACTCTTCACTCCTTACAAACGGAACATCAAAAGAGAACACAAGGGTTTTTCTACCAAGGAGAAAACCTTGATAAACCTCCTATAGAAACCTGCATGGCCAAGAAACGAACGTACCTCCCTCACAGTTGTGGGAGAGGGTAAGTGATGCATAATATCAATATTAGCTTTATCAACCTCTATTCCTTTTGCAGAAATTATGTGACCTAAAACTATTCCTTGATTAACCATAAAATGACATTTTTCCCAATTTAAAACAAGGTTAGTTTCAACACATCTCACCAAGATTAACTCTAAATTTTCTAAACATGCATCAAAGTCTTTTCCATATATGCTAAATTCATTCATAAAGACTTCAATGATATTTTCGATATAATCAGAGAAAATAGAGTACATACAACGTTGGAACGTACCTGGTGCGTTGCATAAACCAAAAGGCATACGTCGATAAGCAAACGTACCAAAAGAACATGTGAACGTTGTCTTTTCTTGGTCATCCGGATGAATACAAATCTGATTGTACCCGCTATACCCATCCAAAAAGCAATAGAACTCGTGACCAGCTAGTCTCTCAAGCATCTGATCCATGAAAGACAAAGGCATGTGATCTTTTCTTGTAGTTGCATTCAACTTTCTGTAGCCAATACACATCCTATGACCTGTGACCAATCTCTGAGGCACAAGCTCATTCTTCTCATTCTTTACCATAGTAACTCCACTCTTCTTGGGCACAACTTGAACAGGTGAAATCCATTGGCTATCCGAGATAGGATATATGACGCCAAAATCTAACAATTTGATTACCTCGTCCTTCACAATCTTCATCATTGGTGGGTGAAGTCGTCTTTTGATGAGTCGCCGAAGCGAGCATCAAGCAATAATAACCCTACAAAATATCGTTAGTAGTATAAGCAAGTAGGGATCGTTCTAGGCCGGGGATTAAGGGTACCTGAAATATGAGATTGTTAGACAAAAACATATACACAAATATACAAATGTCACAATTGGGGGAATGAGTATGGATCGGCAACTTATTGCCTTCTAATGCTAGACACGAAAATAAAAGCTGAAAATAAATTCTAGACTACTATTTACAAGTTTGATCACCATCTCTTACGCATCACATAGCACAAAACACACAATTCACACACAAGAATTCATGCAAGACTCGGCAATATAGTTCAAGTTTCTTAAACTCTATTCAATTCCAATTTCAATTAGAGCCTCAACGGTCATCTAATCACTAGACTTACTTACGTATTTTAGAAAACACTCAACGTCGAATCCTAAAATTATACTAATCATGTTTGAAAACACTCAACGTCGAAGACAAACACAAAGAGTAATTAATCACAAAAGTCTATAAATTGGAGACATATCTTTAGGTATGGCGTCACTCATCCTATCAACATGCAAGTTTTATGAATTAAATAACCTTGATTTTAACAACCTAGAATTCAGTTCGATCGTTGCCTAACTCAATCCCAAATTATTAAGTTGAATGAAATCGCAACCTACACAAGTGCTAAGGCCCTAGCATCATGTAAACATTGATTTTTTATGCACAAATTCATGAAACTAATCGAATAAAAACTAAAAATACATGAACATGCTACTGCCCTAATCTAACATACGAATTCAAGCATGCAATTGTTTGCAAAATTCATCACATAAATTCCAACAAAAATCGCAATTCATGTTCATCATACAATACCAAACGAAAACAAAGTATTTTAATAACAACAAATGTGACTAAACCAAGAATAAAAATACAAGTCATAGGGATGGATCACACTTTAGAAACCTTAGAGAGCTTCGTCTTGGTGTGGTGAATGAGGCTCGGCAGTGGCTGAGTTAGGGTGTGGAATCGGTGGTGAATGGTGGTGGAATCGGTGGACTTGTGTTTTTAGGGTTTCGGTTTAGAACTTTGGTAAAGAGTTTGATAGAGTTTCGGCTAGTGTCTTGCAAGAGAAGAGATGATTTTTAGAATGAAAAAGTGAGGCTTTAGATAGATGGTGTGAGCCGAAGCTCACATGCAATAATAAACCCTACAAAATATCGTTAGTAGTATAGAATAAGTAGGGATCGTTCTAGCCGGGGATTAAGGGTACCTGAAATATGAGAATGTTAACAAAAATATTCACAAACATATATGCACACAATTGTCACACTTATATACATATATACATATTCACACACGAAATTATGGGGGATAAAAGGCTTGGCAGCAAGGGCTGCCTCTATATCTAAGACACGAAAATAAAAAGAAAACAAAACCTAAACTACTATATACAAGTGATCATCATCTCTCACACAAAACAGTTCACACAAAAGACTCTTTAACACATAGATTCGCATGCAAGAAAGTAAGAATCAAGTATTTAGCATGTTCAAGACCTAAATTAGTTTCGACACAACTAGAGCCTCCAACGGTTTTCCAATTGTTAGACTTCTTAATTTCTTAGAAACTACTCCAACGTATGACTTCTAAGGTGATGCTAATCCGGTTTTACGCGTTTTAACATTTAAGCATGTGAGTCTAAATCGAAGACATGTAAACAAGCAAGGTTGTCAATCATCTTATTTAACATGCAAGTAATCTAAGGTTTTTACCCTATGTGAGCAACACAAAACAAACTACTCCAACGTATGACTTATTCGTATTACTCGGTTAAATGAAACCTAACATCTAGATTTACATGCTTCCAGCCAATACTAATGCTTCGGTTTATAAGGCACACTCATAGATTACTAACCAAATTAAATCCTAAACATGCTTCTAATACCACTGCCCTAATTATCCAACATACAAAATCCATAAGTTAAATTTCAGAAAAACCATGCATAACATACAATATTCGGTTCATACAAAGTTTCAAGAAAAACCAAGAATTGAAACAAGTTCTCACAAGACAACCAAACAAAACTAAATACAAAAGCCATAGGGTGAGTGGATCACACTTTAAGAACCTTTGAAGACTCCTCAAACATGACAAAGTGAGGCTCGGCTGCTGCTCCTTGGTGCTCGGCAAGAACAGGAATCGGCAGAAACCAAGGTGAAGGGTACGGCAATTTGGTAGTGGTGGTGATGGGGTTTTGGCTAGGTATTTAGGTGTTGGTGCTTGAGAGACTTGGTAGAGCTTTAGGCTAGTGTTCTATGCTTGAGATGAGATGATTTTATTCTGAAATTCGTTGGCCTTTATATAGGAGAGGGGTGCCGGCTGCCCTAGATGCTCAAGGAAGTCAGAAAACCAAGTGGATTAAGGAATTGAAACCTTCCTTTTCAAAGTCTAATTAGGTTTTCTTTTTCTGATTTTTCTTCAAGGCTTGGGCTTCACATCTTCATGGACTTCTTGCATAGCATTTGGACTTCATTGGATTACATTTGATCCACCTAAAATTGTCCAAAACTCGCCGGCACACACTGCCGGCAGCATAGCAGCCGATTGGCAAGCAATCCTAGCTCGACTAGGATTGCTACTTTTCTTCAATTTTTCCTTCAATGCTCGGCATGGTGTCATCCTCTTTCCTTTCTTAAGCTTAGACCATCTTCACATATGCATTTGTACACCATTTGGTCCATCAAAAACAGAAAACACAAAAAGGGGGCAGTAGGTTCCTGGAATCGGCAGATTTGACCTTGTTGCAGTAATTCCAACATATCTCCACGCTCGGAGCTCCGATTGATGCGATTCCAAGTCTCAGATAAACTAGACACATATGTCCATCTCCCCATAAAACAGTTCGATCAAAATCCTTGTGAGTCGACGGGAATGATTTTTCGAAGTTTGATCAAAGTCCCAGGAAAATCCTGGAAGTCCCTAGATTGGAATGCTCGGACTGCCGTTTTGTAGCCAACTTTTGGGTGACTTCCCGAACTCCAATTGATCTGAAATTTTAACAAAACATTCCTCAGCATATGAATATTAAGCACACCAAATTTCATAGAATTCGGACAAGGATAGATCATATTTTTACTCATCTCAAAATCGCGAAAAAGACATATTTTACACTATTTTCCAGATTTCTCAAACTTAGTCATTTTTCGGATTCTTAACCATTTTTCACCAAATTCAACCAAATTAACACTCAACTATATTATGACTCAATCTTAGACAAATAAGGGTTAAACAAAGCATAAACGAGGGCATAAGCATATAATATCGTCGCACATTGTGCTCCTATCAATAGAGGAGAGGGGGTGCCGGCAGCCCTAGATACTAAAGGAAATCAGAAAAACCAAGTGGAATAAGGATTTGAAGCCTTCCTTTCATAGTTCAATTAGGTTTTCTTTTTCTGAATTTTTCTTCAAGGCTTGGGCTTCACATCTTCATAGACTTCTTGTATAATCATTGGACTTCAATTGATAGGTCTTGATCCACCAAAAATGCCTTCATTGCCGGCAGCTTCAACATGGCACAAATCTGCCTCTTTTGACAGCTTCTCCTAGTTTGACTAGGAGAACTTCTTTCTTCAAATTCTTCTTCAGTGCACGGCTTGGTGTCATCCTCCTTCCTTCTTTAAGCTTCGATTATCTTCACAAATGCATTTGTACATCATATGGTCCATCGAAAAGCAGCAATTGTGAAAAGGAGGTAATAGCTTCCTGGAATCGGCAGAAAAGACCTTGCTGCAGTAACTCCGGCATATCTCCATCCTCGGAGCTCCGATTGATGCGATTCCAAGTCTCTGATAAACTAGATACATATAGCCATCTCCCCATAAAATATCTCGATCAAATTCCTTGTGATTCATCGGGAATGATTTTTCGAAGTTGGATCAAAGTCCCAGGAAAATCCTGGAAGCCCCTGGATTGGTTTGCTCGAACTGCCGTTTTGCAGCCATCTTTTGGGTGACTTCCCGAACTCCTAATTGATCTGAAATTTTAACACAACATTCCTTAGTATATGTATATTAGGCACACCAAATTTCACTAAATTCGGACAAGGATAGATCGCACTTTTGCTCATCTCAAAATCACGAAAAAGACATATTTTGCATTATTTTCCAGATTTCTCAGACTTAGTCATTTTTCGGATTCTTAACCACTTTTCGCCAAACTCTACCAAATTAACACTAAACTAAATTATGACTCTATCTTAGACAAATAAGGGTTAAACAAAGCATGAACGAGGGCATAAGCATATAATATTGTCGCACATTGTGCTCCTATCATCTTTGGCCTTCTCTTGTCGGTTTGGCATCTTCCTCCAACAAGATTCTATGAACACAAGTTGTAGGGCTTATTCCCTTGATGTCCGCCAACGTCCAACCTATGACGGTTTTGTTTCTTTTAAGCACATTGATCAATCTATTTTCTTGTTGCTCGCTCAGCTTTGATGACACAATCACTGGTAAAGTATCATCGTCTCCAAGATATGCGTACTTCAGATTATCAGGTAGAGCCATAAGCTCTAATTTTGGGGCCTGTTCCACAGATGGTAACAATTTATTAGTGGTAATTGGAATTGACGTGAAATGATGAACCCTTAAACGAGGGGCTGCCTCTAGCTCGGCAACAATGTTTGTCATGCTCGGCTCAAGTTCAAGCCGAGCCTCTTCTTTCACAATCGTCTCCTCCTCTTTTTGGTTGTCAATTTCGGCCCCCATCTCAATAGCTAATTGCTATTGATCCATAGTTTCTGATAAAACATGTGCAAAAGAATCAACTACATCAATAGCATAGCAAGGTTTTAAATCAGAAACCAGATACCTCATAGCTTCAAACACGTTGAAGCTAATAACTTCACCATCAAACTCCATGGTGAGGTTGCCTTCCGCAACATCTATCTTTGTTCTTGCGGTTCTCATAAATGGTCGCCCCAAAAGCAATTGGGTTGAATTGTGAAGCGATTCCTCCATGTGAAGCACATAAAAATCTGCAGGAAATATTAGATTATTAACCTGCACAAGAACATCCTCAACATATCCCTCAGGATACTTGTTAGATCTGTCAGCTAATTGTATAATCACATTGTCTCTCTTCAATTCTCCTAGACCTAGAGACTTATAAACATTATAAGGCATCACATTAATTGACGCCCCTAAGTCTAGCAAAACATTAGAGAAACAACATTGACCAATAATACACGGAATTGTAAAACTGCCAGGATCTTTCATTTTGGGAGGTAGCTTTCTTTGTATGACGGCAGAAACCGTCTCACTCATCTTTACAACTTGCTCCTCTCGTGTATGCCTCCTTGTTGCGCAAAGCTCTTTCAGAAATTTGGCATACTTCGGAATTTGTTTGATGCACTCAAGCAATGGAATATTCACCTCCACACATCTAAAAATATCTAGCACTTCCTCATCCGATTTCTCATTCTTTGATTTAGCAAATCTAGATGGAAAAGGTAAACACGAAGATTGGTTAGTATTAACTAAACCACTTGAGTTAGATTTATTTACCTTTTGTGCTTCTGAGGTGGCGGGATCTTTCTCCAAATCCCTTTTCTTCATCAAATCGAGCTCCTCTTGCTCGGTCCTTGCTTGGCCAAATTATTGGCGTCGGCCTCCTTGCCGTGAGCAGCCTCATCGTCGTTCTCTTCATGCACAATCACAGCCTCATATTTCCTTGTCACTTTTGGCCCCTCCAAGACCTTACCACTCCTTGTCGTGATAGACTTTGCTTGCTCATTTTTGGGGTTTGGAATCACTCCTCCAGGTAGCCTACCTTGCTCTTGGATCTGCCCCATAAAATCTACAACCTTTCCCATCTGATTCTTCAACTTAGAAATATCCTTTGTGTTGGAGGTTGTAGATTGCAACAAAGTGTGAGTTGCATCATTCAAAGATTTCAACATAGCATCATAGTTAGGATTCGATGATACATGAGCATTATTGTTGTAGAATTGTTGCTGAGGTCTTGCAAATCCTTGAAATTTCCCTTGAGGTCTTAGTTGATAAGCCACACCTCCTTGGTTTGCTTGTGGTGGAGCCAACGGTTGAGGATTCTGAACATTGTTGTTGTTGGCCCAACAAAAATTAGGGTGATCGTTGAACCTTGGGTTGAAATTCCCAAACCGCTGCCCTCCTTGTTGTTGAGGAAAGCCTAATGCATTGGTTTCCTCAAAGTGCTCATCCGCTCCTAGTTGAGGACACAAATCAGTTGCGATTCCAAGTCTCAGATAAACTAGACACATATAGCCATCTTCCCATAAAATATCTCGATCAAATTTCTTGTAACATGGCATCATTCGTATGAAGGGTTAAGGCTAAGGCCAACAAATGCGGCTTCTCCCTACATATTACACTTTAGAAACTACAATAAACTCAAGCATACATAAAACTATCAACTTCCTAGAAATTTATCTAAGTGTTACAAACAATCACACACAGATAATATATCACATACTCGGCAACTCATAAAAACCAAAAACCGAAATTGAAAAATACCTAATTACTATTACATTTCCGAAAAACCTATTATACATATCTCAAAACTAAGGAAAAATTATACACATCCAAAAATTGATACAAAGTTACAAAGTAACACTTCATGAATCGAAACTTTTTAAATTCCCTGGCAACGGCGCCAAAAATTGATGGAGCAATTTATCCAAGCACATTGTACCTGCAAAACAACTTAATACAAATATTACCCTCTTGTGTCATCGTTAGTATAAAGCCAGTAGGGATCGTTCAATCCGAGAAAAGCAAGGGCGTTCAATCACATAAAGCATTACAAAATCATATTGGGGGTTTGAAATTTGAATTCTATACTACTGAAAATTAAGAAAATAAATCCTAAATTAAATATATACATATGATCAACATCTTTCACACAATACACATCACACAAAACTCATTTAACATGTAACAATTTCGTACAATATAACAATATAGCAAAATCAGCAAGTACTCAAGATTAGTATTAGTTCCAATTTTAATTAGAGCCTTCGTGGTTATTCTAATCATCAAAACTCCTCAATTATTTAAAACCAGCTTCGTGCATAATCCTAAACATGGTGCTAATCAATTTAAAGACACTTCGCGTAGAAATTAAACCAAGAAACACATAAGCACAATGAGTCGAATTGGAAACATGCAACAAGTATGGCGTCACCTCACCTTACTTCAATATGTAAATTTTCAGAATTACTCTAGCCCTTAGAATTAACACAAAAACAATCAACTTCGTGTATAATTATCCTTATGTTACATTCGGCATATGAAGTTATCACTAAAGAAAAGTCATGGCCTTGGCAGCCCTTAACTGCATCACTTTTGTGCATACGAATTCAGAAAATAAACCAACACACAATCAAGAACACATGCAATTAATACTATATCATAAACCCTGCATAAGATTGAAACACATCAAGAACATAATTCGGCATTCAAAAATCCAAGTAGCAAATTCGAAATTCCAAACTAGAATTATTACAACCAATTCGGCAAACACAAATCCTTATAATCTTCATAGATAAAGTATTACATAAATACAGAAAATATAAAGCCATGAGAGAAGAGTGAATCACACTTTAGAAGAACCTTGAAGAGACTTCGGCAAGAGATGGATTCGATGGTGTTTCTGCTAGAATCCGGGAGGACTCACAGAAGCACAATAATAAAGCTATAAATAGACACGGGCAAGTATAGTGGTTCACCGTGCCATCGGAGGGCACGGCTACGTCCACTTGGAATATAGTATGATCGGCCAATAAGCCATCGGGTGGTTACAAGCCAAGGGTGACAAGTATCCAATTATCTCATATCTAAGGGGGGAGCCTTCTATTTATAAGGAAGGAAGGCTCACTCCTTTACAATGTTTCCAATGTGGGATGCAAACCCACTTTTCCTACTCACGAAGCTATTTCAGGAGCCCGGTGGCACGGCTTCCGAGTGCGGCACCGGTGATCTCTGACATTGGGGATGTAACCGGGGTGACGGCTAACCCGACGTGTGCCGGAAGTAGGGCGTATCAGGCCAGTTGCACGGTCCACGAGGTCGCCGAGTATGCTTGGCGGTGCACCATATATGTCCCCAACAGATGGTGATGGAATGGTGCGATTGTATGGAAAATTGATGGTTCGGCTATATATTTTCGGTATGGATTTGTGGTGTTAATTGGACAGAGTTTTGGCTAGTGAAAAGTGAGAGAGAAGAGATATATTTTCTGTCCAAGAATCGGCTATATATAGAGGAACAAGAAGGAGGAGTTCGGTAACAAGGAGAAACCAAAACCGAAATGGACTTGTATTTCTTTTCTTGCTCGGCAAGGCTTTGCATTCTTGGACTTCAATCAGCCTCATTTGAATAGCGTGAACACGTCCAATAAGTCTTTAGGTCCATAATATCCGATCCATGTTTCCAAAAATCCAATGGAGAGTTATTCTGATGCAACCGGAAAAGTTGTTGTTTTCCCGGCAGAATGACCTTACTCCAGTAAATCCGGCATAACTTCCTCCTCGGAGCTCCGATTGATGCGATTCTACGTCCCAGAGAAACTAGACTCATAGAGCTTTCCAACGGCATATGGCATGTTCTCTGGTTCCAAGCGATGTGTCCCACAGAAATTTCGGAAGTCAGGATACAGTCCCAGGAAAATTCTGGTAGTCCCTGGTGATCTTTGCTCAAACTGCCAAGTTGCAGCCATCGATTGGGTGACTTTCCAAACTCCGATTGATCTGAAATTTTGGATACAATACACTTTAGCTTACCAATTATATGCATACCAAATTTCATCAAATTTGGAAAATGATAGGTCAGTTTAGCACGAATCTCAGAATCACGAAAAAGACATATTTTGCACTTTTTCCTCAGATTTCTATACTTAGTCGTTTTTCTGACATTTAAGCACATTTTCTCCAAAACTCTACCAAAGCGACACTAAACTATATTATGACTCTATCACATTCTAAATAAACTTAACAAAGCACAAATAAGGGATAATAACATATTAATATCGTCACACATTGTGCTCCTATCAATAAGACAGTGAGAGATGAACCATCTTTCCAAACAAACAAAGAGTAATCAGCTTTGGACTGAGAGAAACCAGTAGCAAGAACAGCCTCTGTAAATTTAGAAAACCACTGTCGGGAGGCTTGTTTAAGTCCATATAACGACTTATGAAGGCGACACCCAAGGTTCTCCCCCTGGCCCCGAAGACCAGGAGGAGGAGACACATAGTTTTCTTCCAATAAATCGCCATTCAAGAGAGCATTATTGACATCTAACTGATGCAAAGACCAATTTTGACCAACAACAATAGCAAGAAGGAAACGCACAATTGTCATTTTAGTAGTGGGAGAAAAAGTATCGTGATAATCAATACCTACAGCTTGAGTAAAGCCTCGAGCAACAAGGCGAGCCTTATATTGCTCAACATAACAATCTGTTTTCCTTTTGATTCGATACACCCATTTACAGCTGATCGGGCGTTTACCTGGAGGTAAGGAAACAAGACTCCATGTCTGATTATCGATAAGAGCCTGAAGCTCAAAATCCATGGCTTCCTGCCACTTGGGATCAGAAGCAGCAATTTCATAAGATGTCGGTTCCTCATCCCGACTCAGGTTCGCAATATAAGCAAGATGGGGAGCAGAATACCAGTGATAGGAGATAGAGTGACAGAGAGGATACCTCGACCCTGGTGCAGGACTTGGCGAGACGGATGAGAATTGGTGTGGAGGCAGCATCACTTGCGAGCATACGTAGTCCTTGAGACGGACATTGGCTTCTCGAGGTCGTTGTGAACGACGGAGGGGCTGGGCAGGAACAAGGGGATCGGGATTTTGTTGGATAGGGTGATCGGGTTGTGGGTTTGGAGCAGAAGTAGGGAGAGGCGGCGCTTGAGTAGATGACGATGTCGTCGTTGCCGACTCAGACGACGGCGCCTGCGGGACAGGAATGGACAACACCGGCGATGCGGGGTTGGGCGACGACACCGGCGGCACGGGGTCAGGTGATGGCGTCGGCCGATGGTGTCGGCGGCGCTGGGTCAGCCAATGGCGCCGATGAGGCTGGATCAGCCGGGGATGCTGAGGAAGGGAAGCGGAGAGAAATAGGAGAGGAGGCTTGCTCTTCATAAGAAAAATCGTGAGACAAGGGAAGAGAATTGGAGTGGGCTAGTACTGATGGGCCAATGAGGCCTGGAGAGTTAGAAAAATTATTTTCCAGAAAAATGACATCTCTTCTAGTAAATATTTTCTTGGTCTCCAAATTAAAAAGCTTGTAAGCCTTCTGTCCCAGTGGGTAACCTAGAAAAATATATTTGATGGCACGAGAAGAAAACTTGGAAGATGGATGTACAGAAGTTGCAAAAGCGATGCAACCAAAAACTCTCATATGAGAAAAATCAGGAACTTTGTTGTAAAGAATTTCGAGTGGTGATTTCTTGTTAAGTAAAAGGGTAGGAAGACGATTAATTGTATAGGCAGCGGTAATGACACATTCCCCCCAAAATTTTAGAGATAGTTGATATTGGAAACGAAGACCTCTAGCCACCTCAAGAAGATGTCGATGTTTCCGTTCAACAACACCGTTTTGTTGTGGTGTGTAGACACAAGAGCGTTGGAAAATAACTCCTTGTTCAAGAAAAAAAAAATTTAGTGAAAGAAATTCAGCCCCATTATCAGAACGAAGTTGTTGAACCTTTGCATGGAATTGGGTATCAACATATTGGAAAAATTGACGAAGTAAAGGTTGTGTCTCACTTTTATGACGCATAAAATAACCCAAGTAAAACGAGAGAAATCATCCACAATTGTTAAAAAAATAATGAGCACCAGAAAGAGAAGGGTTTTATAACGACCTCAAATATCACAATGAATAAGAGAAAAACACTTGGAAGTTTTTATTAAACTAGAAGGAAAAGGTTGACGAGTTTGTTTCGCCAATGGACAAACATCACACTGATGACTAGAGTCGAAATTGAAATTAAGCGAATTATTAGCTAAAAATTGTAAACGGACTGAGGAAGGGTGGCCAAGGCGTCGATGCCAAAGCTCAGAAGAGATAACCAGGTTGCAAGCAAATTTGGAATAAGGAGAAGTTGAAGCCAATGCCACCAGGTAAAAAAGGTCACCACGTCGCTTACCAACACCAATCATCGTCCTCGTAACCAAGTCTTGTAAAATACACCAAGACGGAAAAAATGTGACTGAACAATGTAAATCATCGGCTGTTTTTCCAACAGACATTAAATCAACTTTAAAACTTGGCACGCAAAGAACATTATCCAATTGAAAAGAGTCATTGAAGCGATTTGAGCCAGTCATAGTGATGCATGCTTTTTCTCCACTAGGTAAAGAGACTGATGTGTGCCTAAGCACGCACAAATAATAACCCTACAAAATATCGTTAGTAGTATGAGCAAGTAGGGATCGTTCTAAGCCGGGGATTAAGGGTACCTGAAACATGAGAATGTTAGATAAAAATATATACATATATACATATTCACACGTTACACATGGGGGAAGAATTGGTTTGGCAGCCATTGGTTTGCCCTAAACTAATTACACGAAAATTTAAAGGAAAAGAAAAGAAAACCTAAATCTAATATGTACAAGTGATCATCATCTCTCACACCAAATAGTTCACCAAAAAGACTCTTTAACAAGTAGACTCTCATGCAAGAAAGTAAGGGACAAGTATTTAGCATGTTTTTAAGTTCAAATTAGTTTTGATCCCAATTAGAGCCTACGAGGTCATCTAATCATTTGATTACTAAAGTTCTTAAGATTAACTACGAGTATAATCTTAAGGTTTTGCTAACCGGCTTTATACGTTTAACAATTAAGCACGTGAATCACAAATCGAAGACATATAAACAAGCAAGGTTGTCAATCATCTTATTTAGCATGCAAGTTCTAAGGGTTTTACTCTAGGCGAGAACACAAATCAAGACAACTACAGGTATGAATTATTCATGTTCTCTAGTTTGATGAAACCTAACACCTAGATTTACTTGTTTTAAACAACAAATGCTTTAAACAAAACTAATTTTCGGTTTTTAAGTCACATCCCTTAGATTACTAACTAATTTAAATCCTAAACATGCATCTAATACCACTGCCCTAATTATCTATCACACAAAATCAACAAGTTAAAATTACAAAACTACTTTACATAAACTTCAACAAAATCGGTTCATACAAAAGTTTAGCAAAAACCAAGAATCGAAACAAGTTCTTACAAGATAACCAAACAAAATTAAATACAAGAGCCATAGGGGGAATGGATCACACTTTTAGAACCTTAAAGACTCCTTGAGACGTGATGAATTGAGGCTTGTTGCTCGGCTGAACCAAAGATGAAGGAATCGGCAGAAACAAGGTGGGAGGTACGGAATTTGGGTGGTGGTGATGATGGGTTTTGGTTAAGTATTTGGGTGTTGGTGCTTGAGAGGCTTGGTAGAGCTTTAGGCTAGTATTTTATGCTTGAGATGAGATGATTTTCTTCTGAAAAATTTGTTGCTTTATATAGAGAAAGGCTAGGGTTTGCCGGCCACACAAGGAAATAGGTTTTCCTTTTCCTAGTTGGTTTATGTTTCCTTGTGTGATAAATATGACTTCTTTTTCTGATTTTTCTTTACATCATAGGCTGCATAACTTCATGGACTTCTTGTGTACACTTGACAACTCCATTTGATAAACTTGATCCATGGAAAATACCCCAAAATGCCAAGAACACCGATCGACAGCAATTACTCTTTTCCGGCAGCTTTTCCTAGCTTGACTAGGAAAACGTCTTTTCTTCATGATTTCCCTCCACGCCATAGCTCAATGTCTTCCTCTATCCTTCAATATGCTTGGACAATCTTCAAGTATGCAATTGTACGCCAAAATGTCCATCGAAAACAGAAACAAAGGAAAAGAGGCAGAAACTCGGTGGAATCGGCTGGAATGACCTCGCTTCAGTAAATCCGGCATAACTCCCTCCTCAGAGCTCCGATTGATGCGATTCTAAGTATCAAAGAAACAAGACACGTAGAGCTATCTCCATATAAAAGGGCTTGATCAAATTCTTTGTGAAACGTCGGAAATGAATATTTGAAGTTGGGACACAGTCCCAGGAAAATTCCTGGAAGTCCCTGGATTGTTTTGCTCGAACTGCTGATTTGCAGCCATCTTTTGGGTGCCTTCCTGAACTCAGATTGATCTGTATTTTTGATATAAAACCCTTTAGCAAGCCAATAAAATGCATACCAAATTTCAGCAAACTTAGAAAAGGATAAGTCACAATTCCATTCATCTCAGAATCACGAAAAAGACACATTTTGCACTATTTTCCAGAATTTTATACTTAGTCATTTTTCGGATTCTAAAGCATATTTTATCCAAACTCCACCAAATCGACACTAACTAAATTATGACTCGATCTTAAATAAATAAGAGTTAAACAAAGCATAAACGAGGGCATAAACATATTAATATCGTCGCACATTGTGCTCCTATCAACTACCCCACACTTATCCTTTGCTAGTCCCTTAGTAAAGCTAAATTAAACTATGACTCAAACTACTATTGTCCCTAAAAATTTGTCTCAGGCTCGTATGTACACATAGCTTTCAAGTTAAATGCATGAGAATGCTAAGCACGAAAATTCCAAGTTTCATGAACATGTAACATCAATATAAACATGTAAGAATAACATATAAACATGAAAACATGTTAAGCTAATTCGATCCTCCTCACTAGGCATACTCTCTTCTTTTCACTCGAAGCATGGCATTCACTCAATAGTATATGCAAGAGAAAGATATATGATACGAAAATAACTTGCATATATCAAGAAAAGAAAGCTCTTTGTGAAATTTTATGGAAAAACCTCATGTAACAACTATGTGCACCAATGAACCAAAACCATATGCTTACTCATGAGATAATCTCCACAAATCAAATTTAACCATCTTAAGAATCATGAAAAGATCTATGAAAAGAGATGTAATGGGGCTTGGCTTAAAAGGCATTCAAAATTTATGGGATAAGGAGGTTAAAACGTCACTATGACCTTAGCAAAGCTTAATCTCCTTATGTCTTCTCGCCAAGGGTCAAATTTCATCTTGTTGGACCCATACTTCATTCTTTTCTTTCCCAAAACATTGTGAATATGAACAAAGGTCAAAATATAACAATGCTAGACCTTCACATGCAAAGAAAACTCCAAATTCACAACACTTTTCAATACTAGACTTAGCAATTTTATCAAAACAAGCCGTGCCTGCACTTTATTTTTATTTTTTATCTCGGACTTGATTTTTCTTTTTCTTCTTTTTCTGTCCAAATTCAATTTTTCTGTTTTTCTTTTGCTAGGCACGGCACATACAATTTTTCATACAATTTTCTAGCTAAGTCTACCCCACATTTGTTCTTCTTCATCACTTCACGCGAAAACTCCTTCAAAAATCAAGCTTTGCCAAAACTTTGATAAAGGGTAAAGGGATAACTATACTAAGCTCATGGAAAGTGTTTAAGGGTGATGAAAGAAAAGGTTAAACGTAGGCTCAAAGGGGTTTACTAAGGTGTCCCACGACGGGCACAAATAGGGCTCATGCTTTATTTGGCAATGGTGGTAAACCTAAGAGATCTTTTCAATCACTTTCAAAATCAACGTATTTTATGACATAAAACGTTTTGAAAATCAACAAGAGTAAGTTCTAGCATTCTAGAGTTCATTAAAAAGCTATGGCACATAATCGTTGAATATGCAAAGAATAATGAGGTTCATATAATATCATGCTCGAAATTTTCAGAATTTTAGCACTCATGAAGAAAGCAATTTGGCTCTAAAGCTCACATAGGTTATTATGGAAACAAACTAGCTAAAACATGCATGCTTAATTAATCAACACCTACATGCTCCTACCAATGCACATAATCCATGAAACTCATAATTTTAATTGTATGCATAACCATCATCTATGTATGCAAAGAGGAGAAAAACATCATTGACATATTAGGGGCATCCTAAGACTCAAAACAAATAATTTAAACACTCTATTTTTTGTGTTACAATTTTCTGAAATTTTCTTTTCTATACAAAGCACAGGAAAATATAAACGGAATACTTTATCCCACCCCACACTTAGAAAATTACATTGTCCTCAATGTAAGCACAAGTTTATATCAATGAATTTTCTAAGCATGCAATCGACCAACACATTCCAACACAGCATCACAAACCAATGAAAAAGAGAAGGGTTAAGAAATTTCAAACGCTCGGTGATGGCTCCTTCACTTTTCAATGGTGATATGGGTTGCCTCCCATGCAGCGCTTAAGTGTTTATAGTCTTTTAGCCTAGACTCTTCACCATGTGTGTTGATTTTCATGTGCAGCTCGGCAGTTGGGGCAGCAGCAGCCTCTCGGCAGTAACGTTCTCGATAGACAAGCTTCTCTAGGCAGGCAGGTTTCTCTCGGCCCAATAATGCAAGCATAAATTCTTTGATGAGCGAAATACCAAATGGAATGAAAAGTTGATGCTGCTTGCTGTTCATACATATGTGGCACATTTCTTAACTCCAAGCGGTTTGAGAGATATGCTCCTGCAAAAGTTAGAGAAAAAGCTGGAAACAAACTGTAAGTCAGGAAGGACCTTTACCTCTTAACGCCCAAATTTGGGTATGTTCGATTGACCTAATGGAAAAGTGCTCTAAATCAATGTCATAGCAGACACACAGTCCAGAGGTGTAAAGTTTGCCTCAATCCGATCAACAGAAGTACTCTTTGTTTTACCTTTTATCGGACCTATCTGCACAGCTTCCTGCTTTGCTGGATTGACCTTGCTGCATTCAAACTAAAGCTGGGAACAGCACACTACTCCGAATCCACATCTGTTAAATCGTACTGAAAATAGACTCCCAGATCTTTCCGACGGTGTATGGCTTAGGTTCCCAAGTCATCTGACCTGAAAATAGCGGCCTTCACAAGTTGACAGACTGCACTGCCCGATTTCTGTTTGGGCAGAATTTTCGTATTTCCTGCATTTTTCTTTCCAGTCCGTCCTGCACACACACAAAACACATAAAACGAACAAAACAAAAAAATAAACGCATGAATATACAAAGTTATATAAGCTACAGCTTCAACGAATTTTCAAGGCATTACACGAATTTTCCAAGAGTTTTTCAAACTATATAAACAACATCAAAATTTCAAATGTTTTTCAAAGATTCAAATGAAAACCATACAAGCACACGAAAGATTACAAAAATAATAACATTCAAATATAACAAGCTTTTATAATCCCCGGCAACGGCGCCAAAAATTGATGTGTGCCTAAGCACGCACAAATAATAACCCTACAAAATATCGTTAGTAGTATGAGCAAGTAGGGATCGTTCTAAGCCGGGGATTAAGGGTACCTGAAACATGAGAATGTTAGATAAAAATATATACATATATACATATTCACACGTCACACATGGGGGAAGAATTGGTTTGGCAGCCATTGGTTTGCCCTAAACTAATTACACGAAAATTTAAAGGAAAAGAAAAGAAAACCTAAATCTAATATGTGCAAGTGATCATCATCTCTCACACCAAATAGTTCACCAAAAAGACTCTTTAACAAGTAGACTCGCATGCAAGAAAGTAAGGGACAAGTATTTAGCATGTTTTTAAGTTCAAATTAGTTTCGATCCCAATTAGAGCCTACGAGGTCATCTAATCGTTTGATTACTAAAGTTCTTAAGATTAACTACGAGTATAATCCTAAGGTTTTGCTAACCGGCTTTATACGTTTAACAATTAAGCACGTGAATCACAAATCGAAGATATGTAAACAAACAAGGTTGTCAATCATCTTATTTAGCATGCAAGTTCTAAGGGTTTTACTCTAGGCGAGAACACAAATCAAGACAACTACGAGTATGAATTATTCATGTTCTCTAGTTTGATGAAACCTAACACCTAGATTTACTTGTTTTAAACAACAAATGCTTTAAACAAAACTAATGTTTCGGTTTTTAAGTCACATCCCTTAGATTACTAACCAATTTAAATCCTAAACATGCATCTAATACCACTGCCCTAATTATCTATCACACAAAATCAACAAGTTAAAATTACAAAACTACTTTACATAAACTTCAACAAAATCGGTTCATACAAAAGTTTAGCAAAAACCAAGAATCGAAACAAGTTCTTACAAGATAACCAAACAAAATTAAATACAAGAGCCATAGGGGGAATGGATCACACTTTTAGAACCTTAAAGACTCCTTGAGACGTGATGAATTGAGGCTTGTTGCTCGGCTGAACCAAAGATGAAGGAATCGACAGAAACAAGGTGGGAGGTACGGAATTTGGGTGGTGGTGATGATGGGTTTTGGTTAAGTATTTGGGTGTTGGTGCTTGAGAGACTTGGTAGAGCTTTAGGCTAGTATTTTATGCTTGAGATGAGATGATTTTCTTCTGAAAAATTTGTTGCTTTATATAGAGAAAGGCTAGGGTTTGCCGGCGACACAAGGAAATAGGTTTTCCTTTTCCTAGTTGGTTTATGTTTCCTTGTGTGATAAATATGACTTCTTTTTCTGATTTTTCTTTACATCATGGGCTGCATAACTTCATGGACTTCTTGTGTACACTTGACAACTCCATTTGATGAACTTGATCTATGGAAAATACCCCAAAATGACAAGAACACCGATTGGCAGCAATTACTCTTTTCCGGCAGCTTTTCCTAGCTTGACTAGGAAAACGTCTTTTCTTCATGATTTCCCTCCACGCCATAGCTCAATGTCTTCTTCTATCCTTCAATAAGCTTGGACAATATTCAAGTATGCTGTTGTACGCCAAAATGTCCATCGAAAACAGAAACAAAGGAAAAGAGGCAGAAACTCGGTGGAATCGGCTGGAATGACCTCGCTTTAGTAAATCCGGCATAACTCCATCCTCGGAGCTCCGATTGATGTGATTCTAAGTCTCAGAGAAACTAGACACATAGAGCTATCTCCATATAAAAGGGCTTGATCAAATTCTTTGTGAAATATCAGAAATGAATTTTTGAAGTTGGGACACAGTCTCAGGAAAAATCCTGGAAGTCCCTGGTGATCTTAGCAGTGTCAGAGAAATTTTAGCAGTGCTTAACGAGTACGATTTTGGGCCCCTCAGCAATTATCCCGATATTTTAGCAGTGCTTAATGAAATACCTGAAAGACCTGAGGAGTACAAATTCTGGACACATAAGAGCATATTGTGGGAACTCCCGTACTGGTGTGAGTTGCTGATCCGTCACTTCCTAGACGTTATGCACATAGAAAAAAATGTTTCTGAAAGTGTGGTGGGCACAACGCTGAACTTGGAGGGGAAGACGAAACACGGTCCTCAGGCTTGCACTGATCTGCAAAACATGAATATTAGAAAACAACTATGGTTGAAACAAGAGAAGAGAAAAAGGCCTCAAGCTCCTTACACCGTCAAGCCTGAGCATAAATCAGAAATTTTCCATTGGATAAATCGGGCCAAGTATCCTTCAGGCTTTGCTGGAAATATAGCCAAGTGTGTGAACAAACAATTCAACAATCTTTACGGGTTGAAAATTCATGACAATCATATCCAGCTACAACGTCTCTTCCCTGTTTTCATTCGACCGTTTCTTCCCCGTCACGTTGTGGAGCCGTTAGTAGCGTTGGCCAGATTTTTCCAGAAGGTATGCACACGGGAAGTGAGAAAATCTGACCTCTGGGAAATGCAACAAGACATCGTTCATATCATGTGTAAATTAATTTGAGATGATATTTCCTCCAAATTTTTTCGACATCATGCCTCACCTCATGATCCATCTTCCTCGGCAGTTGTTGTTTACCGGTCCTGTGCACTTCACTTGGATGTATCCGATGGAAAGGTACGTATTTTACACCTTATGTTAATTTCCTCATCAATATATGTGATTTAGTATTAATGTATTATCATAACACCTTAAAAACTTGATTTATAGGCAACTTGGACAATACGGTGATTTTGTCCAAAACAGATCCGCACCTGAAGGATGTATAGCTGAAGCATATATTGCGCACGAGTGCGTCACCTACATGAAGCTGTATTTAGGAGCGTTACACGAAAGCATACCGGAAGATGTACATTCACAGTTCAATCTTTCCATACTCTCCGACGATGTTGTACTCGGTGGAAACATGCCAGTTTCCTACAAGTTGAAAGATTATGAGGTAGCCATTGCACAATGGTGGGTACTAATTAACTGTTTAGAAGTTCAGTTTTGGAAGAACATGCATCTAAACTGTGAACAAGTAGGAGGTGATCTCGATTACCACAACCGGACATTCGCAGAGTATTTCGGCCGCTGGGTACGTAACTTTAACATTATTCTATACGTATTTATATATTATTGTGTATAATTATTCATATTTATAGTTGATTCTGATGGTTGCAGATGGACCTTATTAAAAATGATAATCACCCAAATTGGTCGCACGAACTCCGACTTCTGGCGATGAAGCCGGTCTATTCAAAAGTTTATGCGACGTGCAAGGTGAATGGTGTGTTATTTCGATGTGAAGAGAGAGACGTCAGACTGAAAACACAAAATTCAGGGGTTATGGCACATAGTGGGGATGATGGAGTTGACTATTACGGTGTTCTCCATTCAGTTGTGGAACTGCATTATGGGGAAGGCATGAAAGTGCACCTTTTCAAGGGTAGATGGTTTGACACACGGCCGCAGAGCATGAAAACCGATCACTACGGCATAACTTCTGTGAACACTAGTACATCATGGTATGAGGATGACCCGTTCGTTTTAGCCATATGGGTGAAACAAGTGTTTTATCTTGATGATCTCGTCAAGGGTGACCCGTGGAAAGTAGTCAACACTATCCACCATCGCAACATTTACCGGCCGTCTACACTTGGAGTGGCTGAAGAGAACGAGGAAGGTGGCACCACGTATCAAGAGCCCAACTCAAACGGTATTCCTGACTCCTCTTTTATTCGCTTAGACACGCCGGTGCGAATTCGACGTGAGAGCCACTGCTTGTTGATGTTGATCCAAATGAAGAAACTAACGAGGACTCTAGTGGTGAGGAAAGACATAGATTACCCCTATCGAGCAATTCAGAAACCGAAGAAGACTCATCCGATGATTCCGATTACAATCCGCCGGATTAAGTAATTTAGATGATGTAATCCTTTCATTTGTAATCCACTAATTTCTAATGAACGGGCGTGGGGATGAGCCTCCCAGCTAGGCTGGGTTCCAAACCCCTTAACAAAAATTTGAAATATGTTGACTGCTGGGTTTCTGTTTTCTTGATGTTCAATTTTGGTTATATATGAACAGGAAATAGGAATACGAGAGGTGTAAACCTACTGATTTTTTTTACCTTTTTCATATAATGGCCGACGAAAAACACGTTATTTCGTCGGCTATACTAATAATAGCCGACGAAAAATTCATTATTTTGTCGGCTATAACTATATTGGAAAATACATATTTTATTTTAGACAGAAAAAGACAAAAGAATAGCCGACGACTACGAGTCTCTCGTCGGCTATGATTTAAAAAAAAAAAAAAAACAAAAAATGACCATATTCCATTTTCTATCACTAACGATAAACCATTGCTTCATCCTTCAAATGCAAAAATGTTGTGAAATAAGATATGACCGAAATAATGAAATACATTCAGGGGTTGAAAATTTACAAGATTCCGATAAAATCTGTGTGCCGAATGCAACATTTAACTTTTGTCATTTGACTCATCCATTTTTTCATTTGAGTCAAAGAGTTTCCAGTCCTTCGAGACAGAGTACAGTTTTCGGTGCAAATAAACAGCACTGCCAACTGAACTTTGCTTCAACTTCCTTGCCAACTGTTTTTTTTTTCAGATGTATATCCGACGAAAATTCATTATTTCGTTAGCCATAAATATTAAAAAATACATATTTTATTTTAGACCTAAAACGACAAAATAATAGCCGACGAGTACAGGTCTCTCGTCGGCTATGATTTAAAAACAAAAAAAAAACAAAAAATGACCATATTCCATTTTCTATCACTAACGATAAACTATTGCTTCATCCTTCAAATGCAAAAATGTTGTGAAATAAGATATGCCCGAAATAATGAAATACATCTACGGTTGAAAAATGACAAGATTCTGATAAAATCTGAGTGGCGAAAGATGCGGTCAAAGGTATTATTCCTTCATTTCCCTAATGGTAGCGTTACCTTCGGTACATATTTTGAGGAAAATTTTTATACGATTAGTTGCATCTCATCGATTTGAAACTATTATCTGTTGAAGGTCAGGCCAAAAAACGTCATTTAGACAGGCCAATTACCATTTCTAAGCGTTTAGAGGTTTGACTCACCCGGTTGACCGTTCCGATCGAGCCTTTAACATTGTCAGCTGAAGTTGGATTTTTTTCCATACATGTATTTAATCTTAACGGTGATATCTGATGGTTGGAATAGATTTTCTAAACTTTTAGATTCAAAATCAGAACATATGCACTAATGTTCCTTAACTTGTTTACCAAGTGTTTAAGTGAATGTATAGTTTCAAATAGTTACTATACGTAGACTCTTCAAATGCAAAAATGTTGTGAAATAAGATATGTCCGAAATAATGAAATACGACTACGGTTGAAAAATGACAAGATTCCGATAAACTCTGTGTGCCGAATGTTGCGGTTAATTGTTTTTTACCTTCGTTTTCCTATGGGTAGCTGACGTTCGTTAAATCAATTTTGGAAAGTTTTTATACGATTAGTTGCGTCTCATCGATTTGAAACTATTATCTGTTGAAGGTCAGGCCAAAAAACGTCATTTAGACAGGCCAATTACCATTTCTAAGCGTTTAGAGGTTTGACTCACCCGGTTGACCGTCCCGATCGAGCCTTTAACGTTGTCAGATGTAGTTGAATTTTTTTTCATACATGTTTTTAATCTTAACGGTGATATCTGACGGTTGGAATAGATTTTCTAAACTTTTAGATTCAAAATCAGAACATATGCACTAATGTTCCTTAACTTGTTTACTAAGTGTTTAAGTGAATGTATAGTTTCAAATAGTTACTATACGTAGACTCTTCAAATGCAAAAATGCTGTGAAATAAGATATGACCGAAATAATGAAATACGTCTACGGTTGAAAAATGACAAGATTCCGATAAACTCTGTGTGCCGAATGTTGCGGTTAACTGTTTTTTACTTTCGTTTTCCTATGGGTAGCCTGACGTTCGTTAAATCAATTTTGTAAATTTTTTATACGATTAGTTGCGTCTCATTGATTTGAAACTATTATCTGTTGAAGGTGAGGCTAGAAACTGTCGTTTAACTAGACTAATTTCCGTTTTTAAGCGTTTAGAGGTTTGACTTAGTGGTTTGACCAATAGTTTAGCCGACGAAAAAAAAATTTCGTCGGCTAAACTCTTGCGATCCGCGCCTTTTCATTGTCCGCCGTTGGATGGCTCAGATCCAACGGTTGTTGATTTTCCAAAGTATAGCCGACGAAATGTTTTAAATCGTCGGCTATTCTCTTAGTTTAGCCGACGAAATATAATTTAATCGGCTAAACTCTTACGATCCGCGCCTTTTTATTGTCCGTCGTTGGATGGCTCAGATCAGACGGCTGCTGATCTTCCAAAGTATAGCCGACGATGTTCATAGAATAGCCGACGACATTCAAAGAATAGCCGACGAAATCTTTTAATTCGTCGGCTATTCTCTCTGCTATAAAAGCATAAAGCCGCAGCAGCCCGATTTTTTCAACCCTAAATCCGCAAAAACTCCTCCTCCGCTCCTCAAATCGGCCGTGCGTCTCCTCCATTCCGATAACGTCGTCGTCCTCCTCCTCCTAGACACGCCGAAATCCGGCCTCCTCCTCCTCCTAGACATCCCGAAATCCGGCCTCCTCCTTCCCCTCCTCTTCCTCCGCCAAAACAGATCCAAAGGTTTTTTGGTTTTTTTTTTTTTCAATTTATTTTAATTTTATAATTTAGGTATATAATTTAGATATTTAAGTGTGTGTTAAATTGTTATATATATTGGTTATATGTATAAATTGTTAGATTAATTATATATATAAATTTGTAGATTAATTATATAAATTGTTATATATTTGTTAATATTGGTTATATGTTAATGTATATTTTAATTGTTATATATATTGGTTATATGTATAAATTGTTAGATTAATTATATATATAAATTTGTAGATTAATTATATAAATTGTTATATATTTGTTAATATTGGTTATATGTTAATGTATATTTTAATTGTTATATATATTGGTTATATGTATAAATTGTTAAATTAATTTTATATATAAATTTGGTAGATTAATTATATAAATTGTTATATATTTGTTAATATTGGTTATATGTTAATGTATATTTTAATTGTTATATATAAATTATTAAATTAATTATATATATAAATTGGTAGCCTAATTATATAAATGGTTATATTTTTGTTAATATATAAATGGTTATTTGTATGTATATATTTGTTAATAATGAAATATAGTCATATTTGTATATAAATGGTTATATTTAGGTTAATGGTTAGTATTATTTAAAATTAGTTAAAATTTAAATATTAATTTGTTAGTATGTTTTAAAATATGTTAGTATTATTGGTTATTATATTAATTAGAATTTGTTATTTAATGTAATATAATTTAATATTAATTAATGTATTAATGCCTCAAGCTCCAGATGGCAGATGCACTCAGACAGTTATTCAGAGGCCGTCGTTCTTCCAGATCTAGGGGTTATGGAAGTTCTGCCGGTTCCGGAGACTCCAACAGGACCCTTAGCCAGCCTGAGAGGACCACCAGCCAGCCGCGGAGGAGTGTGGATTCATCCCAGCTGCGGCGGACTGTGGATTCATCCCAGCCGCGGAGGACTGTGAGTTCTCGACACCAGACCCTTCTCTAGGCGGGGTGGCCGTCGAGCAGTTCACGTCCCCCTCTCGGGCCAGATGCTCCGAGGTCCAGTAGGCAGCTATTTCAGGACGAGATAGCTCCAGACGTTCCTCAGGTCCGTATGCCTGAGGTTCATCGGGAGCCGATGACGAGTCCGGCGACGTCTGCTGCTGACTCGACTGAGGGGCACACTCTCCCAAATCAGCTCTACCTCCCGTACAACATTCCTGCAATACCCGAGGTCGACTTTCGTGGTGTGCCCATATGGCCTGATATGCCTCAGTACGTGAGTGTTGCGGAGGCATACCATCAGCAGCCATTTGAGAGACCTGAGCTCCTGATTTCGGCGAGGAGAAAAGGAAAGTCGACAAACGGGTCATCGAGTTCAGGTAACATTTGGTTTTATTAATTAAATGTTTTATTAAAATTAACGCACTAATATTTAATTTTATTAACCAATTGTCGTTTATGTGATAGGGACAGCCGTTAGCAGTTCAAGCAGGAATACGAGAGGTGTCATATGTTTTGACACGCTCAGGAGAATTGTTGAGAGCAGGGGGAGGATCCAGATCAACGAACCCCGTAATCAGGAGGTTCAGGGGAAAAAACGCCGCGATTACGCGGGTTGCGTGGGGGCACTGATTAGAGATAGAGTCCCTATGTTATGGACACGGTGGGCTGATGTGCCGGAAGAGATCAAGAGGGAGGACAACAACGCGGCGTCGGTGAGTAATTTAAAAAATTTAATTTCTTTATCGTAATATTTAATAATTTTCGGTATTGTTAGAATTGTAAAACTAATAAAATATTATCTTTCAGGCATACTTCGATATTGCCGAACACAAGCAGGCTTGGGCGGACGCGATGCAGAACTCGAGGTACGTTGGGAATTCCTCATCATCTTATAATTTGAAATATTTTATGATATTAATAATATTTCTAATGCGCTTTTGTTTTTTCTGTAGGTTCAAAGAGTGGAAGAACGAGCTCCGTACCCACTTTACCGAATACGACAACCGTGGTCGTATGGGTACTCCAAGAGAGTTCATGTTCAGGGAATACGAGTGGCGTTGGTTGAAGACAGTAGACTTCAACAACCCACTTATGCAGGTAAATACTAAACTTAACTATAAATGTTTATTTTGTTCAAATTTTAATTATTAGTTTAATTATTTTATAATTATTACACTAATATTTTTTTATGCATTTTTCTAATATTTTATTATTTGTTTGAAGGAACGGTCTCGGATAAACTCTGCGAACCGCCGCCGTAACACAACCCCCCATCATGGTGGTTCTAGGCCATTTGCACAATATCAGGAGGAGGCGCTTAGAGATCATCCTGATAGCAACCCGTACATGGAGACGTTCAAGAAGGCTTATCCACAAGCGACAGAACAGCTCGTAAGTCGTTGATTACGATTTTAAAATTTTAATTATTAATTTTACTTAATTATATATTTATTAGAATATTAATTATTATTTTTTTTCCCGTTCAATTAGGAGAGGGTGAACCGGACCGAAGAAGAAGTGTTGCAGGAAGTAGTTCGGGAGACACAACCGAACATTTCAGAGGCAGATCTGCAAGAAGCCCTGCGCCACGTCGACCGATCGAATGTCCAAATGGCAGTGAGGATGTTCGACGCAGCTTTCCCAGACCGGTCAAACCAATACTACTGCCGGGGTTTGGGAAGTTCTGGAATAGGGCTCCTGAAGACCACTAAGGGAGGTCAAAAGAAGGGAGGCGGGGACAACCAACAGATGATCGAGGGGGGAAATGCAGAGATTGGCAGAAGAAAATGCAAGATTGGCGGCCGAGTCCCAGAGATCACAAGAGCAACACCGCAGAACACAGCAGTATCATTTGGATATGTCCAGTTGGCATGCTGAATGCGAGAGAATTCGGCGACACAACTACGCCGGCCAACAAAACTGGTGGTATGATATGTTCGCGGCACAACAACAAGGCCTTGAACCCCCGCTCCCGTTTCAGCAATTAGTTGAACCTCCAATGCCTCAACCTCCTGAAATCGTTCAGCAGGATGACGAGCATGATGGAGAGCAGGATGCTGGGGATGACGTGGTGGACTTTAGTGCTTTAGGTGATGATTAGGGTTATATTTTATGTATATTGGAACGAATTAAATAATAAGTCATTTAGACGTGTTTCTTGTTGGTGTAAATGCATGGATTGTCATTGTGAATTGCAGGTTGCTTGGAATGGTAATTTAGAAATTAATTTAATTTTTTTTCCCCAAAATGTAAGAATAGCCGACGATATTGGCATTATTTCGTCGGCTATAAGTGGTATAGCTGACGATTTTTACCAAATTTCGTCGGCTATAACCGTTATAGCCGACGAAAATGACATTATTTCATCGGCTATAACTAATTAATGCCTATTAAAATATTAATATATTCTGACGAAATAACTGACAAAATAGATGAAATCGTCGGCTATATTTCAGAACAAATAGCCGACGAATTTCGTCGGCTATAGTTTACGTTATCGTCGGCCATACTCGAAAATATCCGACGAATTTCGTCGGATATTTTACCCAGGTTTGGTCGACAAAATGAATTTTCGTCGGTAATATCGTTGGCCATACTCGAAAATAGCCGACGATTTCGATATTTTCGTCGGCCATTCATTTTACCGACGCCCTTTTACCGACGAATTATAGCCGACGAAACTTTCGTCGGCAGAAGGAATAGCCGACGAAAATTTGGCATAGTAGACGAAATTTTTTTCGTCGGCTATTCTGTCCGATCTGGTAGTGAAAAAGAAGGAATTAATTTCAATTTACATGAAGAAAACCTAAATGAATGTAGACTTGATTCCATGCACATTCATTTAGGGTTATTGCCGAATTACAGAAAGAAGGAAGGGAAGAATTTTCAGAAATCCTAAAGGGAATTTCGACATCAATTAAAGAGAAAATAGAAGACTTACCTTGCAAGAAAATAGGAAGAAGAATTCGGCACAAACACTTTGTGCCGAATCCTAATGCATCTTTTGCCGAAAGTTTAAGAAATGAAACCCTAGCTTTGCCGAAACCCTAGCACCCTCCTTTCTCCTATATAAAGGGTACGGCTGCCCTTGTTTAACCATCTCTTTCTCTCACAAAATACTAGCCGAAACTCTACCAAAGTGTAACCCTAAATCCTATACAGAAATTTATCGAGCCGAACCACCACCACCTTTCCAAATCACAACTCTTCATCTTCGAATTCATCCTTTGCCGAAGCATCTTCAAGGTTCTTCTAAAGTGTGATTCGTCTAACTCATGGCTTCTTTAATTTTCTGTATGAATTACAATATCATGTTGTATGATTTGTTGGATTATAACTTTTGGTTTGTATACTTTATTAAGGATTTCCGAATTTTATTAAGGGTTTATATATTGCTTGTGAATTTGATTCAGGGTTTATATGTTGCTTGCGAATTTGATTCAGGGTTCCTATGATATATTGTATATATTTATACATGTTGATTTCGTAAATAATTGGTAAAGGGCAGTAGGTTTCGCATGTTATTTTGATGTTAGTTGATTAATTTTCATGAGTTCGTGCATCACAAATCGTGTGCTTAAGGGCTGACTTTGTGGCGTCTCCTTAGGTACCGATTTTATCTACCAAAATAATTTGGATTGCTTCATACGCTGAGTTGCTGTGATTTAGATTGTTTATTAGGACGGTTATAACCATGAAAATTTACATGTTAAAGCAAGGTGAGGTGACGCCATACTTGTTGCATGTCTCTGATTCGGCTTATTGTGCTTATGTGTTCTTCGTGTTTACCTTCGACTCTGAGTGTTTGTAAACTGATTAGCACTATGTTTAGGATTATACGCTGAGTTAATTCTAAATAATTAAGAAGTCTTAACGATTAGATGAACCGCTGAGGGCTCTAATTAGAATTGGAATTAAATTTGTCTAAGTGGTATGTGAAATATTGCTGCCTTGAATCTTTTATTTCGATTAATGCATGTGTAAAGTGATTTCGTGTTATGTGTTCTTGTGGAGAAGATTATCATATGTAAATAATACTTTTAGGTTGATTTTCGTTACATTTAGTAGTTGATTAGATACAAATCTCAACCCCCTATATGATTATGTAATGCTTTGTGTGAATTAAATGCCCTTGATTTCCCCGGATAGAACGATCTCTACTTGTCAATACTACACTCGACACAAGAAGGGTAATATATGTATGAGATTATTTTACAGGTACAAATTGTGCTCGTAGTATGGTCGCATCAGTTTTAGGCATCTTAATCGTGCAAATCACAAGGAGAATATATCAAGTTCAATATCACCAACGCTAAAATAACACCGACAGAACAAACTAAGGTGCATGTAATCTTAAATATCATGTGATTCTTCTTACCCCAAACGTTCCCGAGTCCTAGTCTTCCAATACTCTGCTGTTGTGTGTGAATCAATTATGGCACCTGCAACAAAAGGGAGGTGCTTAACATACTCCACATTGAAATAATGCCCTCGCATTTCATGAATCCACCACAACACCTTAGGAAGAACACGCGGAACGTTCTCCTTGAGCACAGCATCCAGCCATTTTCCAGCAACAGCAGTATTCAAAACAACCAAATCAGCCTTAAGAGCTGTATCTATAGCCTTATGACCCTTTGCAGACAGCACCTTCCAAGTAATTACCATTCATAAAGCTATTATCACAGTAAATACAATTTCGCAGCGACGAATCGATTCCATAATTTAAAATATGACTTAAGATAAATCGATTACCTGTACTCCTCTGTCCAGCATTTTATTCTCCAAACTGTAAATCACCTCGTCGGATTCCGGCGGCTTCTGGCTTGTTATCCAAACAACCTCCGATCCCACTCCTCTTAACAAGAATGCTAGGTCCATAAACTCTCTGCACAAACACACAAGTCATATCAAATGCCAGTAACTCACTATTAAAACCATAATATTTCCATCCACATTACTCGAGAGATAAATTCTTACACCATATCCTTCTGCCCCAAGGCAGCAGCATGTCTAAGAAGTTGAGCCCAAAACATGGACTTGTGCATTTTATCCTTCAACCGGTCACCAAAACTACCCGAAGAGCAGTTTTGTGACAATTCTGGAGGCGCTGAGTCCAGCAAAGGATTCATAAAATGACAGAACTTCTCTAGTTGATTCTCGTATCTACAACTCAATCATACACAAACATAACACTCATTTCCATATTATAACAGAATGCTAGGACTAAATAATGCTGGTACTAAATAGTGACCTTCGATAAGCCTCAGCGTCAAGCTTGGAGAATCTAGCAATCTCTGATTGGTTGAGGTCCTTGTCCTGCCCTATCTGAATGTAACGTCCGTCCAAACACGGCGTAAACCACGACGGACTCCTCCTCAGTAACTTCATTCCGTGACTACCTAGCTCTAATTCTCTGTTTGATTTCAAAAACCGAAGCAAAATCAGAACCATTGTTTCAATCTCAAATTCAATTCTAAGCAAATTCGAGCTAGGCTTACTTTCTGACGGCGGAACGGAGGAAGCTCTGGAGGTAGCTACACCGCGAGAACTTGAATCCTGGAATGAGCTCCTCTGTCACAGCGGCTGCACTGATGACGTGGCAGCGCTCGAGGACGGCGACGGAGAGTCTGGAGCGTGCGAGGTACGCGGCTGTGGTGAGGCCGTTGTAGCCACCTCCGATGACCAGCGCGTACAGTCCTCAGTCTGATCTGGTTCAGAGGTGAGAGAGAGAGACAACTCTGAGCTCGACCTTCTTCCTCGCCGTCGACGACTTGGCTGGCATGAAAGAGCACGGCGGTGCCGCATGGTAGAGCCTGTTCAGTCGTCCAAGTCTGATCTGGTTCAGATGTGAGAGAGGATCTCGTTAGAGAAGACAGAAATCAAGTTAGGAGTGAAATTAGAAATCAGGTAAAAATAGAATAAAAGGGTATATGGTCAAAAGAAAAAATAAAAACAGCCTTTTTTTATAATTTTTAAAATGAAAAAAATCTTTTTATCATTTACACATTAAGATAATCTCCTTTTTTATAAAGTGGAAAAAAAGAAGCTTTTTTTCTAATTTTGAAATTGAGACTGCCCTTTTTTATGATATATTGTAATATATAATATTTACAAATGCACTCTTTTATAAATCTTTATGTCTTACATTTTTATTTTTTTTTACTTTATATAAATGATATGGAAACTGGGATGAAACTGCGATGTTACTAGGTCCACCGAAAGCCGAGTGGCTTGAGAATTGAGATGACCTTCTCATGTGGCACTACATTTCATTGACTGAAAGCCAAGCCATGTAAATAGGCAACTTTGATATGAATGAGCATTCTTTCGACCTCACTTTAGTCCATCATTCCAAGCTTAGTGCGAGATCTACGCCATATGATGTCTTGATTCTGTCTTGAAGTAGCACATGAGGCGGTTTGTTCACCTTGTTGTCTTACATACGTTCTGGTCGGTTAATTTGTTGAAAAGCTACTAATCAGCGGTCTAATTTGGGCAAAGATGAGTCTCTTCCATTCTCCTCTCTACATATGCTTGTGCAGCAGGCGACTCTGGAAGTCCAAATCATAGCTTTATGGAAGTCTGATACGTACTATTCAAATAATGGTTTGTTGTTTCCCTTTCTCCAAGTCTATAAGCTAGCCTCCTCACAGCTTGAAATGAAAATAAGAAACCAAGAACAAACTCACATCTTCACGAGAATGCCAATTTAGAGGTCTGCTTTACGTCTTTACCTATGAAGACTACACATCTCTGATTGTCCATTTTCAATTAGAAAACAGTGAAGAGGGCACCGCGCGCTCTTATAATTTGGTTGGAAGAAACCTGATTGCAATGTACTATTTTCTTCTGTCCTAACACTGTCTGCTCATCATGCATGTGATTTCATGAAAGAAAGATTCAAATTGTAAAAACACACGTCTCATTGACAGATGCATTTTACACTTGAAAATGTACAGCTCCATACAGGGAAATACAAGCTAGCTTTCCTTTCTCTTTTGCCTTTGATGTTGCGTAGCAGATGCCTCAGAAACCTCAATTTACCCAAATCACTTGGGGTTTGGATAGAGCTGCAAAATGTAGTGTAAGATTTAGCATTTTATGAAGCTAGCTTGCTAGCCTGTAGGCGCCAATTGAAGTAGCTTCTCTGCTTGATCAGGGAAGAAGGTGATGAACAAATATGCACCTGGAATTTGGTCAAGCGAATAAGTGAAAAGATATAAGATCTCCTGAAGTTCGTTTTTTTTTTCTAAGGGTGGACAAAAGGACTTACAGACTAGTACAGTTCCAAGTACAGCTGAGATCTTTCCTTGTACTGTGACTAAACCAGCTTTGCCAGCATCTTGCAACTCAGTGGATCCAACAGCATCAAATGTGCCTGGAGTAGGAATATTAACAATGGCATCTACTACAAGATGATCAAGCGAAAGCCGAAAAACAACATTGGATTCGAATTTCTAACCTGGCTTTACTTTTTGTAGTCCTGATGTTATGCATGCTATGTCTTGGAAACCAGCCTGCTCCAACTTACTAGCAGCAGCGGCAGACCTTCACATTGGAACAAAGTGTAATCATGTCAAAATCACATCGTTTGATGCTGAAAAAGCTGAAGATCTTGTATCAACCGATCATATACTACGCTATCTTCCTCTCACAACTTTGTTTGGCCAAAAATTAGCAGCTGTGCATCATAGCAAAAAACTAACCTCAATCCTTCCTGGCACACTAGTAACAGTTTACTCTGAGGTGAAAACTGGCCTTTCACAGATTGTACAAATTCAGGGTTGGGTTTAGTGAAAGGTAACCCGAAGAACAGACCCGAGAAATTGTTGTGCACCGTCCTCTTCACAATTGTGCCTGCAGATCATTAATCATTAGCAAAAGTAAAAGTCTTATTCTTCTGGATATCGAAAGAGGTACAGAGTCCATTTGATGCTAAGGAATGAACTTACTGATGTCATTGTCTTCGTTTTTTATGAAAAGAGGCACATGATAACATGATTTGATATGAGCTCGATCATATTGAGATTTGTCCCGAACATCAATAACCGTATATCCCTCTGCAATTAGTTCTTTAGCTTCGTCTGCATTCACAAAATTCACTTCTGCTCTAATTGCCAAAGTTCTAACACTGTTTGGTCTCCCTAAGATGGTTCCTCGACTTCCTCCACGATGAGTACGAGTCTCAAGTTTCAACCAAGAAGAGCGGAAATTGCTGAAAATAAATTCCTACCCCAGCTTACTTCCATTTCATGTAACAATAGCGCGCGCGCGCACACACACACCCATATAGTATATGCAAACAATGTCACTACCAATGTATATGACTAAAAGCAAATGCCAGCCAATGGTAAAGAACTGGCCTTGTTGATTTTGATAGTTAGAGTTGTAACTCATTTAGTCAGTTCCTACATTATCAGCAATCAAGCAAGAAACCCAGTATAGGTATATTGAGACAGATGAAGATTCATGAAGTCTTACTGGAAATGTTGAGGAGTTGAGGAATTTAGCCAAGTAAACCAGGCAGGAAATAGTAGTTGGTTACCTGGTGGACGAGATAGTTGAACAGCAAGTGCCAAACGCAATCCCTGCCATCTTTGTAGTTAGTTTCTATAAGCTACAACTCCTACAGCCTACAACTTTGTGTATCTGTTTCTCTCCTTGTTCATAGCTTCATTCTGAGTACTCAAAGTCTGAGAACAATAATCAACCAAGAAATGGCCCAAGAAATTTGAGAAGGGCAATGGGTTTCAGCCACGTGTAATATTGCAGGATATGTTTTTATATTGCAGCATCTGCTGTAATGAAAGGATAGGATTAAACCACACCAAAACTGACCCAAAAATAAAAGTTTTACAGAAGAAAGAAAAAACAATAATGGTGTGTTTGGATGAGAACATTATGAAATTTATGAGAATTTATAATTAATGACATCTTGAATTTTATAAATTTGAAATTCATCAATTGCAAATTCTATTGTTTGGTTATATTTATATAGAAATTGAAATGTGTTATAGATTAAGAAAGTTTTTAAAATATTAATAAAAAATAAAATATAAAAAGTCTTATTTTAGAAAGATAATTAAACACTGCAAACAAATTTGTAAATAACACATATTTTGTAAGGAATTCAAGAGAGAAATTTAAACAATAAATTCCTTCGTTTTCTTTTCCACAGAAATTTAGAATTCCTATTTGATAATGTCAAACGACTGAATTGGTTTTTAGGAATTATGAAATCCTCAATTTCAATTAAATTCCTCCTGATTTTCCCTCATCCAAACACACCATAACAGAAAAGGAATTAGCTTTGTTGACAGTACATATGGTACACCGCCAAGCATATTCGGCGACCTCGTAGACCGTGCAACCGGCGTCATAGGTCCTACTTCCGGCATCCGGCAGGTGGACCGCAACCCCGGCTACATCTCCATTATTCCACATCACCGGTGCCGCACCCGGAGGGCGTGCCACCGGGCTCCTGAAGTAGCTTCGTGAGTAAGGAATTGTGTAATAGTGTAATAAGCATCCCACATTGGAGAACTTGTAAAGGAGGGAGCCTTCCTTCCCTATAAATAGAAGGCTTCCCCCTTAGTGTTAAGGACTCTTGATCTTGGATACTTGCTACTCTTGGCATGTAACCACCACCGGTGGCTTATTAGCCGGCAATAGTATATTCCAAGTGGACGTAGCCGTGCCCTCCGATGGCACGGTGAACCACTATATATCCTTGTGTTCATGTTCCATCTTTATTATTCTGTCTCTACCAGGTCTACGGGTTTAGATACGAACAATTGGCGCCGTCTGTGGGAATCAGTTCAAAAAGTTGTGTTGCTCTACCAGCGGGTAGAGATCAATCAAATCCGTTTTTCTTTAATTGCACCATCAGTGGGCAGCCCGGCCAGAAAAAAAAAGAGAAGAGGTCCGGTTGCGCCAATTGTTTCACCCACCAGTCAAACCAGCAGTCCCTGGGACCAGTGTTCATCTCTCCTGGACGGCATCACCCGGCCAGGCATGCAGCCCGGTCAGCGGCCCAACTCGCGCGAGGCTCCCGGTGCGGCAGGCTCCTCCGGGTCCCAGCGGCTCACCTCCGGCTGTCGAGCGGTCGTCTCCGCGGTGCAGTCCCGATCGGCCGACGTAAGCTTCGTCAGCACGACCATGGTCGCATGCGGGCCGAGCGAGTCAACCCCGCCCGGGTCAGTGGGTCAGCAGGATCGCCGGGCACCCGCGCAGCCGCGCTCCTCCCTCTCTGGTAACTGTGGGTGTGGGTGATAGGAGCACAATGTGCGACGATATTATATGCTTATGCCCTCATTTATGCTTTGTTTAACCCTTATTTGTCTAAGATTGAGTCATAATGTAGTTAGTGTCAATTTTGGTAGAGTTTTGTGAAAAATGGTTAAGAATCCGAAAAATGACCAAGTTTGAGAAATCTGGAAAATAGTGTAAAATATGTCTTTTTCGTGATTTTGAGATGAATGAAACTGTGATCTATCCTTGTCCGAATTCTATGAAATTTGGCATGCTTAATATTCATATGCTGAGGAATGTTGTGTTAAAATTTCAGATCAATCGGAGTTCGAGAAGTCACCCAAAAATTGGCTGCAAAAGGGCAGTCCGAGCATTTCAATCCAGGGGCTTCCAGGATTTTCCTGGGACTTTGGCCCAACTTCGAAAAATCATTCCCGACGACTCACAAGGATTTTTATCAAACTGTTTTATGGAGAGATGGCCATATGTGTCTAGTTTATCTGAGACTTGGAATCGCATCAATCGGAGCTCCACGGATGGAGATATGCCGGAATTACTGCAACAAGGTCAAATCTGCCGATTTCAGGAACCTACTGCCCCCTTTTTGTGTTTTCTGTTTTTGATGGACCAAATGGTGTACAAATGCATATGTGAAGATGGTCCAAGCTTTATGAAGGGAAGAGAAAGACACTAGGCCATGGAATTGAAGAAAAACTTGAAGAAAGACGTTCTCCTAGTCACACTAGGAGAAGCTGCCGAATAGAGGCAGATTGTATGCCTTTGTGTGCTGCCGGCAATTGGGGTATTTTTCGATGGACCAAGACATGTCAAATGAAGTCCAAGATCATACAAGAAGTCCATGAAGATGTGAAGCCCAAGCCTTGAAGAAAAAATTCAGAAAAGAAAACCTAATTGGATTAAGAAAGGAAGGTTGCAAAACCTTATTGAACTAGGTTTTCTGAATTCCTTTTGGCTTAAGGGACTGCCGGCAGCCTCTCTCCCTATCCTCTATATATACCCCCACTTTTCATTCTGAAAAATCATCTCATCTCAAGCTAAACACAAGGCCGAAACTCTACCAAAATTCCCCAAACTTCCTAGACAAAAACCTAAACCCGAACCCATCCTCCACCACCAACCAAGTTTCTGCCGAAACTTGGAAAATTCCCTGCCGAGCCACCTATAGCCGTGCAGCCTCATTCCATCATCCATACATCACCGGATCCACACCAAGTGAAGCTCTCAAGGTGTTCTCAAAGTGTGATCCACTCCCTTCTTCGGTTTAGTACTTTTTGTTTAGTTATGTTTGATTTTGTCTATGAAACATTCATGTATGTTTGGTGTTGGTTTATATGTCTATGTGTAAACCGATTTTGGTTTTATAAATTGTATGTTAAAGACTTGTTTAAATCGATGCTTAGATTTATGTTTAGGTTTCGACAAGAACAATGATTTTGCATGCTAATTTGTAATATGTAACTTGTAAATTCGTATGTTAGATAATTAGGACAGTGGTATAGATGCATGTTTTAGGTTCAAAATTGGTTAGAAATCTAAGGAGTGGGACTTAAAAACCGAAACATTAGTATTGGCTTGTAGCATGTAAATCTAGATGTTAGGTTTCATCAAACCCGAGTAATAACAAATATGGCTAGATACTCAAAAGGTTGCTTTGATTTGTTTTGCTCACCTAGGGTATAATACTTTGGATTTCTTACATGTTAAAATAAGATGATTGACAACCTTGCTTGTTTTGCATGTCTCCAATTTAGATCATTGCGCACAATTGTTAAATCTCAAAAGGATTAACATAACTTTAAGGCCCATAACCAAAAGTTCGGTCTTAAAACTTGAGAGGTCTTACAACTAAGTTGTAGTTGGAACTAATTTTGAACTTGAGCATGTTGATACTTGTTCCTTACTTTCTTGCATGTGAATTTATTCGTTAAAGAGTCTATGTGCTAAATGTTTTGCGAAAGATGATGATCACCTGTACATATTAGACCTAGGATTTATTTTCTGTCTTTGAATTGCCGTACCTAGTGATAGGGCAGCATTGCTGCCGAATCATCCATATCCCCCCAATATGTGACGTTTTGTAAATATGTGAATATATGTTTGTGTCTAACAATTTCATATCTCAGGTACCCTTAATCCCCGGCCTAGAACGATCCCTACTTGCTTATACTACTAACGATCTTTTGTAGGGTTTATTATTGCGTGCGAGCTTCGGCTCCCATCAGTGGGTCCGGTGCGGCTCGTCTCCGGTGCAGCAGGGTCCGATGCGGCTCGCCTCCCTCCTCCGGTGCAGACGGGTCCGGTGCGGCTAGTCTCCGGTGCAACAGGGTCCGGTGCGGCTCGCCTCCGGTGCAGCAGGGTCCGATGCGGCTCGCCTCCCTCCTCCGGTGTAGAAGGGTCCGATGCGGCTCGCCTCCCTCCTCCGGTGCAAACGGGTCCGGTGCAGCAGGGTCTGGTGCGGTTGGTCTCCTGGCATGGACCGGTCCGGACGAGAGAAACCCGGACGAGAGAGGTCCGGACGAGAAAGCAGAGGAAGAGAGAGAAAAAGGCGGGAAAAGAGGAAATTCAAAAAAAAAAAAAAATGGTAACCCGCCCGGTCAACGGGCCAGCGGGTCGGCATCTTGGGCCGGACCGGGTCAGCCTCCCACCCAACAGTTTCACCAGGAGCCAATCTTCTCTTGGCACCCAAAAATCTCCTTTGGGCACCCACTGCTCCAAACAGCAAGTCAATCTGCTCACTTCCAGCAAAGCTAAGTCTTTAATTCTTACAATTATGTTTACTCCACCTTTATGCGAGTACTGTGCTATATATTTGGCAAGCATGTTAATACTTTTCCCGCATGTTAATGAATGTGCATGATTACTTGGTCCATCGGTAATTTTTAGCTTTGTGGTGCATAGCATACTCTTTCGTGTGTGACTGGCCGAGTTCTATCCTCCGGGATTTTTCCTCCGGGAAACGGTAAGCCAATAACAACGGCTGAGGCATTCCACCGGTTATGTACCATTCAACCGGCTCTGGGGCATTCCGACAGCTAAGCCAACACCAACGAAAGACTATGCATGACATCTTCAAGCTACGCATGCCTTCATTCTATACATGATCATGATTTATGTGTTCAATTGATATTTGTATGCATATCATTGGTATCCCCGGGCAGTACTCATATCCCCGGGCAGTATTCGTATCACCGAGCGGTAACGAATGACAACCCGGTGCTTGTTGTAAGTGGCTTAAATTCTGATTACTTGTTCATTCTTATTTGTTTTCTAAGGTACATATTATCTAGCGGAAAAAGGCAGTCCACCGGGAAACCTGGGGAACTCGACACTCGAACGCTCGGCAAGAGCCCAATCTCACTTAGGGACTTGGGGGACTGGTGGTAGTAGGGGTGACTCGGTCACCACCTATGCTTGGCGGCACATGGTGATTAACTCCCCAAGTAAGATTGCACTCTTACTCGGGAACTTGGGGGACTTGTTGACAGTACATATGGTACACCGCCAAGCATGTTCGGCGACCTCGTAGACCGTGCAACCGGCGTCATAGGTCCTACTTCCGGCATCCGGCAGGTGGACTGCAACCCCGGCTACATCTCCATTGTTCCACATCACCGGTGCCGCACCCGGAGGGCGTGCCACCGGGCTCCTGAAGTAGCTTCGTGAGTAAGGAATTGTGTAATAGTGTAATAAGCATCCCACATTGGAGAAGTTGTAAAGGAGGGAGCCTTCCTTCCCTATAAATAGAAGGCTTCCCCCTTAGTGTTAAGGACTCTTGATCTTGGATACTTGCTACTCTTGGCATGTAACCACCACCGGTGGCTTATTAGCCGGCTATAGTATATTCCAAGTGGACGTAGCCGTGCCCTCCGATGGCACGGTGAACCACTATATATCCTTGTGTTCATGTTCCATCTTTATTATTCTGTCTCTACCAGGCCTACGGGTTTAGGTACGAACAAGCTTCTTGTGGATACCAGGTAGACCAGTACTTTGTGTCTTTATTATATTTTTAAAAAATTTTATTTTCTTACATGATATGTAACTCAAATACTACAATGAATCTTTCGCCGAGTCAAAACTCATAACTTCCTACTTACGAGGGGGAGAGAGTACACCACTACGCTAACTAATTTTCTATTTTATTTTTTAATCTTTTTGTTAAAAGTAATTACAACAATTGTCCTATATTTTTCGCTTAATGACTTCTTCTCAATATATTAACTATTAAGTCCTACTAAGACACTGATAATCACTCCTAGAAAATAAGCCTTAAGCGACAAATAAAAAGAAGGCGAAATAGTTTCATAAAGCTTAGGTGTTACTTAAGAGGCGAAAAATACTACTAAAACAATTCGTCTTCGTAACTCTTAATAGGTGGTGCTAGTGAGTGTTTCAGTTGTAGTAAAATTGGGTTGGTTTGACCTGATGGAGATATGCTCGATTGCTCGTCACTCAAATTTGGGCAATGAGAGCCTTAGAGCATCTGCACCGGCGAGCAAGATGCCGAGCAAGAGCACGAGCAGCTGGTGGGGCCGGCCAAGGTGCTCGAGCAAGGTGCTCAAACAGCACGCACCGGGGTCGAAAACGGCGAGCAAGATGCCGAGCAGTCAACGAGTCAAACTGCTCGAGCGAAGGCTCGAGCAAAGTTTGCTCCGATGCTTGCTCGAGCAGCTGGTGGGGCCGGGCTCCGTTTTCTTTGGCTTTTCGGACGTTGGAGAGGCACAAAAGCTCGTGGCCGGCACATTCGAGCACTAGCACGAACCGGAGGTGAAGCCGAGCGCCGCACTCGACGGTGGCCGTGGCTCCCGAGATTTGCCGCACCTCCCACATCCCGAAAATGTGCCTGAGACCGGTCCCAAATGAAAGAGCACTTTGAGCCCATCATTTTGGTGGGTGGCACGTCGGCTGGAGTGGCCGGACGGCGGCGAACGGAGGCCGGGAAGTTTCGGTGGAAAACGGCGGGAAAATTTAGGAAGACGATGAACAGTACCTTTTTTTAAACGAGCCAATGTCAGGCTGCCACGTGGCAGTCTGACCGGTCAAAAAATAAAAAACGGGCAAATCAATCTGGGCCTTCCATTTCAATCTGAAATTTTGATCCAACGGTCAGAATTCAAAGGCAACGGCTACAATTTGATCATAACGGAAATAAACCAAAAAAAATAGTAAAAAAATCCCAAAAATTTCAAAACTCTCCCAAAAATTTGCTTATAAATACTACTTCAATTTTTAATCAACTCACACTAATTTGTTCGAGAAATAAAAAATTTATTTATTAAGATGAAATAGAAATACATATTAAAATTAACACACATACTTAAATTGAACACAAGCTTAATAATTAAACTCAAACGGATTCAAAAGCACATAATAACCCAAAAGGAAAACCTACCCCAACATAACAAATATCGAGATCCCCGCCTCTGTCAGCGCCACCAGATGACTAGTTCAAGGCATATACTAACGTGTCAATTATCTATTAATCGAAAATCTTATCGAAAATCTTGGATAATATCGAGTCGATAATGATACGTGACACATTATTATTGGTGGTTAATCTATCCGGTAAAAAAAATTTAATCATTTCACAACAAGACAAAACTGAGTTGCTCAAGCAAATTGTTAATGAGTGTGTGAAAAAATCGATTTGGGTGGAGCAAAATTTGATTTCCATTTGCTTGAGCAAAATTTGCTCCTGGGCCCACCAGGTGCTTGAGCAAGACCATTTCATGGGTGCGGATGCTCTTATGTGTTAGTGGTGTCTAGGTGCAATAGCGTGGTGGCGGAGGCTAGTCTTTGTCGGGTTCGATGCTTGTTTTGGTTTTAAGGAGGGTATGGTGGGTGGTTGGGTTCAAGTTGCGACGATGGCGCGGTTGCACTAAGGTATGAAATTATAAAAATTTGACAGAGAAACATATAGACAGTTCATGTAAATAAAGGAATTTGCTACTAATGTGTCTATTGCATATGATTAGACCAAGAGATCGAACTAAATATTCTGATTAAAGAACTAAATATTCTGATTAAAGAACTAAAGATTCAAAATATATATTTTTTTCGATAAAAAAAAATATATTTTGAAACGTTAGTTCTTTAAAAATCACAATAAATAGAGTGATTGCACATATTCAAGGAAGGAAAATACTTGAGTCCATATCAGTATGGACGGTGTGCGTCCGAACACTCTCTAATTTGCATATCTTGGGCAATGTAATCAACAATTTTTTAACCGTTTAAAAGTTGAATTAATCAATAAAGATCATCTCTGCAAAAATTCGTATGATACCAAAATCGTTTGTTCATTCGATTGCATTAAACAAATGAACAGTTCTAGTGAAAATTTGGAGTCTCATGATCAGCCGTCCATTTGTTTGATACAATCGGTTAACCAAATGATATTTGTTTACATTCATTTTTTACAGAGATGATATTTATTGATTAATTCAACTTTTGAACAGTTAAAATCGTTGATTACATTGCCCAAGATATGCAAATTAGAGAGAGTTCGGACGCACACCGTCCATACTGGTATGGACACAAGTATTTTCCAGGAAGGAAATACGTAACTATGTATCTTATTTTTAGTGTAAATGATAATGCATCACAAGGATCTCAGCAACCTAAGAATTGCTATCTTCAAAACACATACTTATACACTTTTCATGATATCTTCACTAGCACTCACCCTACTTCTCTTTGAGTATTCTTTATAGCCAGTCTAGAATTAGTCTCAAACTCTACATATTGCTCAAGGATATCAACAAATGATCCATTACTACCCATAATATTAAAAAAAAAATAAAAAAAAACTTCAAGACATGCACAATCTTTAAAAGCACTCAGTTGATGATAGGAGCACAATGTGCGACGATATTATATGTTTTTACCCTCATTTATGCTTTGTTTAACCCTTATTTGTCTTAAATAGAGTCATAATATAGTTTAGTGTTAATTTGGTAGAGTTTGGCAAAAATTTGGTTAAGAATCCGAAAAATAACTAAGTTTGAGGAATCTGGAAAATAATGCAAGTTGTCTTTTTCGTGATTCTGAGATGCGTAAACATGCGATCTATCCTTGTCCGAATTTAATGAAATTTTATGTGCTTATTATTCATATACTGAGGATTTTCCTGGGACTGTGTCCCAACTTCCAAAAATCATTCCCGACGACTGATAAGAAATTTGATCAAACTGTTTTATATGGAGATAGCTATGTGTGTCTAGTTTCTCTGGGACTTGGAATCGCATCTATCGGAGCTCTGAGGAGGCAGTTATGCCGAATTTACTGGAGTAAGGTCATTCTGCCGGGAAAACAACAACTTTCCCGGTTGCACAAGGAAAGCTTTCCTTTGGACTTTTGAAGCATGGATCGGATATTATGGACCTAAAGATATGTCCATACTAACTTAATGAGAAGATTCAAGTCCAAGATAAGGCCAAGAAGAGTCTAGAAGAAAAGAATTCAGATAATAAGAGAAAGAAAAAGAATCCTGATTAATTTCGGAAAAATTCCTGTACACGTCTCTCAACTTCCACGGACTCTCCCGGACAGCTCACAATGAATCAGAATTCGAGCCTTATATGGATAGAAAGCTACGGGAGTCTAATTTCCAACCCAACTGGAATCACCTCAATATCTATTTTCTAGAGAAAGATATTCTATAATCTTCACTCGAAAGTCAAATCTGCCAGCAGGATAAGTTTGAGAAAAACTAGGTTTTGTGAACCCTAGTTGCAGCCACCCTTTTGCCTCTATATATTGGACGATTTTCACACAGAAAATATCATCTTCTCTTCCTCACTTGAACTTACCAAAACTCTGCCGAATTTCCACCATAACAATCCTCACATAGAGCAAAGCCGAACCATCTCCACCACCTTTCCTAAAAATCATTCCAATCACCATCACCAATCCTCTTGCTGAATTCTTCAACGAAGGTTCTCAATTCGGATTGTAATTTTCCATGGCTTTTGTTTCTTTGTACTTATACATTATTTTGTCTATGAAATATGTATGGATTCTTGGTTGTAATTTTGGTTTTGTAAATTATTCTTGGGATTTTCGAATTCTTGTTATATTATTTGGTTATCTTTGGTTTAATTTCCGAATTATGCATGTAGTTTAATCGAATATGGTATTATGGGCAGTAGGCTTTTACATGTTTTCTTAATTTAATTAGGTTGATTTCCTGAATTTGTATGCATAAAAATCGTATGCATGGAGGTAGTCTTGGCCATGACTATCCTTTGTGTGTTGGTTTCACATGCCGATTTAATACATGTTGAATCATACGCGAAGTTGGTTTTAATTTGTATTAATCTAAAGGGCTAGAATAATTCTGGAAATTTACATGTCGATGTGGGATGAGTGACGCCATACCTGCTAACATGTTTCTAATTCGACATATTGTGCTTATGTGCTATATATTTGTGTTTAATTTCTACGCGAAGTGTTTTTAAACCGATTAGTACCATGTTTAGGATTACACGCGAAGTTGATTCTAAATACTTGTGATGTTTTGAATAATTAGATATACCGCGAAGGCTCTAATTAAATTGGAACTTAATTGAATCTTGGATCCGATTTTAGCTTGCTGCCCCTATTACTTTGTTTAATTTCGTTGCATGTTTAATGAGTTTTGTATTTTGTGATTGTATGGAAGATGTTGATCAATTGTATATAATAATTTAGGATTTAAATTTAGTAAAAATCAGTAGGTAAATTAGTTATAAAAATCGACACCCCCTTTATTTGCAATACTTTATGTGATTAAATGCCCTTAATTTTTCCGGATAGAACGATCCCTACTTGTCAATACTACAATCGACACAAGAAGGGTATTATGTGTATGAAGTTGTTTTGCAGGTACTTTGTGCTTGGATAATAGCTCCATCAATTTTTGGCGCCGTTGCCGGGGAAATTTAATTTTTTTTTATTCATAAAGTGTTGTTTTGTAATTATGTATATTGCAGGTTATTTAATTTTGCTATAGTTTTTGGGATATGTATAATAGGATTTTTCGGAAGTGTAATAGTAAATAGGGATTTCCGATTTTTGTTTTTGGTTTGATTAATTGCCGAATTATGTGATGGATATTTGTGAATGTTTGTAACACTTAGATAATTTCTAGGAAGTGATAGTTTTATGTATGTTTAAGTTTATTGTAGTTTCTAAAGTGTAACATGTAGGTGAAGCCTCTTTTGTTGATCATAACCAAAACCCTTCATACGAATGATGCTTTGTTGGATCCGTTTTATGTAGAGTGGGAAACGCGGGATACTCCCCCCCCCCCCCCCCCCCCCCCCACGCATACAAGCGACATTTTGGCAAAGTTATTACTTCTATGAGGTTGAGGGCGGTTTTAATCAACACTTGTAGACCGCTAGGGACCCGAGTTTATTTTACAAAGTATGGGGCAAGTTATTTTCATTGATTGATTCTCAGGTTTGTAAAACTTGTTCTCAAGGCCCACAGACTGATGTTCATTCTCGGTGAGTGAGTCGATAGGGAGTACGCTCTCTGTGGTGTCCAACAACGAGACATGCCTGGTTCCTAAAGAGAGATCACTCTCCGTGGATCTTAACGACACTGCCTTAGAAAAGTGGAATACTCTCGACCCTAGACAACAGCTTGTGCCGAAGCATCACCTCACTTTAGACGCTAGAAGATAACTTGAACATAGGTGAATCTATTTTCTTGAAAACAAAATTCGTCTTTAATTTTTGAGGTATATCGGAATAAGCATGATACTACCTTGGGCTGCATCAGTCCATTGCACTGTTATCTCCTCTGCTCCACGTACCTCGAATTTTAAAGTTGTGTGAATAAAAGAAATAGACTCTAGGTTCGGCAATCTCATACTATTTTCGACACTCTTGGAAAACTAGGACCGAATTCTTGTTTGTTACTTGTGAATTTTGTGAAAGCTTGAAAATCTTGTGTGATACTTATATATATTTCGTTGACTATACTTTTACAATAATAACACTTACACAAATTCTAACTACACAAATACTTTTATTTTTCTTTTTGAATTCCTTGGCTAAACACTTGATTTTCGAATAATTTCAGGTACATGAATGTCCAGTTGGTCACGCGACATTAGAGGCCGTTTGTATCGAATTGAAGAGAGACAATGTGATAATTCAATTGGCTGACAGATCTAACAAATATCCCGAGGGATATGTTGAGGATGTTCTTGTGCAGGTTAATAATCTGATATTTCCTGCAGACTTCTATGTGCTTCATATGGAAGATTCGCCCCACAATTCAACTCAATTACTTTTGGGGCGACCATTTATGAGAACCGTAAGAACAAAGATAGACGTTGCAGAAGGCAACCTCAGCATGGAGTTTTATGGTGAAATGATTAGCTTCAACATATTTGAAGCGATGAGGTTTCCAATTTCTGACCTTAAACCTTGCTATGCTATTGACGTAGTTGATTCTGTTGCGCAGGTTTTGTCAGAAACTTTGGATCAATAGCAATTAGCTATTGAGCAAGGGGCAGGAATTGACACATTCAGGGAGAGCATTTCGATGGAGGCACGGCAAGATCTTGAGCCGTGCATTGCACAAGTTGTTGCCGAGCTAGAGGCAACACCCCACTTTAGGTATAATCAGTTCATGTCAATTCCCATTTCCACTAATAAAATTCTACCATCTGTGGAACAGGCCCCTATATTAGAACTGAAGGTGCTTCCCAACCATTTGAAGTATGTATACATGGGAGACAATGACACACTACCAGTTATTGTGTCATCACAGCTGAGTGAGCAGCAGGAAGCACGTTTGACTAGCATGCTGAAGAGAAACAAGACCGCCATTGGATGGACATTGGCGGACATCAAGGGAATCAGCCCTACAACTTGTGTCTATAGGATCTTGCTCGAGGAAGGAGCCAAGCCTACTAGGGAGGGTCAGAGACGTTTACACCCCCCTATGATGAAGATTGTGAAGGACGAGGTGATCAAATTGCTGGATTGTGGAGTCATTTATCCTATCTCAGATAGCCAGTGGATTGCACCTGTCCAAGTTGTACTTAAGAAGAGTGGAGTCACAGTTGTGAAGAATGACAAGGATGAGCTTGTGCCCCAACGATTAGTGACAGGTCATAGGATGTGCATCGACTACAGAAAGCTGAATGCTACAACTCGAAAGGATCACATGCCTTTGTCTTTCATGGACCAGATGTTGGAGAGACTAGCTGGGCACGAATTCTATTGCTTCTTGGATGGGTACAGCGGTTACAATCAGATATGCATTCACCCAGATGATCAGGAAAAGACGACGTTCACATGTCCCTTTGGTACGTTTGCCTATCGACGCATGCCTTTTGGTTTATGCAACGCACCAGGTACATTTCAATGTTGTATGTATTCCATTTTCTCCGACTATATTGAAAATATCATTGAAGTCTTTATGGATGATTTTAGTGTTTATAGAAAAGACTTTGATGCATGCTTAGAGAATTTGGAATTAATCCTGAAAAGATGTGTAGAAACTAACATTGTGCTTAATTGGGAAAAATGTCATTTCATGGTAAAACAAGGGATAGTTTTAGGACACATAATTTCTGCAAAGGGTATTGAGGTTGATAGGGCCAAGATTGATATTATGCTTCACTTACCCTCCCCTACAACTGTAAGGGAGGTACGTTCGTTTCTTGGCCATGCAGGTTTTTACAGGAGGTTCATCAAGGATTTTTCGTTGGTGGTCAAGCTCATTTGTGCCTTATTGCAGAAGGATGTTCCATTCATATAGGATAAAGGGTGTGAAGATGCATTTGTGAAGTTGAAATTGCTATTGACGACAGCACCTATCATGGCGTCACCAGATTGGACGCTACCTTTTGAGATCATGTGTGATGCTTCAGACTATGCAGTTGGAGCAGTTCTTGGACAGAGAAAAGAGAAGAAGCCGAATGCCATTTATTATGCTTCTCGTACATTGAATGATGCTCAATTGAATTACTCTACTACTGAGAAAGAATTGTTGACTGTTATTTTCGCTTTAGAAAAATTTTGATCATATCTTTTGAATTCTAAAGTGATTGTTTATTCTGATCATGCAGCCCTAAGATATCTGATGAAGAAGAAGGATGCTAAGCCACGCTTGATTCGATGGATTCTCTTACTCCAAGAGTTTGACATCGAAATCAAGGACAAGAACGAGAGCGAAAATGTTGTGGCGGATCACTTGAGCAGAATTGTGAAAGAGGAGGAAACGTTGCCACTTCAGGAAACTTTCCCAGACGAGCAGCTTTTTCGAGTGGACACAAAAGACCCTTGGTATGCAGACATTGTCAATTATTTAGTTACTAAAACTTTTCCAAGTACATGTTTGCAGGCAGCCAAGACGAGGATCAAAAAGAATGCAAGACACTACATATGGGACGATCCCTATCTTTGGAGGATTTGTAGTGATCAGATTATTCGACGTTGTGTACCACAAGAAGAGCATAGGCCGATCCTAGCATTTTGCCACAATGAGGCGTGTGGAGGACACTTTGGAGCTAAGAGGACAGCCCTTAAGGTATTAGAAAGTGGATTTTATTGGCCCACGATTTTCAAGGATGCATACACATTTTGTATGACATGTGATAGGTGCCAAAGGACAGGTAACATTGGCAAGAGAGATCAAATGCCCCTAACTTCTATAATCATTGTCGAAATTTTTTGATGTGTGGGGTATAGATTTTATGGGACCTTTCCTTCATCTAAGGGCTTTCTATATATCTTATTGGCTGTTGATTATGTGTCTAAATGGGTGGAGGCGAAAGCCACAAGGACTAATGATTCTAAAGTTGTTGCAGATTTCTTGAGGACTAACATATTTTCCAGGTTTGGAGTACCTCGTGTGCTTATAAGCGATAGAGGTTCTCATTTCTGCAACAGAACAATAGAGGCTTTGCTCAAGAGATATGGAGTCACCCATAAGGTATCCACACCTTATCACCCTCAGACGAGCGGAATGGCGGAAGTGTCAAACAGAGAGATTAAGAGCATATTGGAGAAAACTGTGGGCCCATCAAGGAAAGATTGGAGTGACAGACTTGATGATGCACTTTGGGCTTACAGAACGGCATACAAGACACCCATTGGGATGTCTCCAATTCGGCTCACATATGGCAAGGCGTGCCATCTTCCAGTAGAGTTGGAGCACAAGGCGTGGTGGGCAGTCAAGCAATTCAACATGGAACTTGACAAGGCTGGACTTCACAGGAAATTGCAATTGAGCGAGCTTGAGGAAATCAGGAATGAAGCATATGATGCTGCGTGGATTTACAAGGAGAAGACGAAATTGTTTCATGACAAGATGATAAGAGGCAAAACGTTTCATATTGGTCAAAAAGTCTTGTTATTTCATTCTCGTCTTAAATTATTTCCTGAAAAATTGTGTTCTCGTTGGGTTGGGCCTTATATTATTACTAACGTGTTTTCTCATGGTGCTATTGAAATTCAGAGTATTGAAACAGGAAAAGCGTTCAAAGTAAATGGTCATCGACTTAAGTCTTACTACGAACCTTTTGAGGAGCACACCATTGAGGAGATATGACTTAGAGACGCACCAAGATCCTGTTGAGCAATGGAGAAGAGTCTAGGCTAAAGGACTATAAACAATTAAGCGTTGCATGGGAGGCAACCAATTTCAACCAAAAGTGTGAAGGAGCCGTCTACGAGAGTTTGAATTTTCTAAATCCCTAAACTCTTTTTGGTTGAATTGTATAAATGTGGAACTTGTGTGATTTATCATATGCTTAGAGATTACAACATAATTTTTGTGTAACATTGAGGACAATGTAATTATTTTTCTAAGTGTGGGGTAGGGAATATATGTTTCACATATTTTGTTTTTGTTTTTGAATTTTGTTTTTGTTTTTGAGTCTTTGTTTTGAGTCATAAAAGAAAAGAAAATAAAAAATCAGAAAATCAGAAAAAAAAAAAAAAAAATTCGTTGCTTTTATTTATTTTGTTTTGTTTTTGAGTCTTAGGATGCCCCTAAATAGTCTATGATGATTATATCTTTGAATACATAGATGATGGTTTTGCATAATCATAAGAATTAATTGTGAGTTTCATGGACATTGTGATTGATATGAACATTTGAGACTTGGATTTATTTGTGTAATAAGCATGCATGTTTGTGTTGATTTTATTCCATAATAACCTATGTGAGTTTTGATGCCATACACTTTCTTCTTGAGCAATAAAAATGGGCAGAATTTTTTGAAAACTTCATCATTCTTTGATTATTCAATGACTATGTGCCATAGCTTTTAATGAACTCTAGAATGCTAGAACTCACTCTTGACAATTTTTAAGACTATTATTCATGAAATGCCTTGATTTTGAAAAGGATTGAAAAGATCATGTTAGGATTACCACCAATGCCAAATAAAGCTTATGTCTAATTTGTGCCCATCGTGGGACTCCTTAGTTTTAACCCCATTGAGCCAACATTGAGCCATTTTATTTCATCACCATGATATATATTCCTTGAGCTTAGAACAGTTTATCCTAACCATTGTTGTCAAGACTTGGTAAAGTTTAATTGGAATTTGTTATTTTAAGTGATGTTGGGAAGTAAGTGTGGGGTAAAACTTGTCCAATTGCATGAAAAGAGATGTGTTGCTGAAATTAAAAGAAAAAGAAGAAATTTCGGACATAAAAATGAAAAGAAAATTTGAGCTAAAATAAGAAAAAAAAATAATATTTAAGATTTCGGCAACTAAAAAATTAGATGAGTTCTTGTGGTGAATTTGGAGTTGTATGATTATTTGAAGGTCTAACATTGTTATACTTGACCTTTGTTCATATTCACTATGTTATGGGGAAGAGAAGAATGAAGTTTGGGCCCAACATGATAAAATTTGGCCCTTTGGAGTGAAGACATAAGGATTTATTGAATTTTGCTAAGTCTTGGTGACATTTTATCACCATTATCCTAAATGTGAATGTCTTATGCCAATCCCCATTATCACATTTATGTTGATCTTTTCATGATTCTTAAAATGGGTGAACTTTGATTTGTCGAGATTTTTGTCAAGAGTTGAGCATATGGCTTTGGTTCATTGGTGCACATAGTTGTTACATGAAGTTTTTCCAGAAAATTGATTCACAAAGTGCTTTTATTTGATGAAATATGCGAGCTATTTGTTGCCTTACAATCTGTTCTCTTGCATATACTATGAGTGAATTGCCATATCATGAGTGAAAAAAAGAGAGTATGCCTAGTGAGGAGGATGAAATCAACATAACATGTCATTGCTTGTGATTTTCGTTTCTTACTTGTTCATGCTTTGATACATGTCTATGACGCTCGGGATTTATGTGCTTACATTGAAATGCTTAACTTGAAAGCTATATGTTTTAAAGATCCTGAGACAATCATTTAGGGGCAGTAGTTGAGTCTTTTTGTTTTTGTTTTGCTAAGTGACTAGCAAAGGATAAGTGTGGGGTAGTTGATAGGAGCACAATGTGCGACGATATTATATGTTTTTACCCTCATTTATACTTTGTTTAACCCTTATTTGTCTAAGATAGAGTCATAATATAGTTTAGTGTTAATTTGGTAGAGTTTGGCGAAAAGTTGGTTAAGAATCCGAAAAATGACTAAGTTTGAGGAATCTGGAAAATAATGCAAGTTGTCTTTTTCGTGATTCTGAGATGAGTAAAAATGTGATCTATCCTTGTCCAAATTTAATGAAATTTGGTATGCTTATTATTCATATACTGAGGAATGTTGTGTTAAAATTTCAGATCAATCGGAGTTCGGGAAGTCACCCAAAAGATGCCTGCAACTTGGTAGTCCGAGCAAACCAATCCAGGGACTTCCAGGATTTTCCTGGGACTGTGTCCCAACTTCGAAAAATCATTCCCGACGACTCATAAGGAATTTGATCAAACTGTTTTATATAAAGGTAGCTATGTGTGTCTAGTTTCTCTGGGACTTAGAATCGCATCTATCGGAGCTCTGAGGAGGAAGTTATGCCAGATTTACTGGAGTAAGGTCATTCTGCCGGGAAAACAACAACTTTCCCGGTTGCACAAGGAAAGCTTTCCTTTGGACCTTTGAAGCATGGATCGGATATTATGGACCAAAGATATGTCCATACTAACTTAATGAGAAGATTCCAGTCCAAGATAAGGCCAAAAAGAGTCTAGAAGAAAAGAATTCAGATAATAAGAGAAAGAAAAAGAATCCTGATTAATTTCGGGAAAATTCCTGTGCACGTCTCTCAACTTCCACGGACTCTCCCGGACAGCTCACAATGAATCAGAATTCGAGCCTTATATGGATAGAAAGCTACGGGAGTCTAATTTCCAACCCAACTGGAATCACCTCAATATCTATTTTCTAGAGAAATATATTCTATAATCTTCACTCGAAGGTCAAATCTGTCAGCAGGATAAGTTTGAGAAAAACTAGGTTTTGTGAACCCTAGTTGCACCCACCCTTTTGCCTCTATATATTGGACGATTTTCACACAGAAAATATCATCTTCTCTTCCTCACTTGAACTTACCAAAACTCTGCCGAATTTCCACCATAACAATCCTCACATAGAGCAAAGCCGAACCATCTCCACCACCTTTCCTAAAAATCATTCCAATCACCATCACCAATCCTCTTGCCGAATTCTTCAACGAAGGTTCTCAATTCGGATTGTAATTTTCCATGGCTTTTGTTTCTTTGTACTTATACATTATTTTGTCTATGAAATATGTATGGATTCTTGGTTGTAATTTTGGTTTTGTAAATTATTCTTAGGATTTCCGAATTCTTGTTATATTATTTGGTTATCTTTGGTTTAATTTCCGAATTATGCATGTAGTTTAATCGAATATGGTATTATGGGCAGTAGGCTTTTGCATGTTTTCTTGATTTAATTAGGTTGATTTCCTGAATTTGTATGCATAAAAATCGTATGCATGGAGGTAGTCTTGGCCATGACTATCCTTTGTGTGTTGGTTTCACATGCCGATTTAATACATGTTGAATCATATGCGAAGTTGGTTTTAATTTGTATTAATCTAAAGGGCTAGAATAATTCTGGAAATTTGCATGTCGATGTGGGATGAGTGACGCCATACCTGCTAACATGTTTCCAATTCGACATATTGTGCTTATGTGCTATTTGTGTTTAATTTCTACGCGAAGTGTTTTTAAACCGATTAGTACCATGTTTAGGATTACACGCGAAGTTGATTCTAAATACTTGTGATGTTTTGAATAATTAGATATACCGCGAAGGCTCTAATTAAATTGAAACTTAATTGAATCTTGGATCCGATTTTAGCTTTCTGCCCCTATTACTTTGTTTAATGTCGTTGCATGTTTAATGAGTTTTGTGTTTTGTGATTGTGTGGAAGATGTTGATCAATTGTATATAATAATTTATGATTTAAATTTAGTAAAAATCAGTAGGTAAATTAGTTATAAAAATCGACACCCCCTTTATTTGTAATACTTTATGTGATTAAATACCCTTGATTTCCCCGGATAGAACGATCCCTACTTGTCAATACTACAATCGACACAAGAAGAGTATTATGTGTATGAAGTTGTTTTGCATGTACTTTATGCTTGGATAATAGCTCCATCAGTTGACATTCTCTTTTGCGTCATTATTTTCCTTCTATGGTTCAATTTTTGGTATAGTCAAGTGAATAGCACAAAGTTCACCGATCTTAATAGCTATAAATTTGCCAAGAATATCTTCATATTTTTTTACTCCAGCAAAAACCAGCATGCATGTTACATGCTCCATTTCGGAGAAGATATTTATACACTCCATCATTCATGGGCACAGTCAACTCAATATTCTAAATTTCATGCAACAAACAACTCAAAACATTTTGTGGGTTTGCGGCATGGTCAAAGTTGTAAAAGGATTATCTTACATATTTGTATTGAAAGTTTCCGAGGTGTCAAGTACGTAAACGAAAAATACAGAGAGACTCTCATTAGTTCTAATCAGTGTTATATATCCCAGAAGCAAATATTACTATCCTGTGTAAAATTACTTTCTCAAAACAGAAGACCTTTCAAGAAAATTAAACAGCATATTCCAATCAAATCACTCGTGGAACTCCATTTTTAAGAAAACTAAATTTGAAAATATACAGAGGGTGTTTTTCTCATTTAACAAGTAGTAGTGAAGTGTCTTCAATCAAAATCAACAAGAAAAAGAAACATTCACTAAGCCAATCTCATATAAAAGACAATAAAATAAAGAGAACAGTTGGAAAATAGAGATAGCTAGATAAGCTTACTCATGCATGTATGTCCGTCCAATTCTCACATGTGCGCGCACACACATACAAATATATATACACACACATGCACACACATATGAAGCGATTAAAATTCTATTCCACAAGAAATAATCACATATGATTTGTTCTTCGAAGCATTGATAAAATCTTTTAAATTTCATTCAGAGAAATTAATGATGAGAGCAAACAATGTGTTTTATACATAAAAAACAAGAGTTATGAACAAAACAAACATAATAATGTTGTGAAAATTGAGACTTCTAGTCTTAGACATAAAAGGATCAAGATGTTTAAACATTACAATCAAAGGTCACCTTCACAAATGCATTTAAAGGGGAACAATAAAATTATGATCTTAACCAAGCATTCAGCTTGTGATGCCATGCCATTGGTACTTTTTGGGTTGTAAGGATTGTCATTCTCATCGTTTTGTTTTTTTGTTTTTTTTTTGTTTTTCTAGTTTCATTCATACTCTGAGTTTTTTTTTGGTAAATTTAAAATTGAAATACACAGTAGCAATGCGAGCAACATCATTTTGGTTCTTCAGTTGTCAAAATAGCATGTTAATTAGGTTGAAGGGCAAAAGAGATTAACCTTCATAATAAATAATTAGTGTTTTTCAACAATTGGTGCTAGTTCATACAGGAAATTAGAGATTCCCAGCAATTTTTCTATCTGTGAGACGCAACGATCTCAATTAATTATGAGGAGAGTGGGTATGCAGAATAGAAAAATACTCTGACTCTCAAGAAAATTTTGATTCAAAGATAATATGAAAAGGAAATTGGATTGGTACTTTCTTATTAACGTTTGAAACCAATGATTCTTCCATGATCACTCCCTCTCCAAAACCTTATATATAGGCGTTTGCTTTATTGGTCATCACTCCACGTTGTAGTGGGAGAAGTAGTGTTTGCACGTTTAAGTGTCACAACTTCATCATGTCTCAACGTCTTTTACTTTATCTAGATGTTTACATCTTGAGCTTTGACCATCAGGTTTAATTTAATGGGTGAAATTCAAACTAATATTTTACAAGCCCAAAGTTAGACATTGCTTCAGTGACAATCTGAAATCCTTAATCTTATCAAGCATTTACGCAATTCATATTCTAGGTATACTTGAAAAAATCTGATTTTTATGTATCATACTTTTTTGCTCCAAAACCATCACCAAGTCCTCCTCCATAATGTTTCTTATCCACTCCAACATTTAAGAGACCTCAAAAGACATCTGAACCCCAACGCTTCATAAATGAATGAATATCGGATTCTGATAAAAGCAATAATCAGTAACTTCCAACACAATTTTCTTAGCTAGTGCGACTCAGGTGGCCGCTTAACTAACCTTCAGACAAATGAACGTACTTCAAGATGCACGTTAGCTTTCTTCATCGGCGATTAGAACTTCCTTCTTGTAGTAATCCCCGAAGAACACGAGGCCTAGTCTTTGTATTTGGCACTTTGGGCAACATGATACTCATTCTTCATGTTGTAGCACCCTTTCTTGTCATAGTGCCAAATTTTGTATACTCAATGAGATCTTCATAATTATATTTGTCTCATCATATTTAGTGAAAAGCTCTTGTATCACAAGTACAAACCACATTTTCTCCCATGTGTCAATCAAGAATCTTATCTTTCAATCCTCCGTCCCCAACATAATTTATTGTCAAAAGCAAATATTACTACCTTCTGTAAAATTACATTATGCGAAGCATATTCCAACCAAAGCAATCGTAGAACTCCATTTCCAAAAGCACCAAATTTGAAATATAGGCAGGGCCTTCTCCTCATTGAACAAGCAGCAACTAGGTGTCTTCAATCAAAATCAATAAGAAAAGTCACTCATATAAGAAACTTAATGAAGAAAGAGAACAATTGGGAAATACTGATAAATAAGCTTACCCCAACAATGTTCATGTTCATAGTTAGATTTGTGACATTTTTCAATTCATATGTCAGCTTCAATGCTCGAGCAGAAGTTATATCTCCACCATGCAAGTAGTGCATGTATGCTTGTCCAACCCTCATCACATGTGCTCTCTCTAGCCTATATATGAAGTCATCAAAATCCTAATTTATAATAGAAGAATCACATATGACTTGTTCTTCCAAGCAGGTATTATCCAAGTTTTTATCATCACAAATATTGAAATCAGCATCCTCGTAAACAGTTTCTCCATTCACAACAGGCGATTCCTCACGGTTAATTGGCTTTAGAATGTTAACGAATAAAAAATCTCTAATAACTAGACACGATAATATATATATTTCGGTAAATCAAATGCAAGCAAAGTTAGCATTTCATGATGAGAAGATACAAAACAGCCTAGAATGAAACTATTCATACCCGGCCCTAAACTCATGTTTGATTTCCAAGATGAAATGCATGCATGCATCATAGCATTGCTATACAAATACCTAACATATTTGCCAAATTTATAAGCGTATTCTGCCCTTATTTACTCTGGTTGACATCTATGAATTTCAAAACCGTACTTAAGGTGATTGTTAGGGCACATTGGACTGTGCGCATGCATGTACCTTAAGGACTTATGTAGTGTTCATACATGTCAAAGCCTTAAACCCTAGTACTAATCAAAACTCTACCCAAATACACGTAGCTATCACTCCGTTAAGTAGCTAGGCATCAATATTCATAAATTTCGATCTGGTATGATGTTAACTGATAGTAATATAACTTGCATGCACAAATGGTACACTTGAAATTGCTCAGGGATATAGTATGACATCTCAAAGCGCCACATCAAGTTTGTTGCATGACTTTTGAATTTATAATGAATTTCATTTTCTTATTTCTGTGAATTTACGTTCCTCCAATTCACATGTTATTTTTCTGTCTTTTTATTAAAATAGAGGGAAAAATCACTTAATATTGTAGAACTCTCTAGTTTTATTGGCTAATTAATTAACAAGATATTTGAGGAAACTATTACATTTAGCAGTCATTTGTATTTTTGCCATGAAAATTATTCGATTTCTAAATAATTTTACATGTTTCAATATCAAATCTAAAGAAACAATAGTGAAGCACTCACCATGAGAAATCGAAACGAGATTGAAGTCGGTCTTTTCTATTAGTTCGTCTCTGGAATCTGAGCTCTCACTTTGTGAAAATTCTTTTTCTTTCTTCATAACCGACTGTGCTAAAATTTTAAATGTCACCGCCTATATAAACCCACTTCTTATAGTATAGGGCTATTATGTCTGTTTTGGAGGTATAATTCTCAACTCATATCTATAATAGGACCATTCAAGACTTTCTTATTTTGGGTTTTTTTTTTTCTCTCTTGAATGAAGGCATAGCCAATAATATATTAATATCAGAAGCCATAAAGAGCCATTACATATCTTCTCTATACCAACATGGGGTAGATAAAGAGTTTGTGGTAGTAGCACAAATGAACATAGAATATGTTTCTGCACAAACCCGTAGGCCTGGCAGAAGTACAATAATAAAGCTGTAGAGACACAGGCAAGTATAGTGGTTCACCGTGCCATCAGAGGGCACGGCTACGTCCACTTGGAATCTAGTATGATCGGTCGATAAACCATCGGATGTTGGTTACATGCCAAGAGTAGCAAGTCTCCAAGAGAGCTAACTCTAAAGGGGGAAGCCTTCTATTTATAGGGAAGGAAGGCTCCCTCCTCTACTACATCTCCAATGTGGGATGCAAACATACTATTACATATTTCCCTACTCACGAAGCTACTTCAGGCGCCCGGTGGCACTCTCTCCGGGTGTGGCACCGGTGATGTGGAACAATGGAGATGTAGCCGGGGTGGCGGTCTACCCGCTGGATGCCGGAAGTAGGACCTATGATGCCGGTTGCACGGTCCATGAGGTCGCCGGATGTGCTTGGCGGTGTACTATATGTACTGTCAACAGAATATGTCCAATCATTTGAGGGTTTCACGCTCTTATTTTGGGTATTTGCATCATATTAACAAAATTAAAGTGCCCCGCTGATATATTTTTATAGTCCCTCTATTTCTGCCAATATAATCACAATAGGCTGTGTTTATTTCCTTCAACAATTTTTCTTATTTTGGGCATATTTGTGGCGACGTCGTAGGTCTTCAATGTGGTCTACTTTGGCCGAAATATAAGTTGTTGGGCTTTGTGAACTTTCCTTGGTAGCCATTGCAAGGGATTGCCATGAGTTCAGAGAGATCCATAAAAGATGAGGAACAGGTGTGCTTTGGTCAGGTGGTGTTTATGGTGATTTGAAGATGATTGGGTTGTAGTGTTCAGAGAGATCCTTCCCATACATCCTTATGTATTGATTTGAGTCATTACATTGTCCAAAAAAAAAAAAATGTACGAGTCATTTAAAACTTAAACTTTTGGAACTCACGAGGCAGAAATCTGAACCTGAACTCCACTTTGTCATTCAAAGTAAGGTTCACAAAACACAGTTTCAGCCAATATATATTTTTTTTCTTCGCAAAAGGGTTTGAAACCCAGACTAGCAGTTTCAACCACTATCTATTTGGCAAAATGAAATGTTATGGCAAAAGCCGTTAAAACATTATTGCAATCCCCCTTGTACAGAACGACATATACTTCCACCAACATAGTATGAAAACATTTCAATGCCAAGACAAAATAACAAATTTATTCAAGACATCCATTCGAGGTATAATTTTTTTAAAAAAAAAAAAACAGTCTAAACAGCAGAGGAAGAGAGCTAAGTGTATGATTACATCTCCAGAAATACCACCAATTCAAGAAAAAGTGCTGTTTTCATTAGCTCGCCAATATCGTCCTCCGACAGCAGAACATTGGTGAGTTTATGAATCAGCAGAGGATCTTTTTTTGGTGGTATAAGGATAGTACTCCTTGCCATTATCAATTCTTGTGGTCTGGCCCCCGGCATCAATGAGTGCAGAAGTGACAGCCAAGGCTGCTCCAGCAGAAATTGCAGTTGGAATGCTCCTTCCTATAAAATGGACGGCAGAGTCATTAGTATATGAGTACAACTTCCCTACACATGAAATATCAATTTAGAATCTAAAGTCTGCATTCCTGAACCATGTAACTAGAGTGATATATGAATATACTGTACAATCAAATTAGATAGCAACCAATACTTGATGAATTCTTTTGTAATATCTAGATTTCATCAATTAAATTTGACATCCTTTGTTAAAAAAAAAAAACAACCAATATATGCTAATTTAACGGAACAATACTAGGGTGTGAAGTACAAATTCTTCACGTGCCTGGGAGATCTATAGGGTATTTCTGCATGGGCTGAAAGTAAGCAGGAGATCTATAGTCTGATTCTCAGATACAAGGAAGATTACAGTTGTAAAGGATACCCACTCTTCATTGTTATAGATAGAAATTGATTGATCTAGAAAAATCTACACAAATATATTGATAAACAGACAGGTGAAAACTCAATATATGCTCTTCAAATTTAACAGTAGATAAGAACAGAATCAGCAGCCCCCTATCTTAATATATAAACACAAGTGCCGGACCTTTAGCTGAAAGTACATGTTTCTTTGAGATGATAGCTGAAATTTTTTTATTTTTTTTTCTTTCAAGATGATAGGTGAAAGTACATTAAATGGCTCATAAAAGCTCTTGAATATTAGATAAGGAGTGTGGAAACTAGTCAAAAGGGTGAATTAAGCCATCGGTGTGCTTCCATCTACTACAATTTGCATAAATAAGGAGCTGCCCCCAGTGCTAACTCTAGAGTTTTATAAATGGACAGCATCCACATGTCATTGCAGCCAGAAAGAATGTTTTGAGTTTTGGACTTGATGACAAAACAGTATTAGGATTGAACGAAAGGGTCAAAACCAAATAAAAGCACTATGCATCTAGTAAAACTTACAACTTGACAGAAAAACCTTCTTTCCTAGAAGCTGAAACCTTAGGCGAACTAATTACAAAGATAGACACCCTACTCAAATTCTTTTAAATCCTTCATCCATACTAAGATTCCATTATATCCTTCATCCCTACCGAGATTCTCCAAGTTCCTTTAAATCCTACATCCATGTAATAATGTAGTCCCAGCAGCCTTGTGGCAGTTGAAAAACTCAAGATTTACAAAAACTACAACTAAAGGTTTCAGAAGATGGACAGCTTCCAGAAGTATTTTCTTCCCGCAAAAGTAGATATTTATTATGCTTTGCAGTCATTTGTAGGACATGAACAAGCAGATAACCTAGATCATTCATGTAGTTACGGAAAGGCACCAAATAAGATGATACATCTAGCATCATCATCCTCAAAAATCCAAGAATTATCAAGGGTGCGTACGCACACAACAGAGATAACATACTGTACTCACTTTTCATGTTCTATAGTCATCTGCTTGAAAAGCTGACATACTGATATCGCAGCAGTCAGCAGCAAATAAATTTGACCAGTGACGTGCCATTTTTAATTTATGATATCGATCTCTCCATAGATACGCAGTACCAGGATCAAATTAAATATGTAATCAGCATAAGTGCCAGAATTATCTGACCAGGCATAAGTGTCAGAATAGGTGCCACTATTTCTGAGTGTATGACACGAGAGTAATTTACAACTCTCGAAGCTATAGTGCAGAAGTAACACCTTGAGTCTATCTTATCAGATTTAAACTAAATCAAACTCAGCCATTTGTAAAAAATCAATGCAACCTGTCAAGCAAAATTCAAGACAATAAGTCCTCAAGAAAAGGTTCGACTTACTCTGACAATAAACATTGGACACAAATCTTTATTTTAAAGAAGAAACCCTATTTTGGCAATCACTTCAAAATTGGCTAACATAATAACATGAATATTTAATGAGATAATGTATGAAGAAGCAGTGAAGCACTTAGTTATGAAAATGTGCAACAATTGCTGAGAAAACCCCTCATAGCAGGAAGAATTAAAATGTTTGAAATAAAAAATTAGGCATGAAAAGTGATCTTCACCTTTGTAACCCAGAATAGTAGCCCCAGCAACGAAACCACCGACAGCTCCATTGACAAAGTCTCTCTTCGACCTATAATGCTGCACAAGCTGCTCCACACCAATGTAAACTCCCCCAATTGCAGCAAACGTCATCCCATAGTTCCCCATCATCTTCAGGGTCCTTAACAGCCCTGGAAGAGCTACACTTCTCTCAACACGAGGCACATCATACCAGGTCGCAACTACGGTCCCAAAAATAGTTCCGGTAACCAATCCAGTTGTGGCACCCTTGATTGTCTTCATGGTAGGAGTATCCTCATCCTCCAAATACCTACGCTCCACGGGGTCCAAGGCATCCATGTCTGTCTACTATATATTTTACTCACCAAAACTGCAACACATAAAATACACAATATATCAGAACATTGAGTGTGTTTTCCTTTCGACTCTAATTCATTTCAAGTCTAATTTTCCTTGATGGGCATATCAGAACACCCGAAATCTTATTTCTTAATGAAAGCTCTTACACAGTAGCAAACCTATGCATTTGGGAGACAAATAAAAATTTAAAAGACGAAATTCCACTATAAGAGCAACAATCCAAGCATGCTTGTTCAACCACTATATCACTAAATACAATCAATCACCAAATTCCTAAGACCCCTAATTTTCTCAACTCATCGAACCCAGAAACTCTAAAGCACACAAAATGCAGATCCAAATTGTAACAAAACTACAAAATGATTCATGAATCAAAACCCTAGAATAAGCAAATGAATACGATCAATGAATATATGAATCCATAAAAAGCCCAAACGAAAAGAGAAGCCCGGAAATACCTTTGAGGCGGTGATGAGAGAGAGAGAGAGCTACTACACTTCCAAGACTTCCGGCTTTTACAAAATGAAAATGGAAATTCGTCTCCGCCAGATTAAACTACTTCTCAACTGACCGTTTTACCCCTGTTTAAAATTGGGCTTCTATTTCATTGGGCCAATTACCCGACCCGACCCGAAACTCCTGCACTTCATTTCAGTCCTCCACAGTTTCAAGTCTCTCTCACTTTGACAAATCACAGAGAGCTGAGGAGAGAAGAGAAGAGAGGAGCTTGGTTTTCAATGCCGACCGCCGACGACATTGGGAGCCTCCCAATCGACATCACCTTTTCTCGTCTCGGAGGTACGTAAGCCACCGCAATTCAATTTTCCACTGAATTTTTAATTTGGAGTGAAATATATTTGGGGATTGATGGTTTTGATTTTGGGGTTGAATTGAAGAATGGCTTGTTGATCGGAAAAGAATACCGGGGGATTGGAGGAAGCGATTGGCGGCAGTGAGAGCTCGGATTTCAAAGGAATTTGCTTCCCTTCCTAAAGATATCAATCCCTATTTCCACACCTTAGAGCCTGATGGTTTCTGCTTTTTATAACTTAGTTCATTTGTGAATTTCTTATTGTGTTTTGGATTGGGTGCTTGACATTTTTGAGGTTCTGGGATCAGTGGAATTAATTAGAATGATATTTGTAGGGATTGGGTACTTGGAGGCCAAGCAGATATATGATATTCTGGTGAAGTCAGCTCCTGAAAGCCGAAACATATTCGGCCGGCTCTCCGGTGCTGCTGTAAGACATTGAACTCTATGACATTGATCTCTTTGTTTCTGTACTAAGCACTATTTTGTGGGATTGTGATGGTGGTGTTGTTTAACTTTTTGTTTTGTATTTTGAGGACAGGGTGCTTGGGAAGCGATTGTGCGTGCTTTTGAGAAGGATTATATTTATCTCGGCGAAGCTGCTCAGATAATGGTTCAAAATGTGAACTATGAGATGTAAGTGTCTGTGTGTGATTGGTTTGAGATGAGGTAAGGGGTCTTTATTTGGTTTGTATGAATAATATATGTTCTGTTGTGAAGTCCATATCAGAGGAAGCAGGTGCAAAAGATTCAGCAACAACTAACTGAACTAGAGCACAAGGAAGCTGATATTAAGAGAACTGCAGCTCTGTCAGCAGCCAAGTATGTGGAGGCTTGTCAAGAGCTTGGATTGAAGGTTTGATATCGGAATCCTCTTTTCATGGCTTGCAAGTTGGTAACTGTTTTGATAGATTTTGTGTTCCAAAAATGATATGTAATGATAATGTATTCATTCTGCAGGGAAACAATGTAAGGTCAGAACTTTTAGAGACTGCAAAATCACTTCCAACCACATTTAGCAGGATATTGGAAGTGATAAATGGTGATTCTGTGTCGAGGGCTTTGGAGTATTATTCTAACTTTGTTAGAGATGCTCACACTGAAAAGGATGTAAGCAAAAACGATGATTTCTTTTCTTGTTCGCTTAGTTTAGTTCTTTTAAGAAGCGGATAGAAAGTTGAATTAATTGATAATAACATTATAATCTGTTACTTCTGATCTGATTGCAGAAATCTTTTGCTGTGCTAACAAACTTGAAATATTTACGTGAGCATCCCCCATCATTGGATGTTTCTGTGGACTTGGAGGTTGTTGATTCTGGGAATGCTCAATCAAGCCATAATGAGTCAAACTATGTGGCGGCAGATGCAGATGCTAATGCAGACAGCATAGACTGGGATTTTTCTGTGGACAGTTCTCAGATTGATTGGGATATTGGTACCGTGGAAGAAACAGAAGATGCTGTTAATGGTTTGGGTCCTTACGAAATGGTTAATGCCAGTGAGATCATACAGAGTTCTCCAAATGAAGTTGCAAAATCTGATCAGGTTCCAGAGGTTTCTGTGTCAGAGATATCTTGGGATATTAGTGTTGATACTCCTCAAGTAGATGCAATTGATGATCTCAATCTGTCGAATGCTGTTATTGACGACCAAACATCTGTTATTGAAAGTTCAACTCATACAACTGAAACTAAGGAAGGTAGGAGCCAACTTTTGGAAACAGAGTATAGGAACAAGATTCTGGATGATCTGAATGAGGTATATGACAGTTGTTGTATGGTTGTATCCCTTTTGTTTTTACTTTGCGTGCGTGATATCGTCTTCTCTTGAGATTCCTTATAATGAATATTGATAATTCTACTATCAGATCAAAGCATTTCTAAATCAGCGGTTAGTTGAGTTGAAAAATGAAGAAACTTTGTCCTTGCAACATCAAGTCCAGGCAGTTGCTCCCTTTGTGCTGCAGCAATATGCTCATGATGCCATTGAGACAATGCTGTCTGATGTTTCCTCGGCAATTTCTTTGCTGACGAATAGGAAAACACGGGACTTGATCATGATTCTCAACTCCAAAAGGTAGTACCAAATACTTTGACCAGATTTGCTTGCTTGCAGTTTTTATTATTATTATTATTATTATTATTATTATTATTATTATTTTTGTTTTAGCTTCAGATGTTTGCCTTCGTGTTTCGTAGAAGAAAATTCTAGCTTTATTCTAAAAGTTATTAAGTACTTAATTAAATTCAGTGAAATTTTTTATAATTGGATGGTCCTACTTATACTCGTAGGTTTTAGTTTACTGCAGGTCAATGAATATGTTATGTAAAGTCTGTGTCTGTTCACACTGTATAGCATGCTCATGTATATATAAGTAAACTTGGTTCTATCCTTTAAATTGATGATTTACAGTACTACTCATTTTTGTATCTGTTTCTTGTAATTATATAGAATACTTGAACTAACTTCAACCTTGATTCAGATTTCTGGACAGATTAGTGAGTTCATTGGAAGAAAAGAAGCATCATGAAGTGAAGTTGAAAGAGGGTTTGAAGGGCTTGGCTACCAAACGCATGGAGCTGCACAATTCGTTGTCTTCCTTGTGGCCAAAGCAGGTGAGTTCTTTCTTGACATGTTCTTGAGTGGTCACATGAACAGTTGCCCTAGTATATAATGGGGCAAGTGGGATGTTGCCTCTACTGTCAGTTTCTGTCTTACCCCCTCCGGCCCTCCAACTTTAACTGCTGCAATAGAGGGTTTATGAAAGAACCTTTGAAAATTGGCCTCTTAGCTCTCTTGCTCCCTCTTTATATCTGGTGTACTCGTTGTGTTCAATTATTGTTAGTGGAGAAAATCAAAACTCTAACTTTATCTTGTTAGTGGCAATTCAATTATTGGTACAAATACTGACTCTTGTTTCAATTCCAGGAAGCGGCTCTTTCAAAAACGCGCGAGCTTAAGAAGCTTTGTGAGAGCACTCTTTCCTCCATGTTTGATGGAAGACCTGTTCATATAATTGGAGAGATTAATGCCCTTTTAAATAGTGGTGTTGCTGCATAGGAGAATGTTTGTCTCTGGGCAGAAGAAGCTGTGCGAGGGCATCTTTTCATCCATGCTATGTGGAAAAGACATGTCAATATTATGACAATCGGTACACTTTATACTAGTGGCCTTGATGCACAACGCTACACTTGCTTCTGATTTGTAGTAAAATATTCTATAAGTTGACAATTACAGTTGTAATGACAGGGTTAACAGTTTGAAAAATCATAGGGGTTGTGCTGTGTTGAAAACATAATATGAAAAATGTTGGTGGCTGCACCTGCAATCTAGCGTGGGCAGTGTAATTCCGTTCTAATTTTTTCTTATTATCTGGATGAACTTTGCATGACAAAATAGTTGTATCAAGATTCAAGACCTCTCTGTCTTTGGAATTATCGAACGACTTGAGTTTTCAGATAAGGAAGAGATGCACATAGATAAGGAGGAAGTACAATAAACTCAGTAAAGCTTGTCAGGCTGGAAAATGGTTATGAAGTTATGAACCTAAGAAGTTTTACTCACACAAGAACAAAAAATTCCGATGAAAATTAATATGCACTCTAAAGTTAACTTTGAATGTGCAGACTAGTCTTCTATGAGTGACAGTAAAATGTGCTGTGCCGATACTAAAGAACACTATCAAAATCCAAAGAATTGTAACTTGCATATACACTTGCAGTCCGATTCGGCTGCAATTGTTGTTTCCCTATCGATTCCTGGCTGTGAACAAACATTTCTCATTTCTGTATCAAAATCTTCAATTTCAATCGTTTAAGAATGATTGGCAAGCTAGTATATAGTCTATAAAATTGTGGAAATCTGTCACTTAACTATTTTGTAGAATATACAAAATGACAAGTTCTGTGTAGTTGTAATTGGTATTTGAATTGAATACCACCTCTTAAAGCTAAGACATCATGGAAAGGAAGGGTATAATGTCACACAGACCACCAGCCTCTGACAATCGAGCTGATTTTAGATTGCATCTGTTATCAAACATCCAATCCAGTAGATTAAAGCTGTGTGCCTGTACTGATCACTAGTAGTGGTTATTTCAAACGGAAAAATAGGTCAATGTAGGTGAGGCCATGAACCGGGTGTTGGTTGAACGGAAAGATCTGTCGAAGGGATCAACTTGGTTACCATCTGCTCCCTTGGTGAGCTTCTGCATTAGTTGTGTTAGAGATCCCACAACTTCAGACATTGGTGGTCGGAATTCCTTCACTGGCTGTTCAAGTATCAGTGACACAGAGAACAGTTTAGTTTTGTTAAACAAGTAAGAAATACTCACCAAAGAATTTACATAATACACAAAATGTAAGTGATATAGAATCCAATGTGCTTCTACCTGTATACAGAGGGAGATAATGTCAGCAAAATTTGAGAGAGCCTTGGAGGAACATGTCTTTCTAATGCCTGGATCGATCATCTCTTCCAGACTCTCACAGTCATGAAGCCGCAATGAAGCCCATTTCACCAGTGATCGCTCTTCCCTTGGTTTTGAACTGTGTCATAAACAAATGAACAAAGTTCAGAATCAAGGAACATGACAATAGTTTGATTATATAGGAGAAAGGTGCATGAATAATGCATACCTATCAGAAGGTCTCCTTCCTGTCAAGAGCTCCAAAAGCAGCACACCGAAGGCATAGATGTCACTCTTTGTGTTATCAAATCCTGGTAAGCCATGCTCAGGGGCTATGTAGCCAGTGTCACCAATAGCATCTTCTGAAGCCTGTGTTTTTAAAGAGCAATTACGGTTTAGATTTACGCAGCAATGTTTTGTATCAAGGTGTGTGTATACGAGATGATGACACTAATTTTGTAGGAACAAAGGGAGCAGAAAATCTTCATTATTGTTTTCCATTTCATATTAAAAGTGGATTTATTGAAAGTATATACCTTTAGTTTTAGACTATTGCTTGTAAGTGGTCTCAAAATAGCAAGCCCACAGTCACAGATATGAGGAGCAAGTTCTTCATCAAGTAAGATATTGGCACTCTTCAAGTTGCCATGACCAACTGGAGGTGACAGTGTGGAATGCAAATAGCTGAGAGTGAAAATGCCATTAGCAAACTCGATCAAATATAAATGAGAGTGCAGAATATGAACTTGTCTGATAACAATATAGAGAGCTTACTCCAAAGCTTGAGCAACACCAAGAGCAATATGGAGACGAAGGCCCCAGGACAGAGGTTTGTATATATCACTGTGCAGTGCCTCATCAAGGGTTAAGTTTCTGACATATTCATACACAAGAAGATGTTGTCCATGCTCCACACAATAGCCAAGCAGTGGTACAATGTTTGGGTGCTTCAAACGGGAAAGAGTCCAAACAAGATCCAGGAATTTTTCTTCTTCATGGAAAGAGAGTCCAGACATCTTGATGTTCTTTACAACCGAGACCTAAAAACAAAGGAATTGAAGTCAAACATTTATCATAAGTTCAACGAATTGACTGTTACTCTGAAGTGTCTATTATAATTCTAAAAGAAGATTCAGGTTCATACTTGGCCATCAGGAAACTCTGCTTTGTAAACAGAACCAAGAGATCCTTGGCCCAGAAAATTTTCTTCCATAAAGTTGTTCGTAGCTGACTGAAGCTCTGCCACAGTATATAGTTTGATCCTCACTGGGAATCTGCATTTATCGGAGAAGCTTTTTCTTCTACTTTTCTCTACTCTGCTATGATAAACTGGAGGTAGCCGCCTTGGAAGTAGAATGGGTGACCTGAAACTCAGTACAGGTGGGCTTTCTTCTCTTGCACTCATAGGACTATCTATAACAGATAAAAGGGATCAAGTTAAAGGGCATAAAGTAATGATGCAGCACAAGAAGTATCAAAAATATATAATTTCAGTTATTTATCAGATATCATAGCAAGATTTGTGCAGTTGATTTAACTTTATGTATTTAACTACAATGTCTGAAAAATTCGATGTGTGAAAAATCTTATAGATAAGATACTATCACCTTTCTTTCATAGCTGAAATCGTTTTAATCCCTAAGATGATACTACATGTTACTAATTTTGGTTTCTTACTTAGAATAGACCTCATTTAAAAATCAGAAGTCATGTACATATAGTTCAGTCCACAATACAATGTACTATAAATTATTGGAATAATATTATACTAGACATATTATCAGTATGTGAGTGAATGAAAGTCCACCTTTTGCCATATTTATGACTGAGAAAGAGTGGCTTGAACTATTACTGCGCCCCAAGGTTATAAGCCTCTGTGCACGTGATTTCTTGACATGAAGTGCAATATAAAGTGCCACACAAGATGCGACTAGAGTTCCTCCACCAACCATAAAAGCTATTCCTCCAGGGCCAAGCCTCCTCTTCTTGTGTCCACCTAATTTGGTGGAGGGGTTGCTCTTCTCCATGGCACTTGACTGAGTTGCTGGAGGGGGGTGGATGTTCTGTTCAGTGACACTTCCCTGCATTTCTAGAGGAAAATTCCAGGGTGGATAGTTCTCCCCTGGCAGATCAAAACTGTTTCCCCCAATCCTGAAAGGAAATAAACATTTGAACTATTTCTTAATTTGAATTACAGGCAGAGGAGAGGTAACCACAACTGATCACTTACCATAAATTTGGTATGGACTGAAAATGACTGGGGATGATACCACTGAAATAGTTATCTTTGACATTCCTGATCATAGAAAATTCCAAGAAATGAAAACAGCAGATCAATGGAAAATGCAAAATGCTGCAAAGAGAATGACAGTAGAAACCTACAGATCGATTAGTGGAAGTTCAGCTAGGTGAGCAACGGATCCAGTGAATTTGTTACTCTGCAAGTACCTGCAGATACACCATATGAACATACAAATTTGATATGCCACGCACTAAAGTATTGCAAGTTGACTAGAACAGAAATGAAAACTCACAGTCCTGTGAGATTTGTGAGGGATCCAAATGAACTTGGCAGATCTCCAGTAAAGTTATTATATGACAAATCCCTGAAAAATTCACAAGAAAGACAATTCATATTGCCGTTTCTGACCATCTTCCAAACTTGTAATTTGGTATCTCAACTAGATCTCACTTTCATCCAATGACAACAGAAAGAAAAGCAGCAAAGCTATTCAAAGTAACATTTTCAAAAATATGCATTTTTTGTATAATGACTGATAACGAATTCATTCGACACCAAGTACAACATTAAATAACTATGTTAGATAAGCATACATCTCTCTTAAATTCTGTAGGCCAGTAAAGACATTTCCAATGGGTCCAGACAACCAATTGTGGCTTAGATTCCTGCATTTAAAAAAAGTATATTAAGTACAATGAGATTATGACTGAAAACAGATTAATGAAAACCAGAATTATTAGCAGTGAGGGATAAGCAACTCACAAATATCGGAGACTTTTCATGCCAGGTAAGGATGGGGGAATATTCTGGATTAGATGGTTGTACGCCATATTTCTGCAGACACGAGATACCAGAGTTATCAAACCCCTGAACACATAAATTAAACAGTTGACTGAATGAGGCATATTACTCACATATGAGTCGCATTGGGCGGTAAGACATACGGAATTTCACCACCAATGCTGTTGGAGCTAATATCCCTTTGAGAAGAAAGATGGAAAGATTCAGCAAAAGGTATGCTTTCATTACTAAATTAAGTTGAAAGACACTAAAACCACTTACAGTTGCTTCAAACTGTTGAGATTATAGATCTCAGGAGTAATATACCCAGAGAGGTTTAGACCATTTAGTTTACTGCATAATATCAAAGGGGAAGTTAGCTCTTTGAAATACAGCACTATATGCCAAGGGTACATAATCAATACTAATGGTCAAGGGTGTTGTGCATTACAGGTATATCACTGAAGAGCCAAAACAAGACACTCCATTCCATGATTCATCACAGGGATCCCCACCATCTAACTTCCACCCGGTCAGCTGCTGCGGTTGGTTGAGGGTCTTGTAAAGATCGCGAAGAGCTATGACTGATATGGGAGCAATATATAAATCAATAATGCATGATCTAATTGATAGCCAAAAAAACTTGCATTTTTTTCAGTCACCTAGAACTTTCATCAAACAGGTGGTGTGCATGTAAGGCCAAACACACTCAAGATGCTCCAAAAACATTTTAAGTTCACCAATGCCTCACATTTGCCTCACATAGTCACATTTTAAAGAATTCCTATCAAAATATTTGGAATCTCATGAAAGATATTTGGAAACCACCTATCAAAAGAATGGCAGGTAAGGAGCATCTCATTGTTTGGAAAATGATAAGGAGCATCTCATTGTCCCTTTGATCTTTAAATTATATGATCGAATACACGAATAAATGAATATAAAATTGAATAGCGATGGACTGAAGCTAATTTTCCATTCTGCTAGGTTTAAGATGCTACTCGGTTAAAAAAAAAAAGAACAAAAAAATGCTACTTTTCAAATAAACCCAGAAGCACACTCTTTCAGTCTTTCTAAACTAGAATATACGACAAGTCGTTCCCTACAAACAACTTTTGTCGTGTACCTAACTCATCCAACGGAGTCAACTTAGGTTGACTCGATCACCAATTCAGTTATTTTCCCGCCAAATTTTCTTTCCCTAAAAACACAGAATTTCCGTGACCTTTTCCCGAGAAAAAACTGCAAGCACCTAAAGCAAAACTCTAATTTCTCGCTTCAAAGCATGAATAAGAACACTCTGTTTCTCTTTTTCCGGCACCGGAAATTTAAAGATTCCGATCTACCTGTTTCTACTGTTCTTAATCCCTTTCTACTAATTTCAGTGATCAAATAGAGGATTACGAAACACTATAAGGAATATCTTCACCAAATTACATAAAATCGACAAATCTCAGAAAGAAAATTCAAGAAAATCAAGAAGAAACTGAAAGATTCGAGAAGTTACCGTCGAGCCGATCGGTAAAAGCCCCGGCCGGCGAAGCCACAAGAACCGCCGCGAAGAAAACCGCAAGAAAGTACACGCACCGGTACCGCTTCTCCATTCTTGAAAATCCGGCAAAGCTCGCCTGAAAACGAAGAAAAATCTGTCAGCAAAACAGAGCACTAATCCAAACCGAGAGCTCTGCTTTTAGCTCCGGAGAAAGACGAAGCAACTAGAACCAGAGCTCCATCTTCTTCGAAACAAAAGCCGAACGGAGATCGGTGACGGTGACGGAAGGTTTTACAGTACCGAAATGAAGAAATTACGACGATGAAATTTCTAGGGTTTTGAGATCGAAACCTTTTGGGGGAAGCAATTGACGAACAGAGAGAGAGAGAGATAGAGAGATGGTAAAGAAGCGAGAGAGGGTTTAGAATAGTGTGCTGTGGAGGTTGCCGACTCTGGTAATGTCTAAACGGAGCAAGAGAATTGGGTTCCACGTCACCACCCGAAACCGTTTTCTCGTTTCCCCATACTCACGTGCCGCCTCTCCAAGTTTGTTACAACCCGGACAGGAAATGGGCCTGAACCTCACCCGACCCGGCCCACGCTTCCAAAGGTTTTAAATTGAAAAATCCCGAAGCTGTGTGACGATGAAAGCTCTCAGCTATGGCGGAACCGGAGGGAGACGATGACTACATGGGCGACCTCTCTCGGTTTCTCTCTCCGGAAGCTTCCGGACCTCTCTCGAAAAAGGTAATGCACTGTTTGGTTCCGTTGTATATTTTAACATAGAATTCAGAAACCCTAATTTTGATTTGGAAAGCATGAATTTCATGTTTTAATATTAAGCTGATTTTGATTTGTTAGTGAGGAAAATCTGAACCTGTAATGGTGTGTAACTGTGCTAGGTTTCGACTAGCAAAGCCTCAAGTGTGCAACCCTCTGAGAAAAGACCTAGAGTAGTAAATTGGCAAGAGCAGCGTAAGATTGATAGGGAGAGAAAGCAACGAGAAGAGGATGAGAAAACCTTGGCGAATATAGAGGCGCCGATTCCGCAGTCCAACATAGGGTTCGAGCTTTTGAAGCAGATGGGGTATACACCAGGTACTGCCCTGGGGAAGGAGGGATCGGGCCGGGCCGAGCCGGTGAAGGTTGATATTCGGCGGTCGAGAGCTGGGATTGGGAGGGAGGATTCGAGTAAGGAGAAGAGGAAGAGAGAGGAGAGGAGGAGTGAGGAGGAGAAGAGGAATGAGGAGAGCTTGTTGGAGGAGTTTGGGTCGAGGAAGAAGTCGCAGTGGCGGATTCGGAGAGTTGTGGTTAATTTCAACAAGGCCAAGGCGGTGTTGGACCAGTTGGAGAATAAGGAGATTGTGCCGCCGGAGAAGAGTGAGGAGGAGGAAGAGGAAGACGAGGATGAGGAAGAGGAACTGATTGCCGAGGAGGTATGTTTCTTGAATTGTTGTGTTTCTTTTGTGAGTAGATGGGTCTGGTTGAGCATATTTTGAGATTAATGTGAGGGAAATTTGGATTAACACCATGTTCGGTAGGAATAGCAGACACTAGATGATATTGATAATTGTCATTAACATCGGAACTAATACTGGGTTATGTTTTAGGTTAGTTTTAATAAATGAACTGATCCAGCATCTTGCAAAATGATGATCACTTTCTGTTTTGAGCTATATAGCTATTACATGATATTGTGTGTACTCGAAAAGTTTAAACACAGTTGTTTTCAGCATTTCATTGCTCTACTCAATGGTATTCCAATTTTTAGTGTCCAGACATGTTTAGTGATCAAGTGGAGACTTCAATAAATACTTAAGGAGGTGGTGTTAAAAGTAGTATAATGACTTAAATTTAGCTTGGAATCACTTTAGAAGGTCAGAAGAAAGTTTCAGCTTTGTGCATCTAACAACTAAGAGCGAAAATTAAGGAAACTTATCCTGGTTTTTGCAGCTCCGCTATTCCATATTCTCTTTCCTAGGTGTAATAGGATTTAGGAAATATGGATATCAAATCAGTCAAGTCTGTTGAGCATGTGCAGTGTTGCCTCCCGTTCCTACTTAACTCCTCTTCTCATTATTACCTTTTGATTATTGCTTGATATTACATAGTAGACAATATTTGCTCATCGAAATAACTTGACCTCATTATTTCTCTGTTCTTGTCTCAGGATTTACAAGAGATATTGATGAAATTGAGAGATGAACACCGATACTGCCTCTTCTGTGGATGCCAGGTAAGCATAGTACATGGCTGTGCATAGACTTGATGTTTACATTCCAAGAAGGAACTTGAGCTCAAATTCCTTATGTGCATTGTGCAACAGACAACAGTAGAATAACAAGTCCAGTTTTTCTGATTGTCTAATGACAAATTTTGGTTTTCTCATCAGTATGAATCAATGGAGGAACTACTATCCAGCTGCCCTGGAACTAATGAAGACGATCACTGAACTTAAATACATCCTGATGTGGACATGCCCAAAATGTATTCTTTGTTTGACAGAAAATACAGTGGGGTACTGCAGCTCTTTTTAAAGATGTGTGTAACTGCTTGCAATGAAGGATTTTCTGTGCTTGCAGCCGACTTTCTCTGCCTTGATATGCAAGTGTGTGAGTCAAAAGTCGGTGCTAGTAGGAAGTCATGAAGTTGCTTACAGAGAGAACTTCCGTAAATTTCTGCAGGCCTGGAGCTAGCCCCTAACCTCAGAGCAGGAAGTACACCTCTTATCAGTATTGGTCGAGTGTTCTCCCATACAGGGATAGTGTACACAATGTAAAATTTGTGTTGCATATACATCAGAGGGCAATGCTACTACTCGTATCAACTAGGGACTTGATTGAAAGGCTGAAGCCAAATGCTACTAGAATTTAAATGTTGGAAATGTGGCTATGGCATATCCCTTGTATCTTATTTCTTTGGCGGGATTGGACAGCAGCATGACAGCCATAACTCCTCTTCTTTTTTGAGAATGTGCAGCATAATTCTTCAAACATCAATTTCAACTCGTAAAGGTTTAAATTTCAAAATGGATTCCAGAAGCCATTTATAATATAGAGCTTCATCTTAGGTTCCAAAGCTTAGATGCGCTTAAATCTACAAGAACTCTTCCCAGTTAGTTCATCACTTATAGGACTGAATTGATCAATAATGTAATGCAAATTTCTGCATTTCAGCTCTCTTTTTTCTTTGGAGCACAAATGATGGTTATTTAACAGCTCCATTTACACTCTTGTTTTACCCTGAACTAGTTAAAAGTTGTGTATAAGCCACTTTCATATGGCAACCGCAGCACCTGAGTGAATCCAAGTGTTTCAAAGTAAAATCATAAAATACCACTGATCATGATCGCAGTTAAAGCAGTGCAAGCCTTCAAAGCTAACATTTTCTTAGTCTTAACACATAGATGCAGACCCAGTTTGGGTTCCACCCAACAATAAGCTATAGTTAAGCAACCAAGTTTCGCTTAGATTACAAATAGACACTGAAAGCCACTTTTAAAGAGACCAATGAATCTGCTGACCGGAGGAGTCATAGCCCCTGGAGTAACCCCTGGAGTTTCCAAGGTCCATATTTTGCTGCCTCCTACCCTGTTGAGACAATCCGAGCTCACCAGAGTAGTGACTGTTAAGAGGCTGTGAGATTTGACCAAGACCCAGATCAGGAAGCATCACATGCGAACTGCTACCAGCCTCATTTCCCTTGAAACCCCAGGATGTGGTTGGAAATGGATTGACAGTGCCAACATTAGCTATTGATTGAGCCATGGGTGCCCCTTGGGTGTTTAAGAAGGAACTTGTCCCAACACCTCGGTTTCTAAAGTCCCATGGTTGATTTGACAGAAGAGAGAGAGCACAGCTCGAGTCAGTGACTCCTGTGACACATTCTCCTGGAGGAATTCCAGGACCAGGATAACTAGTACCACCTGCTGACCCTTGGTAAAGATCAGATCGAGTATTCTCAGGATTGCTCTGCCATGGATGTTGAAGAAACTTCCCAGTAGCAGTGACAGTTTGATTTCCAGATGGCCGCTCAGAAGTTCTTACAGTTGCCCATGCATCTCTCTCAGCCCTTGAGTATGCAGTGAAGTCGATTAGAAAGCTTCCAACCCGGCTGCTGTTTTCTATCATTCCAAGTGAAGAAAATGAAATGATAACAATTTACAGTTGTTATATAGTGAAACTTGACTAATGATGTGGTAATGGGCTAACCATAAACAGACGAAGACAGACGGCCAAAACGTGTAGACATCATGGATCCAGGTTGTGGCTTTCTCCTACGCTCATTATGACCAGCCAGGCGTCTACGGCAACTACGTTTCCCTTGGTCAAATTCAGGAAGCTGATGAAACCTGGACATAGATATCAGATTATTAGTTATATTTGTAATGAAAGAAAATCATTCCTCATCATGCTAGATCTAAACCAAAGACGGAGCACGCTGTAAACTAAACAAAATATAGATTGGAGTACTTAGTGGTTAGTACACAATTGTTTGGGTAGTTTGGCTAAGTGGAAGGAATCTGGAGTTTATTTTGTAAGGGCATAAATTGACTCAACTGGTGACACCTTGAATTCACCAGATCCCACCAGTGAAAGGTTCTTTCACAAACAATGCCAGAAAGAGCTAGACTTACTTTGCAATCAAGTATCCTAATAAACATATATTCAGAGCACACTAGTTGCTCTACCAATAGAAACAAAATCTGATGTCAACCTCCACAATCAAACACAATAAATTATAATGAATCTACAAATTAAAGAGCATCTGACTAACCTAATAATCAAGTGCTGCTAGTTTGAAAGGATAGTGTTGGGATTAATTATGCAGAAAACTGGAGTGTTCAACCACTCGGTCAGACTTGTCATATCTAAACTTTGTTATAGCAGTTTCGTAGCTCTCAAGTTACACCCATGCTTTTAAATTAGTGTTGGAGTTAGATAGTGTTAGGGTTAATTATGCAATAAACTGGTGTGTACAACCTCTCGGTCAGACTTGTCATATCTAAAATTTGTTATCTCAGTTTCGTAGCTCACAAGTTACACCTATGCTTTTAAATTAGTGTTGGGTGAGATAGTGTTAGGGTTAATTATGCAATAAACTGGTGTGTACAACCTCTTGGTCAGACTTGACATTTCTAAAATCTGGATCTCAGTTTCGTAGCTCTCAAGTTACACCTATGCTTTTAAATTAGTGTTAGGGTTAAATAGTGTTGTACGCTTGGTATTGCACTGTAACTAGGCAAGTAAATTTATAATGGTGGACCTACTTTCACATATATCCAATAATAACGTTAGAATGCCAAAAAAAAAAACACCATAACTGTAGGGTTTATTCTGTGTGATTTGTAAAGTATATTAAATAATAAGGAAACTATTTTTACCAGAGAGGCTTGAGTTATATATAAAACCTAGATTATACTGAAAACGATCTAGAAACCAAATGTAAGAATTGCAAGGCTCCCACATATGTGAGTTCAAATCAATTATAAAAAACGAACATAACTTGTGGAAATGTGAGTTCAAAATATGACAATACAGCTACTAACAATTGATGACATCACATAACTTTGCATGAGGCTTGCCAGGATTCAAATCTAACGCCATCAACCAAATGAAATGCACATTTCATTATCAGATTATTGGGGCAGAATTTGGTATTGGACATCATGACCGGTTATATTTGTATGATTTCCAGAAAATACCTTTTGCTCCTCATTTATGAGGAGTTGAAGTCTTTTAAACAGCAAGCCAATTGTGTTGTTCTCTCTTAAGAAAAGAAGTCACTTCAATAGTATGTCAGGCTTTAAATATAGATTAGGTAGTTATGCTAACCTTCTTTCTTCAACTCTGGTGGTAGGTTAGGCAAGCTCCCTATGTGGCTGTGTATGCATGTGCATAGCTTCTGTGCTAGGCTTTTTTTTATTCTAACAAGAACTGTGTTTCTCTTAATATTATATAACATTAGATACTTATATGTAAACATGGTCCAACAAAAATTAATTTGAACATTTTTCTCCAAATTGAGAGCTGGTAACTGGTAGTTCTAGTGACTACAAGTGTAGAATACCAACTACCTAGATTTTTAATATAAGATGAAAACTGTTTCTACACATTAATAGAAATGTAGTAAGTAAGTCATTATTGTAGGATTATTGATCAGACTTTATCAAACTTTAGCCTTTTCCCAAAACAAAGTAACAGCCAGAGAAACTAAATGATAGCTTTTGGAAACCTCCAAAGGTAAAGACGGGCACGATACAGCATCCCTGAAATTGGTTAATTCAGAGGACCCCAGAAATTTCCATGAACAGAAAAAGAAGGGCTGATTTCTAAGGCATGATAATCCAAATCATTGCATATCTGACGTTAAGTAGAAGGACTCCAAAAGACAAACATCCAGGAATCCCTGGTGCCTAAATTCATCATACCACATCATACGTTTTGTGAAAAAAGGATGCTCTCCCAAAACCAGAAAGAACCAAAGTAATTATCTTTGTCAATAAACTAGAAGAAGAAAAAAGGCAAGAGCCTGCACTAACAATAGCCTCTACAGAACAGAGTCTGGAAGGAATAAGTATATCAAGCAAGAATCAACAAAAACAGGACTAAACTACACACACAGAGCCAATCAGAGAACTAACAAAACCCAAAACCCCACCAAGGTCCAAAACAGAATGCACACAACTGACCAATTGAATGTAGAGCTAAATAACAATCGATAAGCGGAAGAATCATTAGCTAGTAACATTTTGACAAGTTCAAGCTCAACTGTCAAAACTCAAAACAGAAAACTGAAATAAAACAGAGAACAAAAACTGAAAGAACAAAACAGGGCTGACCTGCTGCACTGCTGGCAGAACCTCTGTTCAAGTCCGGCAACCACAACAGTAGGAGTCTTAGAGTGCATGGCACACACTTTGTGCCGGGAATAGTAATCCTTAACATCACTCAGATCTACGTTGCACCCCTCCACCTGGCACCTCGGGGGCTGTGCCTGATGGACAAACCCACTGCCGCCGCGCTGCTTCTTAGGCGGCGTGGCCCCGGAGGAGGACGATCCGGCAGACCCGGATTTGGGTCCGAGAGTTCCATCCTCAAAGTAGATTTTGCGGCCGAATTTGAGGCCGTTGAGTGGGGAGGAGGAGCTGTTGTTGTTGGGTGGGGAGGAGGAGCTGCCTCCTGAGTCAGTAGTAGTGAAAGAAGTCGAGCCCATTTTCCGTGGAGTGGAAGAAAGAAAGAAAGAGAAAGAGACGTTCTTTACTCCTCTCTCTCTTTCTAGAGCCCATTCATCATCATCATAATTGCGTGAAGAAATGAACAGAGAGCGAGAGAGTAGACTAGTCCTTAGTGTAAAAGGAGTGGTAGTGAGAGAGGGCTGATAAAGTTTGCAGTTTTCAGTGTGGAGGGGGGGAGAGATGGGGGGGGCAGTGGAAAGCAGACACCTGACAGTGGCCCATGCCAGCTCTCTCTCCCTTCTCTTCTCTCTCTCAGGCTCTCTAACTCTACCCTTTGAGTCTTTGACACGGAGAAAGAGTTTGTTTTGTTTCTGAAATGGTGTGGTGCACTTTGTCTGAGAGACACTCTGTGACTGCGTACAAAAATAATGGAGCAAAAGAAAAGACAGAGAATTGATTGATGGGAGAAGGAGAGTGGCTTTACCAGAAGCTCCTTTCAAGTGCTTGATAATTACAGTTGCTCACTGAGCAAGATTGCAACTTTTTCACTCCTTTTTGCCTGGGGGATATTATCATGTTATTTTCCTATGTGGGTGGAGATATATTGGTGCCCACATGACAGAATGTGAAAATTACATGTCTCCCAAGAAATATGCATAACACTAATGCTACTTGCTAAAAAAAACAATTTAAAATGTCAATCTCTAACTTACACACTTGTTCTGATAAAAAGTAAATTAATGAATATATAAAAAACTTATGCAATTGTGAGAAAAAATCAAACTACAACAAATCATTGATTTTCAGTACAAGACATCATGATCCAAATGTGTCTTTGACAATTCGGTGCTGAGTTTTTGCTAAAGAACAAGATCGAGCAATAATAACTGCTACAAATATTGTGAGCCAGAGATATTATTGCGTACCATTCGAATTAAATAAGAGAAAAGAGCACTAGTCTTAACCAAAACTAGTTAAGCATGTCAACAAAATAATAGATGTTTGAGTTTGAACTTGCTGCCAACCTCTTTATTCTGTCAACTTCAACTCTATAGTTCGCTTAATTATATAACTCACAATTGAGTTTTAAATACACTAACTACATATTCAATACATCACCTATTTAAATTATAAGTCACTCACAATTGAGTTTTAAATACACTCCCTACATATTCAATACATCACCTATTTAAATTATAAGTCTCATATTTTTACTAAATACACATACATATTCAATACATCACCTATTTAAATTATAAATCTCATATTTTTACTAAATACACAACCCAAATTACCTAAAATACCATTGAACTACAAATCATGGAATACCCTATTATTTGACTATACAAGGTTACTATGATTAGTATGTTACTTTATATTGACGTTTTGTACATGTTCAAATCGATTACTTATGTTAGTTTGTAAAATCATTACAAATCTATTATTGTTCTCTTCAAATTCTTAAACATGAAAATGCTAAATAAAATGAAGAATTAATACATTCCCATCATTGTATTTATACGAAGAAGAAAAAAGAACAATATGAAATTTAATGAAATGAAAATCATAATGTTTTCAACATAAATTACTACTTAATTCAGAATTTCAAAAAAATAAATTATAATTTTTTTCGTGAAAATAAAGAAATGAATTGATTGTTTAAATTCTCATTAAAACTAATTCGATTTTCTTATAAAAGTTTATTTTCTTATTTTATTAATTTCCATTTTTTTATCGTATTCTTTTATTAGTTTCCAAAAATATAATTTAATTTTTTATATTTGTTTTCTTCTAATTTTCTTAATTATTATGACAAAATTCAGTTTAGTACCTCAACTTTTAGGTAAAAATCAGAACGACTCCTCTTTTTGAAAATAAATTAGAATGACTCCTAAAGTTTTGGGAAAAAATCAGAATGACCCATTTATTTGAAAATAAATCAGAATAACCCTTAAACTTTTGAATAAAAATCAGAATGATCTCAAAACTTTCAAATATGATCTCCCGGGTCTAAAATTTCAAGTGACCTCGAAATGTGACGTAAGCTGCTGGCTTGGAACTGACAACAAGGGCTCATACTACAATATTGAAACCTTCACCTAAGGTAAAATGAACCATTTGCATATTAAACCTTCTAAATTTGAAATGAAACATAATTAACATACTTATAAGAGGCTGGTTGGATGCAAAATGTAGTAATAAAAAAATACATAATTATGGTCTTAATCATAAATAAAGTGCACATATAAAAGATATGGTCTTAATCAGTCAAATGTGGACCCTTGTTGTCAGTTTCAAAACAGCAGCTTACGTCATATTTCGAGGTCATTTGAAATTTTATACCCGAAAGATCATATTTGAAAGTTTAGGGGTCATTCTGATTTTTATCTAAAAATTTAGGGGTCATTCTGATTTATTTTCAAAAATATAGGTCATTTGGAATTTTACCCAAAACTTTAGGGGTCATTCTGATTTATTTTCAAAAAGATAGATCATTCTGATTTTTACCTAAAAGTTGAGAGTACTAAACTGAATTTTGTTCTAATTATTACATATGTCTGTTTTGGTCATTTGATATACTTACACAATCATATTTTAAATATATAATAATAGATATGTGTATTAAGTAGTTTGGGGAATGTATATAAAACTTCTCCTCACAATTTCATCATTAAAATCTCAATAAAGTCAAGAAACTTTGTAAATAATACTCTCATTACGACATTTTGTTAAGTTACATCCAAATTTTCAAAAAACATTAAAAAAAAAATTCAAATAAAAGATACTAAAGATTGGGAAGAAAAAGAAGAGTTGTTAGAATATTTTTAATTCTTTATTTTGTAGGCTATTTAAGGATGAGCTGGTGAGGCTATTTGCACCCCACAAAATGCTTTGTTCACCCTACAGTTAGATTTTTATCATGACACTTCGAGTTTCGCCTCAAATAATTTAGAAAAGAAAAAAAAATGCCACCTTTGTGAAAATATAAATAAATAAAGCAAATCATCTTGTTCAAAAAAAAAAAACTACTGTTGTGACATGTGAGCATTTTATAATGGAACACCAGTCACTTGAACTAGAACAAAATATTCATATATAACTAACAACTGTCACTTGTTGCAATCGCTTAAAAGTTTCATTTAACTAATTATTTGGTAAGCTAGTGAATCGAATGATGGTGCTAAGTGCATCATGGTTCTAAATGTAAGAGCAGCTCGAACAATTTTCTCATGTCTTAGATTTTATTTATTTTAGCAAAAAATTTAGTTGTTTTGCTCCAACAATTTTCCTAAACACTACCCGTCCATTGGAAATGAAGTAGAAAATATTTCATAATTTGTGCTTTTTAGCTTCTTATAATTGAGAAATTACAATATAGAAAAGTTGTTGGAGATGCTATAAATACTTAGAAATTCAAAAAGAAAAAAAAGAAAGTTAAATAAGTCATCATCTATAAATCATTTATGTTGAAGGAAAAATACATTGTGTACCTTCGTCAAAGTACCAAACGATAGAAAATTAAGATATTATCAATCAAAGGATGCAACGAATAAATCAGTCATTATTGTCATTATGTACGTTGTAATTACCATTATAATATTCACCATATATAAAAGGGATTATCAATGAAATGAGTAGACCACTTTTCATATTACTTTTACACTTTATCAGCACTTTGCTTTAGCCAAAGAAAAAAAAAACCTAAGCTTCAATCCCAAAAATAAAAAAAATAAAATTCAAGAATTTTTTTTCTGCCGACAAATCTTTCGTCAGAAAATGAAGAAAAGCTCAGGAACCCAGTTCTGCCGACGAATACTTTGTCGGCAGAGTATGAAAATGCTTTGGGCACCTATATATTTTCTCTGGGCACCTAGATATTTGCTCAAGGCACCCATCGTTGTTTCTCCGCCCTGTAGAGGCCGCTCTCTTCCTCGCCAGTGTCCTTCCTCAACGATGGTCGAGCCTTCCTCGACGCTTCCCCGCCGCGAAGTAGCCCAAAACCGAGAGCGTGATCGGCGCCGCTCCAGCACATCGCGGCATCGAAGACGACCAACAGGCACCGATCCACCCAGATCATCCACCTTGCAGCCCTTATCACCTATGTGCCGACGAACCAGCGCCGCCTTCGATCTGCACTGCTCTACCATCACCAGCGTGCGTACTTAACCTCAGACGTTGCCCAAGCCTAGCCTCGGACGCGCCCCAAAACCAGCGAGCCAGGATTGACGACTCTCTCTCCGACTTCGATCCCACCGCCAAACGTGTCGCTGATGTCCCTTCCCGGATTCGTCGACCCGACGGCGGCTGCAGCTCGTCGAAGCAAGAGCCACTGGCTTCGTCGACTCCCTCCTATAACGTCGACCTCCGCTGGATCTTGAGGCTTGACGCCGCCGCCCAGCAGCCCAGCGTCTGCAACCTGACGATGCCGACCCGTGTGCTCGACCCGGTTTTGCCGACCCGACCTGAGTCGGCAGTGCTCAGGCCCGATTCCCGACCTGGATCTGCGTGTCCTGACCCACAAAAAAAAATGGATTTTTTTTGTTAAAATTTAAAAGTAATATTTGAAATTACCACATAGTGATTCATATTTACTGTGTGACCATTTACGGGTTTGCTTTCAATGGTAAATACGAAATTGCTTAAATTTATATAGTAAATGTGAAATATATATGATTAAGGTGACTAATCGTATGAATATTGTTGTTTTTATATGTGACGTATTAATTACGATGCGATGATCAATATGGAATCGAGATCGGGCAATCCCTTCATACGTAGTTTATTTGGCAAACTGACAGTAAGATCTAATTAAAATTGTTGCTTTCGTTAAATCGTTAATGATATAATGCTCAAATTGATCTTATTATATTATTTAATTATGAAATTTGAGCATCATTATATGTCTATTTCATTATATTAAATAATTACTTTGTTTAACATGTTATTTAGTTTGAGCATTGCCATGATAATACAATTTCATGCACATTGTAATATAATGAACAATGGACAAACCTACTATTGTGATCAAGTATTTTTCACAAAGCATCGAAAAAGTGACAATTACAAATCTTAGTTTTGAAATCCAATTTTTATTTCTTGAAAATTTTTCAACATGGATATCTTCTTGATTGCATAAAAAGCAACGATAATGAAATTTCATTAGCTTCACATGCAATGAAAATGGAGAAACCAGAATTTTATTGTGATAACGTAATTTCACAAAAACATCGGATGACCATAATGTATCTTGGTTTATTTTAGTTGTCGTGAATGTCATTTAGACCGCGAAACTAATACATTCTCTTCTTCTCTATTTTACAAATGGTTGAACCATCACAGTCTGATTTTGAAATATTGGACTTTGAAGAACTTGAGTACTAAATTCCCCTACTGAGCCAACTAAGGCTTGAGCATGGTATATTTATGTAAACTGCTTTATGTAAATAGCTGAGAAATAATTAAAATACCTTGAATGACGATATAAGGTCCGAGACAAAGAAATTTTCTAAAAATAAATTATGCAAAGTAATGCAACATCCCTAATATAAAGGGCAATTATCATGAACGTACAGATTTCTATAATCGTCCAAAAGTAAGTGGAAACAATGCACCATTTGAAAGATGACGTAGGGGACATGTCATGTGCAGTGAAACACTCTGCCATTGTTGTAAATCAACGAACTATTGGTACGCACATTGCAAACGAGCAAAAAATTAGCTGCGACTTACAGGAAGTATAAAGAATCATACAAGTAAGAGGATTTGGAAAAGTATCTTCAATATCCAACAATAACATTGAAAATGAATTTACCACTAAAGGCTTATCATATGGGAGAAGGAGACGATAACACATCTCATCATTGCAGCTATTAAAAGAGCAAGAAGGATCTAGCTCAATCCAAGATAGACTTTAATTAGTCCACTTTTCAATTTTCAAGATATCCTAGTAAAGGCTATCACGCCTTATATCTAATAAATTAGACTTTTGGTCTTAAAGTTTCTATTCATAAATTAGACAAAACTAAATGTAATTGTTGGCATGTTAATTTTTGAATTTTTTCTCAATGAATTGAGATTATTTGAATTTTATTCATGATATACATGGTTCAATTTTTCGCATCCAACGTTGTAAAGTATTACACAAAGCAAAGGAACATAACATAATATAGGCACAAGCATAAAGAGTTGAATACCTAGAAACGCATCATGCAATCCCTAGAATAAAAGTACTGAAGGACCATGATACCAATATATCACAAAATAACATAATAGACTGAAGAACAGTAGTAATATATCAATAGATATAATAAAAGTAACAAGGACCGGTATATATGTTCCTTTAGGATTCATAATGCACCTGTCTTCCTGGGATTATCATACCTTTTATTGTAATCCCTATCGAGTTACTCTAAAGAACCTGGGTTACATTTCGATATATATATATTGAGCATATGTCAAATTGACAATTTATGCGACAAGAGAAAATTGAATTTTTTCCAAATTTTAAAGAAATTTATGCCACGATGTTCATGTAAAAAGACACAAGTGAGAATTCATTTGAGCTCCTTTGCATTACCTTTAACGACTGCTGATGTAAACGAGTATTAGAGAAGTTTATATGTCAACTTAGTAGGTTATATGTAACCGCTAATTGAATCCAACGTCATAAGAAAATGATCTTTTGGAATTTTGACATAGATTGGCTTTGACGCAACTACTCGTGTTCTGGTGATCCGTACATTAAAGAAATTACCATGGACACCCATATTTTGGATGAATATAAGCAAACACCAGAAGAATATGGTTCACACACGAAACCGAGAACAACCAAAGAACATTTTATCCTCAAATATTGTTTCGACACAATCTATGTAGGGTTGAAGACGTGTGTTCAATCCCTAAATTCCACCGCTCCCCTAAGGTGGTATTATGATATATTTAATGCACAAGTATATGCACTAATACCATATAGTGTTTCTTACATCCGTTGTGATTTTATGGATAATAGCACATCATTCAAAGTCTATTCATTAAAGCAATTATGATTTAGACCATCATATGCAAATGACACATGTGTTCTCATTATGTTCTTATATTGAATCCAAAGAGGATTCAGTGGACTGATTCAACCAACTTGCGGAAACCTTATATATTTTATGGTGTTGGTTGTTATGTCGACACGTTGGTCACGCGTCATGACACCATCCACTATTAATACTTATGCTGCTTATGTTAGAAAGTCAAAACATCTAGGCAGGGTTAATTTCTGTAGGTGCGCTGACTTTATAGCTTATTATATGAGATCTGTAATGGGCATCATAACCCCATATAAAAAACTCAATTGGTCTCACGGAAAATGACTACAGTAATAGTCTTGATACTGATAATGCACACCAATACTTCTGTTTATGGTTATGCAATTTTGCATGCACCGTTACTTACTCACCTATGCCCACCATCATTGAGCTAATTTACACCGCAACTAGTAACTGTGTGTGAGGATTTTAAAGGGTTTCAAACAAAATTGTAATCCTTGAGTGATAGGAGTATAAAATGTGACGTTCTTAATATGTTTTACCCTCGCTTATACTTTGTTTTAACCCTTATTATTGTAGAATCGAGTCATATAATCGAGTCATGAGTTTTTGGTAGTTACATTGAAAACGTGCAAAACATAGGAAATTTACAGAAAATCGACAAATTTCTTAATAGAGAGTCTTTAAATGTTTTGTTAATTCTGTAAAACTTCTACCTTGCCTTTCACAAATTTTTCTTCTCTTATCTTCAATAGACTCTGATAGGAGCACAATGTGCGACGATATTATATGCTTATGCCCTCGTTTATGCTTCGTTTAACCCTTATTTGTCTAATATTGAGTCATAATTTAGTTTAGTGTCGATTTGGTAGAGTTTTTATCAAATGTGCTTTAGAATCCGAAAAATGACTAAGTATGAGAAATCTGGAAAATAATGCAAATATGTCTTTTTCGTGATTTTGCGTTGAGTAAAAATGCGATCTATCCTTGTCCGAATTCAATGAAATTTGGTGTGCTTATTATTCATATACTGAGGAATGTTGTGTTAAAATATCAGATCAATCGGAGTTGGGGAAGTCACCCAAAAGATGGCTGCAAAACGGCAGTCCGAGCAAACCAATCCAGGGGCTTCCAGGATTTTCCTGGGAGTTTGATCCAACTTCGAAAAATCATTCCCGACGATTCACAAGGAATTTGATCGAGATATTTTATAGAGACATGGCTATATGTGTCTAATTTATCTGAGACTTGGAATCGCATCAATTGGAGCTCCTAAAAGGGAGATATGTCGGATTTACTGGAGCAAGGTCATTCCAGCCGAGTTGCTGCCGGTCTTGTGTTCTTGCGGCTTTGGGGCATTTTTCCATGGACCAAGCTCACCAAATGGAGTTGTCATGCCTACACAAGAAGTTCATGAAGATATACAGCCCAATCCAAGGAAGAAAATCAGAAAAAGAAGTTTCCTAGAAGAACTAAGAAAGGAAGGAACCAAAACCTTGTTGCACAAGGATTGCCTTTGCCGATTTGGACTAGGTTTTCTACCTAGGGTTTCTGCCGAATTTGCCTCTATATATAGCCATGTTTTCCTACAGAAAAATCATCTCATCTCAAGCATAAAATACTAGCCTAAAGCTCTACCAAGTCTATCAAGCACCAACACCTAAATACTTAGCGAAAACCCATCACCACCACCACTACCAAATTGCCGTACCCTTCACCTTGTCTTCTGCCGATTCTTGTTTTGGCCGAGCATTAAGGAGCAGCAGCCAAGCATCTTGTCACGTTTGAGGAGTCTTCAAAGGTTCTTAAAGTGTGATCCATTCCCCTATGGCTTTTGTATTTAGTTTTGTTTGGTTGTCTTGTAAGAACTTGTTTCGTTTCTTGGTTTTTGCTAAACTTTTGTATGAACCGATTTGTTGAAGTTTACGTAATTTGTTTTTGCAATTTTAACTTGTGTTTTTGTATGCATCGATAATTAGGGCAGTGGTATTTCACATGTTTAAACTTAAATTGGTTAGAACTAAGGTTAGGGCATTTAAACCGACACACTAGTTATGGTTAGCATGTAATTCTAAGTGCTAGGTTTCATGTGATAGAGTAACACAGATAAGTCATACGTTGGAGTAGTTTGTTTTGTGTTGCTCACCTAGGTCTAACAACCTTAGAACTTGCAAGTTAAATAAGATGATTGACAACCTTACTTATTTGCTTGTCTTCGATTTAGACTCATATGCTTAAATGTTAAAACGTGTAAAACCGGATTAACATCACCTTAGAAGTCATACGTTGGAGTAGTTTCTAAGAAATTAAGAAGTCTAACAATTGGAAAACTGTTGGAGGCTCTAGTTGTGTCGAAACTAATTTAGGTCTTGAACATGTTAAATACTTGTCTCTTACCTTCTTGTGTGCAAATCTACTTGTTAAAGAGTCTTTTGTGTGAACTGTTTTGTGTGAGAGATGATGATCACTTGTATATAGTAGTTTAGGTTTAATTTTCGTATCTTAGTGTTAGTAGCAGCTTTGCTGCCGAACCATATCTTTCTCCCATTGTGACGTGTAAATTCGTATATATGTATATAAGTGCGACAATTGTGTGCATATATGTTTGTGAATATTTGTGCTAACATTCTCATATTTCAGGTACCCTTAATCCATTGACGTGAGCCTAAGCTCGCACGCAATAATAAACCCTACAATCGTTAGTAGTATAGAATAAGTAGGGATCGTTCTAAGCCGGGGATTAAGGGTACCTGAAATATGAGAATGTTAGCACAAAATATCTACACATATTTACACAAAACGTCACAAATGTGGGGATAAATGGAATCGGCAACCATAGGATTACCTTATACTACACACGAAAACAAAACAGAAAATAAATCCTAAGTCTAATATTTACAAGTGATCATCATCTCTCACACAAAACAGTTCACACAAAGGACTCTTTAACAAGTAAATTTGCATACAAGAAGGTAAGAGACAAGCATTTAACATGTTCAAGACCTAAATTAGTTTCGACACAACTAGAGCCTCCAACAGTTTTCCAATTGTTAGACTTCTTAATTTCTTAGAAACTACTCCAACGTATGACTTCTAAGGTGATGCTAATCCGGTTTTATACGTTTTAACATTTAAGCATATGAGTCTAAATCGAAGACAAGCAAATAAGTAAGGTTGTCAATCATCTTATTTAACTTGCAAGTTCTAAGGTTGTTAGACCTAGGTGAGCAACACAAAACAAACTACTCCAACGTATGACTTATCCGTGTTACTCTATCACATGAAACCTAGCACTTAGAATTACATGCTAATCATAACTAGTGTGTCGGTTTAAATGCCCTAACCTTAGTTCTAACCAATTTAAGTTTAAACATGTGAAATACCACTGCCCTAATTATCGATGCATACAAAAACACAAGTTAACATTGCACAAACAAATTACATAAACTTCAACAAATCGGTTCATACAAAAGTTTAGCAAAAACCAAGAAACGAAACAAGTTCTTACAAGACAACCAAACAAAACTAAATACAAAAGCCATAGGGTGAGTGGATCATACTTTTAGAACCTTTGAAGACTCCTCAAACGTGACAAGATGCTTGGCTGCTGCTCGGCAGAACCACAGATGTAGGAATCGGCAGAACAACAAGGTGAAGGGTACGGCAATTTGGTAGTGGTGGTGGTGATGGGTTTTCGCTAAGTATTTAGGTGTTGGTGCTTGATAGACTTGGTAGAGCTTTAGGCTAGTATTTTATGCTTGAGATGAGATGATTTTTCGGTAGGAAAACATGGCTATATATAGACGCAAATTCGGCAGAAACCCTAGGTAGAAAACCTAGTCCAAATCGGCAAAGGCAATCCTTGTGCAACAAGGTTTTGGTTCCTTCCTTTCTTAGTTCTTCTAGGAAACTTCTTTTTCTGATTTTCTTCCTTGGATTGGGCTGTATATCTTCATGAACTTCTTGTGTAGGCATGACAACTCCATTTGGTGAGCTTGGTCCATGGAAAAATGCCCCAAAGCCGCAAGAACACAAGACCGGCAGCAACTCGGCTGGAATGACCTTGCTCCAGTAAATCCGACATATCTCCCTTTTAGGAGCTCCAATTGATGCGATTCCAAGTCTCAGATAAATTAGACACATATAGCCATGTCTCTATAAAATATCTCGATCAAATTCCTTGTGAATCGTCGGGAATGATTTTTCGAAGTTGGATCAAACTCCCAGGAAAATCCTGGAAGCCCCTGGATTGGTTTGCTCGGACTGCCGTTTTGCAGCCATCTTTTGGGTGACTTCCCCAACTCCGATTGATCTGATATTTTAACACAACATTCCTCAGTATATGAATAATAAGCACACCAAATTTCATTGAATTCGGACAAGGATAGATCGCATTTTTACTCAACGCAAAATCACGAAAAAGACATATTTGCATTATTTTCCAGATTTCTCATACTTAGTCATTTTTCGGATTCTAAAGCACATTTGATAAAAACTCTACCAAATCGACACTAAACTAAATTATGACTCAATATTAGACAAATAAGGGTTAAACGAAGCATAAACGAGGGCATAAGCATATAATATCGTCACACATTGTGCTCCTATCAACTACCCCACACTTATCCTTTGCTAGTCCCTTAGCAAACTAAATTAAACTAGACTCTAAACAAACTATTGCCCCTAACAATTTGTCTCAGGCTCGTATGTACACATAGCTTTCAAGTTAATGCATGAGAATGCTAAGCACGAAAATTCCGAGCTTCATGAATATGTAACATCAATAAAAACATATAAGAACAAAATGTAAGCATGTAAACATGTTAAAGCTAATCCAATCCTCCTCACTAGGCATACTCTCTTCTTTTCTCTCGAAGCATGGCATTCACTCATAAGTATATGCAAGCGAAAGATAATGAATTACAAAGAGTGACTTGCATATATCAAAGAAACGAAAGCACTTTGTGAATTTTTATGGAAAAACCTCATATGATAACTATATGCACCAATGAACCAAAACCATATGCTTACTCTTGAGATAATCTCCACAAATCAAGTTTAACCATCTTAAGAATCATGAAAAAGATCAATAAAAGGGTTGTAATGGGGCTAGGCTAAGAGGTATTCGATATTTGGATAAGGAGGCTTAAAAACGTCACCGTGGCCTTTGGCACAGCTCAAATCTCCTTATGTCTTCTCGCCAAGGGTCAAATTTCATCTTGTTGGACCCATACTTCATTCTTTTCCTCCCATAATCAAGACAATAGCCATGCACAAAATTTTTTCTTTTCTTTTTCAAGCCGTGCCTTACACATTTTTTTCTTTCTCTCGGCTTCTTTCTTTTACTTTTGGTCCGAGTAATTATCTTTTCTTTTCTTTACTAAGGCACGGCATGCATATACATTTTTCATATAAATTCATGGCTAAGTCTACCCCACACTTGTTCTTCTTCACCACTTCACGCAAAAACGCTTTCAAAAATCAAGCTTTGCCGACACACAATGGTCAAGACATCACTATACTAAGCTCATGGAAAGTGTTTAAGGGTGATGAAAGAAAAGGCTAAATGTTGGCTCAAAAGGGGTTTACTAAGGTGTCCCACGACGGGCTCCAATAGGGCTTATGCTTTATTTGGCAATGGTGGTAAACCTAAGAGATCTTTATTCAATCATATTCAAAATCAAGGTATCTTATGATATAAACGTTTCGAAAATCAACAAGAGTAAGTTCTAGCATTCTAGAGTTCATTAAAAAGCTATGGCACAAAGTCATTGAATAATCAAAGAATTATGAGGTTTCATGCTTCCTACGAATCTATCGAATTTTATCTTTTTATCGCTCAAGAAGAAAGCAAATTGGCACTAAAGCTCACATAGGTTATTATGGAAACAAACTAGGTAAAACATGCATGCTTAATTAATCAACAAGTCCTACATGCTCCTACCAGTGCACATAATCCATGAAACTCACAATTTTAATTGTATGCACAACCATCATCTATGTATGCAAAGAGGAGAAAAACATCATTGACATATTAGGGGCATCCTAAGACTCGACACAAACAATTTAAACACTCTATTTTTGCATTATAATTTTCTGAATTTTCTTTTCTAAACTAAGCACACGAAAACATAAACGGAATACGTTATCCCACCCCACACTTAGAAAATTACATTGTCCTCAATGTAAGCATAGAAATATAGCAAGTAACTTCCTAAGTATGCAATAGTCCAACACATACCAACATATCATCACAAATCAAAGAAAAAGAGAAGGGTTAAGAAATTTCAAACTCCCGGTGATGGCTCCTTCGTTTTTCTTTGATCGACTTGGGTTGCCTCCCAAGTAGCGCTTAAGGTTTATAGTCCGTAGCCTAGACTTCTCACCAAGTGTGTTGTGTGTTCATCATGCCATGTGCAGCTCCGCAGTTGCTGCCCCTCTCGGCAGTAGGATTTTCTTGGCAGGAAAGCTTCTCTCGGCAGACGTGTCTGCTTCTCTTGAGGCCTGATTTTGGGTGTGTTCCACTATCCTAATACAAAAGTGTTCTGAATAAATGTTGTAGTAGACACACAGAGCTTTCCAACGGTATAAAATTCGCCTCAATCGGACCATCAGAAGTATGCTTTGTTTAGCCGTTTATCGGACCGATTGATCTGCCCAGTTCTCTGGTCCGTCAGATTGACCTTCGTGCACTCAAATTGAAACTGGGAATGGCTCGAGGCTCCAAATGCACTTCTGTAAAATCCTACGGAAAGTAGACTCAGAGATCTTTCCAACGGCGTATAGCTCACTTTCCAAGATTTTGTGAGCTGAAAACGGTGGCCTTCCAAAGTTGACGGACTGCACTGCCCGAATTCTGCTTCGGGCAGAACTTGGTATTTCCTGCACTTTTTCTTTTCAATTCAATCTGCACACGCACAAGACACTTCAAAACGAACAAAACCAAAAAATAAAAATAAGAAGAAAAAGTTGAGTTAGAAAAGAATGAGTTAGAAAATCAGAGTTAATATGTTAAAGTTAGTAAAGGTTAGAAACAATTACATGTTAGAATCAAGTTACAAGTTAAAGTTAGCATTGAAATTTTTTTACAATACATACATGAATTAGCAAAGTTAGAGAAGATTTATACAAAACCGAAAATAAAGCTATAAGGAATCTACACAAATATACAAAGTTAACATTCAAATATAACAAGCTTTTATAATCCCCGGCAACGGCGCCAAAAATTGATCGAACCGCCGAAGCGAGTCAAGCAATCAAAAACCCTACAATCGTTAGTAGTATAGAATAAGTAGGGATCGTTCTAGCCGGGGATTAAGGGTACCTGAAATATGAGAATGTTAACAAAAATATTCACAAACATATATGCACACAATTGTCACACTTATATACATATATACGAATTTACACGTCACAATGGGAGAAAGATATGGTTCGGCAGCAAAGCTGCTACTAACACTAAGATACGAAAATTAAACCTAAACTACTATATACAAGTGATCATCATCTCTCACACAAAACAGTTCACACAAAAGACTCTTTAACAAGTAGATTTGCACACAAGAAGGTAAGAGACAAGTATTTAACATGTTCAAGACCTAAATTAGTTTCGACACAACTAGAGCCTCCAACAGTTTTCCAATTGTTAGACTTCTTAATTTCTTAGAAACTACTCCAACGTATGACTTCTAAGGTGATGTTAATCCGGTTTTACACGTTTTAACATTTAAGCATATGAGTCTAAATCGAAGACAAGCAAATAAGTAAGGTTGTCAATCATCTTATTTAACTTGCAAGTTCTAAGGTTGTTAGACCTAGGTGAGCAACACAAAACAAACTACTCCAACGTATGACTTATCCGTGTTACTCTATCACATGAAACCTAGCACTTAGAATTACATGCTAACCATAACTAGTGTGTCGGTTTAAATGCCCTAACCTTAGTTCTAACCAATTTAAGTTTAAACATGTGAAATACCACTGCCCTAATTATCGATGCATACAAAAACACAAGTTAAAATTGCAAAAACAAATTACGTAAACTTCAACAAATCGGTTCATACAAAAGTTTAGCAAAAACCAAGAAACGAAACAAGTTCTTACAAGACAACCAAACAAAACTAAATACAAAAGCCATAGGGGAATGGATCACACTTTAAGAACCTTTGAAGACTCCTCAAACGTGACAAGATGCTTGGCTGCTGCTCCTTAATGCTCGGCCAAAACAAGAATCGGCAGAAGACAAGGTGAAGGGTACGGCAATTTGGTAGTGGTGGTGGTGATGGGTTTTCGCTAAGTATTTAGGTGTTGGTGCTTGATAGACTTGGTAGAGCTTTAGGCTAGTATTTTATGCTTGAGATGAGATGATTTTTCTGTAGGAAAACATGGCTATATATAGAGGCAAATTCGGCAGAAACCCTAGGTAGAAAACCTAGTCCAAATCGGCAAAGGCAATCCTTGTGCAACAAGGTTTTGGTTCCTTCCTTTCTTAGTTCTTCTAGGAAACTTCTTTTTCTGATTTTCTTCCTTGGATTGGGCTGTATATCTTCATGAACTTCTTGTGTAGGCATGACAACTCCATTTGGTGAGCTTGGTCCATGGAAAAATGCCCCAAAGCCGCAAGAACACAAGACCGGCAGCAACTCGGCTGGAATGACCTTGCTCCAGTAAATCCGACATATCTCCCTTTTAGGAGCTCCAATTGATGCGATTCCAAGTCTCAGATAAATTAGACACATATAGCCATGTCTCTATAAAATATCTCGATCAAATTCCTTGTGAATCGTCGGGAATGATTTTTCGAAGTTGGATCAAACTCCCAGGAAAATCCTGGAAGCCCCTGGATTGGTTTGCTCGGACTGCCGTTTTGCAGCCATCTTTTGGGTGACTTCCCCAACTCCGATTGATCTGATATTTTAACACAACATTCCTCAGTATATGAATAATAAGCACACCAAATTTCATTGAATTCGGACAAGGATAGATCGCATTTTTACTCAACGCAAAATCACGAAAAAGACATATTTGCATTATTTTCCAGATTTCTCATACTTAGTCATTTTTCGGATTCTAAAGCACATTTGATAAAAACTCTACCAAATCGACACTAAACTAAATTATGACTCAATATTAGACAAATAAGGGTTAAACGAAGCATAAACGAGGGCATAAGCATATAATATCGTCGCACATTGTGCTCCTATCAACTACCCCACACTTATCCTTTGCTAGTCCCTTAGCAAACTAAATTAAACTAGACTCTAAACAAACTATTGCCCCTAACAATTTGTCTCAGGCTCGTATGTACACATAGCTTTCAAGTTAATGCATGAGAATGCTAAGTACGAAAATTCCGAGCTTCATGAATATGTAACATCAATAAAAACATATAAGAACAAAATGTAAGCATGTAAACATGTTAAAGCTAATCCAATCCTCCTCACTAGGCATACTCTCTTCTTTTCTCTCGAAGCATGGCATTCACTCATAAGTATATGCAAGCGAAAGATAATGAATTACAAAGAGTGACTTGCATATATCAAAGAAACGAAAGCACTTTGTGAATTTTTATGGAAAAACCTCATATGATAACTATATGCACCAATGAACCAAAACCATATGCTTACTCTTGAGATAATCTCCACAAATCAAGTTTAACCATCTTAAGAATCATGAAAAAGATCAATAAAAGGGTTGTAATGGGGCTAGGCTAAGAGGTATTCGATATTTGGATAAGGAGGCTTAAAAACGTCACCGTGGCCTTTGGCAAAGCTCAAATCTCCTTATGTCTTCTCGCCAAGGGTCAAATTTCATCTTGTTGGACCCATACTTCATTCTTTTCCTCCCATAATCAAGACAATAGCCATGCACAAAATTTTTTCTTTTCTTTTTCAAGCCGTGCCTTACACATTTTTTTCTTTCTCTCGGCATCTTTCTTTTACTTTTGGTCCGAGTAATTATCTTTTCTTTTCTTTACTAAGGCACGGCATGCATATACATTTTTCATATAAATTCATGGCTAAGTCTACCCCACACTTGTTCTTCTTCATCACTTCACGCAAAAACGCTTTCAAAAATCAAGCTTTGCCGACACACAATGGTCAAGACATCACTATACTAAGCTCATGGAAAGTGTTTAAGGGTGATGAAAGAAAAGGCTAAATGTTGGCTCAAAAGGGGTTTACTAAGGTGTCCCACGACGGGCTCCAATAGGGCTTATGCTTTATTTGGCAATGGTGGTAAACCTAAGAGATCTTTATTCAATCATATTCAAAATCAAGGTATCTTATGATATAAACGTTTCGAAAATCAACAAGAGTAAGTTCTAGCATTCTAGAGTTCATTAAAAAGCTATGGCACAAAGTCATTGAATAATCAAAGAATTATGAGGTTTCATGCTTCCTACGAATCTATCGAATTTTATCTTTTTATCGCTCAAGAAGAAAGCAAATTGGCACTAAAGCTCACATAGGTTATTATGGAAACAAACTAGGTAAAACATGCATGCTTAATTAATCAACAAGTCCTACATGCTCCTACCAGTGCACATAATCCATGAAACTCACAATTTTAATTGTATGCACAACCATCATCTATGTATGCAAAGAGGAGAAAAACATCATTGACATATTAGGGGCATCCTAAGACTCGACACAAACAATTTAAACACTCTATTTTTGCATTATAATTTTCTGAATTTTCTTTTCTAAACTAAGCACACGAAAACATAAACGGAATACGTTATCCCAAACCAATCCAGGGGCTTCCAGGATTTTCCTGGGAGTTTGATCCAACTTCGAAAAATCATTCCCGACGATTCACAAGGAATTTGATCGAGATATTTTATAGAGACATGGCTATATGTGTCTAATTTATCTGAGACTTTGAATCGCATCAATTGGAGCTCCTAAAAGGGAGATATGTCGGATTTACTGGAGCAAGGTCATTCCAGCCGAGTTGCTGCCGGTCTTGTGTTCTTGCGGGTTTGGGGCATTTTTCCATGGACCAAGCTCACCAAATGGAGTTGTCATGCCTACACAAGAAGTTCATGAAGATATACAGCCCAATCCAAGGAAGAAAATCAGAAAAAGAAGTTTCCTAGAAGAACTAAGAAAGGAAGGAACCAAAACCTTGTTGCACAAGGATTGCCTTTGCCGATTTGGACTAGGTTTTCTACCTAGGGTTTCTGCCGAATTTGCCTCTATATATAGCCATGTTTTCCTACAGAAAAATCATCTCATCTCAAGCATAAAATACTAGCCTAAAGCTCTACCAAGTCTATCAAGCACCAACACCTAAATACTTAGCGAAAACCCATCACCACCACCACTACCAAATTGCCGTACCCTTCACCTTGTCTTCTGCCGATTCTTGTTTTGGCCGAGCATTAAGGAGCAGCAGCCAAGCATCTTGTCACGTTTGAGGAGTCTTCAAAGGTTCTTAAAGTGTGATCCATTCCCCTATGGCTTTTGTATTTAGTTTTGTTTGGTTGTCTTGTAAGAACTTGTTTCGTTTCTTGGTTTTTGCTAAACTTTTGTATGAACCGATTTGTTGAAGTTTACGTAATTTGTTTTTGCAATTTTAACTTGTGTTTTTGTATGCATCGATAATTAGGGCAGTGGTATTTCACATGTTTAAACTTAAATTGGTTAGAACTAAGGTTAGGGCATTTAAACCGACACACTAGTTATGGTTAGCATGTAATTCTAAGTGCTAGGTTTCATGTGATAGAGTAACACGGATAAGTCATACGTTGGAGTAGTTTGTTTTGTGTTGCTCACCTAGGTCTAACAACCTTAGAACTTGCAAGTTAAATAAGATGATTGACAACCTTACTTATTTGCTTGTCTTCGATTTAGACTCATATGCTTAAATGTTAAAACGTGTAAAACCGGATTAACATCACCTTAGAAGTCATACGTTGGAGTAGTTTCTAAGAAATTAAGAAGTCTAACAATTGGAAAACTGTTGGAGGCTCTAGTTGTGTCGAAACTAATTTAGGTCTTGAACATGTTAAATACTTGTCTCTTACCTTCTTGTGTGCAAATCTACTTGTTAAAGAGTCTTTTGTGTGAACTGTTTTGTGTGAGAGATGATGATCACTTGTATATAGTAGTTTAGGTTTAATTTTCGTATCTTAGTGTTAGTAGCAGCTTTGCTGCCGAACCATATCTTTCTCCCATTGTGACGTGTAAATTCGTATATATGTATATAAGTGTGACAATTGTGTGCATATATGTTTGTGAATATTTTTGTTAACATTCTCATATTTCAGGTACCCTTAATCCCCGGCTAGAACGATCCCTACTTATTCTATACTACTAACGATTGTAGGGTTTTTGATTGCTTGACTCGCTTCGGCGGTTCGATCAGACTCATTGATGATTCAGCAATAGAAGGAGTTATAACAATCGGATCAAAAGAAGCTGCCAGGAATTGCAAGGAAAAGTTTATCGCAATCCAGTAAGTTCCAGTAAATTGCTGGGCACATCATCCAACTTCTACAATTTCTCCAGAGCGACTCACGAATAACCAGAATACGAGCCATATATACAAACAAAGCTCTCAGAGTCTAGTTTCCAGAATATTTAGAATTGAATCGATAGCTATTTTATGGAGGGAGTTATACCAGTTGCAACACAGGAAGGTCAAATCTGCTGAGACGAGAAACCTACTGCCTGCCGAGAGGAAGAAAGCAGTTATTGCACCAAAGTTGTGTCCTAATGCACCCAATGAGAGGTTGCTGAGTTAAATTAAGAATAGAAAAGTTAGCCAAGCAATGAGGAAATCTCAAATAAGGAAAGAAGAAGTTCCCTAGTCCTAACAGGAAAAGGAAACAAAGTTGCCGAACTAGGAGAAGGAGTTCTTGGCCCAAGTAGGGAAGCTTGCATCTGCGTCTATGGACTATTATCCATCAAGAAATATTGCTGAGTCTATCAAAGAAGTCTATGAAGCATTGCAGCCATGATCCATGAAGGAAATTTGCAGAAGAGTCCTAGAAGAACGAAGAAATGAAAGAAACCAAAACCGGCAAGAAAAATGTTTTCCTTGCTGATTCTCTCTAGGTTTTCTGCCGATTCTTGCTCCCCTATTCCCCTATATAAAGGCATGACTTCTATACAGAAAAAATATCTCATCTCAAGTACAAGTACTAGCCTAAAGTTCTACTAAGTCTCTCAAGCACCAAACAGAAAAATACATAGACGAAACCCTTCCACCACCTTCCATAAAAACCGTACCTCACCTTAACTTCCTCTCGTGCATCTTCCATCACATATGGGGTGAAGTCTTCAAGGTTTCTAAAGTATGATTCTACCATACCATGGCTCTTGTATTCTTTTATGTTTGTGTGTATTGTATGAACTTGTTTCAATTTTTGGTTTTTGTTGAAACTATGTATGAACCCGATTCTTGTTTGCATTGTAGTTTTTTCGATTTTTAACTTGTAAATTTCGTATGTTAGATAATTAGGACAGTGGTATTAGATGCATGTTTAGGATTTAAATCGGTTAGTAAACTAAGGTTTGAACATAAAAATCGATGTTTAATTGCAGCTAGGATGTATTCTAAGTGTTAGGTTTAATGTGCTAGAGTAATATGAATAAGTCATACGCTGGAGTTGTCTTGATTTGTGTTGCTCACTTAGGTTAAAAACCTTAGATAACTTGCATGCTTAAATAAGAAGATTGACGCCCTTACTTGTTTACATGTCTTCGATTTAGACTCTTGTACTTAAATGTTAAGTCTTAACCAGATTAACATAAATTTGTAGGATGGGAACGAAAGTGTGTCTTAGAAAACTTGAGAAGTCTCACAACTAGGTAAAGAGCAAAAGTTCTAGTTGTAATCGAAACTGAGTTAAATCTAAATTGTGTCGATACTTGTTTCTTACTTTCTTACATGCGTGTTTTATTGTTAAAGAGTCTTTTGTCGAATTGCTTTGTGTGAAAGATGATGATCACTTGTAAATATTCGAATTAGGATTTAAATTCGTGTCGTTATAGTTTAGGGCAGTAGCCGAACCTCATCTAAATCCCCCCAATTCATTTCAATATGTGTTTATGTGTAAATTTTTGTTAACGCTTTATATTTCGATTGCCCTTCTTGATCCCCGGATAGAACGATTCCTACATATCATATGCTACTAACGTTTCTTGTAGGGTATTTAAATTGCGTATATTATAACCCCGATTATGACACTCGTCATTGAGCTCTTTTGGATTGATATGGATCTACAATCCTTGAGCTCGGTTAAATATTTCTATGTGCCAAACTTGCGCCTCCACAAAACACAATGATGGGTCACTTGAGATGAATAAATATTTATGATGGATATGAACTTCCAGCTAGTCCGCTATGTCGAAACCTTGACAGGCGATCTCTTCACCACTAGATTTGCGGTGTGTCACTTTGATGAGACAGTCTTCCCGTCGTTAGGGGTAGATAAGAACAAGCATGTTCAAGTGGAACGACAAGAATTGTCGTTGTTTGTCCCCAATGTGTCTCTTCTTGATCTTCAAAATCACACTAAGTAAATTACGTTGATGTCTGATACATTAAATTGACGAGATCACATAAACCTACTGCAAACATGTCTACAAGGATTGTGTCCTATCAAGAGGACATGGTGTCACCCAAGAGGAATTAGGCATTGCACCACCACTATGAATGGTGGCATAGTGGCACCATAAAGTGGAATAAATGGTGTCACAGGCCGTGACTCTCCAAGGAAGAGGGGGAGGCCACCTTAGGTTCGATAAATACTCACCCAAAGGAAGAAAGTGAGTTTTGGCACAACCTAATTTATTGATCAGTGATACTCAAATCCGTCTCATAAGAATATTTATGGATTGTGGTTATCATTGGGGGACGCCTCAAATGTTAGAACCAATCCTTGAAAGTATAGAGATCTCTACAAACACATTACACTAGTGTACATGAGGACGTGGAATAATGAGTCTAATATCGAACCATACTTCATTGAACCAACGTAGTAAATTGGCCTAATGGAAAGAAGCGATCCAGCATAAACAAAGAGATAAGTCTTTGGGCAGGTGACACCGATACCGCAAATATAAACCCTATCACCTTATGACGCAAGGTCTCTCAAAAACGCACTGAAATCGACTACGAGGAGATATTCTCTCATAATGGGCTACGAGGAGACAATCTCTCGTAATGAATGTCATTGCACTCCACTACCTTGTCAGTTTGGTAGTTCCCGAAAAACTGAACATGCAGCTTACGAATGTGGATACAACATATCTCTGTGGGGATCTAAATTAAGATATATACATGAGGATCCTAAACAGACTTCATTCACCCAAATCAAGTGACTCTAGATCACATAAGCGCGTTTGTAAAAGAAATTGAAACGTTCACTAAAGTGACTACTTGAATGGGAAGGGATTTGTGAATATGCCATTGCGTGTTCATTATGGATATACACAGACTCTCAATGAACTAAGAAATACTCTATGTATTGTAAATCCTAAGTTAAGAATGAAAAAGATCTTGGGAATACACAGTCTTGAAATTGAACTCAAGGACTGTAATGATGCTGACCATCCATCAATCGGCTTAGTCACTCTAAACAATAAAGTGAGGCATAAATATACTCCCATGATCAGTCGAAATCTTTACTCTAACGATAGATCCATTTTTCATCTAAAGGAATATGATGAAGAAGTGTTGGGAAATGAAATTCCCTATACAAGTGCAATGCCACATGATTGTACTTAAACACAATATGTAAGACTCGACCTCTCATTCGATGTGAATTTATAAAGCTAAGTGTACCTATGCGCCCAAGCAACGCGAATGGTTCTTTCAAATACTTAAAGATATGGAAAGATTTAGGCTTATTCAATCCCTAGATAGAAAATAGAAAATAGAAAATAACATGATAGAGTGAACACTATCCATGCTATCACTAACTATGCGTAAAGAAAAAGGCATTAAAGGCGAAATAAGAAAATCTGTTATTGCAGATCAATTTCAAATCTCTTAATGGTTCGTCTATACCTGTACTCTAGATAGAGTTTTTGACTATTTTACTACAAAAATTCATAAACATGATGTTTATTATGAACTTATGTGTTCAGTTCATGGACAACCTTATCCTCGAGATCAAAGTAAATAAAGTTAGATCTGAGGACGATGTGGCAAGATTTAGTTACTAAATCATTGCTCAAAGTCATATTTGAAAAACATGTGAAAATGCATAACTATGCTAAGGTTATTAAAACTCCCTTGATCAAATGAAAGAATCTGGGAGAATCCCATGATTAATGTAAAAATCACGGGGAGATGTAGATATCAGAAGGAGTCTAGCACATACATGTTTTCAAATGTAATAGGTGCGTCGTGCTCTTTTTCTCCTTCGACTAAAGTTTAATTTTCTCCTGTTGGGTTTTTGTTACTTAACAAGGTTTTAATGAGGCAACACTTCATGCACCATTTTATCTCTGACTCGGCACAAGGGGGAGTGTTGAAGGAAAAACACATTGTGTGGCTTCGTCAAAGTAACTGACGATAGGAAATTAGGATATTATCAATCAAATGATGCAATGAATCATTCAATCATTATTGTCATTATGTACGATGTAATTACCATTTTAATATTCACCATATATAAAGGGGATTATCAATGAAATGAGTAGACCAATTCCCATTTTACTTTTACAGTTTGTAATATAGAATGACCATATGAACACTACCCGATTTCCCAATTGATGAAACTTTGGAGTGAAATTATTGAGGAAACCTCTTCGATTATCAAAAATCTCATCACAAAATAAGACTATTTGAATTGGGTCTGCGTTGGAATCAAGAACAAAGCTTGGAGGTGAAGGGAGGGCTTCTCATAATAACCATGGAGTCTTCTACATTTGAGTAAATCAATAATTCATTAAATTCTCTAGTGATTACCCTATGAAGTACGAATTAGAAGGTTTGAGGAGTCAGAGATTATAAGTACGAATAGTGATGACTGATGAGATTATGTACTCTCGTTGGAATATGTCTTCGGTTTCGACTTGAAATTGAAATGGGTATTTGCGTTCGATTAGCAGTAAGAGAAGAGTGAACCTAGTACTTTGTTTGGGTTTGATTACCACATAAGAATTCTGGTTTGTGTTGGACTTTTTGTTCTATTTATCTTAATTATTGAAGATATAATTTAAATATAAAAACTGATAAATTATAAACATAACGGTGTTAATTCTTGTTAAGTTAGTGGACAGGTGTTGCAATATGGGAGCAGTGACAGGGTTGGGACAAGGTTAGCTGGGACAGCTGATCCGCTCCCAAGCTAAAATTGACAATCTCACTCCTAGAAATCATGCTACATTTTGATGTGCCAATATATAGAACCCTCTTGTTTATATCTGTCCTGTCACTTCTAATATATTTGTATTTTTTTTTATATCAAATAAACAACTCAAATACTACAATGAGTTTGACGTGAGTCGAACTCCTAACCTCCAACTTATGAAGAGGAGACTATGCTTCTAGACTAAATGGTGTCAGGCTTTTGTCATGTTTTCATTAACCAAAATCATAAAAAATATTAGAAAAAAAAAATCGCACTCACTATTTTTTCCTATTCTTTTCTTATTCTTCTTTAGAATCAATAGACGGCAATCGACCAATGTCTATGTTTTCTCATAATGTTTCTAGAGCTATTTGCTTTGATAATGTTAGCTTAGGTTGTTCAAGAGGGTTTAAGACTTTAAATTGTAGTTTTTGTTGTTTTTTATTGAAAAAAAAAAAAACTAACTGCCAATGGCTAGAGTTATAGCTCCACTTACAATAAGATAACCGGTGTTGGGGGTGTTTTGGGTATGGGTTGTATGGCAGTGATATCAGCATGGCCGAGCCCCAAAAACTTGTCCCCTTGTCGTGAGGGCTAAGACCAGAAAGCCTTGAAGGACTGAAATCCTACGAAGCTTGCTGTTGTGTTCGTTCCGACAGCTCCTCCTCAGTCACAGCAGTGATTTGGTGAAGCTTGAGATCTTTCAATGAAGGGCTTAACAAGATGTGCATGGCGTGGGAGCTAGAATGGCATGAGTTTAGAAGAAGAGATTCTGACAATGGCTATGGTGGTTTGGATTTGTGAAATAAGGGATTTAGGATTGAGGTGATTTAGGAAGGATGAGAAACTAGTATGGATTTGGGGGAGATGGATCATGGAGAGAAGAAGTGTCTAGAGAGCTTGCTAGCTAACTTTTTTTCTCCCCTTCTAGTTAAGAGCAATAGCTTATTTATATACAATCCCAGCAGCTAAAGGAATCTTGGTTCAAGGTTCCTACTGCAGGTTAAAGATATGATTCGGTTAAAAGCATGTTTTGGGTTTTGTATTGCTTATTGGTATGTCAGGTTTTGTCTAAAGGGGATTGTAGAACCTTTCAGCAGATTTTCAGCCCTAGAATCTGTTGCTGGGACTGCTTGTAGGATTTCTGCTTTGTTGTTGGGAACATTGTCCTTGTTATGTGGCTTTCACTATTTTGTTTGGCTTTAAAGGATTTGGGCTTGGGCTTTGGCTTTTTGGGCTCTTGCTCTTCTTCACTTACCCGAAATAAGAGTTAGGTCGTCGAGCATGAATTTTGGTCCCAAGTCCAAAATTACCAATGAGCCTAAAACTTATTACGGGCCTCATGCGTTTTTGTTATCTTCCACACCATGCATGTTCTTGTAAGCCTCAAGCGTATGAATGTGGCTTGGGTCCACGTGCATGACATGATAGTCATGAGTGTATTTATCGTCGAAATACGGATCAGGTTTAAAGAATGCATTGGGCCTACTAGCTGGATTTTTAGGCATCAACAATCGGTAAGAAATTCCAAAAGACATATTATAAGCAAAGAAAACTCATTTTATACATGTCGAATAAGCTCGTTATTAGTGAACTTACAAACAAAAAAAAAAAAAAAAAAAAACGATATCTTCTAAGGTAAAATCACCGACTAGCATTTTCATAAGCTTGGCACACAATTGCAGTTACTCCTAACAAACATAAAGGAGCATGCATGCCGCTGCCACCAACAAAACCCTAGGTTTACATCAATCTTTACTGTATTTTGCTAGTGAGAAAACATTTAAAAAATAAAAAGGTCAATATATGAGTCTCACGCATACGAATTGAATATCCTAATATTTTTCTAACCTCTTCATGGAAACATTTCCAATAAAGATAATTAAGTTGAGGACTAGTTGACGGCTTCTTTGTTTCACCAACTTTTCGATCCCATATTCACGTTTCAATCGTTCAGTTTTTATATTATGAAGGAATCTATGAAGTTTGGAGGGTGTTCAGTTTATCGGCGCTTCTCCCTCGAAGGTCTCACTGAATAAGTGGTAGAGGGTGGGGTCATTAAATTCTCTACTGGCGGTGACTTTTTTGAAATCATCCAGATGGACAAAGGGGTCGGTTGAGCCATAGTAGGGTGGTATTTTTGGGTTTATTTTTTATTTATTTTTTATTGTGATGGTCTAACTGTCATCTGAATTCTTGACATAAATGGTCCAGGTCTGGCAATGAAGAATGTTTGGCAGCTAATAAGTGAATTTTTTACCTTCTTTTCTATCTAGTCTAGTCTTTTGAAGAGCATGGCCGCCAAATCTGGTGTGACGCCTTGATTGCCGCCAAGGTTCTCTGGAACTCTTGTTAGGGAGTTGACTTTGTGACAGTGTAATTGGTTCATTCTCTTTGACAGTGGTTATTGTCCTTAGCCTTCCAACTCTGGAGGGGTGAGGCTGAAATTCATGCGAATGATTTCCCGCTTGCCCTTCATTATTGTTTCCCCCACTTTCGGAGCTGAGTGTGAACTTCTAGGGTGCTTGTCGGTTGCTTTTTCAGCTGCTTTTAGCCTCGCCAAGACTTGTTGCATCTGAGCCTGTAATACTACATTGTCCTTCTTTTATTTTGCCTCTCTGGCCCTACTAGCATGTAGGTCGACCATTACTATCTCTAACTTCGCCTGCAGTTGCGAGTTTGGCGTTGGCGTGCTTACTCTCTCATTCCCTCGTTCTGCTGTTAGTGCCAGGGCCGCCAAAGTTGTCTTTGGCGTTAGGTTGAGATCAAGTTGGATTATGGATTCTTGATTGGTTGGCGTCTCTCAGGCGTGAAGTCGAGGGTTATTGCCACTTTTGGCGTTTTTACTTGTTCTTTTTCCATACTGCTGGTGATATTTAGGAACTTCTGTCAGGATTCCCATAGAGTGCACCAATGTTAACGTAGTAGATTATCGAACTATAATAAATATCTAGTTAGCTAATATAATATCAAGTCAGTCTTGGCAGCTACCGCTTGATCTCCACTATCTGTCAAATGAAATACAAAGTGGCGTCAGGAAAGGAGACTGCGCTTCGCGGTCTTCGCTACTTCGATTCCTAAGTTAGTCAATGTATTTATGTTGATAGAGTAATGGTAGGTAAATAGTAAATTGCGTAGTTATTATGGAGAGAGAAGTAATGGTGGGAGAGAACCTACTATGTAGCCCTTCCTCGATGTAGGACTAAGGTGTCTCTCTAGGCTTCTGTCAAACCTTCTTGACAATGAGCGTGAGGGCGCCTCCTGGCAGTATTGATGTCGGACTTGGTGTCTATCGGAAGCTATTTTTACAACCTTGATGGAGGTGTACTTAGTTCATGATTATATGGCTGCTGGATTAGTCTTAAGCTGAGTTGATTATGATCAGGCATAATGATGCAATGCATGGGGGGTCTACCTCCAATGAATCATTTGGAGTTTTAAGGAGTCTTATTTGAAATTAACTAGTTTATTTATATTTTAAATTATGTCTATTTACTAGAGTTGTTGAATGTCTTAGAAGACTATGCATGGTGTAATGTTGGATTGAGAAGTGGGCATTCTAGAAGAATGTATTAGGAGACAAAGTGTGGTTTAAAATGTATTAGCATTGATTAGGGGTTTTATGCTAGCTCTTTAAATAGGAGCACTCATGCAACATGTAGGGGGACTTTGATTTATGATATTTTTATTAAGAAAGATAGAGCTTTGCTCTCTTCTATCAACCTCCTATCTTAGTTGTGTCGATGTTGTTCTAGTTTCATCCTCTACCAATTGATCCCCGCATCATTTGGTATCAGAGCCTCGCTACGCACTTTGGGTTGCTTCCACTAATGTTATGGCGGCAAGAAGAGGTAGAGGAAAGCGTGAGAACCATTTGAAAGATGAGGAATGAAGAGATGAAGAACTTCATGCACTTCGAAGACAAGTTGAGGTATGCCATTTGTTGCATTTTGAGTTAGAAATTGAGCATGAAGATAATGTTGAAGTTGATTGGAATTCGCCACCCATCTACGATGAGTATCTTGATGTTGAAGCTCTTGAGCCAACAAAAGAGGATATTGGTGATTCTCTTCATGTTACCAATTTGGATGATTCATGCAAAAAAGAAAACCTAGGAGTTCGCGTTTTCAAACATGGCCATCACATGCCCGGAGAATTCATTCACTAATGGTGGTTTGGAAGAGAAGCTTTTATCCCATGAACAAGGTATGAGTCATGATGCTTTTTTAGTTGGTGATGATGGTGATGTGGGTGTAGAAACTAAAGTTGGAATTTCATATGCATCACAATGCTCCAATTTATTTGAATTTCAATATCATGATCCATTTTGGGATGATTTTATGGAAGCTTCAATCAATAAGAAGAAGGGGTTATTGATAGGTTTGGAGCTTCATTCATTCTTTGATCATATTTGTGCATCACAAAAGTTTCTTGAAATGAGAGAATTATGTTCTTATTATGCCGAGATGCTACTTGTCAACAAGACGAAGGAAACAAAAAGAAGCAAGAAGATAAGTTGTGACGTGGCCGGGATTGGCTGTTCAATTAACCCTTTTGTGTAGTTGTAGTTTCGTTCGGAAGTGGGTATCGTTCAAGCCGGGGATTGTGGGTACTCTTACAATTTACGCTAATAAAAACAAAAAAACAAATAAATATGGGGGTTTTGGATATCAATGCGAAAATAGAAAAACAATATAAATGCAATGAATGAGATGAACAAGTTAGAAACTACACCAATTCACCACCATTATACTCCACCATTGATTAACCTTAGAAAACATTCAACTACTAGTGATTGACAATAAACAAGAATAACCATGACAACATTGAAATTATCCTTTTTACTTTCCAAAAATTATCTAACGCTGTGACTGCACTTTTCGTTAGAAACATTCCCTAACAGGTCCACTAGCTCTGACAGCAGCAGTCTAGCAAATCAAGTAGAAATCATTATGATCTATGAAAGTTTGTTTGTTGATTAAAGTCTAAGTAGGGTGACAACACTCTCTACCCAAATCAATAAGCATCTCTTAATTTACCTCCGCAAGTGAGATAGTCGTTACTTGGTGAGAGAAAGAATCATAACTATTAGGTGAAATAATTCTTAAACCCTAGCTGCAATCACATGTATATAATCTAAGTTGCGAACTAAAGAAAATAAACATGCAAGAGTTATTAATAGCACAAATTAAGGCACACCAATCACATAGAAATCAAATATTAAACTAAGAAAACATAATCAAGAGCTTTGCATAAACGGGGTTCATGGGCAGCTCCTAACTAAAAGAATTTAATTAATTAAACATTGTAAAGAAGAAAATATAGAAGATATAAGATGTAGGGTGTCGTCTCTCTCTTTACAAGTTTTCAGATGCTATATATATAGAGCTAGCAAATACACAACTCTAGTTGCATGGGGTCTCTTATAATTGGTGCACAAAAGCAAGCCATAATCTTGTAGAATTCTTCTAGGACATCTCCTTGATGATTGTGGTGTCTTGAATTGCACAAAAAATTCGTCCAAAGAAGATTTATGATCAAATTTTTCTTATTTGATATGATATCAGATTCGTGTCAGATTGACTTTCGGGTACTAAGTCGTCCATAACTTCCTCTACAAAATAGGTATTGAGGAACCGTAAAATGTTCTGGAAAGTGGATATCTGTAGTTTTCCATTGATATATGGCTCATAATTTAGTTCGTCCTGAGCTGGCCTCAAGGTTCTGTCGAAGTTGGCTGACCTGCAAAGGCAGAATTATGGATTTAGCCTTTAATGCATATTTTCTTCTATATTTTCTCCTTTACTTCAAAATACACCTAAAAAAATAAAATAAAGTTAAATACTATATAGTAAGGAAAATAACTAAGCAAAGTATAGAGTTTTATCATTAATAACATAGCATTTTATGCTCATATCAAATACCCTCACACTTAGCTTTTGCTAGTCCCTTAGCAAAAATAAAACCAAAAAGACTCTAGACTCAAACTAACAAAAACAACTCTAATGCCCCTAACAATGTATCTCAACAATTCCCTATTTTCATGGCACCAAGATTAGCACTCAACCAAGAATCATTACAAGAAATTCGAGAGTTAATTGCTATGTATGGGTCAGGCATAAACACATAAGACTTGGGAGTACAACGGTTATATGGTGGAGCTCAGCATGTTTCAAATCAGTCAAAAATTCAATCTCACAGGATATGCACTCTATCTTCACTCAGATTTTCTGAGTCATGCTTAGAAGCTTATTCATTCATATATATGCAAGAAAAAATATTGTAAGACATTCAAATAGCTTGCATATGTAAGAAACGAAAGCACTTTGTGGAATAACTTATAAAACCTCATGAAAGACACCAATTACATGCACAAATGGACCCATACCATATGCTTAACTCTTGAGAAAATATTCACAGATCAAAAGCTACCCATCTTAAGGATCAAGAAAGACTTTTTTTCAAGTTATAATGGGTCAAGGCTCAAGGTTAATAAGAAACAAAAGATATGGAATTCAAAAGATCCTAAGAACTAGTAGAGCTCACAAAACACCTTATTATGTCTTCATAAAACAAACATTGTGAAAAAGAACAAAGACTTTATATTATGATTTTGAGCCTTCAAATTCACACAAACTCCTAATTCACAACGAATGGACTTAATCCAACATCTTTCTCTCTTTTTTTTCTTTTTTTCTGCCTTCTTTTTCTTTTTCTTTTTTTTCGGAATTTTTTTTTTCATGGCATAACTTCTTTTTATTTTGCAATTTGGACAAGTCTCCTTCCCCCACACTTATTTCTCATCATCCCTTCACACAACATAATCACAAATCAACTCTACTAGGCCCTAAGGACAAGGGTAGAGATATAACTATACTAAGCTCAAGGTGACGACTATGCGGGTGATGACAAAAATGCTAAAATGTAGGCTCAAAGAGGTTTACTAAGGGGTGTGCTGCGCACACAAATATGGACACAGGCTTATTTGGCTCTGATGGTGACCCTAAAAAGATCATTCAATCATTTCCAAAATCAGGGCATATTATGACTATAAGTTTCAAAAATCATCATGAGAAAGTTCTAGTCAACATTATGGTCCATTAAAGAGCTATGGCAATGTAATCAATCAAAAAGAATAATAATGAGGTTCACAAAATAACGAAGCCAAGAAAAATTGAGAATATAGTGATTACTCAGAAAAGAAAGCACATATAGGCTTAAATTCTCACACAAGGATTACATGAATCAAACTTGTTTTAGCATGCTCATTCTGTACCAATGCAACAAAACCATATCTACTACATATCTATGCTTTCCATGCATTTCAATTAACCAAAGAATAACATTCAGAAATCATCTCAATCTTATGATTCTCTCTTAGCCATGATGTCAAAGAATATATTATCATCCTAGACTAGCTAAGGGCTCCTAAGACTAAAAAACAAAAAAAATACATAATTTTTTTTTTTTAATTTTTTTGGATTTTTCAAATATATGACTCAAACAACAACTAATAAGTGTGCATTTACACCCCCACACTTGAACTATGCATTGCCCTCAATGAAAAATGAATGAATAATATGTAAAAGCACAATTCAAGCATAGAATACGGGAAATAGAAAGAACGAAAAGAAAAAGTTGAAGAAAATCTCCCCCTTGTAGATCTCCAACAAGCTGTTTTCCCCGTCAAATAATATTGGCATGGACTCTCGGATGGTAAATCTACCACTTGGAATGAAAATTTGATGTTTCTGGCTGTTCGTGCATATATGACACGTTTACTAACTCCAAACGGTTTGAGAGCTACGCTCCTGCAAAGTTAGCAAAAAAAGTAGAAAATCTAACAATAAGGCAGACAAGACATTTACCTCTTAATACTTGAACTTCAATATGTTCCAGTGATCTAATGCAAAAGTACTCTAACTACAATTTGGAGCAGACACATAAAGATTTCCATAGGTGTAAAGTTTGCCTCAATCCGATCATCAGAACTATTCTCTGTTTTGCCTTTTATCAGACCCAACTGCACAGATTTCTGTTTTACTGGATGGACCTTACTGTACTCAAACTGAAACTAGGAACAACTCGAGGTTTCAAATTAGATTCTGTAAAAACATACTAAAAGTAGACTCATAGACCTTTTTAACGGTGTATGGCATGAATTCCCAGGTCATCTGAGCTGAAAATGGTGGCCTTCCAAATTTGACTGATTGTTATGCCGAAATTGTATTTTGGGCAAAAGTTGATATTTTTCTTCACTTCTCTTTCCAATCCGACCTGCACACACACAAAACACATCAAAACGAACAAAAACAAAGACAAATAAAAAAGGATAAAGGTTGGGTTGCCTCCCAACAAGCGCTATTTTAACGTCTTGTAGCATGACGATCTTCACATGTCAAGAATAATAAGAGGGTTTAGGTCTCGGTTCCTTCAAATGTGCAACCCTCTTCAAAGATATCTCATGGTCTTTTGGCAACAATTTGAATAACTTGAGAGCAATGGAAAGACATGATTTAATGCTTCTCTTTTTCTTTCTCCTCTTCCATTGTCTCCAACTTTTATGTAGATTAACAATCTTGGCAAGAATGATCTCCTCATTTGAGTTGACACGTTCACATACCACCATCTCCACATGATCGACAAAATCAGTAAATTTAAGGGTTTTAATGGACTCCTCTTTTAAGCATTCCTCCCTCGTAGTCTCATAACATTTTGGATTGTTATGATCCATTGTGATTGCTTCCAGCACATGAAACTCATTATCATGAAGCATATCCTTACTTTCTTCGTTGTAGAACAACTCATCATCAGACGAGTCTTCATATTCCCATGCTTTACACTCAACTATGTATTGTACTTCATGATTCTCAAAGCTCTCTACATTGCACTGATATTCAAAATACTCACCCAAATCCCTGACTTTATCCTCATCAATTGTTGATTCATGGAATGCTTCATGAGGTTGAATCATCGTAAAAGAGTGCACTTGAAACATTAAGGTCTCCAAACGTCTTTTACTTTCTGCCCACTCATCATCAAAAACTTGATGTTCCTTGGTAGAAGCATTTAGAGACTCAATCAGCTCATCGTAACGATTTGACTTATCTGAGATTTGAGGTGGTGCCTGTGACCATGGTTGACGTGGCCAATAATCATTGTACACACATGGAGAAGCTGCATACTCGTTGAAAGAATTTTGTTGCATGTTGGGGTTGTTGTTCCATGAAGAATTCCATACTTGATCATTTGGCGGTGAACAATAATCATTCCAATACCATAGGTTGTCTTCAAATCCTCCAAGCATGGTACTTTGATCGTAGTATCCTTGATATTGGATGCTTGGACATGTTTCTTTTGAGTGACCTACCATGGAGCATATGAAACACAACTCGTAAGATTGATGCCACATTAAAACACAAAACAAAAATCAAAGTTAGTAAATATACAAACAGAAATATATACAAAAAAAAATTAACACAAATTGTTAGGGATTTTACAATCCCCGGCAACGGCGCCAAAATTGACATGGCCGGGATTGGTTGTTCAATTAACCCTCTTGTGTAGTTGTAGTATCGTTCGGAAGTGGGTATCGTTCAAACCGAAGATTGTGGGTACTCTTACAATTTACGCTAATAAAAATAAATAAAAAACAAATAAATATGGGGGTTTTGGATATCAATGCGAAAATAGAAAAATAATATAAATGCAATGAATGAGATGAACAAGTTAGAAACTACAACAATTCACCACTGTTATACTCCACCCTTGATTAACATTAGAAAACATTCAACTACTAGTGATTGACAACAAACAAGAATAACCATGGCAACATTGAAATTATCCTTTTTACTTTCCAAAAATTATCTAACGCCGTGACTGCACTTTTCGTTAGAAACATTTCCTATCAGGTCCACTAGCTTTGACATCAGTAGTCTAGCAAATCAAGTAGAAATCATTATGATCTATGCAAGTTTGTTTGTTGATTAAAGTCTAAGTAGGGTGACAACACTCTCTACCAAAATCAATAAGCATCCCTTAATTTACCTCCGCAAATGAGATAGTCGCTACTTGGTGAGAGAAAGAATCATAACTATTAGGTGAAATAATTCTTAAACCCTAGCTGCAATCACATGTATATAATCTAAGTTGCCAAAGAAAATAAACATGCAAGAGTTATCAATAGCACAAATCAAGGCACACCAATCACATAGAAATCAAATATTAAACTAAGCAAACATAATCAAGAGCTTTGCATAAACGGGGTTCATGGGCAGCCCCTAATTAAAAGAATTTAATTAAACATTGTAAAGAATAAAATATAGAAGATAGAAGATGTAGGGTGTCTGTCACACCCCGAATTTCAGATAATAAAAAAAAACCAAATTCGACAATGTGAAAAATTCACAAATAAACTCAAATACTTAAAAGTTATTTCACAAATAACTAAGTATAACATCAGAGTTCAAATGCGTGGCTCACACTCAAAATATTACATCATTAAATACATAGACGCAAATAGAGTCTCACGCTATCTCTCTAACCCAAAATAATTACAATCTAGACCACGGATCACACCTACTAGCCGCGCGACTCAGACGCTGCTTCTTGGCTGCAGGTCAACTCCTGCAGGTCTAACCCCTACACCATTGATTGGTGCACCGGTTGTAAACAACGAACCATGTAAGCTATGAAAACTCGTGTGAGTAAAACAAATAAGAACATGATAATGTAATTAAACCACAAATGAAATTCACATTTCCAAAACAACCACAACTCGAGAATTATAAACTCGCACTGAACAATCAACCAATAAAGAAGTAATTCAACAATTACTCATTCAATACATGCAAGCATGAGACCCAGATAACCCCAACTTGGTTACCCCTCATGACGTGCAACGACAGACAAACTAGAGCTCTAACTGATCGTAACCAATCACCCAGCCAAAGACTTGGTTCTCGATATAAATGCCTCGTCACATCAGTGACCGTCCGAAGATAAAAGTACGCCACAACCGTGGCCGTCCGAAGACAACAGTAAACACACGTCACACATCTCACATATTCACCATTATGATAGTTTCATAACAAAATAATGCACCAAATTGCACTCACATTATATATTTCACGTAAATATATATATACATAGACATTCACTCAGGAATAGTCCACTAATACCAACTATAGTCATAGATCGTAAAATACTTTAAAAATCATTTTTATATTAAAATCATTTTACTTACCCATGAACCGTAGTCGATCAAGTTCATTCAATTTAAAACAAATATAATTTTCATAAAACCATTTTACATATAACGATTCATATACTATAATTAACTCGTATTAAATACGAACACTGTGAAGTTTACTCACCTTAATTCACCAGAAATGGTAAATATTCGTTTAGGGTCTAGTCGGATCGCTGCAGGATCGGGTCGGATCGGATCGCTGCAGTTCTGGGGTCTGGTCAACTCGGGTCAACGGTCAACGGTCAACGTTTGGTCAACGATCAAGGCGGGTCGGGTCAACGTGGACCGGGTCGGGTCGGATCCACTACAAATGGGTCAGATCCACTGCAAACGGGTCGGGGGAGATCCGATCGGAGTCGTTTCCGATCCGATCGAACGGGCTTGAATCGGCGGACACCACCTACACAGGGAGGAGCACATGGTGGTAGCGAGTCGAACGGTGGGTGGCTCGAGCTCAGCGCCGCCTTGCTCCGTCGCACGTGGTGGCCGGAACCTTCCCGAGCTCGCTGCGTCGTGCACTGGTGCTCCCCTGGGCGGCGCCTTAGCTCAAACGGAAGAGGAGAGGAAGATGAACATGATGCGGGATGGCGCGCGAGCCGCGGTGGCCGGACAACGGAGATCTGCGGTGGAGGAGATCTGATCGGGGAGAGAGAAACCAAATAGACCTTTGCTATAGTAAAAAGCTACAGTAAAAGCAATTCTGACCGAACGGGTAACTTTGACTTTTACCCGAAAAATTCCCCTTTTTATAGTTATTTCTGAAATAGGAAATAACTTCAACATGTCGTAACTTCTTCATACGACGTCCGTTTCACGCGTGCCATGTATCTACGAACTCGTATTGTCGAGCACTACGACTTTCGTGAAGAAAACTTTTCGAAATTCACAACGGATAAAAAAATCAACTTTTGACCCATTGAAACTTAAACGTTTTTCTGAATTTTAACTCTCGGAATCACTTCTGACGTCGTGCAACGACTAATTAAAAGCGTACGAAATACTAATTCTCATCCATTAATTATGAGGAATTCACGTAAATATACACGAATAAAAATCGGGTTATTACATTCTACCCTCCTTAAATGAATTTCGCCCCGAAATTCAAGCACACTACTCTCTAAATAACTGAGGGTACATAGCCCTCATATCCGACTCTAACTCGCAAGATGCATCACCCTCATCGTGGTGACTCCACAACACCTTGACCAACTCTACATCCTTCCTTCGAAGCTTCTTAGTTGACCTGTCCAGAATACGAATAGGTTCAACAACAAATGTCGCATTCTCATTCACTTTAATAGTGACATGATCGATCACATGCAACTCATCCGGTACATACTTCCTCAGCATCGAAACATGAAAGACATTATGCACTCCGAACATGCTAGGAGGTAAGGCAAGTCGATAGGCCAAATCCCCTACCTTCTCGAGAATTTCAAAAGGCCCAACATACCTTGGTGCCAGCTTCCCCTTCTTGCCAAATCTCACCACACCCTTCATAGGTGAGACCTTCAAGAATATATGATCACCGATCTCAAATTCCACATGCCTCCTCTTCAAATCAGCGTAGCTCTTCTACCTACTCTAAGCATTTCGGATCCTATCTCGAATAATCGAGATCTTCTCAGTGGTCTCTTGAACAATCTCAGGACCCAAGAGCCCACTCTCACCAACCTCAGCTCAACAAACAGGAGATCTACAAAGTCTCCCATAAAGAGCCTCATATGGCGCCATGCAAATACTGGAGTGATAGCTGTTGTTGTAGGCAAATTCAATCAACTGAAGGTGGTCTTCCCAACTTCCCTTGAAGTCCAAGACACAGGCTCTCAACATATCCTCCATCACTTGATTCACCCGCTCAGTCTGCCCGTCAGTCTGAGGGTGGAGTGCTGTGCTCATATCCAAGGTGGTCCCCATGGCCTTCTGAAAACCAGCCCAGAACTTGGAAGTAAAGCGAGCATCCCAATCTGATACAATGGATACAGGCACCCCATGAAGTCTCACTATCTCCTTCACATACAACTTGCACAAAGCCTCCACCGAGTGCGTCATCAACATTGGGAGAAAGTGCGCCGACTTTGTCAATCTATCAACAATCACCCACACGGCATCATGCCACAATTTGGACTTAGGCAACCCAGTCACAAAGTCCATAGAGATGCGCTCCCACTTCCATTCCGGAATAGATAGCGGCTTCAACATACCCGCTGGTCTCTGATGCTCTGCCTTCACCTGCTGACAGGTAAGACATTTGGACACATACTCTACCACATCTCTCTTCATCCCATTCCACCAGAACTGCCTACAAAGATCTTTATACATCTTTGTACTTCCTGGGTGTATCGTGTATCGTGATCGATGTGCTACCCGAAGAATCTCCTCCTTGAGGTCAGCACAATCCGGTACGCACAACCTGCCCCTGAATCTCAACCCACCATCAGATCCGACAGTCCACTCAGACGGACACTCATCCATCAAATCAGCTACTACCTCAGCCAACTTTGCTCGATAGAACTCATCATGTGCTTGACCCTGAACAATACTGGAAATCAAGGTGGGCTGCACTGAAACACTACCAAGGAAGGTCCCCTGCTCCCCACCGAATGGCACAAGGTCAAACTCAGAAGTGATCTCAAGCATGAGCCACTACTGGATCATGAGAGAAGCAACAACACCTCTCGGTCTCCTACTCAAGGCATCCGCCACTACATTGGCCTTTCCCGGATGATACTCCAGGGTGAAGTCATAGTCCTTAAGAAGCTCCATCCATCTCCTCTACCTCATGTTCAGCTCCTTCTGAGAGAACAAATACTTCAGACTCTTATGATCTAAGAAGAGTTAAAACTTCTCACCATACAAGTAATGCCTCAAAATCTTCAAAGCAAAGACCAATGCAGCTAGCTTTAGGTCATGAGTAGGGTAATTCCTCTCTTGAATCATTGAATGCCTTCTCGCACTCATCTGTCCATACAAACTGGACATCCTTCTTGGTCAGCCTAGTCAATGGAGAAGAGATGCTAGAGAACCCCTCAATGAATCTCCGATAATACCCAGCCAAACCGAGAAAACTACGAACCTCCATAGCAGTCTTGGGGCTACCCCAACTCATCACGGCCTCAACCTTGGAAGGGTCTACCGAGACTCCATCCTTCAAAACCACATGACCAAGGAACTTGACTTCCTCCTTCCAGAACTCACACTTCTCGAACTTGGCATACAACTTAGCCTCTCTAAGAATCTGCAGCACAATTCGCAAGTGCTCCTCATGCTCCTCCAAGGACCTAGAATAATTAAAGATAACATCCACGAATACCACCACAAACTTATCCAAAAACTGACTAAAGATGCGGTTCATCAAGTCCATGAAAGCTGCAGGTGCATTGGTTAGACCAAAGGACATGACAACAAACTCATAATGCCCATAACGAGTCCTAAAAGCAGTCTTGGGAATGTCCTGCTCTTTCACACATCTCACATATTCACCATTATGTTAATTTCATAACAAAATAATGCACCAAATTGCACTCACAATATAAATATACGTAGACATTCATTCAGAAAAAGTCCACTAATACCAACTATAGTCATAGATCGTAAAATACTTTAAAAATCATTTTTATATTAAAATCATTTTACATACTAATGAACCGTAGTCGATCACGTTTATTCAATTTAAAACAAATATCATTGCCATAAAACCATTTTACATATAACGATCCATATACTATAATTAACTATAGTATTAAATACGAACATTGTAAAGTTTACTCACCTTAATTTACCAGAATGGTAAATATTCATTTAGGGTCTAGTCGGATCGCTGCAGGATCGGGTCGGATCGGATCGAATCGTTGCAGCTCCGGGGGTCGGGTCAACGGTCAACGTCTGGTCAACGGTCAACGGTCAAGGCGGGTCCGGTCAACATGGAACGGGTCGGGTCGGGTTGGATCCGCTACAAACGGGTCGGATCCACTGCAAACGGGTCGAGGGAGATCCGATCGGAGTCGTTTCCAATCTGATCGAACAGGCTTGAATCGGCAGACACCACCTACACAGGGAGGAGCGCACAGTGGTGGCGAGTCGAACGGTGGGTGGCTCGAGCTTAGCGCCGCCTTGCTCCGTCATACACGGTGGGCGGAACCTTCCCGAGCTCGCTGAGTCGTGCACCGGTGCTCCCCTGGGCTGCGCCTTAACTCAAACGGAAGAGGAGAGGAAGATGAACACGATGCAGGGTGGCGCGCGAGCCGCGGTGGCCGGACGGCGGAGATCAGCGGCGGAGGAGATCTGATCGGGGAGAGAGAAACCAAACAGATCTTTGCTATAGTAAAAAGCTACAGTAAAAGCAATTATGACTGTTGACAGTAGCCGCAGAGAGGCTACAGCAGGCCCGCAGACCCGCAGCAAGTGCACCAGGGCCCGACCCAAGGCTCGGGACCGGATCACCAGCACCCGGCCTCGGGGCCCAGCACTCTATCCAGCCTTCAGGGACCCTGGGGCCGGGGGCGCTAGCCTGCCAAGGAGGGCACCAGAAGGAACAAACAGAAGGGAACCAGTCCCACATCGAAGGGTAAGGCCAGCCCTTACCCTCAACCACCTATATAAGGGCCCCAACTACCCTCTTCATTAGGTAACTTATCTCTCTCCCTGCTTACATACGTGCCTTGGTTATATATATTCCAACTATACTAACTTAGGCATCGGAGAGGAGAAGGCCGGCCCACCCGGTATTCCCCTTAGTGAGCAGGATTGCAGGAGATCAAGTTGGATTCATCAAGTATCTACTAGACCCCTGGGTTTAGACAGAAACAATTGGCGCCGTCTGTGGGAACTCTGAACGAAAAGCCGTGTAAGCAACACCGTTGGGAAAGAGCCCGGAAATGAGTCAAGAGAAAGGTACCGCCGAGGAGGGACGCCTTGCAGTAGTGCAGATGCTCACCTCCACCCCAGCCATCACGCGGGAGCCGCGCGGCGACCGGGGCAACGGTCAGGAAGTAGGGAGCTGTGGGGGACCATCCGGCATGCCGGATCCCCACCAATACAGCTCGCGCGGGAAAGGCCCGGTAGAGGAAGAGGACAGTCCAGAGCGTCGGGGCTTCTCCTTGACGTTCTCAGATGATTCAAGCGATCGATCTGAGAGCCCGGACCGGGACCCTACATACAGCCCCGGCCATAGCAGTATGGCGGAAGAGCTACGGGCGATGGCCGCGGAGGTCAGTCGTCTGAGAGAGGAGAGCGACAGGGACAGAGCCAAGTCCAACGCTCGGTACGAGGAGATGGAGGCGATGAATACTGCCCTGGTAGCCGCCCTGGAAAGGGGACAACAGCGCAGTGACGCCATGGCCGAGGCACAGGCGACACTCCCGCCGATCCCACCTCAACACACCGAAGCAGGGCAATCTACGGGCGGTCGGCCCGGTGACCCTGTGCGAGAAAAGCCGCTAGCAGGCGCAGGCCCGCCAAAGAGCGCGACAACCTCCCGCCAGCCCGGCGCTTCGTCAGTGGATGAAGCTGAGACTCCGACCGCGCGAGCACTACAGATGCTGGCCAACACCGTGTCGGACTTAAAGGCCCAAATAGAGGCCAACGAGAGAAGAGCCGCTCGGCCGATGGAGGGCGCCCGATTTAATGAGCGCATGGGTCCTTTTTCGCACCGGGTCATAGAGTCGGGAAGATCTGGCAACCAGAAGTCCCTCAAGCTCACCTATTCGGGATCCGGTTGCCCGTACCAGCATCTGGACAGCTTCCGGTCCCAAACCTGCGCCAAGGGATACTCCGATGCAGTCTGCTGCAACATCTTCCAGGAGACTTTGTCTAGAGAAGCGCTCAGCTGGTTCTACGAGCTTCCGGCGAACTCGATCGAGGCGTTCGAGCAGTTAGCCGACCGGTTCGTAGGCCGCTTCATTCTCCGAGTCGAGGGAGCCCGGACGTCGACCATCCTCTTCAATTGCAGACAAGCCCCCGGAGAGGAGCTGAGAACCTTCGTCAACCGCTGGCAGACGGCTACGGCCGGAGTCCGGAACTTCGACAAAGGCATCGCCGAGATGGCGTTTAAGCAGGGGCTCCGAGCGGGCAAGTTTTCCTACGCCGTCCGGGTAGAGCTCCCGCAGGGGTACGACGAATTGATGGCTATGGCCATCCGACATGCCCAGGCCGATCATGAGACCTACGGGCATCACCTACTGAAGAGGAGGCGGGATGAGCAGCAGGAAGACCATCCCCGGGAAGAGAACCCACCGCCCGGCCAGGAAGCCAAGCCCAATCAGCGGACTGAGAACCGCACCGCTTGGCCCAGCCGGAACACCAACAGCAGAAACTGGCCACAACGGCAGCAGAGGCCCTATTTTGATAAACCCCAGAACGAGCACAAGCCGGCGCCGTACCGTCAAGAGCGCCCCCTAGCAATCATGCCAGCACCACCACCGGCCAGCCAAGAAGTTTTCACCGCTCTCACCACTTCCTATGAGGATATTTTGCTTGAGAACGGGAGCGTCATTCCCTCACCGCCCAAGAGAAAGTACCCGAAGGGGAAACTTACAACGGCGCAGACGGGCAAGTACTGCTCTTATCATGATGAGGCGACTCATCGAACGAATCAGTGCTGCGCTCTCAAGACGGCGGTGCAGGGTTTGATTGATAACGGCCAGCTCCAGCGGTATGTGGGGTAAAGAAGAATAGACCCCGACCGGGAACGTGACCAGGCCTGGTAAACCCGCTAGCCCGAGCGGTTAGTTTGGCATAGTTTGTGGTCCAACCGTTGTAAAGACAAATATATATGCAAACTACTTTTGAGAAAATTTCACCGGCTCTGCCAGTTCCAGTATATTCATATTCAAGCAAGTATACAAGCAGTAACCGATCCGAAAAGATTACAAGGAAAAGGGCAAGGAAAATCCTAAGGAGCCACAACTCCGCCTTCAGCAGGCAATCCGCCAGCCTCTCCTACGGTACCCTCATCGTTGACCTCAGCTCCGGCGTTGACTCTGGCTCGGGGAGACTTGGCACCGTTGGTAGAAGAATCCAAGTCCGAGCGAATCGCTTCTTCCGGCTGCCCCTCCACCGCCTCTTGATGGATATCCGACTGCTCATGGATATCTCCTTCAGCAGCGGTCGGCATCAGGGAAGTATCTAACCATCCCTTCCCCGTCCATTCCGTGTACGCATCTGAGATGCCCTCTTCCCTGGCCTTCACCAGAAACTCCAGGAACTGATCGCTCTCGCGGTATTTGAGAATGACCCGCTCGTAGAGTTCCGGGTCATCTTCCCCGGCCGGAGCACCAGAGGCGGCGCGCAGAGCGGCAGCTCCCACTTGGAGCTCGTCTACCTTGGCCTCCAGTTCGGCCCGCTCCTTCTCCAGGCTCCGGTTCTGCTCCTCCAGCTTCTTGGCCCCCTCCTCCGATCTGGCCTTCTCCCGGTCCGAGCGAGACTTCTCCACCTCCAGGCGCTGTCGGATCTCCGATAAAGCAGTTATCTGTCTCTTCAGCTCCGACAGCTCCTCGCTCGCGTCCGGTTCGTACAAACTGTACAGCAGCTGCGCAGCAACAAAGGCAAGTTAGTCAAGCAGCAAAAGAAAACAAGCTACAAGCAGTATGGTGGTACCGTGCGGTATTTACCCGAAGGACGGATTCCTTGCATTTTGGGCGATTCCCGCCCGCCAGGGCTCCAGCAACCCCGGGTCTGTCCAGACCAAGGCCGGCCAAGTCCGCCGCCACTTGCCTGGCGAATACACCATCCGGGCTTCCCCTCGGTGCCTCCGCAGGTGGGGGACTACTCTGCCGTGCAGCAGCAGCAGCCTTCTCCCCAGGAGCGCTACTTTACGCACCGCTGGTTATCCTGAACCGTTTGGCCAGGTTCTCCCGTGCCGACTCACCGCTAAGCGTCACCAAAGCGGAGGAAGGAATGTCCCCGCCTTTCCGTTTCTCTCCCCGGCCTTCCGGAGAAGAAGATTGTGCGCTTACCCGGGCGGGACGAGCCACGTGCGGCACAGGCACCGGCCGGTTGGGGATCCTGTTCATCCCACCGGGAATCCTCACTGTCCCCAGGGTACTCTTGCCCTTTCCAGGCGCCAGAAGGCCCGCAGCATGATGAGTCTTCACCCGCTTCAGGACATAGGCGTCGTCATCCAAGTCCATGACCCTCGGCTCCGCATGGGTCGTGACCCGGCCGGATCCCTCGTCCACCGACGTCCGCGAGACGATCTCGCCTTTCTCCCTCAGCTGGTTCAGGAGGTCTTCCCCGTCCATCGAGAGAGTGGTTTCGGGCTTGATAGTCGCCCGCGAAGATGCACCTGCAAGAAAAGCAAACAGTTAGTATTTTGGCAAAAGCTAGCACAAAGTATCACCGCTCAAGGGCTTCCTACGCACCGGGACCCCGCCCGAGTTGGCAGTATTCCAGCACTTCTCGTCGGATGAAGTTGGAAGAACTCCGTTCCAGATCGTCCCAACATCCGATTATGGTCAAGACCCTCTCATACTCCAGATCGGATAGCTCGTACGACTGGTCGCCAATGGGTTGGAAGGCGCTAGGAACCCGGTACATTCTATTCCTCGCCTGCCACCTCCCGCCCACCATCACCACCTTCTTCCTCCAGCTGTTGTCTACCCATGAAGGCATATTGGTAATGATCGGTGGAGGTTTCCGGGCGTTGAAGGACAGGCAACCCCGGGACCCCTGTTTCCTTGATTAGGACAGCCTATACAAGGACCGGAATTCGTTTACCGTTGGCATACTCATTCCGAACAAATCGTATAGGCAGCCGAGGCTCAGTAATCGCCTCCACTGAAGCCCAGGAAGCTGCGCGGGCGACACTTGCAGCGCACTCAGCATATACTGCACGAAATTTGGCAGCGGGAAAGAGAGTCCATGCCGGAACTGATCCTGATGCCCAGCAACCCAACCTTCTTCCGGGTTGCAGGCTGACTCTCTAGGATTCAAGGGCCGTAGCAGAACGTTATCCAGGATACCCCATGTCTCCCGGAGCGCTGCAATCTCTCCAGGGGTCATGCTACCCTCCGGTTCATCACACACCACAGCATACTTCCCTCTGCCAATAGTGTAGCTCACGGCCGGAGCACCAGCAAGGCGCACCCCGCACGGTATTTCAGTCTCCGAGGATTCAGCCCCGGAAGACGAAGACGAGGACGGAGTCGAAACCCTGCTCCCGGAGCAGTCAGCGACTTCGGTTTCCGGGGATTCCGAACTCAGCCAGTCATCCAGCCTCTCCGCATCATCCACGAGGGGACCTCTGGCAGCCGATTCGGAAGCCCGGTCAGAACCTGAAGATGACATCTTAACCTAGGGGAAGAAAACAAACCCTAGCGCTCGTCAGTAACAGGCTACAACAACGCCTTCTACGGCCTCTCCCCAAGTTCGCCGCAAAGCAGTTCCGCCAGCGGCAGAGACCCCTCCCATCCCCGCAAAACAACAAAACCAAAACAAGAACAACACTGGGGCAAAGAAATCAACAAACTTACCGATTAGTATGCTCAACCGAGGACAATCGGCCCTGGGAAAGCAGCGCGCAATGGTAGGGAGCGTTCAAGAAAACGGATCTCGTGGGGCAAGAAGGGCTCAGAGTGGTCGTCGGATTCCTCTCTTTCTCTTAGTTTCTCCAAAGCAAGAAGCAACAGCAGAAGGAAGAGCAGAAGAGGCCTTTTTATAGAGGGAACTGATGCCCTAGGCAATGGAAATCTCGCCAAACACACAAACAGGGCAACTCAAACGCCTGCGAATCCAGGCCCTTCATCTCAAGACTGCCCCCCGCTGGCACGTGTCCCAGCATTGGTAAACTGCCCATGCCATCATAACTGACGGGACTAATGGACTTCCTCCTTAAATGCATGTCAGCCACTTGTCCCACGCGCTGGCGACAGGAAGGTAGGAGCGGGAACCAAGGAGTCAGGCCCTCCCACTTCCCCAGATTCCACGGTTGCACGCCACCTTTGCTGCAAGAGTAACCGGTCATGATTTCTCAACCGACTTGAAGACCTCTCTCGCGGTTATGATCATCCAACCGCTTGGAGAGTATCCATCCGGGTATGAACACCCGTCTCGATATCTCGCCCGGCACCATGGCAGTTCGCGGTTATGATCATTCAACTGGCTGCATGGCTTCTTCATCGCATATTACTGGGGGACTCGTCTCGATATGGCATGTCGCCCGGTCGAGTTCCGCCCGGTCCGTAGCAGTTCGCGGTTATGATCATTCAGCCGGCTGCATGGCTTCTTCATCACATATTACTGGGGGACTCGTCTCGATATGGCATGTCGCCCGGTCCGTAGCAGTTCGCGGTTATGATCATTCAGCCGGCTGCATGGCTTCTTCATCGCATATTACTGGGGGACTCGTCTCGATATGGCATGTCGCCCGGTCGAGGTCCATCCAGCTGCATCTCACTGGGGGACTCGTTTCGATATGGCAGAACGCCCGGTCGAGTTCCGTCCACCGGTTACGACGCATCCAACCGGCTCGAGAGCATATTCCGGGAATAGGACCCACCCGGCCCCATGGTATTTCACTGAGAGACTCGTTTCGATATGGCAGGACGCCCGGTCGAGTTCCGCCCAGTACCATGGCTGACCCCGGTCATGAGAACATTCGACTGGCTTGGGCTTTATACACCCGGGTGAGTTTACATCTAACCCATGTACGCTTGTCCAGCAGGATAAAAACCCTGCATCGCACCAGCTGCGGCAAAAGGGGGCTGCACGGCGAGCTTTGTCACCTCAACGCCACCCCCCCACCGGGAACATAGTTCACCCGGTCCCATGGCATTTCACTGGGAGACTCGTTTCGATATGGCAGGACGCCCGGTCGAGTTCCGCCCAGTACCATGGCTGACCCCGGTCGAGAACATTCGACCGGCGGGTTTTATACACCCGGGCGAGTTTGCATCTAACCCATGCACACTTGTCCAGCAGGATAAAAACCCTGCATCGCATTGAAAGGCGATCAACATGGGGCTGCACGGCGAGCTTTGTCACCTCAATGCCACCCCCCTTACCTCAACGCTTATTTAGCACAAGCTGAGAAGAACTAGCAAGTGTTCACCGGTGCTTTAAACAGCCCGCAACACCGGGGAAATCTCCCTGCAGCCTAGCAATGGGGAACTCGTTTCGATATGGCAGGACGCCCGGTCGAGTTCCCATACTCCTGGCCTCGTCTCGATATGGCAGAACACCCGGTCGAGGTCCAGTACTGAAGTTCACCTGGGTCCCGTCTCGATGTGGCAGAACGCCCGGTCGAGGTCCCATAAACTTCACCCCGCTCCGTTTTGGCAGATAGCCCGGTAGAGGCTCAGTGAACTCCGCTTTGGCAGATAGGCCGGTAGAGGCTCAGTGAACTCCGCTTTGGCAGATAGCCCGGTAGAGGCTCAGTGAACTCCGCTCCGTTTCGGCAGATCGCCCGGTAGAGGCCCAGTGAAGCTCCGCCTCATACCGATAGGGCAGAGTGCCCGGCCGAAATCCCGTGCACATTTCTTGCATGGCGGATTTCAACGCCTCATTATCATTCCATGCACACATCTATTGCATAGCATCATCGCATCATGGCATCATGACATCAACTCATACACTCACCGGGTTCCACCCGGCTCCATGATCATAGCACCACAACACTTAGGCATGTTGCTGCTTATATTGTAAACGTTTTTATGTACTATTGCTTCCCATCGGTAACATGTACTCACCTCGGTCACGCCCAATCTTTAACGCGGACTTGGGGGACTGGGCACCGGTAGGTTGGTAACCCTGCGGATCTGCGGGACAAGAGCAAGACAGATTTAAGTCCCCATTCAAGATTGCACTTGACCGGGAACTTGGGGGACTTGTTGACAGTAGCCGCAGAGAGGCTACAGCAGGCCCGCAGACCCGCAGCAAGTGCACCAGGGCCCGGCCCAAGGCTCGGGACCGGATCACCAGCACCCGGCCTCGGGGCCCAGCACTCTATCCAGCCTTCAGGGACCCTGGGGCCGGGGGCGCCAGCCTGCCAAGGAGGGCACCAGAAGGAACAAACAGAAGGGAACCAGTCCCACATCGAAGGGTAAGGCCAGCCCTTACCCTCAACCACCTATATAAGGGCCCCAACTACCCTCTTCATTAGGTAACTTATCTCTCTCCCTGCTTACATACGTGTCTTGGTTATATATATTCCAACTATACTAACTTAGGCATCGGAGAGGAGAAGGCCGGCCCGCCCGGTATTCCCCTTAGTGAGCAGGATTGCAGGAGATCAAGTTGGATTCATCAAGTATCTACTAGACCCCCGGGTTTAGACAGAAACAATGACCGAATGGGTAACTTTGACTTTTACCTGGAAAATTCCTCTTTTTATAGTTATTTCTAAAATAGGAAATAATTTCAACATATCGTAACTTTTTCATACGATGTCCGTTTCACGCGTGCCACATATTTACGAACTCGTATCATCGAGCTCTACGTCTTTCGTGAAGAAAACTTTTCAAAATTCACAACAGATAAAAAAATCAACTTTTGACCCATTGAAACTTAAACGTTTTTCCGAATTTTAACTCTCGAAATCACTTCCGACGTCGTGCAACGACTAAATAAAAGCGTACGAGATACTAATTCTCATAAAACATCCTTCCATTAATTATGAAGAATTCACGTAAATATACACGAATAAAAATCGGGTTATTACAGTGTCGTCTCTCTCTTTACAAGTTTTTAGATGCTATATATATAGAGCTAGCAAATACACAAACCTAGTTGCATGGGGTCTCTTATAATTGGTGCACACAAGTAAGCCATAATCTTATAGAATTATTCTAGGACATCTCCTTGATGATTGTGGTGTCGTGAATTGTACAGAAAATTCGTCCAAAGAAGATTTATGATCAAACTCTCCTTATTTGATAAGATATCAGATTCGTGTCAGATTGACCTTCGGGTACTAAATCATCCATAACTTTCTCTACAAAATAGATATTGACGAACCGCAAAATGTTTTGGAAAGTAGACATCTTTAGCTTTCCATTGATATATGGTTCATAATTTAGTTCATCCTGAGCTGGCCTCAGGTTTCTGTCCAAGTTGGCTGACCTGCAAAGGCAAAATTATGGATTTAGCCTTTAATGCATCTTTTCTCTTATATTTTCTCATTTACTTCAAAAAACAACTAAAATAATAAAATAAAGTTAAATACTATATAGTAAGGAAAATAACTAAGCAAAGTATAGAGTTTTATCATTAATAACATAGTATTTTATGCTCATATCAAGTTGGCAACATTATGAGCACTTGGATGAATCCGATTTCAATCATGCGATCTCGTGGACGAGTTCTTTCTCACCCGGGGAGATTGATGCAGTGCATGGGGAGTCTACCTCCAATGAATCATTTGGAGTTTCAAGGAATCTTATTTGAAATTAGTTAGTTTATTTATATTTTAAATTATGTCTATTTACTAGAGTTGTTGAATGCCTTGGAAAACTATGCATGGTGTAATGTTGGATTAGGAAGTTGGTATTCTAGAAGAATGTATTAGGAGACAAATTGTGGTTTAAAATGTATTAGCATTGATTATGGTTTTTATGTTAGCTCTTTAAATAGGAGCACTCATGCAACATGTAGGGGGACTTTGATTTATGATATTTTTATTGAGAAAGATAGAGTTTTGCTCTCTTCTATCAATCTCATATCTTACTTGTGTCGATGTTGTTCTAGTTTCATCCTCTACTAATTGATCCCCGCATCACATAATCCTATGTCAACATATAATAAAGGTACTTAATCGCAACGATAAGGTCGGTGTATTTTTGGTTCTAGGTCCTACCGAGTTCTATATTTTTGGGCATTTTATCTGTCATTTATATGTGTGTTATCTTAGTACCACTTGCTAAGATTTATACTATATTTGCCCTTCTTGGAAGAGTTGTTCATCGTAGTTTAGGTTACGTACAAGTACACGAGGATAGCTAATTGGCTGTTACAAGTTAGTTGGTAAGTTAGTTAAAAATGGGAGATGCGTGTGTGTCCGTACTTCGTTAAGAATATAAGATACATATCTGCTGCTTCTGCTTATTTTCCCTTTCTTAAAAGGGTCGCAGTAGATGGATTATAGTAAAGCTCGATTGTACTTAAAGTAGGACCTTGATTAATTCTATATATGTTTTTCTAGCAAAATGTGCTAGTAATTGGTTATATTTCTAATTATGACATTATGGTATGTGATAGGAGCATAAAATGCGATGTTCTTAATATGTTTTTACCCCCATTTATGCAATGCTTAACCCTTATTGTTGTAATATAGAGTCATGTTATAGAGTCATGTTATAGAGTCAAGAGTTTTGGTGGAATTAAAGTGAAAACATGTGGAAAATAGAATAAAAATGCAGAAATTGTCAAAAGCCTATTCACAAAGTCTCTGAGATGTTTTATTGAATCTGTAAAACATAAACTTTGCTTTTGATAGATTTTTCTCTTCTCATTTGCAGTCGACATACTAAGGATTGAACAAAGGAAAGAATCATTAAAATCGGAGTGGAACAAAATGCCAAGAACTTCAAGTTCTTATCGGATGCAAATCCAAGAATTCCAGAAGATTTCAGTGTCCGACATCCAACTTTCTGAATTTATTCCCGACGATTGACAAGGAATTTGAAGGTGAAATTTTTATGGATGAAAGCCCTGTGTGTCTAGTTTCATATGCAACTGGAATCGCAGAAAAAGCTCTCCTAAGTAGAGAGTTATGCCGGTTTGAATGCAAGAAGGTCAGATCTGCCGAGAGGAAGAACCTGCTGCCCGTTTTGAAGGATTTCTATTTTTCTACAACAATTTCGTGTCCAAGGTTGTAAGTGATGAGCTACTGAACATATTGGAGCATTAGAGAGTCATCCTTTCAAGGAAGAAGTCGAAGAACAAAAGAAAAGAAGTTTCCCTGATGCAAGCAGGAAAAGAAGATACAAAGGATGCTTTCCTGGCTCAACTAGGGAAAGCTACGGCTAGCTCTTGGATAAATTGTCCAAATGAGTTATGATCCTAGTCCATTATTCAGTCCATCAAGCATTGATCCATGAAGAATTTGGCTGAATTAAAAAAGAAAAGAAAAGATTAATTTCGGAATGGAAAAGAAGAAGCAAGCCGAGTTCTACATGGATTTGGCTTACGAATGTGGACTGAATTCCATCCTTTGTGCAAGATTTTTGGCTGAATTAATTCATGGAAAACCTAAAGAGATATTGCTCAATTATTCAGCCATTATCTTGGGAATTTTCGGCAGAAAATAGAGGAAGAAAATCGCAACAAATCCTGATCAAATTCGGCAGAATTCCTGTGCACGTCATCCAACTTCCACGGACTCTCCCGGACAGCTGACAATGAATCAGAATTCGAGCCTTATATGGATAGAAAGCTACGGGAGTCTAGTTTCCAACCCAACTGGAATCACCTCAATATCTATTTTCTAGAGAGAGTTATGACGTAATCAATGCACGGAGGTCATTCTGCCGAATTCAGAAAATCAAGGAAACCTAAACCAATTCGGTTTTGGTTTGTGGCTGGCTTCTCTAGGTTACTTCCTCTATAAATACCAAGGCTTTTGCACAGAAAATTATGATCTCTCCCTCCACAAAATCCTTGCCGAATCCCTGCCAAATTATTTTCAGAAATTTTATACAAAGAGCAAAGCCGAATCCACCATTCCTCACATCAATTCGATCACCATCTCATCAATCCTTGCCGAATCTTAACCAAGGTTGTAATATGGATTGTTTTATTTTGGTTTTTGTTACTTTGTATTTAAACATAACTTTGTCTATGAAGTATGTTTTGGTTTTTGGTTTTAATTTCGGTATTGATAATCATATATGGGATCTTCGGATCTTTGTTATAATTGTTTGGATATTTTATATGTGATTGCCGAATTATATATGTGATGTGATTAAATTTGTATTATGGGCAGTAGCTTTAGCATGTTTCTTGATTTCAATTAGGTTTATTTTCTTAATTCGTGGGGAACCGAAGGAGATGTTTAGATGCACTCGAAAGGCCATGAGTGTTATCTAGATGTTGAATTCATATTCCGATCTAATACATGTTGATTCACACGCGTTGTTGGTTTTGACATGTATTAATCTAAGGGTAAGAGTAATTATGGAAATTTACATGTCGATGTGAGATGGGTGACGCCATACTTGCTAACATGTTCCAATTCGACAATATGTGCTTATGTGCTATTTGTGTTTAATTTACATGCGTTGTGTTGTTAAACCGATTAGTACCATGTTTAGGATTGCGCGCGTTTCGGATTCTAAATACTTATGATGTCTTGAATAATTAGGATAAGCTGCGTTGGCCCTAATTAAATTGGAGCTTAATTAATCTTGAAATCGTTATATGTTTGCTGCCCCTATTACTTGTTTTAATTTTATTGCATGTGTAATGAGATTTGTGTTTGGTGATTGTGTGAAAGGTGATGATCAATTGTATATAGTAATCTAGGATTTAATTTTCGTAAACTAATCAGTAAATAATAGATAAAAATTTCGACAACCCCCTTTTATACAATACTTTGTGTGATTGAAAGCCCTTGATTTCCCCGGATAGAACGATCCCTACTTGTCAATACTACACTCGACAAAAGAAGGGTATTATTTGTATGTAGTTGTTTTGCAGGTATTTTATGCTTGGATAACACCTCCATCAGTATGTCCATATCCTCACATGATAGAATCATTGGACCTCTTTGGTCAAAATGAGGGTGTGCTTGTACTTAAAAATCCTGGTTTAAAGAGCTAAACAATTTAGCTTCTTCAAGGAGAGCCATATATGGCCTGTAGATTGTTCACCTTGCAACAATTTATCGATGGCAGACATGGCCTCTCAAGGGCCCTCCTCACCAAAGTTATTGTTTCCTCAAAGACAACAAGCATGTCCAAGCCTCTTGTGGTGTGGCCGATTAATGAGTTCGAGTATGAATCTTTACAGCCTTGCAGAATCACATATTGAATAACGCTAGGTGAACCCACGTTACATTATATGCACATATCATCGTTCCGGAAGAGAGTTAGGTAAATTTGCCTTTGTGACAAGATTGGTTTTCCACGTAGGTTGTTTAGTACATATGTCAATAAAGGTATGACCGTTTGAACTTTGTTCATGTGGACTCTTGCTCGTCAAAGAATTCTATGTCATGCTCATGGAGAATAATATGTTCGGTTAATGGTCAATCATAGTAAAAGTACATGTATTTTGTTTTTAATGTTAGTAACATGCATCGAAAAAAACGTGTGTGTGTTATGCTTTTGCTTTTTTTCTTATTATTTTTTTTAATATAAAAGAACTTCATTAATAATAATGAAACTATTACAATGTATGAATTGCTCGCACTGAACTACGGGAATGATGTAAAAAAAATAAAAAATGACGTTCTTCTTTGGTTAGTCTGCAAATCAAGCCCATACAATTATCTATTAACGGCCTTATAATAAAGGGTACTAAACTCCCTATTCCGATCTGCAAGTTTTACTGGTGACTTACACGACTGTCTCATGTGTATTCCATCACCTTGACATTATTGGAATTTGAAGATCGAGTTAGAGCTGGAGTCGAGAAGGGAGGAAGGAAGGATGTGACCTGCTTCATGGGAATGTGAGACACAACAGTACTTTTGATTCTGTTTAAGATTTCACAATATTCTGGAGACATATATAGCAGTACTTACCTGCTTCTTTTGCATATTTCATGGCAAGAATTAGAATCTTATTCTGCCACGAACACCATCATGATGTTGTGAGATTTAGGTCTCTGACTTGTTTGATTTTCCTTTTGCAGTGAAAACTTACTTGAAATAAGAGTAAGCCCTTCAGACTTCAGAGTAACTATAGGGTTTTGGAAAGTGGAAACCTGATGGCCTAAATCTATTGGTTGGATTTGAATTTGAGAAATGATTGGATTTATATGTACCTCAATCCATTAATTAGTTATCTTCTGTTTCTGTCAAAAGAAATAAAAAGAAAAAGAGCTACCAGAATCATCATCAGAAAATGACCCACCTCAACTTAAGTTTCACCTAAATAGTGGAAGCTTAGGTTAGGTGGTGACTTTTGGTTTTGCATCCGTGGTGTGTAATTTTCACTGAACACTGCAGTAATGACTGTCCTTGCAGGTCATGGAACTTAGCCTGTTAGGTTAATAAAGATGATAGCAGCAGTGAAGTTGAGCAGTCAATTATTACTTCCTTTTATTTACAGCGCAGTTCATGAGTAGGCGTCCATTATATCTTTTACTTCTTCTTTATTTACATAGTTTTTCTATCATAATTAGGGCTGGGCATAGTCGGGACGGGACGGGTCGGGATTCACCTGATCCTGGTCCTGTCCCGTGAGATTTGAAACGGGACGGGACGGGATTAGGCTTTTTGAAAAATGATCCCGCAGGCCCGGGATCCCGTACGAGACCAGGACGGGACCGGGACCAAAACGGGATCCCATGATTAAAACAGAATTACATAATAATTGAAACTAAACTACATTTGTTCCAGGAGATATTATCAATACAGGGTCTGCAATACACGATAATATATAATCAATACATGATATCATCAAGGGGTACTGGACAGATGAGGTATAATGACCATCCAGTTTGTAATACGAACATGCTGGAGTTAGTTAGACATGATCATCCAGTTTGTTGACAAGATAAATGAAGCACGTCAGTCAAACTCATAAATTTTCCTGATTCAAACAACAATATTAAGTTCAGGAATTGGAATTTGAGCAAATATAAATACTTTTACCTTCGATATCTCCAAACACTATTGATTTCAAAGCGAGGAATAACTAGAATTGCATTCAAAAGTCCAGCAAGAGCCACAGCGTTGCAAATCTGTGTATTTTTGTTTCATTGTTCTCTGCTTCAAGCCTTCAATGGTTTACTCCAATTCAATTACCGAGCAACAAACTTCTTCCATCTAGCCATCAATCACCGAGCAACAAGCTTCTTCTCCAATTAACCTTCGTTTTCTGCAATTAGTATTGCAGTTCAGTTAGTATAACTGATATAAAAGTATTGCTTAATAAAACGGGATCCTCCATTTCTGAGCAGAGGACCCTTCAAAGTTTACACATGCAAGTCTGCTGAAACCCAAACGGCCAAACCCTTCACAAAACCATCAGAACACCTCTAAATCCACCCAAATTCGATCTGTGATCTAAAGACTCAAACTTTCTCACCAAAGACTCAAACTTTGCCACCAAATCCAAACCAAAGCTTCAAACTTTGGTTCAGAACCCAACTATATGGAACTGGGTGTGGTGCAAAAGCTTGAAAAAGAAACAGAGAGAGATGGAGAAAGAAGAAAACCTAATTGTGAATCTGGAAACTTTTTCTCACTAATCAAATTCTTACCTCTGCTTCAAATTCCAACTCCAAATCAGCTGTGGAGGATCTTTTCTTCCGCTTTGGAATGGCAGGAAGCCGGATGAGCTCGGAGGAAGAGGACTTGAAGGGCTTGGAGACGAAGCCGAGGCCGAGGACTTGACGGGCTCGGAGGACGGATGATCGGGCGGAGCAGATAGTCAGGATACAGAACCCCAAATCTCCAAACTCAGAACCCTAGACCGAGGAAGTTATGGTTGGGAACTTAGGAGAGGCTGAGAGACGAGAGTGATCTTTGCTAAAAATCAACGGCTGAGAGAGTTTAGTTGAATAAAACGGCTGAGATCTTAGCTGAATATATATATATATATATATATATATATATAATATAATTATTATTTTTATTTATTTCTGCGGGACGGGACGGGACGGGATTAACATTTTTCAAACTTCAATCCCATCCTGCCCGTCCCATTTAGGAACGGCATCGGGATTACGAGACCGAATGTCCAGCCCTAATCATAATACAACAACTGAAGAATTATACATTAGGGTTAAGTCAAATTGAGGAGGAGAGGTTGAAATTGAGTTAAGATTAGATTCCCTCCAATGTATCAAAAAATTATACACAAATATAATTCATACAAAGTTTTTAACATAGTGTTTACACGAAGAGATACGCTACTAGGCAACGATTCTACATGTTGTGTTAGCGTTTGAGGTCGAATGTTGGCGACTCTCCGCGCATGTTGGTTGCCGTTGAAAGTGCCCCGATTGGCCGCTACCTGAAGTTGTGAGGGCTTCATCGGTGATGAGAAGGATAATGTAGGCGAGCTGTAGCACACAAGAACCTTGCTCCTCAAATGTGGCAAAATCTGAGCCTGGCTCCAAAATTAGGATACATACCATCATGTGCCTAAATTTGCTTAAGCTTGAACTCTTTTTTTTTTTCCCACAATTTATTAATAAGAAAACGAAAAAAATACAAAGTTCAAAAGAAATATAAGAAAACCAAGAAGATGAGAGAAAAAGAACATCCCCTCGTGTACAGTTTCTAAAGAAAAAACAAGCTTGAAGGCTAAATAAATTAGCACCCAATGAGTGCCAAATCTTCCTTTGCCGCTTCATGAGATTGTGTACTAATGCCTGGAAATCTCCTTTTTTGAATACCATACAAATCTCCTTCATCAAACTTGCTTAAGCTTGAACTCATATTCTGAGTTGGATGAATTGTATTTATCAAGCTGGTGAGCCGTCAGATAAGCTGTAAGACCATTTTCCAACAAAGCTAACTGAAGTTTGGTTTTGTTATACCATATAAGTTGAACTAGAATCTTGCAAGCCGGTCAAAAAAATGTGAGGATGAAATTTATATATTATGAGAAAATAAGCCAAGAGGAACCCCAATATTAGGGCAACTTTAGTTATTTAGCCTCGGAATTTAGGAATTTTCTAGACGGGAAGAATAAATCCATCCATTGGCATAACTAGAATTGTGAGCAACTAAATTGCCACAAAAGAAAAAAAAATTGTGGATAGCTCAATGTATATGTTTCGACTGGGCATATAAAATTTAGTTTATTTTGCACTAAAATTTTATATGAAGCCCAACTAACGAGACTGAAACTAACTTGTGGAAGAGGGGGGCCGGGATATCCATCTTAGGAAACAACTCAAAAGGGAAAATAGGGAAAGAAGAAGTAGGGTTGCTGGTTTAGCTAGCTAATGTGCATGTCTAACCAGAATGACATGCTTTTCACTCGGTGATGTATAACTATAAATAGCTCAAAAGGGAGGATAGAGAAAGAAGAAGTAGGTTGCTGGTTTAGTTCAAACTCATCACTCCAATGCATTCATTTATATAATAACCAGCTGAGTGTTGTATAGTTCAGTTTCCAGAATCGCAGGACCAACCTACTCTTCCCAGTTTAGTTAGCCTTTCCTTGGGTGTGGAGGCTTATCTAATCTGCCGTGTGCTGCAGTAGTGCCATTCATGCGCGCTGCATTGGTTCACTGTTTGCGCCTTATCCTCTTTTGTTTTTAAGAATAAGTTGCGTCATATGAAATTTCATGTTTTATGAAACAATTCCAGCATCACTGCGTCAACTTCAAAAATTCACCTAAAATTTATTTTCAAGTCAATTTGACATGAAATCATCATGAAACAACCATTTGGAATGTCTATTGATACATAAAAATCATAGTCGTCTCATTGATTCTTACACTGGCTGTTCAAATCTCAACAGAAAATTATCAGAGGATACGTTCATCATTCTTACACTTTCTCTTATATAGCTAGGAAAGTCACTGAGATAACTTGACCTCGGAATAAGGTGAATCTTTGTAGATCCTTTGTCAGCAACTAGAAAGAAACACGCACGGCGAACTTTCAGATCATTTGAGTAATAGCAAAATTTTTAGAAACGCAATGTTTTCTATTATAATAGTACCAATGCAGCGCGCATGATAGTACTAATGCAGAGAGAATGAATGGCTTTTACTTTGAAGGAGAAGGCTTCAAACTCATTTGATGGATATAATAGTATTGTTCTGTACTTTTACTTTGTTCTATTATATAACTATAATATTGCTATACATAGTTTAGGCTTTCAATTATATGTAAATGTGTAAAATGAATATAATAAATTAATTTATAATGTGCTAGATTTAGTTTAATTAAGTGTTGTCAATGTTGTAATTTTATTCAATTAGTTGTAAAATGATTATATAGGATATGACCCCATAACGACTTGGGTATGGAGGCCGGATTGGAGGTATGACAAACACATGGCTGGGAACCTATGAAAATTCCCATGTACCAATGTTACTATAGGAAGATAACAGAATGTAGGTGAATCTGCGAATATGAAGAAGACTCAGCAAGGTATCATAATTTTTTGAAATTAAAGGAAAAGGGAATTATGTTCTCCTTCTCGATTTGCAGAGAGAATATGAAAAAGAAGAAAAAAGGAATAAAGAACTTGTTAACAGATAAAGACAGTACGTGTGACTGCATGAAACACATGTTTTACATATATAGCTAGATTGTTTGATTGATTATCGAACTAGGGCGTGTGACTGCATGAAACACATGTTTTACATATATAGCAGTTTATAGATATATGGATAATAAACACAACAATAGAAAAGTATACAGTATCTTGATATATATTATATTCTTAATTTACAACTAACTGAACAATATTTACCATTTTACTACACTAAATTTACAACATTAATAACAAATTTACAAAATATGTTTTATATATTTACATATAATTGAACAAATTTACCACATTAACAGCCATTTGTTCATAAACTTGTAAATATGTCGTAAGCGAAGTAATTACAGCTAACAGAACTACAATTATCAAAACAATCACTCAATTTACCACAATGACAACAAAATTTGTCGTCGAATTTGTAAATAAGGGTATCGTATACATGAGGATACTGAAGAAAATTCCCTGCTGATTAGCTAGGGGCTGCACTGTTACACGACTCAGCTACAGATAACAAATTTATAATACTTCTAAAGGCAACGGTTGCATTAAGGTTTTTTGATTTGTAAAATCATGCATATAAAATGAGGATTGATGATGGAGTGACGTTGATTCAAAATACATAATAATTCAGCTAGCCATATCCCTAAAAAATTTCTTCCAAACTGGGGGAACATTTTGGATTTCAGGTGTTTAATTCCAGATATAGGATTCAACTCTCATACTTCTCAGTCCATAATTCCCCGCCGTCCGGGAGGAACAACAAAGTATTAAAGTCTTTTTCAAAAGGGAAAGGTATTTAAATTAAGCAAAAGTGAACTCGTCAGATTATTTACCATACAAGAAAAGTCCAATTATTCCCGATAAAAGAAAAAGAAAAGAGAAGGAAAAAAAAAGAAGCTAACTAAAACAAAATATTCCGGGCCTGTCTATATTACTATATATAGTTGCTATCTAGAGCGAACATTCGCTCTGAAATTAACGTGCGAAGTTCATTTTTTGACACACTTTTCAGTCATATTTTCACATATCCACCGTTCAGATGTTTGAACCTAATATATAAATCATTCGTAGAAAATTTCATCTAATTTGGTTACCGTTAAGGTATCGAAACTATATTAAATCAATGAACAAACTGAATATGTTCAACCAGAACTGTTCGTGTAAATCGCCATAACGAAAGGTCAAACGATTATCAAGTTGGATGAAATTTTGCAGAGATGATCTATACATTAGGTTCTAACATCTGAACGGTGGAGATGTGGAAATATGACCGAAAAATGTGTCAAAAAAGGAACTTCGCACGTTAATTTCAGAGCGAAGGTTCGCTCTGGATATGAACTATTACTATATATATATAGCCCTTACACTAAGGGATTTCTTATTTTGTTCATTTTTAGGGGATCGGTTATTAGGCCAACTTGTTGATCACATTATCACATCTCTACAGTTCAATTACTAGATTTGTATGTGTAGATCATTCCTATAAATTTTCAGCCAAAATGGTGATCGTTAAGACATCTAACTAAATAAAATCAATGGACGTATGCAATCTGTCAAAGCTGAACCGTTCATGTTTTTATTTGTAAATTTCCATTTTGAATGCTCTAACGATTATCAAATGAAATGAAAAATTTTCAGATATGATCTACTCATATAAACATGAAAGTTGAACGGTGGAGATATGTTAATATGTGATCGAAAAGTAGGTTAAATGATCGATCCCTTAAAATGACGAAAATGAGGGACCCCTCATTGAAAGGGGCTGTTTTATATATATATATATATATATATATATATATATATATATAGGGCCCTTCCATTAAGGGATCCCTTATTTTGGTTTATATGAGGGATCGATCATTAGACCTTTTGGTTTAAATGAGGGATCCCTCAAAATGAACAAAATGAGGGATCCCTCATTAGAGGGGGTATATATATATATATATATATATATATATATATATATATATATATATATATATATATATATATATATATATATATATATATGGGAAAATGACTATTTGCACAAAAAGGGGTTAAAAATTGCCCATTCCAATGTTTATAGCCCAGATTAATGAATCTTGGAAAAATTACACAACTACCATAGTGCATGTAATTCAGTCCTATTGAAACACATTTACCCTAACCAATTCGATATTAACCTCTCTCTCTCCCGCTCGGCGCAGTTCGGCTTCCACCTTTGCCATAAATCCCAAATCCAGCTATGGACGAAACCATAGCCCGAATAGTCATAGAGCTCGAAGACCTCTGCCACCTCGAAAACCCCACCACCATAGCCCAATCCCATCCCATCTCCAATTCCACGCACTCTTTCCAACCTCCAAGCCCTCCTTGACGCCGTCGACGAAAATGACCCCTTTAACCCCATGGAGCGCTTCTCCGACGAGCTCGCCGCCAAGTCCCTCTCCCTCTCCAACCTCGTCCGCCCGATTTCCGCCGCCATGGACTCCGGCCCGACCCACTTCACCATCGCCTCCTCGAAACTCTACCTCTCCCCCAATTCCCCATTCTGCACTCTCTTCACTACCATGGCCTTCTTCTCTCTCCTCCAGTCGATTCGCCGCTCGCTTAAGCCTCGCCGCCACGATTTCGGCCACGGCGAGCACATATCCGGGTCCGGTAACGACGGCTAAACTCTTCCACCTCTGCCTCCGCCGTGACTCCCTCCGCTTCCACTACCTCTCCTCCCTCGCCTCTTCCAATCGAACTCAGCCACGTCCAAGATGCAGGAGATGATCGAGGTTTCAAGGACCCGACTCGATTTTTCTCTAATTTTGCACATGCAAACCCTTACTGGGGGTCAGTAATCATCGTACTGGGAGTCAGTAACCTGATTACTGGGGTCAGTAACTTGATTACTGGAAATCTGGAACCTGTAAGTTGCATACTGGGGGTCAGTAACTTGATTACTGGGGGTCAGTAACTCGATTACTGAAAATCTGGAATCTATAAATTGCTTACTGGGGGTCAGTAACCTGAGTCCGGTGACTGAAATCCAGCGGAAAAAAAAAATTTGATTAAAGTCAGAGTCAGTAATTTAATATTGAAAAAAAAAATTAAAAAAAAATTCTGGCGAAAAAAATTTGGTAACCGGAATCCGGCGACCTGACTCCAGCGACTCTGGCTGCCGAACTCCGGCGACTGGCCACTGGACGCCGGCGGAGTTAGGTGACCTTTCGACAAAGTTTCTCTATCTTCCACTTTCTCAGCATGTTATAATTCAAAAATCTGTTAAATAAGTCGGAAGGATAAAAAAGGAAGAAAAAAATTAAAACTGTACTAGAGTTGAAAAGATTTGTTCAAATGGGTAATAAGAGTTGTTACCTTATCTATACTATTATTAAAGAAATATGGTTTGATAGCCAAAACAGAAAAAAATTTACCATTTTAACCCTGAAATATTAAAAAACATTAATGCTAAAAAAATAGATAGGGATAAAATATTCAAATTACAAAATAGCATATAATAAAAAAGAAAAGAAATAAATTTCAGTAACCATCCACCATATCTTCAGTAACCACCCACCCATATCTTCAAAAACTATCTACGTATTGGAAAATCAATTAAAAAAAAAAGAGTGTTGCTATTGAAACCTCCACATTTTCTCATTAGACCTCCAATACTTTCTACACCTCCACTAGACTTTTGAATATAAGCATTTACTCACTAGACCTCCATTCAAATTACGAAAATAACCTTAAATATGTTATTCAATTATATTTCAATAACTTACTCTTCAACCTCCTATTCACTCACTAGACCTCTATTTCTTAATTTTTTTTCTTCTTTCGTGTAAGATCTAATGAGATAAATCAAAACATAGGATATATAAATATTTCAAAACACACTAACATATGCCCTTGTACTACTTCAATAGTTACTAGTGTGTTGCAAATATATTTAAGGTCTAATAATAAGATGTATAAAAATATTCAATATACATATATATATATATATATATATATATATCAAAACACTTAACCTTTTTTTTTTCATATTGCAAAACTTATTAAAATATATGCATTTAGTTTTTTACACTTGCTCTTGACTTTATATTTTGTATAGGGTTAATTGACCAAATGGTGTCTGACATTTTGGCCATTCTAACATTTAGTGTCTTAACTTTATAAAATATCAAAACAGTGTCTCAAGTTCTTACTCAGATAGAAGATTGGTGTCTGGAGACGTTAGTAAAGAATATTTCGTTAGAATATTCTGTTAATACTGTGAAAAATACCAGAATATCCTTATTTTCTGTTTTTCTTAAATTTTCTTTATTTTACATTTTGACGGAGCGTGGTGGACCTATGAATTTGTTTATTTAACATACTACAAATATATAATTTATCCTCTATACTCGAAGGTAAATAGTTAATTTAGTCATTAATTATTTTCTATCAGAGATTAATTAATTTATTAAATATTAGAGAAACTGAACAAGACTTAAAAGAAAAGCGAGAAAAATTAAGAATATTAAAAAACTTTAGGGTAAAGCTTAATAGAAATAAGATAGGTTATTGGAGTTTAATTTTTAGATTTATAAAAGGTAACTATATTCTAGAAAAGCAGATTGCAGATTTTAAACAAATACATTTTTGGCAACAAAAATATGCATGTTGAAGGCTAAATCTTAGAATTGGTAAGCAATTAAGTTTTAGTAAGCAAGTAAGTAAGTAAGTAAAAAAAAAATAATTAAAAAAAATTAAAAAAAATAATTTCAGTATTATTTAGGAAAAAGGGTATATTGGTTAGGGATTTAACGACTCTACGTACTAATGTTAAGTCAAGGTTAAAAGGTGAGACACCATTTTGAAGTTTTGGATATGCACTTAAACATGTATAATTATTATGGTAACTTTATGTCACATTAACAATCTTATATTTTGTAAATTCGCTTAGTTTCAATATTTACTGAAATTGGAAAATAAATTTGATAAGGAAAATAATAAATAACATTTTTATTGAATTGGAAAGTCTATGGACAATAAATATAATACTCTTTTTATACACTTATTGTCCTCAATAGTCTTTATGTAAGAGGATATAAATATAATTCAATAATTGAAAACAAAGAGAGGTTAAGTGAGCAAATGTGAAGGTTCCAATAGCAACACTCAAAAAAAAAGGAAGAAAAAAAAAACAAAACAGTTTTCTCCATAATCACTACCAGATCCGACAGAATAGCCGACGAAAAAAATTTCGTCTACTATTCAAAATTTTCGTCGGGTATTCCTTTTATCGAGGAAAATTTCGTCGGCTATTATTCGTAGATAAAACGGCGTCGGTAAAAATATACCCGACGACAATAACGAAATCGTCGGCCATTCCAAAGTTATCACCGACGAAAATACATTTCATCGACCAAACCTTGGCATAATGCCCGACGAAATTCGTCGGATATTTTCACATATGGCCGACGATATCGTAAAATATAGCCGACGATCTCTTCTGTTTCGTCGGTTATTTGTTATGAAATATAGCCGACGACATGCAAATTTCATCAGAATATATTAATATTTTAAAAGGCATTAATTAGTTATAGCCGACGAAACCGTCACTATTTAACATAGACCACCGACGAAATAATGTCATTTTCGTCGGTTATAACAGTTATAGCCGACGAAATTTGGTAAAAATCGTTGGCTATAGCAGTGATAGCCGACGAAATAATGTCAATATCGTCGGCTGTTCTTACATTTTGGGGAAAAAAAATTAAATTAATTTCTAAATTACCATTCCAAGCAACCTGCAATTCACAATGACAATCCAACAAGAAACACGTTTACAATCCAACAAGAAACACGTTTTTCATTAATTATTTAATTTGTTCCATCCTGGCCACCATCCTGCTGTCCATCATGCTCGTCATCCTGCTGAATGAACTCGGGAGCTCTCGGCATTCGAGGTTCATCTAACGGCTCAAACGGGGGCGGGGGTTCAAGGCCTTGTTGTTGTGCCGCGAACATAGCATACCACCAGTTTTGTTGGCCGGTGTAGTTCTGTCGCCGAATTCTCTCGCATTCAGCATGCCAACGCTCTGGGCCGCCAATCTTGCATTTTCTTCTGCCAATCTCTGCATTTCCCCCTTCATCTGTTGGGTGTCCCCGCCTCCCCTCTTTTGAGCTCCCTTAGTGGTCTTCAGGACCCCTATTCCAGAACTTCCCAAACCCCGGCAGTAGTAGTCGTTTGACCGTTTTGGGAAGGCTGCGTCGAATATCCTCGCTGCAGTTTGGACAATCGATCGGTCGACCTGGCTCAGGGCTTCTTGCAGATCTTCCTCTGAAATGTTCAGTTGTGTCTCCCGAACTACTGCCTGCAACACTTCTTCTTCAGCCCGATTCACCCTCTCCTAATTGAACGGGAAAAAAATAATAATTAATATTCTAACAAATATATAATTAGGTAAAATTAATAATTAAAATTTTAAAATCGTAATCAACGACTTACAAGCTCTTCTGTCGCTAATGGATAAGCCTTCTTGAACGTCTCTATGTACGGGTTGCTTAAAGGATGATCTCTAAGCGCCTTCTCCTGATATTATGAAAATGGCCTAGAACCACCATGATGGGGGGTTGTGTTACGGCGGCGGTTCGCAGAATTTATCCGAGACCGTTCCTTCAAACAAATAATAAAATATTAGAAAAATGCATAAAAAAATATTAGTGTAATAATTATAAAATAATTAAAGTAATAATTAAAATATTAACAAAATAAACATTTATAGTTAAGTTTAGTATTTACCTGCATAACTGGGTTGTTGAAGTCTACTGTCTACAACCAACGCCACTCGTACTCCCTGAACATGAACTCTCTTGGAGTACCCATACGACCATATTTGTCGTATTCGGTAAAGTGGGTACGGAGCTCGTTCTTCCACTCTTTGAACCTACGGAAAAAAACAAAAGTGCATTAGAAATATTATTAATATCATAAAATATTTCAAATTATAAGATGAGGAATTCCCAACGTACCTCGAGTTCTGCATCGCGTACGCCCAAGCCTGCTTGTGTTCGGCAATCTCGAAGTATGCCTAAAAGATAATATTTTATTAGTTTTAAAATTATAACAATACCGAAAATTATTAAATATTACGATAAAGAAATTAAGTTTTTTAAATTACTGACCGACGCCGCGTTGTTGACCTCCCTCTTGATCTCTTCCGGCACATCAGCCCACCGTGTCCACAACATAGGGACTCTATCCCTAATTAGTGCTCCCACGCAACCCACGTAATCGCGGCGTTTTTTCCCCTTAACATCCTGATTAGGGGGTTCGTTGATCTGGATCCTCCCGCTGGTCTCAACACTTTTCCTGAGCGTATCAAAACATATGACACCTCTCGTATTCCTGCTTGAACTGCTAGCGGCGGTCCCTATCACATAAACGACGATTGGTTAATAAAATTAAATATTAGTGCGTTAATTTTAATAAAATATTTAATTAATAAAATCAAATGTTACCTGAACTCGATGACCCTTCTGTCGACTTTCCTTTTAATCTCGCCGAAATCAGGAGCTCAGGTCTCTCAAATGGCTCATAATGGTATGCCTCCGCAACACTCACGTACTGAGGCCTAGCAGGCCATATGGGCACACTACGATCGTCGACCTCGGGTATGGCAGGAATGTTGTATGGCAGGAATAGCTGATTAGGGAGAGTAGGCCCCTCAGTAGAGTCAGCAGCAGACGGCGCAGGACTCGTCATGACAGGACCCGCCCTGGATACAACACTGTTATCCAGGATGAGTCCTGCGGGGACCACTTTAAGGGAAGTTCTACCGAAAAAGAGAAAATTTCTGCATAACCTCTCTTAAAATGGACAACCCAACCTGTAAACAAAACGCCAAACACTTCTAAAACATCCAACCTGACTCAAGGAGCCTCCTGCTCTCCCTTTTATCAAACAACTTCTCAAAAACACTGAGCAAATAAATCAATTTCTCAAAGGTGTAAAAGTAAAGCGTTAACATAACAACAATATATCAGGTTACAACCAAAGACAAACATTTGAGATTTGCAGCAAAAACAAAGTATCAGAGCGACTAGACCATGACAATAATTTACAAGTAGGCTGATCTAACAACCTACGATTTTCTGACAGCGGAAGGAACTCTAGGTCTTGCCTCCTACTAGCGCCGAACAGCTCTGCACACTGAGCAATTTAAAAACAAAAGGGCCCAGGGAAAGTAACTCAAAATATTAGCGTGAGTGGACAAAATCAATACTCTTATATATATATATATATATATGTAAATATAACAAAAGAGAATTTGTTACTTTTCTCATTTTACATAAATAAAATAATGATGCATGCGTTAAAACAACTTTTCTCTTTATCACTCTCAATACAAAACTCCCCAGCCCCGCTGGTTCGAGAATTATAAAGTCATATAAAATATCAAAAGTTCCGAAAACCAAATATAAAGTATAAACGGATAACTAGGTCAATCCCATTGACCAATGAGTAAAAATAGAATAAAAATAGGGGAATGTTAACCACCATAATCATAATGAGCCTCCAAGGCTAGGGTCAGAGTCGCTAAGACTCTCTACAGCGTCCGCGTCCCACGCTAACCTCTACACCACAACTCCGTCAACCACCGAGCGTGAATCTGACCTATATGGTCAAGTCGTCACCTCGCGTGGGATGAGGTTAATAAGCTAGCTAGCAATAATCATAAACGGACCCTTATATGGTGAAAAATCCGAAATCAAATCAAAGCACACTTCCCCTATAAAATCATGAAATAGTACGGTCCCCGACCGTATATCTAAGGCCCATAAATATAATCAAATTAAAGCATGGCCTCAAAGAACAAATTTAAAATCAACACCATTACTAAATCGCAATATCCAATAATTAAAATCGTATAGTCCACGGAAATCCCATTTCCGATTACATATAAATAAACATATAATTTCCATGATGTCAAGTTACTTTGTTTAATTTATAAACCATTTGAAAATCGTTATTAAGAAATCATCATTTCAATAAAGACATTATTTTTCGATAAGCCAAAACATTTTCATATTACTTCCCACATATATATATATATATATATATATATATATATATATATAATCTTTCATAAAATCAAATAATTATGCATGCATCAAATTCAAAACAAAAGTCCACTCACAACGACTAAGTCGACCTCTGACTCGAGTCCTCCTCACGATGAGCCTCTCCTCGGCCTGTCAAAGAATATACTTAAATCTTAGACTCGATAACAATTCAAAAACGCAAATCAAAATCGTCCTCACTCGTACGATTCCTCCGATTACCCAAATATAAGAACATAGTCCATATACCCAAATATATATGAACTTATTTTACATCGGCCTCCGTTCTTTCGCCGCCGCCACCGCCGCAGCAGCGGCAGCCGTACCGCCACCGCTGTCATAGCAGCGGCAGCTCCGTCCAAGGCCAAATCACCTCAAACAGCAACCCAAGTGCCTCTCCTCCCTCTCTCCGCCGCCCTCCTCCGCTGCAGCCGCCGTACATGGCGGCTGTCATGGCGGCCATTCCTCCCCCAACACCATTTGCCAACCATTTTTCAAATTCACAAACCGAAATACCTTAAACAATTATCTTAACCCCTTATTAATTCTTCAAAAAATCCAAAAATAATGTTAATACATTGCATTCATCATAATTAACCAAATTTTATACTCAAAATACCCCTACGGTGGCGGCACCGCCGGCGGCAGCGGCGGTCAACGGTGGTCAACAATGCCGCCACCACCGAAAATTACCAAATTTTAATATAAGCTTCATCTTAACATTTCTAACAACTTTCTCTTCTACAACAATCACCAATTTCAAGTCTAAGGGGGTCAATTTATAAAAACCCCAAATTCGGCACTGTTCATTATAAACCCTAGAAATTTCAAATCTTAAAATTTCCTTACCTGGGTCGATTCAGTCCGAATCCTTTAGTGGAATTGCTTCTCACACCGAGCTCAACCTTTCCCCCTTCAATTTCGGCCAAGAGGTGGCCAACCAAGGGAGGAGGCTTTCGGTTCTTCTTGGCTGCACGGCGGCGGAGACGCCAGGCCGCAGCTGCTGGCGGGGTGTAGTGGCTGGACTCGTCGTCCGGCGCCGGTGGGGTCGAGGTGGTGGCCGGTTGCACCGGTGGTGGTGGTTTCGGGGGGAAACTCGGGCTGAAGGGAGAGAAGGAAAGAGGAAGAGAAAAAGAAACGGGGGAGAAGAGAGAGAGAGAGGAAAAAAAAACAGAAGAATGAATGTTTCCAAAAAAGGAAACATTCTTCCTTTTATACCCTGCTCAAAACGGAAAGAATTTAGTTTCCGTCACAACCTTTTAATTTTCTTCGACGAAACGAAACTCACCCAACGATTCAATTTAACGTTTTCTCCCACTCGTCTCAAACAATTTATGCTCAACCACCAAAATGAAACAATACTTAAAAGCGTAATATTTAAATGAAATTACTCAAAATTTAGACAGGGTTTGGGACGTATCACGTCATCGGCTCCCGATGAACCTCAGGCATACGGACCTGATGAACGTCTGGAGCTATGTCATCCTGAAATAGCTGCGTACTACATCTCGGAGGATCTAGCCGGAGAGGGGGACATGAACTGCTCGACGGCCGCCCCTCCGATAAAAGGGTCTGGTGCCGGTTGCTCACACTCCTCCGCGGCTGGGATGAATCGATCCTCTGAGGCTGACTGGTGGTTCTCTCAGGCTGGCTAGGGGTCCTCCGAATCCGCCAGAACTTCCAGAACCCCTAGATCTGGAACGATGGCATCCGAATAGCTGTCTAAATGCATCGGCCATCTGGAAACAAATAAATTAATACATTAATTAATATTAAATTATATTACATTAAATAACAAATTCTAATTAATATAATAACCAATAATACTAACATATTTTAAAACATACTAACAAATTAATATTTATAATTTAACTAATTTTAAATAATACTAACCATTAACATAAATATAACCATTTATATACAAATATAACTATATTTCATCATTAACATATATATACATACAAATAACCATTTATATATTAACATAAATATAACCATTTATATAATTAGGCTACCAATTTATATATATAATTAATTTAACAATTTATATATAACATTTAAAATATACATTAACATATTTATATATATATATATACCCAAATATGTGTATATATTAACAAATATATAACAATTTATATAATTAATCTACAAATTTATATATATGTTCAAGGAAGGTTAACTCCGTAACTTCCGTGGTGTGTCTTGTCCTAATAAGACTTGTAGTCTAGATACTCTATTAGATAGGGAATCCCTGTTCGCCAGGGATACTTGATGTAATGCCTATATAAAGGCCTCCTTATCAATGAATAAAGACAGAGAGATTTATCAATCTATTTCTCCTACAACACGTTATCAGCACGTTGCTCTAGCCTCCCGTCTGATAGCCCTAGAAACCCTAATTCCGAATTTTTTTTCGAAACCCTAACCTACCGTCGGCCGCCGATTCTTCCCTTCGGCACCGTCGGCCTCTTCTCAGCAGCATCTGCGCTGTTCGCCTGCCGCACTGTACCCTCGAGTACTGCTCCTCCTCTGCCTCTAGGCAGACAACCCGCTCGCCAGCAGCTCTCCCTTGCGTGCTACTTTTTGCACGCATCCGCCAGACAATCAAAATTGCTCGCAAGCCAAGCAAGCGATCCGCGAACCCTTATTCGTGGTTGAGAAGAAATCAAGAAAAATCGAAGAAAACAAGCTTCCCCAAGAGTCAAGTTTCGTTTGATCAAGCTTCTCTTGAAGAGGTAAATATTTTTATAAACGTTCCCGCTTATGAAAATTTCAATAGTTGGGTTTTGTTTTCTCTTCCGGGACCTTTCCGTGTCCCTGCTTCTTCATCCCGATTCTATCGCTTCTCGGGACGGCATACGGGGATTTAGTCACCCCGGTGCCAACGTTTATTGGGGTAACTGTGATGTTACCGGCCACCGTTATGCTTGTGACTGTGATGTCACTGTGAACCATAACGTATTATTCTTTTTTGGAAAGAAAACAAAGGGAAGATATCGATTGTGACTTGAAGTCACGTTAAGCATCGATTTATGTGACCATGATATATCTTGGCACTGTTCTAAAAGAACAATCAAACTCGATTAGTATTCAAACATACTAACGTCTCCCTGTTTGTGTTCTGTAGATGGCTGACACTCAGCGTCCAGAATTTGACATCTTGGATGTCCAAGGCAAGGAATACAAGAGGTGGGTCTCAGATGTTGAGAACACTTTCATTGGTAAAAGATTTACTGCCACCATCAACCCTCCTGAGGATGAAAGCTTACACGCTTCTCCTGAACAGAAAGCACAAGCCCTGATGTTTCTCAGGCGCCATATCCATCCAACGCTCAAGAAGCAATACCTGAGGAAAACTGATCCCAAAGAGCTATGGGATATCCTCAAGGACCGCTTCGACAATGTGCATGACGCACAACTCCCAGACCTCATGTCTGATTGGGAGCAAATCCGCTTACTGGATTTTGATTCCGTCCAGGAATATCATCAGACTATGCTAAACTTGCAATCTGATTTGAGCTTTTGTGGGGTCGAAAAGACCGATGATGATATGATGGAGAAGACTTTCACGACGTTCCCAGAATCTGCGTCCATGTTGTCGCATCAGTACCGCGATCTCCGCGAGAAAGGCACTATCAAAACCTTCAGCGATTTGATGAATGTCCTTCAGAGAAAGGAGAGGTACCATGAGTTGATTCTTACCACCAATAAGAGGCCTCGAGGACCGAAATTCATTGCGGAATCTCATCAAGCCCGTGGTAAAGCTTTTAAGCAGAAGCATCAACCTCATGAACGTCAAGTACCGCCACCACGTACGCCAAGAGCAATACGTGGCGGACGAGGAGGGAGAAGAGGCGTCGGCCGTGGCCGACCGCTTTCTTGGACAAGGGATGATGGCAGAACCGCCGCTCCCAGAGGGAGGAACAGTTTTGGTTCCGGTCCCAGGCGTGGTGGCCATCCGCCGAACAATGCTTCGGCTCCTTGCTTCAAATGTGGTTCTACGAATCATCTCCAACGCGATTGCATAGCAAGCAGAGATATTCAAGCCGCTTACAAGAAACACAAACAATACATAGAACAAGAAGCACACTATGTAGGAGACTTTGAGGAAGAAGTATACGATGAGGAAGATACGAACTTTGCCATCGATGACTTCCAACCTACCAAGAAACGTAGGACTCAGGAGTATGATACTCCAGACTATGAATAAGTATTTGACTTAGGTCATGAGATACGTGTTCAAGTTTGATTTTGATTGTTATTTTGACAGAATAGTCAATAAATCACGACTTTGTTCGATAAGTCGTTCTATTTAGAACAACCTTGATGTATTTTTGAGTTGTCATCAATAAAATCTATCTTATTCTACGAATGATTTGAGATTTTTACATCCCTGAAAGCAAAATTGGTTCAATGCGTCCAATTCTCAATGGCATAATCATTTTGAGTTCACCAAAATTCTGGTGATGTTAACTCATATCCGAAAAATCACAAAGACAAAAGGAGAGATCCGCGAGCCGCGATACGCCATCCGCGAGCCACGATACGCGAGCCGCGATACGCGATACGCCATCCGCGAGCCGCGATGCACGATCCGCGATCCGAGATCCGCGATCCGTGATCCGCGATCCGCTATCCGCCAACTTGGTCGCGATCCGCCAGGACTCGCTCGCCATGGCTATTCGCCAACTAATCCGCGATCCGCGATCAGCGATCCGCCAACTTGGCTGCGATCCGCCATGCCTCGCTCGCCAAAGCCCATAAGCGCTTGGCCGCGACTCGCTAGGCCTCACTCGCCATGGCCATTCGCCAGCTTGGCTCAGCACCGAATCCGGTTTTTTGAAACCAACAATCGATAGCCTATCGAACAAATGCAACTTTTGCATCAATGGCTCGGCAACGAAGTGTCTTCGGACTCGCCATGCTTCGGATTTAGCTCAACCGTCGCATCGCATTGCCTCAATGCCTGACCGATTCTCACCACTCGCCTTGCTTCGGCTCGGCCTCTGGGTCGCTTTGGCCTTACCACAGCTTCGGCTTTGGCTTGGCCCCGGCCTTTGCCTTGGCCTCGGCCTTGGCTCGGCCACGCCACCTACGACGGTGTCCGGTCTCAATCTCTGACCTAGGCTATGATTATCAATGGTGATACTCGGTGATTAAAATGCGGCTTATATCTTTCTCTCAAGTTTTGTCGTTGCCATGGCTATGTAATTGGCCTTAATGCACTTCATTTTGTGATGATATATTGTCTCAGTACACTTACTTTAAAGTGTTCGCCAAAGTCTAAAGTAGACTATTGATTCAATTTACATTGTTTTTGTAGATGTATCAAGGCGAGATTGAGTGTTTGTTGGATTGTGCAACAACTCACACGATTCTGAGAAATCGGCAATTGTTTTCGGATTTTACGCCAAGCGAATCGTCGTTATCTACGATGACAGGAACTGGACCCGTAATTAAGGGTCGTGGCACTGCTCAATTCTTACTGCCAAATGGCACTGAGATTCGGGTAGAGGACGCCCTATATGCGCCTAAGGCGCCAAGAACCTTGCTAGCTTTCAAGGATGTGCGTGACAATGACTATCACCTCAGCACTTATGTTGAAGATGGAACTGAATATCTGTTGATCACCTCCACTCAATCTATGCGCACTCGCATTGTGGAGAAGTGTAAGCGAGTTCGCAATGGCATGTATTTCACAACCATTCGAGCCAACGAATCTCATGTTGTTATATTATGTGATTCTGATGCTTATAAGCTTTGGCATGATAGACTCGGTCATCCGGGTCGTGATCTGATGATCCGTATTTTGAAATGCTCCCACGGTCATCCATTTTTCCGATCACAAAAGCACAGAGGGCGCCTCGGCCTCGGTTCGGCCGTGCCGTCGATAGCCGCCTCTCGCTTCCAAGGAGAGGTTCGGCCCCCTCCTGCTTCTCATGCTTCTGTAGCGATGTCTAATGCTCATCGTTCGTTTTGTAAAGCTTGCTCACTAGCAAAACTTCAAGCAAGACCATCTTTTGCTATTGATAATAAACAGAATATTCCGTTTCTACAACGAATACAAGGTGATATTTGTGGACCTATAACACCAGAATGCGGACCATTTCGATATTTCATGGTTCTGGTTGATGCATCAACGCGTTGGTCACACGTAGCGTTGTTGTCCACGAGGAATGCTGCATTCGCTAAACTCCTAGCTCAGATTATTAAGCTTCGGGCTCACCACCCGGACAATCCGATTAAGTCCATCAGACTGGATAATGCTGGAGAGTTTACCTCAAAGTGTTTTGATGACTATTGCATGTCAGTTGGGATTGAAGTTGAACATCCCGTACCCCACGTTCATTCTCAGAACGGTCTTGCAGAAGCCGCTATCAAGAGACTACAGCTTGTAGCTAGGTCTCTTGTCATGGCCACAAACTTGCCAGTTTCGGCATGGGGATATGCAATATTACATGCAGCCATGCTTATTCGTCTACGACCCACAGATAGCCAACCATTTAGTGCGTACCAGTTGGTAACTGGTTACGAGCCTGATATTTCGCATCTGCGTACTTTTGGTTGTGCCGTATATGTGCCTATCACGCCTCCACTGCGTACCAAGATGGGTCCACAACGACGATCAGCTATTTATGTTGGATATGAAGCACCAACTATTGTCCGCTATATAGAGCCTATGACAGGTGATCTGTTTACTGCAAGATTTGCAGATTGTCACTTTGATGAGACATCCTTCCCGCCGTTAGGGGGAGATGGGGCCGCATCCGTCCCAAATGAACGTCAGGAATTGACGTGGTTCTCTCCCACTATGTCTCATTATGATCCCCGTACGTCTCAGTGTGAGACTGAAATACAACGCATATTAGAACTACAAAAGGTGGCGGATACGATGCCCGACTCCTTTACTGATATTGCGAAAGTGACAAGATCAACCATACCTGCTGCGAATGTACCTGCAAGGCTTAACATTCCTCGCCATGCGCGAGCACGCGCCGCCGGTCTCGGACCCGCAGCCCTAGGTGCCATCGGCAGCCTAGGCTCGGCACCTCCAAGTGGAGAGCCGGCGTCGACTTCGGATCCTCCTAGAAAGAGGGGGAGACCAATCGGTTCCAAAGACAATGTACCTAGAAAGAGGGCATGTGTCCAGGCACAAAGCGATCCGTTCATCATCGATACTGTGACGCCGTCACACGAGATTGTCTCCGACTATACCTATGTCCAAGAATCAACTCTGAATCATCTGGGGGACGCCTCAGACTCACCGTTGATGTTGGAGAACAAGGAAATCTCACTAAACTACTTATGCATGCACAATCTGATGGAAAGAAATTCCATGTATATCGATGATGCATTCGCCTACGCCGTTGCTCAAGAAGTTATTGACGACGACGATATGGAACCCCGCACTGTTGATGAATGTCAACGTAGGGCGGATTGGCCGAAGTGGGAAGAAGCAATCCAGGCTGAACTAGACTCTCTAAAGAAAAGGCAAGTATTCGGACCGGTTGTGCCTACACCGCCGAACGTGAAGCCTGTTGGACATAAATGGGTCTTTGTCAGAAAGCGCAATGAGAATGGCGAAGTCCAGCGATATAAAGCTCGACTCGTGGCGCAAGGTTTTTCTCAACGCCCTGGAATTGATTATGAGGAGACGTATTCTCCTGTCATGGATACTATTACCTTCCGATACTTAATAAGTTTGGTAGTCTCAGAGAGACTCAATATGCAGCTTATGGATGTTGTAACTGCGTATCTTTATGGGGATCTAGATACGGAGATGTACATGAAAGTGCCAGAAGGACTTTCGTTACCCAAGTCAAGTGAGCAAAAACCACGAAGTTCATTTGCTATCAGGTTGAGACGATCTCTATATGGACTCCGACAATCTGGTAGGACGTGGTACACACGGTTAAGTGATTACTTGATTGGGAAAGGATACAAGAATGATGAGTTGTGCCCTTGTGTGTTCATAAAGAGAACAAATTCAGGATTTGCCATTGTAGCCGTCTATGTCGATGATATGAACATCATTGGAACTCTGAATGAGATCAATGAGACCGCTAGCTATTTGAAATCCGAATTCGAGATGAAAGATCTGGGAAGGACTCGGTTTTGCCTAGGCTTAGAACTAGAGCACCGAAGTGGTGGAATTTTTATACACCAGTCTGCATATGTCCGAAAGATGCTCAGGCGATTTAACATGGACAAAGTTATGCATCCTACAGGCACTCCCATGGTCGTTAGAAGTCTGGATATCAACAAAGATCCCTTTCGTCCGAAAGAAGATGACGAAGAGGTCTTGGGAGCTGAATATCCATATCTTAGTGCGATTGGAGCTTTGTTATACTTAGCTCAGTGTACTAGACCAGACATCGCTTTCTCTGTGAACTTGTTAGCTAGATTTAGCTCTGCGCCAACACAACGTCATTGGGTTGGAATCAAGAACATCTTCCGATACCTTAAAGGAACCCTTGACATGGGCTTGTACTATCGATACACTCATCAGGATTCGACACATAGTCGATCTCTTGCATCTAACAGCACAAACCATGGCTCGGATTGCCATCCGCCAGCCATATCCGCCAGGACTGGCTTTGGTTCATCCATCCGCCATCCTGCAGACATATCCGCCAACTTATCCGGACCCGCGGATGCTAAGTCGTGGTCCCGATACGGCTTTGGCGATACCCCCTCCTACTCAGATACACCAAATGATGTGATGGTAGGATTTGCTGATGCTGGATATTTGTCAGATCCACACAAAGGACGTTCCCAAACAGGTTATGTTTTTACCATTGGGAATACGGCGATATCTTGGAGATCAACCAAGCAAACCCTTGTTGCTACCTCCTCGAACCATGCTGAGATTATTGCACTACATGAAGCAGTCAAAGAATGTATTTGGCTTCGCTCAGTTATATCTCACATTCGAGAGTCTAGTGGACTTGAGTCTACTACGATGGGACCAACTTGCATATTTGAAGATAATGCAGCATGCATTGAGCAGATGAAGTTGGGATACATTAAGGGTGACAATACTAAACACATTTCGCCTAAGTTCTTCTACAATCAGCAGCAGCAAGAGACTTTGAATATTCAAGTGAAGCAAGTCAGCTCAGAAGAAAATGCAGCGGATCTGTTCACCAAGTCTCTACCTAAATCTACATTTATGAAGCATGTAAAGCGCATTGGAATGTGTCGCTTATCCGAACTCAAAGACTGACTGACTATCAGGGGGAGTTCTCATCTAGACTTCAGGGGGAGCCTAGTTATGCATGTCTCACATACTTGTAGTTGGTGCGTTGTACTCTTTTTCCTTAGACCATGCTTTTATTTTTGCCCAAGAGGTTTTTGTTTGCTGGCAAAGGTTTTAACGAGGCAACGGTTCATGCACCATTGAGGACGCGACACAAGGGGGAGTGTTCAAGGAAGGTTAACTCCGTAACTTCCGTGGTGTGTCTTGTCCTAATAAGACTTGTAGTCTAGATACTCTATTAGATAGGGAATCCCTGTTCGCCAGGGATACTTGATGTAATGCCTATATAAAGGCCTCCTTATCAATGAATAAAGACAGAGAGATTTATCAATCTATTTCTCCTACAACAATATATAATTAATATAACCATTTATATATATATATAACCAATATATATAACAATTTAACACACACTTAAATATCTAAATTACCTAGCGGAGGAGGAGAAGGAGGAGGAGGAGGCCGGAGGAGGGGAAGGGGAAGGAGGCTGGAGGAGGAGGGGAAAGAGGAGGAGGAGAGAAAAAGTCGGGCTGACTGCGACTTTCAGCTTTTATAGCAGAGAGAATAGCCGACGATTTAAAAGATTTCGTCGGCTATTCTTTGAATGTCGTCGGCTATACTTTGAAAGATCAACAGCCGTCGGATCTGAGCCATCCAACGGCGGACAATAAAAAGGCGCGGATCGCAGAGAGAATAGACGACGATTTAAAATATTTCGTCGGCTATTCTTTGAATGTCGTCGGCTATACTTTAGAAGATCAACAGCCGTCGGATCTGAGCCATCCAACGGCGGACAATAAAAAGGCGCGGATCACAAGAGTTTAGCCGATGAAATATAATTTTCGTCGGCTAAACTATAGGTCAAACCACTAAGTCAAACCTCTAAACGCTTAAAAACGGAAATTAGTCTAGTTAAACGACGGTTTCTGGCCTCACCTTCAACAGATAATAGTTTCAAATCAATGAGACGCAACTAATCATATAAAAATTTTACAAAATTGATTTAACGAACGTCAGGCTACCCATAGGAAAATGAAAGTAAAAAACAGTTAACCGCAACATTCGGCACACAGATTTTATCAGAAGCTTGTCATTTTCAATCGTAGACGTATTTCATTATTTCGGTCATATCTTATTTCACAACATTTTTGCATTTGAAGAGTCTACGTATAGTAACTATTTGAAACTATACATTCACTTAAACACTTAGTAAACAAGTTAAGGAACATTAGTGCATATGTTCTGATTTTGAATCTAAAAGTTTAGAAAATCTATTCCAACCGTCAGATATCACCGTTAAGATTAAATACATGTATGGAAAAAAATCCAACTTCAGTTGACAATGTTAAAGGCTCGATCGGAACGGTCAACCGGGTAAGTCAAACCTTTAAACGCTTAGAAATGGTAATTGGACTGTCTAAATGACGTTTTTTTGCCTGACCTTCAACAGATAATAGTTTCAAATCGATGAGATGCAACTAATCGTATAAAAATTTTTCTCAAAATATTTACCGAAGGTAACGCTACCATTAGGGAAACGAAGGAATAAAACCTTTGACCGCATCTTTCGACACTCAGATTTTATCGGAATCTTGTCATTTTTCAACCGTAAACGTATTTTATCATTTTGGTCATATCTTATATCACGACTTTTTTCTGTTTGAAGGATGAAGCAATGGTTTATCGTTAGTGATAGAAAATGGAATCTGGTAATTTTTTGTTTTTTTTTTTGTTTTAAATCATAGCCGACGAGAGACATCCTCGTACTCGTCGGCTATTCTTTTGTCGTTTTCTGTCTAAAATAAAATATATATTTTTCAATATAGTTATGGCCGACGAAATAATGTATTTTTCGTCGGCTATTATGAGTATAGCCGACGAAATAACGTGTTTTTCGTCGGCTATTATATGAAAAAGGTAAAAAAAATCAGTACGTTTACACCTCTCGTATTCCTATTTCCTGTTCATATATAACTAAAATTGAACATCAAGAAAACAGAAACCCAGCAGTCAACATATTTCAAATTTTTTTTAAGGGGTTTGGAACCCAGCCTAGCTGGGAGGCTCATCCCCACGCCCGTTCATTAGAAATTATTGGATTACAAATGAAAGGATTACATCATCTAAATTACTTAATCCGTCGGATTGTAATCGGAATCATTAGATGAGTCTTCTTCGGTTTCTGAATTGCTCGATAGGGGTAATCTATGTCTTTCCTCACCACTAGAGTCCTCGTTAGTTTCTTCATTTGGATCAACATCAACAAGCAGTGGCTCTTCACGTCGAATTCGCACCGGCGTGTCTAGGCGAATAAAAGAGGAGTCAGGAATACCGTTTGAGTTGGGCTCTTGATACGCGGTGCCACCTTCCTCGTTCTCATCAGCCACTCCAAGTGTAGACGCCCGGTAAATGTTGCGATGGTGGATAGTGTTGACTACTTTCCACGGGTCACCCTTGGCGAGATCATCAAGATAAAACACTTGTTTCACCCATGTGGCTAAAACGAACGGGTCATCCTCATACCATGATGTACTAGTGTTCACATAAGTTATGCCGTATTGATCGGTTTTCATGCTCTGCGGCCGTGTGTCAAACCATCTACACTTGAAAAGGTGCACTTTCATGCCTTCCCCATAATGCAGTTCCACAACTGAATGGAGAACACCGTAATAGTCAACTCCATCATCCCCACCATGTGCCATAACCACTGAATTTTGTGTTTTCAGTCTGACGTCTCTCTCTTCACATCGTAATAACACACCATTCACCTTGCACATCGCATAAACTTTTGAATAGACTGGCTTCATCGCTAGAAGTCTGAGTTCATGCGACCAATTTGGGTGATTATCATTTTTAATAAGGTCCATTTGCAACCATCAGAATCAACTATAAATATGAATAATTATACACAATAATATATAAATACGTATAGAATAATGTTAAAGTTACGTACCCAGCGGCCGAAATACTCTGCGAATGTCCGGTTGTGGTAATCGAGATCACCTCCTACTTGTTCACAGTTTAGATGCATGTTCTTCCAAAACTGAACTTCTAAACAGTTAATTAGTACCCACCAATGTGCAATGGCTACCTCATAATCTTTCAACTTGCAGGAAACTGGCATTTTTCCACCGAGTACAACATCGTCAGAGAGTATGGAAAGATTGAACTGTGAAGGTACATCTTCCGGTATGCTTTCCTGTAACGCTCCTAAATACAGCTTCATGTAGGTGACGCACTCGTGCGCAATATATGCTTCAGCTATACATCCTTCAGGTGCGGATCTGTTTTAGACAAAATCACCGTATTGTCTAAGTTGCCTATAAATCAAGTTTTTAAAGTGTTATGATAATACATTAATACTAAATCACATATATTGATGAGGAAATTAACATAAGGTGTAAAATACGTACCTTTCCATTGGATACATCCAAGTGAAGTGCACAGGGCCGGTAAACAACAACTGCCGAGGAAGATGGATCATGAGGTGAGGCATGATGTCGAAAAAATTTGGAGGAAATATCATCTCAAATTTATACATGATATGAACGATGTCTTGTTGCATTTCCCGGAGGTCAGATTTTCTCACTTCCCGTGTGCATACCTTCTGGAAAAATCTTGCCAACGCTATTAACGGCTCCACAACGTGACGGGGAAGGAACGGTCGAATGAAAACAGGGAAGAGACGTTGTAGCAGGATATGATTGTCATGACTTTTCAACCCGTAAAGATTATTGAATTGTCTGTTCACACACTTGGCTATATTTCCAGCAAAGCCTGAAGGATACTTGGCCCGACTTATCCAATGGAAAATTTCTGATTTATGCTCAGGCTTGACGGTGTAAGGAGCTTGAGGCATTTTTCTCTTCCCTTGTTTCAACCATAGTTGTTTTCTGATATTCATGTTTTGCAGATCAGTGCGAGCCTTAGGACCGTTTTTCGTCTTCCCCTCCAAGTTCAGCGTTGTGCCCACCACACTTTCAGAAACATTTTTTTCTATGTGCATAACGTCTAGGAAGTGACGGATCAACAACTCACACCAATACGGGAGTTCCCACAATATGCTCTTATGTGTCCAGAATTTGTACTCCTCAGGTCTTTCAGGTATGTCCGCTACAATATCGGGATGATTGCTGAGGGGCCCAAAATCGTACTCATTAAGCACTGCTAAAATTTCTCTTCCTGTCCATCTTCTGGGAGGACCACCGTGTTCTTCGGTTCCATCAAATGCGGCGGACTCGTAACGCCAGTGGTGATCCGCCAGAAGGAACACACGATGACCCATTCTGCATATCTTGTTGTAATGAGGGGTGCTCCCATAATCGCTGAGGCACTTTGGACAAGCCTTGTATCCCCTAACAACGCTGCCCGATAACATCCCATAAGCAGGAAAATCACTGATGGTACCAATAACCATGGCATGCATCTGGAACGTCTCCTCCTTGTACTTGTCAAAAGTGGGATGACCAACGTCCCACAATACCTTAAGCTCTTCAATCAATGGTCTCATATACACATCGAGACATTTCCCTGGGTAACCAAGCCCCGGAATCATCAACGTCAACATATTATATTCCTTCTTCATGCACATCCACGGAGGAAGGTTGTAAGGTACCAAAATCACCGGCCATATACTGTATGAAAGGCTCATGGTGCTGAAAGGGTTAAACCCGTCGGTTGAGAGCCCGAGCCTGACGTTTCTGACATCTGACGCAAAATGAGGAAACTCATTGTTTATATGCTTCCAAGCCGCTCCGTCAGAGATGTGTGTCATGATATCTGCGTCTCCCAAGTCCCGCTCACCGTGCCATCTCATATCTTTTGCGGTGGTTTCTGATATGTACAACCGCTCAAGCCTATCTCTCAACGGAAAATACCGAAGCACTTTCACAGGTTTCCTATTGCCTGCTCCCGTCAACTTATATCGGTCAGAATGACATATCGGACATGTGTCAAGGCTAGCAAGGTCATTCCCTTCTGCATCTTTACCCCAGAAGAGAACGGAGTCAAATGCGCATGCATGGATCTTAATGTAGGAAAGCCCTAGATCTTTGAGGATACTTCGGACCTTACGGTGATTGGTAGGATTACGATGACCCTCCTCCAACAACGAAGAAGTGTACTGTAGATATTCATCCACTTGCCTGATAGTTGATTTTGTCTCGACTTTAATCCTCATTACCTCCATCACACTTTCATGAACTGTCTTCTCAGAACTTGAAGACACATGGGTCTGTTGCAATACAATCAGTTTGTCGTACTTGTCAAAGGCAGTAGTGTTGACAACTTGTGGGAAGGGCTGCACCGGATCATGCATATATTGTTCCCTACGTACACCGCTTTCAAAAGGAAAAACGTCGTTGACGAATGCCATTGTTGGATCGTTCGATGTACTACAACTGCCCGCCTAAAAAAACTATCCATGATCATGCGATCCATCTAATGATGGCTCACCGTGATATATCCAACGTGTGTACTTCGGCCAAAACCCATTACTCTTTAGGTGCTCCCATACTGTCTTAATCGGAGATCGACACATATCACTGCGACACCTACATTTATTGCACGGGCAATAATTGTATTCATTCCCGTTTGCATTTTCCTCAACGAACTGCAAAAAATTCACAACTCCTGTAGTGTATCGTCGGTCATGCCTTGGAAGCGAAATTCAACTCTTATCCGGATCCATATATACCCTGAAAATAATATATATATATATATATAACTTTAATTAATAAGAAATTAATTAACACATACATATATATATATAAATCCTTAATAATTAATTACATTACAATATATATTATTATCAACATCAACTCATATATATATATACCATTAACAACCATTATTTAAGTTACACTATATATCAACCATTATTTAAGTTAATTACACTATCAACAACCATTAATTAACATATATATATATATATAATTAAAATCCACACACACACACACACACATATATATATATATATATATATATATTAACACTAATTAAAATAACATCAAATTAAAACACATAATTAAACTCTAACTTAAAATCAACTCAACTACAACTCAAAATCAACATATATACATACATTCTAACACTAAAACAACAACAAAACAAAAAATCACTTACTAAATCAAAATCACTAAAACTCAAAATCAACTCAACTAAAACTCAAAATCAACATATATACACATATACGTACCTATATATAGCTCCACAATGTAAGAGAGGACGGATTTCAACAATACCCACAGATTTTTCACTCTTTCTCCCGTTTTTTTTCGTTTTTTTTTTTAAATGAGCAGCTGCTGTCTAGATCTGAAAATATATAGACTTATAGCCGACGAAAATGTCAATTTCGTCGGCCAAAATTTCAAAAGTTTTCGTCGGCTAATGTTTCAGAGAAAGGCCGACGAAAATCCAAATATAGTCGACTGAAATATGAATATAGCCGACGTTTTTTGTTTATACCAACGAAAAAACAGTATCGTCGGCTATGGTTAAACTATGGCCGACGATTTTATTTTTCCACCGACGAAAAATAAAATCGTCGGCTATTCGTTGGAAGTACCGACGAAAATTTTAATTCGTCGGCCGTTTTTTTTTAATTTCGTCGAGAAAAACCTTTTTTCTGGTAGTGAATTCTGAAATAATTGCCGACACCCATCGGGTGTGTTTGTAGCTAGTGTTTAATAGGGGAAGAAAATAAGATGGTCATTGGAATAGGTAATAAGGGGTCCAAATCAGTACTGAATGGACATTTTCTATATATATATATATATATATATATATTTGGTTGGTCTTCAATCAAATCTCACAAATTAAGGTATACCTGCATGCATAATGAAACAATTTTTTTTTATTTTATGTTTGAGATCGAAAAAGATGAAACTAATTTCTTTATTTAATCTTAGCAGAAAAATTTGTAATGTAAATTGATAGACATTGTTGGCCTTTCTAATTGTCTAAATTATATGACAGAATTATATTGATTAATATTTTGTGTGTGTACTGGTGCAGGTTGAGAGAAATCAGAAATGAGTCAGCTGCTTCAACATTTCAGTCACCAGCATCCGTTGATGTTCAAGGAAGAGGAGCAGAAGACTGAAGATGGTGAAGCAGTAGTTTGCTCTGCGTGTAAGGAGCAGGTGCGTGGTCCTAGCTACGGCTGCAACCAGTGTTCTGAATTATTCATTCTCCACAAGTCATGTGCAGAGCTCCCGCGTGAGATGCATCACCCAATACACAACAAGCATCCACTTGTTCTTCGTCTAAATAGAGACACAACTGTATGTGATATTTGTCGAAAAGAGCGTTACAGCTTATTCTAGAAATGTTATCCTTGTAACTTTGACATTGACCTCCAATGTGCTTCCAATTTGAACAACATAGAATACTTGAAGCGCTTCAGTCATGAGCATGCACTGATCTTTGTGGGAGATCAGGAAAGACAAAAAAAATATGATGCAGTTGTTTGTCAAGAGGGCCAGAAGCCGGATGACTTGACTCAACGATTGTATCGTTGTAGTCGCATTATGTGCCGCTACTATCTCCATGAGTCATGTGCGCTCAAGATGCCGATTGAGCTTCGCCACCCGATGCATACAGAACACCCACTTATTCTCAACAAGGATAGAGCATAGCATCACCTTTGTAATGCATGTAACCAAGATTCCAGCGGCAAGTTCCCTTACAGTTGCTTCCAGTGTGACTTCAACGTTGATCAAAATTGCGCTTTCACTAAACATTTCAGTCATGCCCATCCGTTGATGTTTGAGGAAAGGGAGCAGAACTATGAAGATGGTGCAGCAGTAGCAGCATTAGCAGTAGCAGGTCCACCGGTTGTATGCTCTGCGTGTGGGGATCCAGTACTTGGTCCTAGCTACAGTTGCTACTTCTGTCCCAAATTTGTTCTGCACAAGTCATGTGCAGAGCTCCCGCGTGAGATGCATTACCCCATACACAAGAAACATCCACTTGTTCTTCTCCCAGATAGATATTACCGTCGTGATATTTGTCGCAAATCTTGTTCTGGCTTATTCTCTTACAAATGTAAGCCATCTGACTTCGACCTTGACCTCCAATGTGCTTCCAATTTGAGCAACATAAAATACTTGGAGCACTTTAGTCATGAGCATGCACTGATCTTTGTGGAAGATCCGAAAGGACGAGAGGTAGGTTTACCAGTTGTTTGTCAAGGGTGCCAGGAGGAAGTGTTGGGTCCAAGCTATTGTTGTATCCGCTTTCGTTGCCACTACACTCTCCATAAGTCATGTGCGGAGCTTCCCTCGGAGTTCAATCAATCGATGCATACCCAACATCCACTTATTCTTAACAAAGATGGAGGACGAGGATGCCACTGTGATGCGTGTAACCAAGATTGCAGCCGCAGGTTCACTTATAGTTGCTTCCAGTGTGACTTCAACCGTGACTTGAAATGTGCTATCAACTGGAGAGGTTTTGAACATTTCAGCCACAAGCACCCATTATTGTTGGAGAGAGAGCCAAAACATAAATACTTTGGTCCGCTATTCTGAGATGGCTGCCTGGACCCAATACTCGGCCCTAGGTACACATGCATCAATACCTTCCGACGTCGCAAATGTAGCTTCAATCTCCATGATAAATGTGCAGAGCTGCCCCATGAAATTGAGCACCCGATGCACTGTCAACACCCTCTTGTTCTCGACAACATACTTCCGGATGTCAAGGTACGTCGACGCCTTTGTAATGTTTGCAACGAACCTTGCAGATTCCTCTACAGCTGTTCCATATGTGACTACAACCTTGACCTCAAGTGTGCTTCAAATTGGCAAAATATTATTGCTGATGACTCTCACGAGCATCAGTTCACAGTCCTCCGGAAGAAAATGTCTGATCTGCACGTTAATTGTGACGTTTGTGGTGAGTATTGGACTGCCACGGTCTACTACATGTGTAGCATTTGCCAGCTCTTCGTCCATAAGGAATGTGCTTCATTACCACACAGCATCAAAATACCTGAGCACCAACACCAGTTGAAGCTGACCTGGTTCCTTGAAAACATTTACCCCGACAATCTGTCATGCAAAGTGTGCTCCATAAGCTAGCATTGATAAATGTCGCGCTGCTTATTGTTGCAGTGAATGTAGCAGTTATGTTGCCCATGTTGCATGTACGACATCTGAGTACTCTCGAGAAGAAATTTTCTGGAACATTGCTCTGAATGATGATGAGTCTGATAATGTTCAAGAGATCACACACTTCTGTTTGGGCCTAAATTAACATTTACCCGAAATTATGGGCCGAAGCCCAAAGGGTTACCCATTAGTGGGTAATCCGATATATTTTAGATTGCATTCCTTTTGGGAATAGGATTTGGAGTCCTTCTAGGAGTCCGAATTGGAAGTGGTTTAAGGTAATACAATCTTATTCGATATCAGAATCCATTATGCTTGATACACACGTATTTGGGGTTTTGAGATCACTATATAAAGAACTCTAGGGCAACATAGAAAGGGTTCACAACCATACAACAACAAGCTTTTGCCTCGCAAATCTTGCAAGCCTCGCCGGAGCAATCTCTTGCGAACTGCCTTCCACCAACTGCAAACGACCACTCTTCCAACCTAGCCGCAAACCTACGCCCACCACCGGTCACCGTACACCTGCCGTTGTTGTCGAAAGTGTCTTGCGTTCGTGTCGAAGCATCGCTGAGATATATCGAGTCTAGTCGTCACGCCTTGTGACAAATCGAGTCGTTACCCCGGTAACAGTCTTTCCCAATCTACCAAAGGTTGGACGAAACCCATTCCGCGGTCTTGATTTAAAGCTCTGCTTTGCATCCCAGGATCGAAGTAAGATTATCTCAATTTACAAGAGGTTGAGTAGAAAATCCTAGTAATCATTTACTTAGGTCTTGTTCGAGCCCTTTACGCCGGCCTGTCAACGCCCGCGTACAGTCGCTTGATCGAAAAGTCAGGTAGAAGGGAGCAGACGAGCACGTTCGCCAGAGTCATCCGCTCGCCAAGGGTGATTCATTCGCCAGACGTCGTCCGCCACCAAGGTTGTACCTAACCCAAAGGTACTGGCACGCTCGCACCAGGACTGAAATCTACGTCCACCACCCCCACGTGTTGACAGTTCGACAGGTGTCAAAACCGACGCGAACATTTTTGGCACGCCCAGGGGGACGCCAGTGTCAAGATTGCGGAAGTCAATATCTACAAACGACCGATGTTGTCGTGCAAGAAACCAGAACATCAGCTGTTGAAACAGCACAACTCAGCTGCATGTAGAGGTCTGTCTGAATCTCAGTTGCAAGCCAAGTTTGGAGACGGCAGACCTGAGATTGAGGATCTGAATGAGGTCCTTGAGGGAGATAACCATACTCCCGACAACTCGGAGGGTATCGCTGATCGCCAGGAGGTAGGCGATATCCCAAATACCGCGATGGCTCCATCAATTTCTGAAACCAATGATGGAGATGGAATTCTCCAAACTCGGACACCATCTCTTGCGGAGATAGTAGAATCTTTTGGCCATGTAATATCTAAGTCTCGGGCCACTGATGTTATTCTAGAGAAGATAGAGGCTACTCTGAAGGAGTTGAAGACTGAACAGATAGGCCATATGACCAACATTAATGCTTTGGCAAGGCAACAACAGGCGAATGCTGGACATATTACTTCTCTCACTAAAAGTCTTGATAGATTAGTGAGGGGGAATCAAGCAGAGTTCAGCGAGCAACTCCAACAACAGTAGGCGGAGTTCAGAACACAGATGCTACAACAGCAAGATCAGTTAGAAAAGACCAATGCCGCTGTCGAAAGATTGGCGCAGATGGTGCAATTAGGGTTTGATGCTGAGGTTTCTGAACAAAGAGAGTTAATCCCTCTAGTAAAGCCTGGGAGGACGATGAAGAAAGGTCCAGCTAAAGCAGCTAAGCCTCGTAATAGGGGGTTTGAAACTGCTGCTCCGCCAAGACAACAGAAGAAAGGTGGACGGATGATAGATCCACCATCTGACGAAGAAGAAGGAGATCAAGAGGAAGACGTAGAGGGCGTTATGACTCGCAACGACATACAAAGGGTGTTTTTGGAACAATTAAGGATCATGCAAGGTTTGCCGGATCCTAGTATAACCTATACTAATCCATTAACACGAACTGCGTACCTAACGCCATGGCCCGCGAATTTTAAGCATATAAGGTTTATCCCTTTCTCGAGCGAATCTTCTGAAGATGCGGACCACATAACTCGTTTTCACAACGAATGTGGCCCCTATGCCCAGGACCCTGTTCTCAAGTTGAAATTGTTTGGAACTTCCCTAACAGGGTCAGCCTTAGCTTGGTACAGAGATCTAACACCAGGCTCTATTCCGGATTGGCAATCCATGGAGGGTCTCTTTAGGACCATGTTTGGGGTTGTCGAGGCTAAGGTAACCATCAAGATTCTGGCGGATACTAACCAGGAGCCTGATGAATCTGCCATCGACTATTTGAAGCGCTTTAAGCTCCTGCGAGCTAAATGCAGAGATAGGCTAGCAGAAGATACCACTGTCGAGTTGGCAATTGCAGGGCTCGAGCCGGAGATACAAGCCCACTTCCAACAATTGTATGTGACAAATATGGCAGACTTAACCAATAGGCTAGCCAAGCATCAAAATTTCCTCGACCAGACGAGGGTTCAGGCCAGCAAGAAGAAAGGCGTCCCACTATCGTACTATCCGGGCACTCTGAAGCCTAAGACGAGTGTCCCTTCTGTTTCTAAGACGGTGGCGACCATAGAAGCTGATCCTTCGCCAACGGTCACTTGGGTTGAAGATGCTGAAGACGAAGACAATGTAGCGGTTGTAGAGGTGTTGGGTCGCCAGCCACTACAACCGAAGAATGTAAGGTTCGCCAAGGAACCTGTTAAGATTATGACTTCTTTGCCTCTGAAGTCCGCCTTTGAGAAGTATACGTATAATGCTCATCAAGAACCGGAGATCCTCGCCGAATTATTCAAGCAAGGGCGGCTCCAACACGAAGGCGGTTTCGTTCCTAAGCCGGACTATATGGCGGGCAAGAAGTATTGCAGTTTTCATAACATGAATAACCATTATACTAAGGACTGCGTTAAGCTCAAAGACCATATCCAAACGTTGATCAATGAGCGGGTCATGGTGATGGAGACTGATAAGGAACCTACTTGGACAGAGACTCGACCCTTTCCAGGGGTGAACATGATTTCTCTGGTTCCCAACAAATGCCACGGACTGGAAGTTCGTCAACATGGTTCTAGGTTTCAAACCTATACCTACAACGCGCACAAGGCGCAGGAGATTTGGCGACTCCTGATCCAGAAGGGAATGGCGGCTCCTGAATACAGGCCAGAGCAGCCCCAAAGCATTGGGTTAGATAGATACTTTTGTTCTTTCCACCGTTCGAATAATCATTGCACGTCTGCATCCATAGAATGGTTGAATGAAGGAGTCCTGCAATTTGATAATGACACGGTGGCATCCATTCAACACTTTTGGGTGAATGCCACCGGCCAAGATGGACCCAATGACGCCTCGCGAGCAGACAAGCCAGTAAATCCGCCAGTCAGGGAAGAGATGGTGACGGTACCTAGGGCTCAGTTATGCCTTAACTGTAAGATAGATTGTCGTGTACCTCTTACACACGAAGAGCTAATGAAGGCGCTTTAGGAGGCGACAGAGAAAGCTCTTGAGACTGCCAAACGGACCCATCCGTGGCCGGAACGCTCTAGGTCTGGTGACCCCAAGGAGCGAAATATCATCACCAGGAACTAAACCAGTAGTAGAGGGACCAACCCCTCCAACTAGGAATATTAAAAAGCGATACGGCAAGGCGAGAAGAACTTTAGATGCTTTGAACCAGGGGAAGGTGACTCCTGATGAACTCTCTATGCCCGTGGAGCACATACGTGACGCCTATAAACGTTACAAATCCAAAACTTATATCGACTCTCGTCGGGTATGGAAGGAGGAAAAATCACCACCTCGAAGAAGGAATGTTCATGAAAGGATTTCACATCCTACAGCAGCAGATGGTGCACCTCAAAGAACTCCGCGGAGGAAATTAGTATATTCTCCAGAGAAAACACCCCTCCGCTCAGTTGTTGAGAACCCACCAAAGCCCAAGTCTATCCATATGACCTCTGACAAAACAGATAGGGTAGACTCTGTCTATTTGAAATGGCAGCCTAAGGGGATGACGGCGGTTTCCGCACCAACAACTACTAAGGTCCCTGAGATACAGTCAGATACTCAGGAATCTGCTCCGGTCCTTAGCAGGTCATCGGCTCAGCCGATTTTGATTCTCACTGGTCAGAAGTCTGTAAGTCAACAATGTGATCAGCCTTTACCTCAGTTCGTAGCGCAGCAGTTGAAGACTGATTTTTCTGTGAAGCAAGCAGAAGCTGCTCTTATACCTTCACAGCCTAGGGTGAATACGAACTTATCGCGGGTAGATAGGGACATGCCGGACGCGGATGACGAGATGCTGGAGGATGAAGAAGGTTATACAGACGGTGATGAGCCAATTCTAGATTGTAATATGGCTTTTATATTATCTTCTAGTTATGCTTTGTCTGTGCCGATCCCAACTGCTTATTTCATACAAGAGGAGGCGGCGGACAAGCCAGTTTGTCTTATCCAAGCGTCAGACAATGAAGATGTTCCCGCCAATGAGGATTTGCTTTCCTCACCAGGACACAATGACCAGGATGGGGTCACTGATCTTCACAGCTCACACATGGTTTTTCCTAAGCCTACGTTTACGATGACTCAACATCTCAAACCTCTCTATGTTATAGCAGAGGTGGAGGGTGTCCAGGTAAACATGATACTCATCGATACAGGCGCGGCGGTGAGTGTTATAACACTTAGTACTATGGAACAGCTTCAGATTCCAAGAGAGAAGATCCAGAACTGTACTATAAAGGTTAGAGGGTTTGCGGGTGCTGTGGCTCAAACGGTTGGCTTCCTAGTACTCAAGGTTAAACTTGGACCCTCTAACGCTTGTCACGGTCTCTTCGTTACGGAGACTATGGTCCCGTACACGATGATCTTGGGACGTGGTTGGATCCACAAAACATACTCAGTACCATCCTCGCTACATCAGGAGATGCTCATGTGGGATCCAGCTTCTGATAAACCAGTTTTGATCAAGGCGGACGAGTGCCCTTTTTCTATAGCGACTTGCTCGCTGGAAGCGGACTATTATTACAGCTCTATGCGTCCTCTTGTGATCGACGGGGTTGATAATAAGGGTCGCCCGCTAGGGGTGACCTCTACTGATCTCACACGGTGGGGATTGACTGAAGCTCAGGCAGATTGTTCTCGGCCTGTCTCCATCGATTTTCAACCAGTCGTCAACGTGGTTAACAATTTCAAGGATGAGGAGGCGGAGGTTGTGGCCTCTCTGCTACAGCGGCTGGCGGTGTTTAGAGCTGACCAGTTAGCGTCGGATACGGTCGCTCTAGTTGAGTGTATCGACGAAGACGACGTCATTACCACGGAAGAAGTGGAGACCATTCAGCCTGCACCAGCAGCCTTGGACGACACTCCGCCTAAAGTCCGTGACCCAGTGGAGAAAATCAACCTTGGTACATCCGGCGAACCTATGGAAGTCGGGATTAGTCAGCAGCTGGAACCAGAACTGAGACAGCAGTTAATCAATTTGCTGCAAGAATTCAAGGATTGCTTTGCGGAAAAGTATCAGGATATGCCTGGATTGTCCAAGGATTTGGTCTGCCATCGTTTACCTATCAAGGAGGGAGCCAGGCCTATTAAGCAAGAGCAGAGGCGAATGAATGCCGAAACCGCTATAGCAGTCAAGAAGGAAGTTCAAAGCATGGTTGATGCAGGAATCATCCGGCCAGCCCAATATACACAGTGGCTGGCGAATGTGGTTCCTGTCAAGAAAAAGAACGGTAAAATTAGGGTTTGTGTCGATTACAGAGACCTCAATGCGGCTTCACCAAAGGATATATACCCTATGCCTATTGCGGATCTTTTGGTGGATGCAGTAGCAGGGCACGAGATGTCATCATTCAAGGACGGCACAGCAGGATATCATCATATACCAATTTACGAGCCGGATATTCACAAGACTGCCTTCCGTTGCCCAGGCTTTGCCTGAGCCTTTGAATATCTCAGCATGCCGTTTAGCCTGACCAATGCGGGGGCCACATATCAGCGTGCTATGAACCTGATCTTCCATCATCCTCGGGGATATTTTGGAAGTTTACATCGATGACGTGGTGGTTAAGTCTCAATCCAGGTCAGACCATATTAGCCATCTACGTGATGTCTTTACACGAATGAGGAAACACCAGCTCAAAATGAATCCAGCCAAGTGCATTTTCGGGGTTCGTGCTGGTGATTTCCTTAGTTTCGTGGTACATGAAAGGGGCATTGAAGTGGCGGGGGATAAAGCGCAGGTTGTTCTAGACGCCCCAGCACCTCGGAATAAGAAGGAACTTCAAAGTTTGCTGGGGAAAATCAATTTCCTCCGACGCTTTATATCTAACTCAGCTGGGAAGATTTCTCCTTTTTCTCCTTTATTGAAACTCAAGAAGGATGAACACTTTGTTTGGGGTCCTGAACATCAAGCGGCTTTCGATAAAATTAAGGAATATTTGGCCAGTCCGCCAGTATTACGACCGCCAAAACCGGAGATCCCACTCAAGTTATACATTTCTGCTTCTAACAGTTCTGTGGTTGGGCTTTTGGCTCAGGATGAAACCACTACAGAGGGTAAGAAAGTCGAATATGCGGTTTCTTACCTCATCATGACCCTTTTGGACGTAGAAACAAGATACTCCCCTATCGAGCGGCTATGTTTGGCATTATATTTTGCCGCGACCAAGCTCTGTCACTACATGCTTTCCTTTACCACCATTGTGGTAGCTCAAACGGACTTGGTCAAGTACATGCTTACTCGGCCTATCTTACGTGGTAGGATCGGCAAGTGGATCTTAGCTCTCTCTGAGTTTTCTTTACAGTATGCACCGCTCAAGGCGATGACGGGACAAGCAGTAACTGATTTCCTACTACACCATCCTTTGGAAGAATCGGTTAAAGATCCTATCCCTTTCGTCAGCATGATTGGAACGGTGCCTTGGATCCTTTACTTTGATGGTAGTAGTACAGACTCCTTGGTGGGTGTAGTAGTACAGAGTCCATCTGGGACAAGCCACTCTTATTCTTTCCAGCTAAAGTGGACGTGCACAAACAACCAGGCTGAATACGAGGCCCTCATCATTGGTTTGAAGCTACTATTGGATATGGATGCCAGAGAAATCGAGGTGTATGGTGATTCTCTACTGATCATCAAGCAGCTACTAGGTGAATACAAGTGTTTGTCGTTTCACCTAATACATTACTGGGAACGAGCATCAGAGTTGTTAGATCAATTTACTGACGTGGTGCTCGATTACGTCCCTCGTGAACATAACTTTACAGCCAATGGATTAGCACAGCTCGCCACGAGCATTACTCTTGCCAATGGCGTCAAGGAACGCATCCTAAAAGTAGAACGCAGGACGTTGCCATCTTTTGTTGCAAGGAGGGAACAATGAGGCGATTGGTTGGTTGCTACCCTAGACACTATTGATACCGATTGGCGGCAACCAATCATTAAATACTTACAAGACCCTTATGTCCCATCTGAAAGGCGAATTAGGCACTTAGCTACTAATTATTTGCTCAAAGGCGACGAGCTGCTTCGCCGGGGCGAGGAAGGCATGGACTTCAGGTGTGTCTTTGGAGTAGAAGCCAAGAGGCTAATGCGTGAAGTTCATGTGGGTGTATGTGGTTCACATCAGAGTGGATCAAAGATGAGGTGGCTGATCCGCCGATATGGGTATTTTTGGCCATCTATCCTCAAAGACTGCATCAGCTTTGCCCAAGGTTGTATTGAGTGCCAGATTCATGGACCAGTTCAACGGATTCCTAATATTCTCATGCAGCCTATCATCAAACCTTGGCCCGCCAGGAGTTGGGCACTTGACTTTGTTGGGGAAATCCATCCAAATTCTTCTCTCCAACATAAATACTTGCTGATTGGCACTGACTTCTTCACCAAATGGGTTGAGGCCATCCCTGTTCGAAATTGTGATGTAGCAACGGTCATCCGTTTTATATTTCAGAATATCATCTGCCGCTATAGCATTCCTGAGTGTCTTGTGGCGGACAGGGGGGCAGCGTTTATGGCGGAGAGTACACAGACGTTCATTCAGGATTATGGCATCCAGTTTTTACACTCTTCTCCGTATTACGCTCAATCAAATGGCCAGGCTGAAGCTAGTAACAAGGTTATTATTTCTATCATCAAAACGATGCTGGCAGATAATCCCAGAACCTGGGATACTGAGCTAGACAATACCTTGTGGGCGTATCGTACATCTAAACAAACTCCTACAGGAACTACCCCCTACGCCTTAATGTTTGGCCATGATGCTGTTCTTCCTTTGGAGATTAATGTTCGATCTCTACGGATTCGCGAGCAACATCAGTTGATTGGAGATGATTACGTTCAGGCTATGTTCCAGGAGCATGAAGATCTCGACGAGCAGGGACTAGAAAATAGTCCTGGAGAAGAAAAAGGTCGCCAGAGCTTATGATAAAATAACCAAGGGTAAGTCCTATGGTGAGGGCGATCTGGTTTGGAAGGCTATGCTTCCCTTTGGCGAACGAGATACTGGACGTGGTAAATGGTCTCCCAAGTGGGAGGGCCCCTTTGTCATTGATCGAATTGTTGGCAAGAGTGCTTATCAACTTAGAGATTTGGAGGGTGACGTCCGTCGAAACCCTATCAATGGGCGCCATCTCAAGAAGTACTTCCCTAGCGTTTGGGAATTTGAAGAGCCGCTCGCTATGGTTGAGACCGGGAGGCAAGCTTCGGTCTAAGGTTTCCTACCAACACAATCACGCTCTGCCTTAGTTCCTTTGGCTTTGGCAGTGTACCTTGCCTCAGCCTAAGGATACTAGGGGGGCAATACAAGGGATACTCCTCTTAGAAGACCTGGCGGTTGAGGATAGAAGACCTGGCGGTTGAGTCCACCAGCGATAAATAGAATGTAGAAGATAAATATGCTTGAGGTTCATTAGTCTTTTTCGTTTTCTTTTATGAATCTGTTCAAGGTTCATTTACTTATTCTGCTTGAGAATCAATGTTTATGGTTCTCAACAATTTATGTTTATAATAAATACATTCAACACGGAAAACAACAATATTTTTGTTTTTCGACAAGGTCAATAAATTTTTTATTGAAAAAACATTTAATGGATGACTTTGCGGTCAAGAGCTTTACAAGTACAGAATTACATATATGCCTATACTTCTAAAATTTTTGAACGAACATGATCTGTTTTACAGATTCTTTTGCCCATGGAGGTGTCTCAAAATCCCTCCGACCATCCGCCCAGGTTGTCCTCCATCTCACCGACCTGTTGGTTGCTTCAGCGGGTGGAAGCAATCAGGCTCACTGAGGAGGTGGCGGGAGCATGAACGGTTAGCAGAAGACCAAAAAAAAAAAAAAAAATTACAACCGCTGTTCATAAACAGCTTGTAGATACTGTTTCTCGCTCCTAAACTCAACCAGGACGGCACTGATCCACAATGGAGGATATGGCTTGGGTGTTGCATTCTTGTTGCTTGGGTCTTAGCCCGGCACGGCCGTAGTCGTCAGGTGGGAGAAGGGATGTCTGAAATGGGCTTCCGACCTCAAGGACGGAATCAATGATTCTCTTCTTTCCTTGGAGAGCTTGTGGGTAGTAAATTTCTGAGGCCATGGTTGAGAAGTAAGGAAAGGTTTGAAATTTCGGGATGGTTTTGGTGTTTCTTGATGAGGGCTTTATAGAATCTGAAAAGAGGTTCTGTGAATTTCTGAAGAGGTGTGTTTCGAAACGATTTAGGGTTTCTTGAACAGTCTTCTGAGCTCGAATTGATAAAGTTGCGTTGGTTAGAGGGAACAACGCATTCTTTCAGGTTTTTAAATGAGTCTGGATGGGCCTTCTCAACCTTCTTTAATTTCAATGGGCTTTTAATTTCGAAGGCTGGGGGGCAATGTTTGGGCCTAAATTAACATTTACCCGAAATTATGGGCCGAAGCCCAAAGGGTTACCCATTAGTGGGTAATCCGATATATTTTAGATTGCATTCCTTTTGGGAATAGGATTTGGAGTCCTTCTATGAGTCCGAATTGGAAGTGGTTTAAGGTAATACAATCATATTCGATATCAGAATCCATTATGCTTGATACACACGTATTTAGGGTTTTGAGATCACTATATAAAGAACTTTAGGGCAACGTAGAAAGGGTTCACAACCATACAACAACAAGCTTTTGCCTCGCAAATCTTGCAAGCCTCTCCGGAGCAATCTCTTGCGAACTGCCTTCCACCAACTGCAAACGACCACTCTTCCAACCTAGCCGCAAACCTACGCCCACCACCGGTCGCCGTACACCTGCCGCTGTTGTCGAAAGTGCCTTGCGTTCGTGTCGAAGCATCGCTGAGATATATCGAGTCTAGTCGTCACGCCTTGTGACAAATCGAGTCGTTACTCCGGTAACAGTCTTTCCCAATCTACCAAAGGTTGGACGAAACCCATTTCGCGGTCTTGATTTAAAGCTCTGCTTTGCATCCCAGGATCGAAATAAGATTATCTCAATCTACAAGAGGTTGAGTAGAAAATCCTAGTAATCATTTACTTAGGTCTTGTTCGAGCCCTTTACGTCGGCCTGTCAACGCCCGCGTACAGTCGCTTGATCGAAAAGTCAGGTAGAAGGGAGCAGACGAGCACGTTCGCCAGAGTCATCCGCTCGCCAAGGGTGATTCATTCGCCAGACGTCGTCCGCCACCAAGGTTGTACCTAACCCAAAGGTACTGGCACGCTCGCACCAGGACTGAAATCTACGTCCACCACCCCCACGTGTTGACAGTTCGACAGGTGTCAAAACCGACGCGAACATCTTCAGTCACCAACATTCATTAGCTGCTAATGATCCTAGTAAGGAAGGTAAAGATGAGCACATACTAATTACCTGTGAGGTATGCATCCGCCCCATAACTGCCACCAGAGAATCCTTTTATAGCTGCACCAAACAAGAAGTCGAGTTGTGTTCTTTGTTTCTCCATAAGGTATGTGCTCAATTGCCTAAAAAGATGCTTCTCCCTATACTTCACAAGCACTAGTTCACACTCCTCTCAAGGGCACCTTATATCGGTGCTGTGTTCACATGTTATATGTGTGGTACTTTTGACCAAGGCTTCACATATACTTGTGAGGAATGTGCCTCAAAAGGCGAAACTGTTATCTACCTCGACCTTCAATGCATTGCTTACTGGGATAACAAGGCTCTTAAACATGACTCTCATGTTCATCGCCTCTTCCTGAACACAGAATGGGATAAGAACGTCCATTGCAACGGTTGTGGGTGCAATATATATTTCTGCTTTAGTTGTAAGAGATGTGAATTTCATCTTTGTATTCCATGTGTTTGATTACCTCTAACTGGTTGGCACCGATATGACGATCATCCTCTGAAGCTCACATATGCCAGTGTCGAATGTAATCTGGGTTACTATTGTCAAATATGCGAAGGAAAACGAGATCCAAAACAATGGCTCTACCGCTGCGACGATTGTGACTTTGATTGCCATGCGCATTGCATTCTGGGGAGGTATCGACAAGTCCAGTTAGGGAGCACTTGCAAGCACGATGATCATCAACACCCCGTCACCCTGGTTGATAAGGCAAGGAGCCCCATTCGAAACGATAAGAGAGAAAACATTCTTCCCTGCGACAAATGCAGTCAACCTTGTGTAGGATTGGTGTTTGAATGTGGAGAGTGCAATATAAATATCCACCGAGAAGGATTTTGTCAGGTAACAGATTTGGAGAGTTCTGCCAATTAAGTCTCCAAAGAAAAGCCAAGTCCAATGATTCCTAATTAAGTTCACTACTAGGACAGTGCTTACTACTTTGTTGTATGACTTGTATCAATGTATCATGTCATCCAATTTGTGTTGTTTTTCGTCTGTGTTTATTACTATTCTTTTTAATGTTTCTCTAGTGTGTTGAAGTTTGTGTGTTTTGCAAGCAGTACAAAAGTTTGTGTGTTTTGCAAGCAGTACAAAAGTTTGTGAGTATTGTCTGAACTGAAAGCACAGGTAACGGTTTCTGGCATCTATTTTCATTTAAATGTGTTGTGAAAATGAATGTAACAATCTTACTAGTTGTGTGCTACTACAGAGCTTAATTTAATTAATTTCATAATATCCACCATACCCGGCCCCTCTTACAGGTTCACTAGTTTGTTGAAGCTGTAAGAACAAGTAACTTTGTTCTTCTAGTCATATAGAGTACCAGGAGGTAAAACTAAATAAGTTCAGTTTGCTGGGCATGCAAAAGCATGAGTTTGTAAGTATTGATGCTATTGATAGTGGCCTTATTGATCATATCCTTAATAACCTCAAAAGATTCACCACAATGGGAAGATTGTGGTGAATCTTTTAGCTTATAATATTTTCATAACAGAATATAAGTGAATATCAGGAAGACTCAAGGTATCACAAATTCATGAAAAGGAAAAAGGAAATTATATTATCTTTTTCTGGGGTAAAGCAAACTTCTCTTTACAACTGGAGAGAATGAAAAAGAACAAAAAGCAAATGAAGAGCTTATATTACATCTCCATCTCTTTAATTCGTGTTACAGTACGTAATAGGTAAATAATCATCATTAAATATGTTGGAAATGATCTCGAAATTCTCTCAAGTCTCCACAGAAGAGCTAGGTTGGTAACTGTCCCTGAATTTCAGATTGATTCAGTCTGATACCGCGCGTACGTTTGAGACATGGGTTTCTAATGAAGAGAAGATCATGATGACTTCTGTCTCCTTTATTTCTTTCTTTTTTTGTTTTTTCTTTTTTGTTGCTATCAGTATATCTGTTGGACTGATAGTATATAAAGATAGAGTGTGCAACATATAAAGGCTTAGTTTGGTATTGAGGTGAAAAAACTCAAATATGGAAAAATTGAGTTTTAAATAAGTAACATTTCACCTACTTTTTTAAATCGTAGTTTTTTCAACTAAATTTTATAAATAAACATCTTATAAAAAACTTACCAAACATATAATCAACTCATAATGATAATTATAAGTGATTATTTTTCCCAAAACTCAATACCAAACTGAGCCAAAGTGATAAGTTCCGGCATCAATTTTTCATAGTAAGATGTATATATGTATGTATGCATACAGACGTACAACTTTCAGATCGGAACACATACATCTGAACTCAAAAATGAACTAAATTTCATTTTGCAGCTCGGCGAGCCTTGCTTTTTCACTTACTCCCACTGTGTCGGAATCCAACAGATTTCGTAGGATCATTGATATGAGCATAAAATGCTATGTTATGAATGATAAAATTCTACACTTTACTAAGTTATTTTCCTTACTATATAGTATTTAACTTTGTTTTATTGTTTTAGGTGTATTTTGAAGCAAAGGAGAAAATATAGGAGAACAGATGCATTAAAAGCTAAATCCAGAATTTTACCTTCGCAAGTCAGCCAACTTCGACAGAAGCCTGAAGACAGCTCAGAATGAACTAAATTATTAGTCATATATCAGTGGAAAGCTACAGATGTCTACTTTTCAGAACATCTTACGGTTCATTGATACCTATTTTTTAGAGGAAGTTATGGATGATTTAGTACCCGAAAGTCAATCTGACGCGAATATGATATCATATCAAATAAGGAGAGTTTGATCATAAATCTTCTTTGGACGAATTTTCTGTGCAATTCAAGACACCACAATTATCAAGGAGACGTCTTAGAAGAATTCTACAAGATTATGGCTTTCTTTTGTGCACCATAAGAGACCTCGTGCTACTAGGGTTGTGTATTTTCTAGCTCTCTATATATAGCATCTGAAAACATATAAAGGAGAGAGAGACGACACCCTACATCTTCTATTTTCTATCTTTTCTTCTTTACAATGTGTAATTAAATTCTTTTAGTTAGGGCCGGCTGCCCATGAACCCCGTTTATGCAAATCTCTTAATTATGTTTGCTTAGTTTAATATTTGATTTCTATATGATTGATGTGTCTTGATTTGTGCTATTGATAACTTTTGCATGTTTATTTTCTTTGGTGCGCAACTTAGATTATGTACATGTGATTGCAGCTAGGGTTTAAGAGATATTTCACCTAATTTTTATGTTTATTTCTCTCACCAAGTAGCGACTATCTCACTTGCGGAGGTAAATCAAGGGATGCTTATTGATTTGGGTAGAGTGCTGTCACACTATTTAGACTTTAATTAACAAACAAACTTTCATAGATCATAATGATTTCTACTTGATTTGCTAGACTACTGTTGTCAGAGCTAGTGGACCTGTTATGGAATGTTTCTAACGAAAAGTGTAGTCACCGCGTTGAATAATATTTTGAAAGTAAAAAGAATAATTTCAATGTTGTCATAGTTATTCTTGTTTGTTGTCAATCACTAGTAGTTGAATGTTTTCTAAGGTTAATCAAGAGTGGAGTATAACGGTGGTGAATTGGTGTAGTTTCTAACTTGTTCATCTCATTCATTGAATATATATTTCTTTTCTACTTTTGCATCAATTTCTAAAATCTCATATTTAATTGTTTTATTTTTGTTGTTAACGTAAATTATAAGAGTACCCACAAGCCCCGACTTGAACGATACCCACTTTCAAATACTACAACTACACAAGAGGGTTAATTGAACAGCCAATCCCGGTCACGTCAATCATCAAGGCTTGACATTAATTATTTCCATGCTGTTGTCCTCTTGGATGGACTTCATATTTTCATTGATAAGCAGACCTCTTCCTTTTTGTAAAATTCTCTATACTAGAGTTGGTTTTTCACGTCATATCTCAAGAAATGACCACCTTGTATCTTCTGAGTTTTCACTTCTTCTGAGTTTTAAGTATGAGTTGTTATTGTGTTGTTGTTTTTTATTTTATTTTATATATATATATATATATATATATATAAATAGTCTTTTTTTTTTTTTTTAAAGGGAATATAAATAGTTTTCTTATCAGATAGAGTTGTTCCTTTTGAAAGATATTATTCGTGCTTGCGCGTCTCTTAACTCTTAATATGGCCGCGTGTAGTTTACAGTAAAGGTTTCAACTGTGTATATTTCAATTTGATTGATTGCATATATATATCTCATGTCTGCCACCCTCGACTAATGGATTAATATGTCCTCGATCGACATTCAAATCTTTATTCTTTATCTAACTAACATCTTTTTCTAATATCCAGGGTCCTGAATAAGTGCAGAATTGTTGTCTTTGGAACATTATGCTCTGTAATGCAATTGTGACATAAATTAGTTTGCAAGAGCTCTAAACGGCTAAACCATTGCAAAAAAACAAAACTAAAAAATAAGAGTGGGACAGTGAGAATTCTACTGCATTTGAGGTTGTTCATTTTGAAGTTTTCCAGAGATCGATCTATCAAAGGTTGATGATTTGACAAGTTCATCTAGAAGTCTTTTCTCACATGGCCATTAAGGGGAGCGTTATAATTAAGTTTATGTATATTCATGTTCATGTTTGTAAGTTAATTTGGTTCTTAAATGTCACGTATTTTTTCCGAGGGCTTTGCTACTAATTGTTCGTATGTATTCAGCTTTTTACTTTCTTTTTTGCACCAAGGAACGTCGATTTGGTCGATTTGGGTATTATGCTGGTTTTCTAATTGATATTGATCTTACTAGCTAGCGTTCTACGTTCTTCAATCCTGTGTTGAAACTTGAAAGGTGTGAATTCCGTGTTGATTTTATAAATGAAAATTTTGCAATCATTGTGGTTTGGCTGGACATTCTGTGGAAGCAAAAGCAACCTAGAGCTCATTCGCCTCGTCTTAATAATTAAACTCCTCACTACTCACTTTGTTAAGGCTTGCCAAAAAAAAAAATTCTAAATTACACAGTACTATCACCCCACCAAATTTACAAACACAAATAACTCACTTCCAATAATTTTTAAACAAAAAAGGACATAAATCTGGCCCAAAATCGAGTGGACCAAAAAATGATTGAATAATAGAGGCTGAAATGCCTAAAATGTCACTGATTTCGTCAAAATTATCATGCTGCCACTCTACTAACTGACAAGTTTCTCTCTTCTCATTTTTGAGTTATTTCCAGCAATATCAAGTTTTCCGGCCAATTTGGAGAAGATTCAAACTACAAAATTGTTCTTTATCTCATGAGCTTTCATTTGAATACAGTGTTGCATATATTTTGAGAAACTTTGAAATTTCGAATTTCAACCACCACGAGGCACAGTAGCAGGTTAGTAGGGTTGACAGTAGTAGCTTACCTCAGGGTTGACAGTAGCAGCAATTATTAAGGTCGACAACGACATCTAACTTCACGGTTGACAATAGCATCTAGGTTCTCTATCGACAGTAGCATTTAGTTTCTCTATCGACAGTAGCAACTAGTTTCTATATCCACAGTAACATTTAGCTTCTCTATCCACAGTAGCAGCCTTATGATTGGTATGGTTGTCAGGAGATGACTAAACACATATATAAATAGTAGCAGTAGCAGGGATAGAAACAATAGTATCAACAACTTCTCAGCCGCAGTCGCTAGTAGCAGCAATGCCACTTCCCAAACGACAGTAGCAGTAACTTCCTAGTCAATAGTAGTAGCGTCTTCCCAATCAGCAGTAGCAGTAGCAGAAGCTTCCTAGTCAACAGTAGCAATGACTTCCCAATCGATAGTAGCAGTTATATAATCGGCAGTAGCAGCTACATTCACAATTAACAGTAGCAATTAGCTTTGCAATAGACAGTAGCAGCAACTGAGACTAAATGCATGCTTGTAAATATTAAGGGCAAAAGAGTAAATTGGTTGATAACATGTGGCAGCTTGTCATGCACATGGTACTGATTTGTAAATTTTTGTCCTAATTTGTTCAATTCAATATGTATGTGATCTATTTGTTAAACAAATTATTGTCATACACTTTTTTGTAGTTTGTTAAAAAAATAAATATTCAATTCAAAAACGAACCGAAACTATATATGGATCGGAAACACTAGTCTAAACAAGACATGAAGTAAATTAAATTGATTAAGGACACGTACATGGTAAATTTTATTCTTTAATTACTAGACGTAAATACAGTTAAACCTCTATAAATTAATAATTTCGAGACCGGTAAAAATTATTATTTAATCAAGGTTATTAATTTATCGAGGTTCTACTCTAATAACCTCACCATTAGTCACTAAGAGCATCTCCAACAGCTCTTGTGAAACTCGAATTTTTTCTATTTTACAAGAAAAACACCATTTTTGAGCTCCAACAGCTCTTGTAAACCAATTTCTATAATACATAAAGTGGGAAAAAAAGATGGAGAATCTCTATATCTATAGAATTCTTAAAATTTGTATAATTAATTAACAAATCTCTAAACTTTATTGCTTGCCTTTTAGAATTCATTATTTCTCCTAAAAAAAGGAAAGAAGTGAATAAAGAAAAATATTTAATTTTTTTTGACTCAATTAAATATATAATATTTATACAAATTTATTAAATTATACAGGAAAACATTTAATTTTGTATGATAAAATAGATGAGCTGTTGGAGTTAAGCCCTTTTTATTTTAGAGATTTTGTGATTTCATCCTCTATAATATAAAATTTATACGAAAACTGTTGGAAATGCTCTAACAAGGTGAGCCTACAACCAAAGGATAATGATAGCTAGCACAGACACACAAACACTCGCACTTTTGCAGGCAAGGAACGCATTCGGTAGATCGTTGCAACAAGCCTTTTAACCTCCCTACAATTTTATTCCTAGCTAGACGCAAATGGGAACCTCACACACATACACGAATACATTACCACTTATGCATGCAAGGAACCCAATTGTATTTAGGTCTCGTTTGTTTCGCGGAATTGAGAGCTTGGGAAAGAAAGTTCATTCATTTCTCTTGTTTGGTATGCATAAAGGAAAGGAACAACTTTCCTACATTAAGGGAAAATGAGAGGGAAAGTAGTTCCTTCCATAAACCTAAGAGCATATTTAGAGCATTTTTAGCAGACTCTCTATTTTGACTCTTTAGTTATTTTAGAGAGCCTGTTTAGTTTTTTTTATATCAAAATTAGGAGCTCCAGCAGACTCCTAAGTGACTAGCCATTTTAACTCTTAGCTATCTCGCTCCTAAATATAGAGAGCGAGATTATGCTCTCTATAATTTAATACATTCCTTTTAGATGATTTTATGTAATATATAACTGCATTTAAGGTAATTTTAAAAAAAAATTAATTAGTAATATAAGTTCAAAATAGTTAAAATAGAGAGAACTGATACGGACATATTTCTAAACTAGCTAGCCAAAATAACATTTAGCTATTTTGGTTAAAATTTGACAAAAAAATGGCTAGTATTGCTAAAGTTTCTCTTAACAGACTCTCTATTATAAAAGCATCTTTAACAGACTCTCTATTTTGACTCTTTAGCTATTTTAGGGAGTCTGTTTAGTTTTTTATCAAAATTAGGATGTCCACCAGACTCCTAAGTGGCTAGCGATTTTAACTCTTAGCTATCTCGCTCCCAAATATAGAGAGCGAGATGAGACTCTCTATAATTTAATACATTCATTTTAGATGATTCTATGTAATATATAACTGCATTTAAGGTAATTTTAAAAAAATTTAATTAGTAATATAAGTTCAAAATAGTTAAAATAGAGAGAACTGATACGGACATATTTTTAAACTAGCTAGCTAAAATGACATTTTCGCTATTTTGGTTAAAATTTGATAAAAAAATGGCTAGCATTGCTAAAGTTGCTCTAACTCCTTAGCTACTTTGGAGAGCCTATTTAGCTTTTTGCGAAAAATAACAGTTATATCAGACTCTCTATTATAACTCTATGATAACTTTTAGGTATTTCGCTAGCCAAATTTGGAGAGCGTGATAGCTAAAAGTTTTTAAAACATTTAAATTTAATACATTCCTTATATGTAATTATATATAATTTATATATGCATTTAAGCCACTTTTTATTCATTTAATAAGTATTTTAAATTCAAATCAAGCTAAAATAGAGAGAACTGATGCAGACGTATTTCTAAAATAGCTAGCTAAAATGACTTTTTAGCTATTTTGACTAAAATTTAACTAAAATATGGCTAGCATTGCTGAAGGAACCAACTTCCCTCCTCAATTTCTTGTATTTATTACTTACAACTATTATTTTATTACATTAATTACACCTCTTTTTACAACTTTTCTGCTAACTTTCCTTATGTTACCAAACACAGGAAATGAAAACTCACTTCCCCCTCTAGATATTTTGCTTTTCAAATTTCAAACAGTCAGCTAAGCTCTTGATGTCTTAGCGCTCAAACTATCATTGGGTTGAGGGATTTTCCAACCCGTGACCTTGACCATCTAAGGTCACTTTTGCTTGAGCTAGGTTTATGATATATTTACCTATGCTTATGATAGTAGACTGTTTGAGGGTAGGGAAAATCTGTTATGCTAAACAAATGTGATATCATACTTTTGGAAAAGCTTTGCAAAACATTTTGCCTCCCTTTTGAAATGTAAACAATTTTGGAAAAGTTTACTTTATCCTTTATGTTTGGCTTGGTTTTATTATTTGTCTATTTAGTATCTTAGCCAATGACAAAGGTCCAAAACTTTCTGATTGCATAGACAAGTGTATTGCTCTCTTAGGATCACCTCTCGGTCTATATATACCAAGCAAGATGCTTATTGGTTGGTACGTTGGTTGTTTTCATTGTGAAAAATGTCATAGCACATTTTTATTTGAGCTGTGTTTAAGCTTCTTGTCTTGCACAGTTCATCAAGTTCTAAGTTTTTCTAGTGATTATTATAAATCTTAGAGCTTGAACCGCAAAAACCTTTTCAAAATTTATATTGCATTTGCATGCCACGAGATTGTGATTGGTGATGCAAGAGCCAGAGAAAAGTTCATGAGAGAATTAGTTAGTCGTAGCTAAGTTCTAGAGATGGAGCTCTTGTACAACTTGCATATGCAAGCACTTAGGGGACAAGATAGAGAGAACGTTCGGTAAACTAGGCGAGTTTAGAATAGGATAGCAACTAGGTTGGCTGATCCCATGTTCTGAGATCTTGTATAAGTGTTCGATTGCATAGTGGAAAGTGTTACCCTTCAGGAGTTAAGTGCACGCAGTTTTTCTCCCCGGTTTCAGGGTTTCTGCGTATAAAAAACATCTTTGTGTCGTTTATCTTTTCTGCAATTTTACTTTGCATACTCGTTCAATTGTGAATCATGATAGTATAATTCTTTCCTATCCTCGATAACAATTCTTATACCGGTGCCACCTTCTCTCTGGAAGGGCAAGAACTTGTTGTTGTAACTACATACTATGTGCACTCGTCCGTTACCTGACCGTGCCTTCACCACCTCCAGCTTACTTTAACGTACTCATAACTTCGAATTCGTCTCCGTCTACGATGAGCAACCCGTATGTCTCCACATCTTCATGTACGTACTGCACAACTTTGCCACCGTATCGGCGGATTGCCACAGATGCTGGTAAAGTTACTAGCTAGCGCCATTTTCGATCTCTAGCTTGGTTTTTGAGTGATTGCTCTGACAGTCTGATGGTGTGCTCAGCTTTCTCCATACTGCCCTTTATATACACACACATAGATGCATGGAAACTAAGCAATATGCATGTAATGCTAGTGGTGAACTGGTGATACCCATACACAATAAAAACATGTCAAATAAACATGCAACTATTAAAGTAGCTAGCATAGGTAAAATATGTCCAATAAACCTATCGATATCGATCGGTCTCTCATTAATTAATCAGTGCAGTGGGTATATATTATTGTGGTTTTGGTCGATCTGGTGCGAAATTGGTGCATACTAATTAATCGGTGTCGTCTTGTTCTGGATTGGCAATTATTGATAGATAAAGCTGGATAAGTCAGCAAACACGTCAAATTTTTCCTGTAGTTTTTGATCTGATAGACGAAGACATTTCCTGAACGTTTTTGGTTTGTAGGCAACTTGGCAAGGGACCGTTGGAAATAGTTCAAACCACGGTAGTCTGAGGCCGTGTCCCTGACCCTTTAGTATCCTGGAATTGAATTGGGAGCTTTTGAAGAGATGGTGGTGTGGAGTGAAACCTAAATCAGGGTTTAGTTTGAACGGGCAGACGAGAGACAGCGACGGGGCATGATCGAGTGGTGTGCGGAGAAAAGCTAGGTTCGTTGGTAACTGTCTCTGAAAATCATATTGATTCATTCTGATCGATACCGTACGTTTGAGATTGAGTTTCACATGAAGAAAAGATCATGATGATCGACTTCATTCTGCCACCTTTTTTTCTCTCTTCTTCTTGTTGCTATCGTTTGATCTGTTACAATTTTGTGCGTACAGTTTCGACTGATTGATATTGTTAAGATATCAATGCATGTTATAAAGTGAGTGGTTAGTCCCGGCATCAATTTTTCATAGTAAGATGTATGTATGTATAGACGTATAACTTGCAGATGACAACACATACACCCTGAACTCTGAAATGAACTTAAAAGAAGAAACAAACATACGGAACAACACTAGATAAAGAGTCGCGCGTTGCTGCGAGTTGACATCAGTCATGACTTATTTTAAGTTGATTTGAAAGAACAGAAACAATTTCAATAGCTTGCCAGTCATACTAACAGCAACATAAGTAGATAAGAAAACCAACTAAGTTTTACAGGACATCAGTCGATGTCTTAGTACTATTGCCCAAACTACCACACTTACAAAAAATGTCCATTCAAAAGCATGCTAGTCTTTTTTATCCAAAAAGATTACATGATTTGAAGTGAGCACTTGCTGATCAAGCTGATTTATATTTAATAGTAAGATAACACTGATGAAGTAATAGAGTAAGCGGAAGACGCTAGCAATTCAAAGCGAAGAGATTCACTCTACTTATCTTAAACTATTTCTCGAGTCTTCTTTTCATTTTTTCACAGCAAAGATTAATACAGATGAAACATATTACATCATGAAGCTGCAGCCAAGATATGCAACAAAACAGGTGGCAAGTGATGACATCCTTATAAACAAAGGACCACAAAACTAAATCCGACTTTGTATAGGGTGAACATGAATTCCCAAGCAACCTTTCAAATAAAAGACGCTACTGGACATAGGTTCAGACCTGGAAATCCAAAACAAAAATAATTTTAATGAATTTCCTGAACTAAGACCAAACAGATGCGCATAGTGCTCTATACTAAACAATGTCTTATCTGTAAATTAGAATCATAACAAAAGATGAAAAAGAGGTGGTAGAACATCACGCAAGGCCAAACAAACTCAATTCTCAGCTTTACTTTGCTTCATATAGAGTTTACTTGAACGTAATGTGTTGTGACTTGTGAGTCATATTGAAACTGGTAAAAAGAAGGGAAAACTGGATCATATCTGGAATGAGCAGAACAAACCCATGAAAAAAAAATATTAAAAAATTGTTACCATGAAAATTTGTCCTGACAAAAGCTTTAGTCCAACTTAAGTCCAGAACATTCTCTATTGTGGAGCAATTAATTATTGATCTTACAATCTCAGAGACACTTCCCTCATTAAGTAATAAAATTTTACCTCTACATTCATATTCTATTTAGCAAACACATATGCAAAGATTAGCTCAGAAGCGTGTCATCTACATCCTCCCCTACAACCTCTGGACCATTGATATCCCATTATTCTTAGCAACCTTTCCAATTATTTCATTTTTATTCAAACTCTAACAGGAAATAAGAAGAGCAACAACTTACTTAAATCTCTCCAGGGGATCATTCTCATATTTGTATAAAGAAATTATGAAGTTCCTCTGTTTAAAAGTCCAGAAACATAACTTAAATCACATAGTAAGCATAAAACAATAGGAAGTATAAGAAACAACTTACATAAGATGCTTCAATCTATAGTGCACTTGGGAGTCCTGAATCCAAAGATCAACTGTAGTCTGAAGTTCAGCACAACCAAAACCATTTAAACGCAATAACTCCAGGCATTAACGTTAACAAACTATTCAATCACTGGCAATATCAATCTTTCAGATAGGAAAGTCTATCAAAGAGATCTGCCGAATAGATTCTACCAGGCTCACTGATTTTACCCACTAGATTATGTATCAGTGGTTGCTGCCTTACTTAAATTCTTCAACATGAACATTGTTTGGCTAGCAAAAATTTTCAAGAATAATTACTCATAATAAAACGTATGCAAAGCTTAAAGCACTGGCCCAAAAAAAAAAATTCTTTCTCTTTTTTGGTTCTTCATCAATCAGATTCTCAATGGGCTATTCTCACATTGCACAATTTACTTGCTCATAATAATCATTGTTGTTCGTTTCAAAAGGGGGAAAAAATCATTGATGCATAGTCTCTTTACTGCACCACTGCTCAACATTAGACATAAGCCTAAGATTTTTGTGTTTCTTGATTTTTTCTTTTCATTTTTCGTCTTTGTAACAATATCTTGATAAGCATTTTCAATTGCTATAATTGACAGAAATACAGCTGCAACCAAAGTTCCGATTAACAAAGCTACAAACAATATTAATGTACAATGTACGGAATGATATTACAACACAAAAGTACTTCAAAGGTTCATTTCTCGGTCACTGCACGTAGCTATTTATTACTCGAATGTCCTCAATTCGTAATTTGAACAATTAGATGCAGTGCATAAACATAGCACTCACAAATATTAACATCAGGCGGCCCAAGCAATCCACACCTCTTCACAACACTGACCTAAAGTATTATTACACTCGTATTATGCCCATGTTCACGTTCGATGCATGCCTATTAACATCAAACGGCCCAAACAATCCAAACCCTTCCGCTCCCAACCTCACATGGACAGATTTCAATTATTAGCATATGCACCATACAACCTCTTGAGCCAAATTGTTTCAAATTTGATTAACCCGACATACACACACATACTTTTCTTTTAATTCATGTCACTATATAACCTAAACCGAGCATGCACAACTCCAACACCAATAGCCACTCTATTAACAAAAAAAATAGAACACCCACACAACGAACCATAAAAGAAACTCAAAGAAGGATCAACACAGAAGAAAAGTAAACATGTTCTGTGCTCTGAGCTTATAAAAAAGAACACCATATCATAAAGCATGACAGCACAACCATACCATACCACAGACAGAAACCAAATGAAGCCCAAAGAGAGGAAAAAGGAACATCTGAGCACACACCGATTAGAAAATGCTCCAAGACGGTGCCGTCAGCTCCTATCCCTGGAGAGTGTTATAAGCAGTCAATTATCAAAGACCTATCAATAAAATCGAAATCAAACAAAGACACGCAGAAAAATTAAGATCGCCAAGAGGAAACACCTATTATTAAAGACACATAGCTGGGTTTCTCCAAGACATAGCATCGATCTCGAAATCATAGTAGACTTTGATATCACTTCTGATAATACAACCAAGTAAAGAAACCGACTGTAGTATAAAAAAGTAGCAAACTCACTATAGCGGAGAGTAAGGATAAGAAAGCCTTATAATTCTAGCAAATAATATACCATTGAAGTATTAATAAAGAAATGAAAACACAAATATGAGAGAAACAAATAGGGTTCAGGTATTACTTGTACCAACAACACATAAACGATTGAAGACCAATTTGGGCAACAGATCAGGTTACAATTTGCTTTGTTATTATTCAACTGTGTGTCTTGTGCAAAGTGTTAACACCCAAAATCATTAAATTTATGATCTCAGTGCCGTATAGTATAGAAGACTATTAGGATCTCTTTAACATCTCTGATATAGAAGAAAGTGGTAAGACGGTATTTCCATAGTCTGAGCCTTGTCCACAAAAATCAACCTGCACATAACATATTAAATTAAATTCATTATAGTTATCAGTGTAATTTTTAAGGACCCCATAAAAAGGTATTTGGAAACAAAATTACATACTTCAAGCTTCTAAACATGATACATTTCAAGAAGATAGGCAAGGCCTTTCTGATATTCATTAATTTCAGAGCCTCCCGGCTTTGAAATTCCACATATTCTGACAACAGAAGTGATTGAAACCTGCAGACAGTACAACAATTAGAATGCGACTCTTTTGAAACAAAGACATGAAATAGAGAAAACAAGCAAGGAACACAATCAATGCAAAGTGTGCTTCATGATGATAAAACTATCATTTTAACCAAACCCACAGTAGGAAAACATGTATGATGTATTTTATCTACCTCTTCGATATGGAGCTTTTCCTAGAAGCCCAAACTACAATTTCGATCTGAAATACATTGATTTCTGACACAGGAACTAATAATATCTTCATGAGCTGATTTTGTGTAAAGTCTACAAAAGAACCACAATAATATGAGTCCTATTACTGTGTTTACTGAGATTTTCCTCAAAACATGGTGCGATAACTAACTCATGTACCGCAAATATCCTGTCAAAGTATGATGCACCAGGCCATAAAAATTCCACTCATGTACACCCCCACCTTTAACATAATGGGTTCCAGTGCTCGTAGTTCAACAACGACCATCTTTACTCTCGACACACACAAACTGCCTTTTTTTTTTAATCATGCCAACATCAAGATCCCAATATATAGAACCTGCAATCAAACACCAAAACCTAAATATAAAACCCCAACAATAAAAAAGCAATCTTATTAACCATCTAGACATGCTACTTTTAAAAAAAGGTAAACTAAACTCTAGGAAAAAAAAAAAAAAATAAGAAACAAAACTTGAAAGTTCCTGCAAGATACACCAAGCAGGACCTCTGCAATCAGCAGAAAACCGTAGACGATTTCTTCTCAAACTCCAAGTCCCAATGTCCAATTGTGGCCTGATATATATACCTGCAGCAGACAAAAGTATAACCACATTACAAATACAATTCCAAGGTTCCTTCTCACATGTACATGGATAAACAAACTCTCACCTTAACGATGAAGCTATTGAAGAAGACTAGTGGAAGCAACTTTAGACTTTTCAGTGCAGACTGTAGAGAGACATGAAACTAAACATACACAGACCAAAACAAAGTGATGTAGACTGCGGCATGTGTTTGACAATTGTTGTGATAATGGGGAGAGTGTGGAGCAGGAGAGCTGTTTGGTAGAAAGAATTTAACTTTTAACCAAAGCACAAAATAGTTTGGAATGAAAATACCTTATTCTGCCGGAGATATCGATCGCTACTCAGGCAAAATGAAAACTGCGACAGTAAAAACACCCATTAGATAAATACCAAGCAGCACGAAAACAATACCACACAATAAAACCTTCGATCAGATCATCTTGCGAGCCAAACCGAAAAAAGCATACCCACAGCTGATGCTTTCGACCAAAACCGGGACATGCAAACCAACACCAAACCAATCCGACAAACACAATACTTTTGATAAAAGAATGAACCCGAATGAACCACAGAGAGCCCGCCGGACCACACCGATGACAAAGATGTAACAACCAACTCAAAATCGTCATCCAACTCGATTTGCAAAGACGCCAATAGAGCTGAAGAAGCAGAGGGACGCCAATAGAGCTGATCACGACCAAACCAATGCAAACCCAACTACAGATAGATCTCAGCAGAAGACAGGCAATGGCTTCGTGGAGAAACTGAAAGGCACCACGCGCCAACAACAAAGACACGCTTCAACACCCCATTGGTAAGGTTGTTACCATTATTTGTAAATTCAAGGACAAAAGGGGTTAAATCGGTCCGGAAATAGAAAAGTAAGGGCACAACAGTAACCTCACTCCCGTTTTGTTTTAGATGTTTTAAATGTTACTAGGTTATTGGCCGCACGTTGCGGCGGCTTTTTCTACTAGTTGCAACTGTTGTTAACGTATTGAAAATTTTTGAGTTATGATGAAATATGGAAAGAAAAGAGAACAGAAAAAGATAAGGAAATATGAAAATCCAGTACTGATGAATTACCAACCATTTTGATCAATACAAAATGCTGATACACCTATTGCTGCAACATTGTTTTAAGTAATGTTACAACCGAAAGACAATCCTTAGAATTAAGAAGATTTTGTGGATAAACAGCGGCAGCTGTTATTTTATCTCCCACATAGACCAGATCAAGTAAAATGAGAGGGAGTCAGTCCATCAATGTTAAGGAGACCAACATGCTTGTCGTCTGCAAAAATCTTCTTTAGCTTATCATGAAAAATTATAATCTTCTTGTTTTCGGGGTCCTAAAAAGAAGGTCATCACAAAATGAAGTAAGTAAAATGAAAATAGAAGAGAAATAATAAACTTATAAAATGTAGTGATTTTATATTTGAGTGAAACATAACTAAGTAGTTTATTGTAGGATGTAAACTGTAGAGATATTTTCAGAATATAGAGAGACTTTTTCTTTTTTTTGGTTCTGATCATTAACATATTCTTTAGTATAATAATGAGATGTATATATCTTTTGTATAGGTGAGATCTATAGCAGCAGAACAGGAAGAAGTTTGGAAAATAGAATACTATATATGGTTTGGTTCCTTACATATTGTAGGTAGGTGTCAACGCATCTGATGGCTATTTAGGAAGTAGCACATTTCAAAAAGGCAGTCATGGTTGTGTCAATGGATTTGAAGTGGACAAAAGGTGTATATACATAAATATCGACCAGAGTAGACGATCTTTTCATGTGTCTGCCTGATTTGTTCCGGGTAGTGCTGAGGATGATACAGTTCCTTTGTGGTGTCTATCAAATGAAATATGAAGAGAATGTTAAGGGAATATTTGTTGTATGACTATAAATTGAATGGAGAAGATGACAGTTATGATTGTGTGATTGAATTTTTACCTTTGTATACTGTGACTAACTGTCATTCTGTCACATTCATCTCCATGTTGTATGACCCGCAGCATAAATTGTGGTGAGTTTCTTAATCTGCTCTATTGTGTTGGTTGGTATTGGTTCAACAATGCCGTCTTCTTTTTGGATACGATTTGAGTAGACTGCTTGAACCATAAGCTTTTGTCCAGGCTGAAAAGTGATTTCCCATATATATGACTCTAGAAGTCTACTTGCCAATAGCTGTGGAAGTCTTTTCATATCCCTGTGTCCTTGTTCATTAACTAACTCCTGACACCGTGTTCCAAATAGAGAATCTGCCTGTTTTCCTTTTAGTAATACTTCAATCGCGCCGCTGTTATCTTGAAGGCCAATATTAACTTGGTAACTGTTGAGATAATACAGTTTTTAATTATTAAAAAATTGAGCAGAATCAAAACTCTTAACTTACTTAATATTTATTAAATGATATAGTGTCCATAATAGTGTTAAATGATAGATGTATGTTACATAAGTATGTAGCTGATAGTAGTTTACATTATAATTGCATCACAGATTTATAAACACATATATGGTAAAAGATGATTAGCAATTATTGGTCCGAGAATAATATTGTAGTGGTTGGGACTGTGCGAGTATTGTGACTTAATTCCGAAGACAATATTAAGTAAGAAGCTGGCAATACAAATTATGTTGTTTATGAAAATGGAGTCTGAGTCGACATAGGACGGCTCATATTCACTGTGTTCAATTGATTCAGCCGTTTCACCACAATCGTATGCCTCATAATAAGTAAGTGGTTTGTCAATGAACACGTACAGGCTTTGGCCAGGGATGACTTTTTTGGCCATCTTTATTTTCCTCTATTTGTTTTACTTTTTATTGTATGTTACATTATGTAAAAATTTATGGATAAATATAGCGGTCTTGTGTAAGAGAGGTAAAAAGAGATACATCGATACAATAGCATAAGACAAATTATAATCGAGTATCGATATGACGTACAAAGAAAAGATTGAACATTTTCTACTAATAAAGATGTATCAGTTGTCTATTCTATTGATGTAAAAATGAGCAATCATTATATTGAATCAATCTAACTGTGTTTATAATGATGATTATTGATTATTCAAGTTTTCTATGATTCTTTATGATTAGACCTCTTTATGATTCTTGATAATTTGACTGATAAACTGTTTTTTGTAACATGCAAAGGCATGAAAGATCATAACAGTAAAACACCATATGTATAAATAAAAACCTATTATTGAAGAGATGTTAAGCGATGTCAATGCATTTATATTGGCAAAGCCTTTTCAGATTGCTATGACAGAATACCTGTATGAATAGAACCAATATTTAGATGTGTATGAGATAGTAAAGGTAATTTTTTTTTCACCATGGTCTTGTTCTGTTACCTGTGACTGTAGCAGAAGTGATAACTAATAGCATTTTGGAAGATGGACTTGTACAGAAGCAATTTCATATGAGTTTTGCTGTGTTTTTACCGTTGGCTATTGATTCCCCTAGTTCTCCATTGGAAGATATCCAATAATGTATTAGTAAAGCGATTATTGTTATCAATAACAGATAACAGTGTACTGTAAGCTTAAAAACTTGTACTGTATGTATAACTTAGTACGTTAATGTTATTTTGTTACTAAACTTGACTCTGAGTTATTGACTCAGATAAACTGTGTTGTAGATTGCAGTTGATGTATGTTTGATGCATGTGAATAGACTCTTCAATATGCCGCTGATAGGAGCACAATGTGCGACGATATTATATGCGTATGCCCTCGTTTATGCTTTGTTTAACCCTTATTTGTCTAAGATTGAGTCATAATGTAGTTAGTGTCAATTTAGGTAGAGTTTTGTGAAAAATGGTTAAGAATCCGAAAAATGACTAAGTTTGAGAAATCTGGAAAATAGTGTAAAATATGTCTTTTTCGCGATTTTGAGATGAGCAAAAGTATAATCTATCCTTCTCCGAATTCTATGACATTTTGTGTGCTTAATATTCATATGTTGAGGAATGTTGTGTTAAAATTTCAGATCAATCGGAGTTCGGGAAGTCACCCAAAACTTGGCTGCAAAAGGGCAGTCCGGTCATTCCAATCCAGGGGCTTACAGGATTTTCCTGGGACTTTGTCCCAACTTCGAAAAATCATTCCCGACGACTTGCAAGGAATTTGTCCGAGATATTTTATGAGAAGATGGCCTTGTGTGTCTAGTTTATCTGAGACTTGGAATCGCATCAATTGGAGCTCCAAGGAGGGAGTTATGCCAGATTTACTGGAGCAAGGTCACTGCCCTGCCGAGAAAACCAAGCATTATGCCGGTTTGAGCATTGAGGCCGATTGGGGTGTAACCATGGACCAAAGTTCATCATGAAGAGTTGCTGAGTTCACAAGTGATGTCCATGAAGCATTGCAGCCCAATCCAAGAAAGAAAATCAGCAAAAGAAGTTTCCTAGAAGAACCAAGAAAGGAAGGAACCTAAACCTTGTTGCACAAGGATTACCTTTGCTGATTTGGACTAGGTTTTCTACCTAGGGTTTCTGCCGAATTTGCCTCTATATAAAACCATGTTTTCCCACAGAAAAACCATCTCATCTCTTGCAAAGCACTAGCCAAAACTCTACCAAATTTTCCTACCAAAGTTCTAACCCGAAACCCTAAAACACATAGTCACTGATTCCACCTACACCACCATCATTCATCACCGATCCCATCACCTAGCCTAGCTGCTGCCGATCATCTTCCACCACACCAAGAAGAAGCTCTCTAAGGTTTCTAAAGTGTGATCCATCCCTATGACTTGTGTTTTTAATTTCGGTTTAGTCACATATTGTTGTTATAAAAATACTTTGTTTCGTTTGGTTTTGTATGATGAACATGAGTTGCAATTTTCATTGAAGTTTATGTTATGACTTTTACAAACAATTACATGCTTGAATCATATGTTAGATTAGGGCAGTAACATGTTCTTGTATTTTTAGTTTTTATTCGATTAGTTCTTGAATTTGTGCATAAAAATCAATGTTTACATGATGCTAGGGCCTTAGTACTTGTGTAGATTGCGATTTCATTCAACTTAATAATTTGGAATTGAGTTAGGCAACGATCGAACTGAATTCTAGGTTGTTAAAATCAAGGTTATTAATTCATGAACTTGCATGTTGATAGGATGAGTGACGCCATACCTAAAGATATGTCTCCAATTTATAGACTCTTGTGCGTAATTACTCTTTGTGTTTGTCTTCGACGTTGAGTGTTTTCAAACATGATTAGTATAATTTTAGGATTCTACGTTGAGTGTTCTCTAAATATTTAAGAAAGAGTCTAGTGATTAGATGACCGTTGAGGCTCTAATTGAAATTGGAATTGAATAGAGTCTAAGAAACTTGAATTAAATTGCCGAGTCTTGCATGATTCTTGTGTGTGAATTGTGTGTTTTGTGCTATGTGATGCGTGAGAGATGATGATCACTTGTATATAGTAGTTTAGGTTTAATTTTCGTATCTTAGTGTTAGTGGCAGCTTTGCTGCCGACGCCATACTCATTCCCCCAATTGTGACGTTTGTATATTTGTGTATGTGTTTTTATCTAACATTCTCATATTTCAGGTACCCTTAATCCCCGGCTTAGAACGATCCCTACTTATTCTATACTACTAAGGATTGTAGGGTTATTATTGCATGCGAGCTTCGGCTCCCGTTCAGCCGCATCTGATTAATGAATTTCTCAATCATTCATTTTATTAGTTCTGTCTTGTCACTGTAGCCTGGATCAATAAGTCTACATTGTCAATTATTTTTGTTCCAAATGATATACAGGAAAGAAGTACATCTATGGTTTAACTTGGCACTCGACTATTCTACAAAAAGAGTAGTCTCTTTATTTGAGAAAACGAAAAAATGCATTCGAATTTATTTACGATAGACAATAACATAGTCATTGACGTAATTTTATTAATCAATTTTATTAATCGTCAATTATTCCCAACTTGTAGAAAACTGTTTGCAGATGTTAATATTGCATCCAGTTCTTTCCTGTATATCATTTGAAACAAAAATAAGTTTTATAATAGTTGTGATTAAGAATTTATAAACTCATGTACCTTTTTTATTAGTTTTATTTGTCGATGCCTTTTCTGGTGTATTGCTGAAAGGCTATATATTTTATGTTTCTTTGTAACTATGAGGAAGAGTGTGAATTCCTTTGATAACTAACTGTTGATCAGCTGTTCTTGCAATTTCAAATACATGTTCTTGCCCTTCTACATTTTGCATTTCAGCTGGTATAGTTTGACCTCCTTTATAAGACTCCTTTAATACCAGGTGCTGGCAACTGAAACCAAATAAATTCTGAGCTTCAGCCTCAGTTAAAATAACTACCGCTTCATCAATACCATGACTTATAGTCATAGTTGTCCTGTAGCTACGGCAAATAAGAAGTTTATCAGTCAATTTTAGATTATGCAAAACACAGCTGAAAGTATAATTAGTATGTCAAAATAGCTTTTGTATATATACCACGGTAATGGATCTTGCACATTGTGTAAAACACAACTGAAAGGATCGCTATCTTCATCCTGCTTCAGTTCTCTGTTGCAGCCTAAAATTGGACAGCAGTTATACCACCAGCCTCCATAAGTGGAGAATCTTACAATTGATGTTTTGCACAACACGGTCTTCTATATAAGTCATGAAAATATAGTACATATGATGTGAATTATGTTGTATTTTTGAATTCGACAGATTAGTTGATAGATGATGAATCAATGTACCTTGTCATCTATGTGCATCTCATAAAGATCAAATACAGACTTCATATCTTTGAAGGTATGGTTTTCCTTTATAAGATGAATTTGAAATAATTAGGTATAGATAATCAAGAGTGAGAATACCAAATGAGGAATAACAACACCAAGATGCAGGAGGTTTAAGGTATGAACATTGATAGCATATATGATATATATTTTGTTAATGGGGATGAATTCGTGCAAGATTTGCTTACCTCTTTTACTGCACACATATCTTCAGCCATCCCTGCATAAAATGTCGATAATTTTTTTTTTTTTTTTTGCCCTGTATATGCAGTATCGCAAAGTAGCTTAAGCACGTAAGTTGAACATAGTTCTTGTTTATATAAAGAAATATATATATATATATATATATATATATATATATATATTCTTATATTCTATACAATTGACAGGTGCAGGAACATGTAGAAAGTTTTTGCCAATATATATGTTTGGAAAACAGGTGTGAAGCATTGGCTAAATGTGATAGTCGTATAATGCGTGTCTTATAAACATCAAGTGAGATATTAGGACATTCTGAAATATAAGATGGAAAAACAGATTATTATATTTACCCTATGAAGTTTTTCTGAGACAAATACACTAATATGTTGCTGAGAAGTCTATTATCTAGACAAATACACTAATAGCTTGCTGAGAAGTCAATTATCCAATGAAATAGAATACCTGGCTCAGATTGGCACATTGTGCTAAGAATCAGAAAGTAAAACATTATAGTTGTATTATACCTGTCTTATAAATTATTTACTATCAAATAATGTAGTTAAGCTTCAGTTTATTGTTCTGAATTAGTCATTTTGCCAGTAACCAGCTTAAGCGGTATAGACCATAACTTTGACCCTTTTTTTTTTCTTCATTTTGCCAGTAAGCAGCTGAAATGGTATATACCATAACTTTTTATAGCTGAATTTATTTGTTGCTATGGGGATCGGTTTATGTATTCCAAGTAAAATAGGCAAAAAACAGCCAAACTGAAACAGTGCACTAAAGAAGAAGTGGTTGTCACTGGTGTAAGGGGCAATTAGGTTGAAAACTTCTGGTGCATGTAAATCACAAACAGATTAAAATTACAATATGGAGTTGCAAATAAACACACAAACATACATTATAAACAGACTTAGTTTGTGATGGTTTTTACACATTGAAATATAAATAATTCTCCTGCAAATCTACTGAAGCATAAAGGTTTATCTAAAGGGAGGATCCAAAAACACACACATCACATCATTTTTAATCTACTCCACAGATTAGTTCATACTTACATACACAGTTGAGCATAACCATTAATGCAGTGTACCCGAATAAGTTATGCACTCCAACTGTACCAAAAGCAGTTGTGACAGACCACAGCGTGATCACTATCATACAAAAGAGTGTTCCTAGACACTCCTGCTTAAAAACTGCTACAAAAATTATACATACATAGTTGTTTCTGATACTGTTTCAACTGCATCAACAAGTATATTTTGGCTTCCATCCTCAACCATTTCATGTGAATCAGGTTGCATATGCTTGATAACAAATTCACTGTTGTAGCCAATCTTTAGCTCAAACAGGTATGTTTCACCAATCTTTGCTGTTATCTCATCAGGAAGGTCATCCAGATTTGCATACTGTCTTTTATTGATCAGGTCTAAGCACGAATGGCCAAACAGATTTTCAGCCTGTTTTCCAATCAATGTCAGAGTGATTTGGTCTCTATCATCTTTAACTGTCATGAAAACCCTGTAACTGTTTTCATTGTGATAATTCATCAGGTAACAGTAGGACGATCAAATTAAGAAACCACAACTGAAGTCAAAATAGTGCAGATCAATTTATATAAATTCGGTGATAATTTCTTACACTGGAACTGCAATCTGATCACCATGAATAGGGCAAGAGAAACCACTGTTGTGTACTTTCTGCTTTAGCTGCCTCAAACATCTCTGAGCTGAACAACTATTGTACCACCAACTGCTGTGGTTTGGAAAGCGCAATATTTTTGCACAACAAACCACAATTCGATCCTATCGACAAAAGGTACTTGATGTGAACATATGCCAGGAAAAAAGAAAAAAATGAAGGAAAAAAAAACATGCAACATCAACATATACAAAACCTTATATTCAACTGGATCCAATCTACGCAAGTCCAATATCGACTTCAATGATTCATCTTCGTTCTGGCGACCATACGATCTATTGATCCTCACTTTATCGCCTGGTTTGTTGAACCTGCAATTAGTAAACAAAATAATTTGAGGTATCAGTAAAGCCGTACTAATGTAACAAAATAAAATTGAGTGATAGTTAATAACTAACTCTGCAGCATAATCTGCGTATTGTGGAAGTCGAGGATTGAAGATGATGCATGTGTGGTTTGTGCCAGTTGGAGTTATATCACCTGCATCAAATAGAACACGTTAGTTCTTATTATAATTTTTTAAAAAAAAATACTCACATGATAACAAACAGACTGCTTTGATTTAAGTATACACCTAGAAAATATGTAGATATCAGTTTTTACTGAGACAAAGACTATAATACATTGACCTTGCTTTTTTGTTGTATGTACGCCAAACCATATTATCTTTTTCATAAGCTATAAAATGTAAGAGATCAGACAACATCAAATAACAGGATTAAAATAATACTGATTTATGGCACAAAAAACATTGTTAATCATTCTTAAACATATGATTTTAGTATTGAAGCAACTAATACCTTTGTATTTCTTCATTCTCAGACTTGTGAACACTGCAAATGTTGGAGAGTCAGAACTATCAACAACCTTCAGATCAAAATTCTTTGCAAGCTCTCCCCACAGTGTGATTTTGACTATCTCCCTCCTAAGACACAAATAAGATAAATCAGTCATTGATCATTTATAAAAGAGGCAGATGCAATTTTTCATTGTAATTTAGCTGAGGACATACAAACGGTTTTCAAGAAGGACTTCACATATGGATTCATTTTCATTCCTTGCTGCAATAAACATAGTATGCGGCGGTACAACTTCTTTGATGTAGCCATACATAAATATATGGTGATTAGATTAGATAATGACACACATTACATAGGTGCTTATATAAAAAACAGCAATAGCAACTAACCTGCCAAGAGGACTCATTTTTTTTGCTTATCCATTATCTGTTGATTGTTAAAACAGTCTTCCAGTTCATGAAACTGAACAAACTGATAAGCAAATTTCGGTATAGGACATGCATTCTCATTCAATAGGACAATTGTCGACATCTCATTGAACCCTATTTCTAAATCCCGATCAACAATTTTGTATCCATTGTTATTTCCTTTCACATGAACATGATAAATATCATACAAATAACCTTCCTTCATTTTCGCTGTGTGCATGAAGTCATGTTCATCAACTACAGCATGTACTGCATCTCCCTGATAAAGACATTACAAAATCGTTATCCAAATAAATCACAATTAAGATGCAGTACATGGTACCTGCAACTGAAATAAAAAGAATTTCAGTGCACTATAAAGATTAGAATAGTTACCTTTTCATCCACCAAAACATAATGCATACCATCATAACAGTCAGTCTGAAATTTCTTTGGTCTCCATGCTCTAGTGACACGAACTCTAATCCAGTTGACATATTTTGCGATCATCTTATAGAACCCAGTGGAGTGATTGACATTTTGCAAGTAGTTACTGAGAAAGAAAAAAAAAGAATTGAAGAGTAACTAAAAGATTTCAAGTTAGAAAAGTAATAGAAAAGCAAATAGTACCTCACATTTGTGTAAATGAAGTACATGGCAAATAACACATGAACTAATATAACAACAATAAAAACAACAAATTCATGTAACACAAAAATTCAGCTTAATGAAATTAAGTGCAACACCAATTCTTTCTGGTATGAGAAAAAACTGTAAAAAAGTAAAAGAAATACATGAACTGTGTTTTGTAAACAGAACTGAAAAGAACAAAAACAGAAAGTTTTTTATAAAATTCAACTGAATGTTTATCTATAACAAAATGAACTGATTCATTAGTGAGAATGGAAATACATTGCAATCCAAAAAAAAGAAGATGAAAACGTATAACCCAAAAATAACTGTTTTTTTTTTGTATAAAATGCAATAAAAAGATTGAAAACGATGGCTACTCAGATAGAACACACAGACCAAATCAATAAATTTCGAATGAACAACCAAAGCAAACAAATTGTATTGGGTATTTCTCAGTATAGAACAGGAAAGACACTAGAACAAAAACAGAGAGCATGAATGTCAGTTTATAAATGACAGCTTACCGATTAGAACTTGTGATTAATCAAGAAGAGTGAAGCTGCTGCATGAAAGCTCAGCAGTTGGAGAAAGAAACGAAATAAACCAGTTTTCTCACAATGTATAGAGTTTATTTCCTTGGGATTATAATATACTGGAATTGACAAAGGATTAAAATATTTTTATTATATAAACATAAGGTCTCAACACATGGACGCCTCCAAAACAATCCACATAATATGATTAGACAACAGAAAAAATATTTTAAAAAGTTATTTACATCAATATGCTGCCACATGGTCACTATAACAATAAGAATAAGACACATCATAACACATGATCACATCATTATCGATTAAAATGTATAATAACATTAGTCTGAGCTTACAAAAACAGTTTTTTGCAATACGTCTTTAAAGAAAATGTTTTTTGTACAATTGTTCGGTATATCAGTAGTATTACATATTAAAAATTTTAAACAGTGTTTTGACGTAACTCTTGATATAGCGACATATAATTGACCGTGAGTGAAAACAGGTTCAGGAAGATAAACACCAACTTGATTTAATGATTGACCTTGACTCTTATTTATAGTCATTGCATAACATGGTTTCACAGGAAATTGTTGCCGTTTAAATGTAAACGGCCATTTATGTTCATTTGCGATAGAAATTATCCTGGGGATGTATACTTTTTCACCAATATTACTACCTGTTAATATCTCTGCCTCAATCAATCGATCAAATAATTTTGTTATTATCAATCTTGTACCATTGCATAATCCGGAAACTTGGTTTAAATTTCTTAGCAACATTATAGGCATACCTACTTTCAAAATTAATTTATGTGTTGGTATACCACTAAATTCCAATTGATTTAAAAATTCAGTTGGATATAGTAGATCAATATTTTCACTACTTCCAGAATCAATGACGATTATGTCAGCACTCAAATAGGTTTTCTTCATACCTGGTAATAAATTAACAACATAATTATTTATATCGGTAACTGTAACATTTCGCGGAGTAACAATGGCACGCTCACTCAAATAATTTTTATTGTTATAATTTTTGAGAAAGTCAGGGTATGTAGCAGCAACAATAGCTTTATTATTGGTTCTGCTAAACTATGAACTAATAACTCATCTGGTATTTCAATCCAAGATACATCAACATCATTTGTCTCAAAAACAGTTTCAATCGTGCCTTCACCCAATTTTAGCATCCAATCTGCAAAAGAAGTAATTTCTTTTTTTGCCTCGTAACTTAAACCTTTTTTTGTTAATCTCATATTATCTGTCAAATTAAATAATTTAAACGATTTCCACAACTTAGAATTATTAATTGATGCTTGGATAATGGCTTCTTTGCCTTTACCAGCAATAACAGGAAGTATTTGTCTAAAATCTCCACCTAACAAAATCGGTTTACCACCAAACGGAATATCGGTATTTATTTCATCAGATTCCTTTAAAATGTCTCGTAAACATTTATCTAACGTTTCAAAACAACGTTTGTCACACATCGGTGCCTCATCCCAAATTATTAGATCTGCTTTTTTAATAAGCTTAGCAAGATTAGTTCCTTTATTTACTAAACAATTATTATATTTGTCCATGTCAAGAGGAATTCTAAACCTTGACTGTGCAGTTCTACCATTTGGAAGTAGTAAGGAAGCTATTCAAGAGGAAGCAACAGCCAAGACTATTTTTCCCTCTGATCTTAATTTGCTAATGATTGTGTGCCATAAGAAAGTTTTGCATGTTCCCCCACTGCCATGAACAAACACAGTGGCTGGTTTCTTTTGGTAAACTGTTGTTACAACATAATCAAATATAGATTTCTGACCATCGTTTAACTGTGTAACAAAGTCAAATATTGTTTTTTCAATATTTCGCAATCATAACTAAGCTCTTCTCTTAGCAATCTATTATCAAAGTTTGATACATCATCGTAATTTGGCATTGGGAGATTAATTTTTTCCAATGAAGAGGATGATAAATTTAATAACTTTTCTAATTCAAATAATAATTTGTTTTTTAACTCAAACTCTGGTGTGATTAAATTCGGATCTCTTAATTCTAATCGTGTTTTATGCACAATATCCTCACACATACTCGGCCAATGCATATCTAATAACTTTTTAGGATCGCTAACTTCACAAAACAACAGGATCGTTTTAAATAACTATCGCATTTCAGGTCCAGTTGCAACAACAGAAGAAGTGACTAACACATCTACCCATTCTTTATCATCACCAAGCAACCTCATAGCCTGACATGCCTCTTGATATGTTGAATAGACTATATTGTTAACAATTCTAATTTCTTTGTAACTACAACAACCTTTTTGTACATTTAACAACATTCTCAAAAAATACACTTCTCCACACATAGGACTAACATAGGCTAATCGGCCAATGGTTTCATAACGTTGTCTTGGTTTCCATGTTCGTCTTTGAGAATCCCATACAAATTTCGTTGGAAATTGTGGATACGTTAACTGTTTTGCAAAATCATACTCTTTATTTGCAGCAAACCAAGCAATAAGTGTGCTCCGTCATATCAATTTATAATTTATCAGGGTTTCAATTGAATCTGATTCTCTAAAAACAACATTTTGCTCTGACGGTAAGTGCACTTCTAGATGTTGCACAACATGATATCTGGAGTGGATTGAAAATTGAAATAATCTCCAAACAACTTCATATGGAGTAAGATAGCGACAATTTAAATAATTTTGGATTTCATCGTGTCGTTCTACATAAATTAATATTCTAGCTCTATCAGGACATTTGTTAATGTACTTAAATAAATACTTAATTAGCATAGATTGTGAACATAACTCAACGTTAATATGAGCATTATACCGTAATAATAGTTCAGCATTGTAAGGCACAACAAAGTCATTTCCAACTTCAACTCCATTTTTAACTGTAAATCTTGTTGGATCATTACGCCGTCTATATACAGGAGGATTAATTCCTTTAAATATTGTACCATCACAATATTTTTTGGGAAAAAATTTAGAACAGACTTTATCGCGCATGCAAGGAGACGATAGATTTATAAATCCACATGGTCCATGAATCATAGATCGACTAACAATATCAAATAAAACTTGATTAACATTTTTATCTGGAATTTCAGCTGAAATGATAGAATCGATATCATCAGGCGTATAACACTTATATTCCTTTACCAACCAAAATAAAATGTGGGCATGTGGCAATCCTCTTTTTTGAAATTCTATTGTATGAACATGAGCTCTTGTTTGACCAAAAGGTTTTCCAGATTTAATATAGAAAATAAGATCTTTTAATTTTACATGAAAGATGCGCGCCATAACATCTGGTCTATCCTCTTGTTTATAACCAGGATGTTTTTCAAAATACCGAATTATTTCAATCCATTTAGGATTGCAAGTAAGGGTTATAAACATATCTGGATTTCCATAACAACGATAAATGGCCATTGCATCGTGGTAATTGTTAATCATATCTCTTGGACACCCAGTATGAGAACTTGGAAGAATAATTTTTTGTCCTATTTCACTACTATTTTCAACCCCAGCTGAGACAGAAGAACAGATACGGTCACACGTTTCAACTCTTATTTTGTCTTGATTTGCTCGAATAAAATCCAAACGGCTTTCATCAACTATAGCATAAGCATTAACTAAATATTGTTGGAATAATCTTCCACCCTTGAGTAAAGTGCTCATTTGATTATTCCTATCATGAAGATAATAAGTAACAAAGCTTCTCATTGACATAGAATCTGACTTTGATTCTTCTCTTCCAGGCACGGGTTCTAATAATAAATTTATATTGAAACCATCTTCTCCATATGGAAATAAAATTGGATATTGTAATGACATGTACTTCGGATGTATCTTTGAAATTCGACTCAACTGGCCGTTATTAGATTGAACTACAACATCTCTATTAGAATGAAATTCTCCAATATCACCAACAATGAGACCTCCGATCTCATCAGTACTCGGACATTCATATTGCCTATCTCTAGAAGACGAAGATTCTGGAGCAATAATCGTCATGTTTAATGAAGGTACAACACTTGACTCGAATCTATCTCGTATAGCTCGATATGTCTTAGATAACTCACTTAATTGATCAAACATTTGAATAAGAGAAGCAACAATATCAGGTTTAACTTTTGTAGCAGAAGAATGATCAATTATATTCATTCGATTCCGGATCTCTTTCCGTGTATCATAAATGTATAGCTGAGCATATTTGGGAGTTTCACCTTTTGATGGCAACATTGAACCTATTAAGTGATGAACTTGTCCACAAATTTTTAACACATAAGGAGCAGATCCATCATTTATAGCATAATCAATTTTAGCACCCATTGAAGTATAAGCAAACTTAGAGTTGTAAACATGAATACCGTCTCTAAACAACAAACTGTCTCGACCATTAGCAGGATTTAAAAGATGTTCAAGCAAATCGGGAGTTGGCCTTAATCGCTCACACTTAACACGTCCTTTTTGACAGCACTCAGAATAAACAATGGGAGCTCTCTTAGATTTTCGTTTAAGTGCCTCACCATACCAAAAATTAGCATCACAGCAACTGCACTGATATGAATCATCTCCATCGTCATTATACTCAATCATACCATCTGCATAAACACAAAACCATACATAAGACATACCGAAAATATAACACCACATTAAAAATTATAACGTCATTAACAGTATCTAACCTTCTCTATTTTTTTGATAGAATGCCTGCCCAATTAAACTCGAACAAACTGTGTAATCAGATGTAGAAGACAAATGAATTAATTTACAGTTGAAAATATGCTTGTATACTATATATTTGACTGTAAAAGAAAAAGACAGGCACAAATGTAACACAAATCAATTCAGAGCTAATAAAAGAAGCATTTAAAAACAAAAATAAACAAAATAATCAATAGTCTCCAAATAAATGATTATCATACCAGCTAAACTGTGACCCTATTGAAAAGCAGGAACATCTATAGTCATCCCAGTACTGTCTCTAGTGTGAACTGAACATAACTCTGTCGCTATCTCTTTACTGCCCTGATCTAATACATGAAAACAACAACAAACCAATATTAAAAATTTCATAGACAATTAACAACTCTGTTAAAACAAAACACATCTTTACATGATTTTCCTACTCCCAACTCCTTAAATTCTGTTAAATACAAAGACACTGTAAATAAAAGCATAAAACAGCAATCTATTTACACTCGTTTACATGGTTTTACTGTCACGAAACTATAACAAAGCTAATAAAAGCAATTTAAAAAAAAATAAAATTGATCGCTAAATTAAAGGCTATCATGAGACCTGTTAAGTCTTGGTTGGATTGAGAAGCGGGAAGATCTACAGGGATTTCAGCACTATCTCTTATGTGCATAGTCTCTACAACTGCAGCTCCTTCACTGACAACCGATTGAATTCGTTGACTGTCAAACACATTTGCTTGAAAAAACTCCATTCTCGTCGATTGTTTTCTTCCAGGTGGCACACATACTGCACAAAAAACACTACAAATTAGCAACTTTCAACTTGTCAACAGAATTGTCACCTAGTAAATATTATAAACTATAACAGACGTAATAAAATATACTTAAAAAAAAATATTAATAATAATAATAATAATAATAATAATAATAACAAATAAATGAACAAATAAATAAAACCAACTAATCAATACTCTCCTAAAAATTACATATCATACCTATCAGTCCCTGGTCAGGCTGACCAGAAGCAAGATTTGTAATCAGTCTACTAGCTTTTCACTGTTTGCACTTTTTTACTGCCCCCATCCGCTACACCAAAGAAACAACAACTAAGCGGTATAAGAATAACCATATAACAATATTGACCGTTTTTAGCATTCTGGCTCTATTAGGTCAGTCCACACATTGAATTTTATATTTATCTACACTGCTAATCTTAATACAACATCCTTTTGTGTTTTTAAAATCCTTATATTCTATTAAGTACAAACCAACTATAAACAAAATTTTAACACATTAATCTGTTAATATTCTATATTAGATTATCGATACAGCGCTACATCCAACGACACAGTTGATATTTGAGAACGAATAAGCAATATATATATATATATATATATATATATTATTTTTTCACCCAACGATAGACCACTCACATCTAATGCATTCAAACAGGATGTGAACACCACAAATCTTGTTTGCTGGTCTTAACAAAAGTCTCCATATACAATTCTAGTCCCTACAGATGCCAACACGACTAATAGTGACTATTGCAAAAAACATAACCAGTACACACCTGTCAATCGGTTACCAAAAACAACTAAATCATCAACATCATGAACCATAGCAGTGCCAACAATTCCATTTTATATTTTGACAACCCCACCCGACACATCACAAACAAAAACCATACCAGAAGGAAGATTTGTAATCAGTCTACTACCTTCTCCGTTGTGAAGCAAAGATCTTTCTGTTCTCACATTTTTACTGCCCCCATCCGCTACACAAAAGGAACAACAACTAAGCAGTATTAGAATAACTATATAACGATATTGACCATTTCTAGCATTCTGACTCTATCAAGCCACTCCACACATTGAATTTTATATTCCTCTACATTCCTAATCTTAATTCAACACATAGAACCTCTAGTTGCAGTATTTAAAAAGTTGAATATCCAGTATATTAACAACACACATACAATGCATTCATTTCATAAGCACTTATCAACTCGTTTTTATAACAGTTCCCACCCTTAACAAAAGACTACTGATAAAAACCCGATCCCTGCTCATGCAGCAACAAATCATAACAAAGCTAATAAAGAAGCATTTAAACAAAAATAAACCAAATAATCAATAGTCTCCAAATAAATGATTATCATACCAGCTAAACTCTGACACGATTGAAAAGCAGGAACATCTACAGTCATTCCAGCACTGCCTCTAGAGTGAACTGAACATAACTATGTCGCTGTCTCTTTACTGCCCTTATCTAATACATGAAAACAACAACAAACCAATATTAAAAATTTCACATACAATTAACAACCCTGTTAAAACAAAACTCATCTTTACATGATTTTCATATTCCCAACTTATTAAATTCTGTTAAATACAAAGACACTGTAAATAAAAGCTTAAAACACCAATCTATTTACACTCGTTTACATGGTTTTACTGTCACGAAACTATAACAAAGCTAATAAATGCAATTTAAAAAAAAAAATTATCACTAATTTAAAGGTAATCATGAGACATGTTAAGCCTTGGCTGAATTGAGAAGCATGGAGCACTATCACTTATATGCATAGAAGGATCAATTATCACTTAGATCCTTCTATTTTTCTCTTCCTACTCCCCTTATCTGATACACCAAAACAACAACCAGAAATCAATACTCACAATTCCACAAAAATCATTAACAACCTCGACAATACAAAATAACCATATAACAATATTGACCGTTTTTAGCATTCTGACTCTTTCAGGCCACTAATACAAACAATAACCAAAAATTTAATATACTTATTTAAAAACAAACACGCATAATCAGTTCAGACAACCAATATCGTATACAGGATTTCGACAACCCTCACACGACACATCACAAACAAAAACCAAAAATTAGAATAAACTTATCTGAAAGCAAACATAAATAATGTAAAAAGAATGCAAAAAGAAGGTCTGTAGTGTATGCTCATTAAAAACAGATTAGAAAACAAATAAAAATAAACACATTACATAAAAAGGAAAAACCACATTTGCAATACTGTAATAAATGAGATATAGCTAACTCCCACCAATGAAAAATAAGAAAATGAAGACATAGAGTCACCAGTACCTATAAGAACACGACCATCACTGTAGACATTCTCTGCAGCCGCTGCCCTCTCAGTTCTCACTGAATCAATTTGTCCATCCCCAAACAGATTTTCTTGAAAAAATCTTATCCTCCCTGATGGTTTCCTTTCAGATGCCATACATGCTGTAAAAAATGCATGACCAATAAACAAAAAAATAATCACCTTAGTGAAAAACACCCTTCAAATATAGCTTAATTGACAAAAATATACATACAAAATTAAAAATTCAGAATCAAGATCAAACCAAAAGGAAAATCAAACTGAAAAACCGCTCACCGGAAGCAGGAAACACACTTGTAGACAAAAAAGAAAAAGGATCTGACAAAAACAGACAAACAAACAACAAAATAAATGAAACCCCGCTCTCACACATGTTAAATAAAATAAAAGATACAAAAAAAAATAGATAAAAAACAATGAAGAACCTCTATACACAACCAACGACAATAGAATGCAGAAGAACAGAGTGATAAACAGTAAGAGGAAGCCCGAGCGATAAATAAGATGCATGAAATCTGCAAAACATAACAAAACACAGACTGACAGAAAACAAAACACAATAAAATTAAAACCTGCTGTTAAACCAATCTCCCAAGAATAAGCAATTGACATTGATATCAGCACACACACCATTTACCACAAACTGAAACAGCTAACATTGTTCCACAATCACATATATTTGCAAACAAAATGATAACCAAGACAAAAAATCACAATACAGAATTTGCAAACATAACCCTAACCACTCTAAAAAAATAATCGATAACAAACTGATTGCTCAGTAAGTAAACTGAGAAAGCAATCAAAGTTCTCAGCATTTGTGATTCTAATTTGCCGGGCGATATTGGGAGCGAGGGAGATTAAAGAGCGAAGAGAGGAACATGCTGTTTTTTCGATCAAAGAGGAAGATGATAGGTAAGCGGTGCGATGCGGGGAGAATATCAAGTGAAGTGAAGAGCTGCTTCCGTAATTAAACTGAATATAATGGGTAATTTGGAGCCGATAAAGCCAAGCCACGGCTGTGACTTGTGTTTTCAAACAGATCACCTGATTACTATGAAACCTGACGAACCTGTAATACAAAACAACAAAATACAATAAACACCAATCATCAGAACAGAGAGAAACAGAACAAAAACGCACACAGAAACTAGCCAGACGAATTTCAGAAGAAAAGAGAAAAAGGTCGGCGCACACTAATACAACGAAAAAGAAAAAAGAAGGGGGAGAGGCTTACAAATTTGTCTCCCTTCTTCCCCCGAACAGAACCGAAGCCGCCAATTCCAACATCAAAATTCAACAACACCAATAACATCAAGACCTGAGACAACCAACCAAACAATCAATTAAGCCCTGAATTGAATAAAACCACACACAATAAGGCAGCAATCACACAATAAATTTAACGGAACAACATCCGACCCAGCGGCACAAATGATTCTGCATGCAAAGAGAAAGCCCGAAATGGAGAGAGGTCAAAATAGAGAAATGCGAGAAACAGAAATAGAGAGAGAGAGAGAGAGAGAGAGAGAGAGAGAGAGAGAGAGAGAGAGAGAGAGAGAGCTGCCACATCGATTTTGAAGTTGAAAAGCCACACGCGTCGATAAATCTCCGAGTCCACGTAACCCAGCAGAATGCAATAGTAACCGGTGGCATTCACGTAATTTCCTATATATTATGCACGCTGTAGTCTTGGTTACTATTCATGGTTAATGTTCATGGTTACTGTTCATTTTATTTACAGTTCTGCCACCGTTTCACTGTTCATTTGTACTAGTTAATAGGGCCGCGGTCTGCTGCGGCTGTGTGGATGGGACTTCTGTTGCTTATTTGGAGATTATGTCTTTCTAAATGGTTTGAATTGGAATAATTTGACATATTCAGTTGGGTTTGAGACGGATGTTAATCTTTTAAGTGGGTTTACTTGGTTATGAGTCTGATATTTATTTGTTTATTAGAGAATGAATCTATGTAAATACAAACATATATTGAGACTTTGACTTTCACGTGTAAATTGTGTGTTTGTTATCTTGCTTCTTTGATACATGGTTTAGAAATTGATGCTTCTGTGTCTAATAAAAATTCAAGCCACTTATCTAATATCTCCTGAAAAGAAATTTTGATTTGATACTGGTTTATGGAAAAATAGATTTTGAGATGTTAGAATCAAAGGAAATCTAACACTACAACAATGAAAATCTAGGCGACGAAAAATTTTCGTCACCTAAGAGTGATTTTCGTCTCCTAAAGACTTAGGTGACGAAAATTTCGTCACCTAAGTTTCGTCGTCTAAAATTTGTGGCCTAAGCACGTAGACGACGAAAATTATATGTTTCGTCGCCTAAGAAAGTACTTAGACGACGAATTATATTCGTCGTCTAAGAAGGATTGGTGACGAAAAAAATTCTTAGAGAACGATGTTTTTCGTCGGCTATGGACTTACTTAGACAACGAAATATAGTATTTTCGTCGCCTAAGTAAATCACTTAGTCGACGAAAAAATAATTTTCGTCGGCTAAGTAAATGACTTAGGCAACGAAAATATCATTTTCCTCGCCTAAGTAAATAACTTAGGCGACGAAAAAATAATTTTCGTCGACTAAGTAAATCACTTAGGCGACGAAAAATGATTGTTTCGTCGCGTAAATTATTTACTTAGTCGACGAAACTGATATTTTCGTCGCCTAAGTAATAATTTGTATTTAAAAAAAAATACCGAAATTGAGACAAAATATTAATTAATATATTAAAAAAAATTATTATTACAAATTAAATACTTAGACGACGAAAATAATATATTCGTCGTCTAAGTAAATCACTTAGGTGAGAAAAATTATAGTTTCGTCGCCTAAGTAATAATTTATATTTTAAAAACATACCGAAATTGAGACAAAATATTAATTAATATAATAAAAAAATTATTAATACAAATTAAACACTTAATACTAATAAATTTGTACATACAAATTAAAATATTTAATACTTAATATTAAACCGATAATTAAGAAATCCTATTAAGAAAATGGAGAAGGATAATTAATATATATTTACCTATTGCTCAAGAGGCATCCACTTTAGTTCTAGATCTAGTTCTCTACATTCCACATTCTGCAGCTTGATTGCTCGGATCCATTTGTTCTTGGTCTATAATTACTTGCTTTGATTGGATTTCATCACGAGTCATTGTGTCTAAGTTTACCCCAAAGCTTGTACCTACGTGATCCTGTTCTATAGAGAATAGCTCCGTGATGAAATGAATAACATGCTGGTCTTCAAGTACCTGTCACAGATAAAAGAATGATAAGTAGATGATGTTCCAAGTTCTCAATGCCATAGTTCATTCTACCATGTAACAAGGTAATCTTATCTTTACAACGAAACAGAATAATGTAATTCTTAAATGAATTGTGACAAACAACTCTCGTGCATCTTTAGTTCATTTGAAACTGATACGAGTCGCAAAGGGGATTATAAACATTACATGTTTGGCAACAGCAAGCTCAATTAGTCCTCCTGGTATTGGCATCAAAACCCTGGTCCCAACAGTTTCCTGCAAGTGTTGAAACAAATCATATGAGTTTGACATCAATATGAACTCAAATGACTTCTCCTTGTTTCGAAGATAGTTGAACTGATAGGGGCCAAGGAGTACTTACTTCTACACTAGTACTCGAAAATGTGCCATTACAGAAGTTTAACCAACTTGGTTGGTTTGACATTAAAGTTTCTGCATAGATCCTGTTCATGATCATGTCCTCAGGGTTAGTTAACTAATTAAATGTATGAAAGAATGCATCCATGACATATATTATTTTGCTAAAGTACATCCAAATCACACATGTGTACTCAAGATTCAACTTCATCATTAGTCTAGACTCTAGATTGACACCGATAGCATGCCACACTATCTCAAAATTAAGACAAGGAAAGGAATCTGCAGGTTTGAAGGGTACAAGCATAAACAAAAATAAGCATACATACCCAGAGTCCAAGGAAACTGAAGAAGACATTTTGGAAAGAAGATCACAAGATCTGGTTCTTGGATGCTGTAACAAGGTATCCCTTCAAGGAAGGACTGCAGAAACTACTGGAAGAAGAAGATGGTCTTCATATCCACCACCTTGAGCAACTTCAGTCCCGGAACAGCAACAATCCATCCACTCAACAAACCTAAAGTAACCCCCCAAAAAAAGTCACACACATAGATATTAAAGAAACACAGGACTAGAAAGATATTAACCGAGAGATTAATTCGTATATATAGTTACATCAGTTTCTTAACCTTTGATATTCACTAAGTTTCCAGACAACACAAAAATCCCATCCTTTCAAACCCACAAGGGGTCTAAGCCTCTGTATGAGATTTGACATGATGATATTGTTCATGACACCTACAACAAAATGTGCACTGATTTAAAAAAATCCAACAGAATCTCAGAGTATCAGTTGGGGCTAGTACAATTGATAGAGACCTAGCTTGCAGCTGATGATATGAACAGTTTGTCTTGCTTTCAAGATTTTGGATAGTACTGAACAAATTAGTAAGTAAAACAAGACGAGGATGGAAGAAGCAACAAAAGCACAGCATAAAAAACAAAGGTAGAGATCCATACAAAACTTCAGACGAAAGCAATAGTTTACTACACCATTCTATAACAGCAAAACTGAGAAGGCAACAAAAATATTTAGATAATCACAGCATGTTTCCTTTTATATTATGCCTATATAGCCTGGTAGGTGAGCTGCAGTTCATGCATGAGTATGAGAAGTTAACTAACAAATCTAATCAAGCCTTATGTGGCGCAACATGTTGAAGAGAGAAGAGAATCGGACCTATAGAGGAGGAAGGGGCAGGACTGAGGCGGAGGTTGGGGCAGGACGGGGAGGTCACCGAGCGGGGGCGGAGGCACAGGTTGTGTCTGGGACTGAGGCGGAGGCTAGGGCAGAACTGAGGAGAGACTGAGGCGAAGGCTGGGGCGGCGGCTGACGAGTCGTCTAAGCGAGCATCAAGCAATAATAACCCTACAATCGTTAGTAGTATTGATGCGAGCCGCGAGGCTTGCACACAATAATAACCCTACAAAAGATCGTTAGTAGTATAAGCAAGTAGAGATCGTTCTAGCCGGGGATTAAGGGTACCTGAAACATGAGAATGTTAACACAAATATTCGCAAACACATATATACACAATTGTCACACTTATATACATATATACACATCGGAATCATCATATGGGGGAGGTCATGGCGTCGGCAGCAAGGGCTGCCCCTAAAACTAGCATACAAAAATTAAAGACAAGGAAATAAAATTCTACTCTATTATGTACAAGGTTGGTCGACATCGTTCACACAAAACACACATCACTAACTATCATAAATCAAAACAAGTAACAAGTAGGAAATCAAGAAACATGCTCTGAAATATTCTAAACTCGACTTAGTTCCAACCCAACTCGGTCCTTCGCGGTTGCTCTCCGTTGATTTTAGACTTCACATAGGTATTTAGAATTAGCTTCGCGCATAACCCTAATCTTTAGCTAACCGATTATAGACACTTCGCGTAGAAAATAACCAATTAACCAATGAAGCACATAAGTCCTTTTTTAGTTGGAGACATGTTAGGAAGTAAGGCGTCACTCTTCTCACATCGACATGCAAACTCTTTAAACTACTCGATCCCTAAGAAACAATACAAATCAAGACAACTTCGCGCTAATCTTAATCTATGTAAATTTCGGCAAATTAGATTGATACCCTAAATGTCATGACTCAATTAGACCACCAATCTTTAAGGCACACGAATTTAAAGAGTTAACCAAAAACAAGTTTCAAAATCAAGTCATTGCATGCATCCTAAGTTCAAACCGATTACTTATTTACAATTTATGTTCACATGCTATCATTCATAAAACCATGAAATCAAAACTTTAGAGTTGATCACACACAAAAAATCAAAATCATGCTTTGAATTAAACATGCAAAACCAAACAAACAAATTGTTCATACATAGACATAAGAACAAATACCAAAAGAACATATGTTTTACATAGACATAAAACCATAAAACCATAAAATTACAAGCCAAAGGGAGTAGATCACACATTTAGACACCTTGGGAGGCAGCAGCTCGTGTGGATCTTGATGGAGAATGGCGTGGAGGCTGCACGGGCAGTAGTATAGGCTCGGCAGTAAGTTTCTGGATGGTGGTGAGGGATGTGTTTCGGCAAGAATTTTATGTAGGACTTAAGGTAGAAAATTTGGTAGAGCTTTGGACTAGAGTTTTGGCTACAAGATGTGACAACCTTTTTCTGTGGAGAATGCCCTCTATATATATAGGAGAGGCCGGCAAACCCTAGAGCAGTTCCTAGGTACAATTAGGTAAAACAAAACCTAATAGAATAGGGTTTTGAAACCTTCCTAAATTAATTCTTCTAGGACTTTGTTTTCTGATTTTTCTTCAAGGCTTGGGCTGCATATCTTCATGGACTTCTTGTATAATCTTTAGACTTCATTTGATAGGTCTTGATCCATGGTATAATGCTCCCAGCCGGCCTATCAAACAAAACTGGCACAAATCTGCCTTTTCCGGCAGCTTTTCCTAGCTTTACTAGGAAAACTTCTTCTTCGTATTTTTCTTCAATGCCATGGCTTGGTGTCATCCTCCTTCCTTCCTTAAGCTTGGACCATCTTCACATATGCATTTTTACACCATATGGTCCATCGAAAACAGAAATTGTGAAAAGGAGGCAGTAGCATCCTGGAATCGGCAGAAAAGACCTTGCTGTAGTAACTCCGGCATATCTCCCTCCTCGGAGCTCCGATTGATGCGATTCCAAATCTCAGATAAACTAGACACACATAGCTACCTCCATATAAAACAGTTCGATCAAATTCGTTGTGAGTCGTCGGGAATGATTTTTCGAAGTTGGGACACAGTCCCAGGAAAATCCTGGAAGTCCCTGGATTGGTTTGCTCGAACTGCTGTTTTGCAGCCATCTTTTGGGCGACTTCCCGAACTCTGATTGATCTGAAATTTGGATACAACATATATCAGCATACAATAAAAATATACACCAAATTTCATCCCAATTGGACAAGGCTAGATCAGTTTTCCACGAGTCACAGAATCACGAAAAAGACATATTTTGCATTATTTTCCAGATTTCTCAAACTTAGTCATTTTTCGGATAATTAAGCACATTTTACCAAAACTCTACCAAAATGACACTAAACTAAATTATGACTCGATCTTAAACAAATAAGGGTTAAACAAAACATAAACGAGGGCATAAACACATTAATATCGTCGCAGATTGTGCTCCTATCAGCGGCCACGAGGCGGGGACTGAGGCGACCTGGGGTAGGACTGAGGCGGAGGTTGGGGAGCCGGGGAACCCGAGGCGGTAGAGGTGACGGAGGCGGAGATTGGGGCACAAGCTATGTCTGGGACTGAGCGGAGGCTGGGGCAGGACCGCAGGACTGAGGAATTTTTAGAGAATTAGGGATTTGAGGAATTAACTGATCGAATTGTATTGGTTTATATCGGTCTAAATTAGGTGACGAAACTAAGAATTCGTCTCCTAAGTAAATCTTAGGCGACGAAAAAGCAAGTGTCATCTCCTAAGAATGTATACTTGTCATCTCCTAAGAATGTATACTTAGGCGACGAAACAAATTATTCGTCTACTAAGATAATTTCAAATTTTGGCAACATTTATCGGCGTGGAAAATTAAGCCGCCAATAAATTTTTCAAAAAAATTGAAATGAACTTAAGCGACGAAATATACATATTCGTCGCCTAAGTATTTACTTAAGCGAGGAAAATGATATTTTCGTGGCCTAAGTAAAAACTTAGGCAACGAATATGTATATTTCGTCACCTAAGTTAATTTTTTTTTTAAATCTATTGGCTGCTTAATTAAAATGTGTAAAAACTTTTGTAAACAACTATATAAAAGAAGTCAAATTTTGAAAAACTCTATGAAATAGCATTTGATAGTTATTATGAAATACGGTGATGGTAAAAAAATCACTTAAATCCGACAAAGTTAGAGTCCCGATCGATGCGGTCAACCTTATTTAAACTTATCTCTCTCTATGAGGAGTCATAGTATCGGGTGGTAAAAGTTTCCAAATTTTTACATGGATAATTACGTCTCATCTATATAAGAGTTTAATGTTTGGAAGAGTCGACGAAACAAGGTCATCTAAATGTACGTAATAGCGTTTTCGTGTGATAAGTTTTATGAAAATATGGTTGACCGTTTCGATCGAGCATCGAACATTCACGAAAAGAGTTGATTTTTATACTCTACTCAAATTTAACTATAACGATCACATCAGACGGTCAAAATTTTTATTTTGTGAATTTAGCCATTATAATGACAACATGTTTACTAATGCGGTATAACTTAATTAGTAGATTATACTCAAGTGTACAACTTTTCGAAACAACTATATAAAAGAAGTCAAATTTTAAAAAACGATATGAAATAGCATTTGATCGTTACGATGAAATACGATGATGGTAAAAAAAATCACTTAAATCCGATAAAATTAGAGCCCCGATCGATGTGGTCAACCTTAAAAATCTATTGGCGGCTTAATTTTAATGTGTTTAAAATTTTGCGACGAGTTCATAGGTGCATTTGGTCAACTCGGACCCCAAATATACATATATATATATATGTATTTATTAATTAATACAAAAAAAATTAATAAGCCCAGTTTTATTATCTTGAGGAAACTATAATCCAACATAACCAGCGAAATCTCCAAATGGCTGGTTTAAGACATATAATAACAGTCGAAGATTCTGTACGTACATACACACCATTTTATAATTGTAGTTATACATCACAAACACATTTATTGAATTTAAAAATACATAATTTAAATCATCATGGCTCCCCATGGAGAGAGATAAGTTTAAATAAGGTTGACCGCATCGATCGAGGCTCTAATTTTGTCGGATTTAAGTGATTTTTTTTACCATAATTTTATTTCAACATACCGATTAAATGCTATTTCACAGAGTTTTTCAAAATTTGACTTCTTCTATATAGTTGTTTCGAAAAGTTGTACACTTGAGTATAATCTACAAATCAAGTTATACCGCATTAGTAAACATGTTGTCATTATAATGGCTAAATTTACAAAATGAAAATTTTGACCGTCTGATATGATCGTTATAGTTAAATATGAGTAGAATATAAAAATCAACTCATTTCGTGAACGTTCGATGCTCGATCGAATCGGTCAACCATATTTTCACAAAACTTATCACACGAAAACGCTATTACGCACTTTTAGATGACTTTGTTTGGTCGACTCTTCTAAACATTAAACTCTCATATAGATGAAACCTAATTATCCATGTAAAAATTTGGAAACTTTTACCTCCCCATACTATGGCTCCCCATAGAGAGATATAAGTTTAAATAAGGTTGACCTAATATTTACTTAGGCGACGAAATGGTACTTTCCTCGCCTAAGATGCACACTTAGGCGACGAAAAAATGGTTTCCTCGTCTAAGTGTAAATCTTAGGCACGAAAACATAATTTTCGTCGTTTTAGAAAATAACTCTAACGACAAATATTTGTCGGCGTCTTTGTGTTTTCTTAGGTGACGAAAATTCACTTTCCTCGCTTAAGTTAAATACTTAGGCGACGAAAAATATTTTTTTCTTCACCTAAGTAAAGATCTTAGGCGACGAAAGTTTTTTTCGTCGCCTAAGAAAACTTTCGTCACCTAAGTAAAATCCTTAGGCGACGAAATTTTTTTTCGTCACCTAAGAAAATACATAGACGACGAAATTAATTTTCGTCGTTAAAGTGTTCTCTTAGACGACGAAAATAATTATTCGTCGCCTAAGAATAGTTTTAGGCGACGAAATTTCTAGCTTAGAAGACGAAATTTTTTTTCGTCTCCTAAGAACTCTTAGGCGAGGAAACTATTTATATTTCGTCGCCTAAGGTATTTTTCTTGGTAGTGTAAGATGGTATAAAAATTATGCTAATCGTGTTCCCACTAAAAGGGAATGCTTACCAATACAAATAAAGAAAGCAGAACAAAAAAAATGAGATACAGAAGATAGCAGTAACGAATTATTATCTAAAACATTTAACACTATATATACACCCAGTTTGTGCAATCAACTTGTACATAGAACCGGTATTCTTTACAGCACAACTATTTCTATTGACCCCAAAAAATACAATTTTTGTCAGTGTTGTGGCTGAAAGTGAAGCAAGATCTAGAGTTTACACAAAAAACATAGAACTCCAGTTGTTCCTCTTTTGCTTGCTTCATGGTTAAGCTTGAATGGATTTAGTGACTTAGTTAGGAACTTGTTCAAAAAAGATGTGGCTCCAACTATCTCTGTGCTAACTAACCTATTCTGTTTGATAGTTACTATGATAGAAAAAGGCAGTTATATTTGCTGTCATATAAAAACTAATATCTACAGACACAAAAGAGTTTCACCACTGAAGTTCACTCTTGTTTATCTTTCACTACCAGATCGGACAGAATAGCCGAAGAAAAAAACTATGCCAAATTTTCGTCGGTTATTCCTTCTACCGACGAAAATTTCGTCGGTAAAACGGCGTCGGTAAAACGAATGGCCGACGAAATTAACGAAATCGTAGGCCATTCCAAAATTATCACCGACGAAAATTCATTTTGTCGACCAAACCTTGGCAAAATATCCGACGAAATTCATCGGATATTTTCGAGTATGGCCGACGATATCGTAAACTATAGCCGACGATATCTTCTGTTTCATCGGCTATTTGTTCTGAAATATAGCCGACGATTTCATCTATTTCGTCGGTTATTTCGTCGAAATATATTAATATTTTAAGAGGCATTAATTAGTTATAGCCGACGAAATAATGTGATTTTCGTTGGTTATAAAAGTTATAGCCGATGAAATTTGGTAAAAATCGTCAGCTATAGCACTTATAGCCGACGAAATAATGCCAATATCGTCGGCTATTCTTACATTTTAGGGAAAAAAAATTAAATTAATTTCTAAATTACCATTCCAAGCAACCTGCAATTCACAATGACAATCCATGCATTTACACCAACAAGAAACACGTCTAAATGACTTATTTAATTTGTTCCAATATACATAAAATATAACCCTAATCATCACCTAAAGCACTAAAGCCCACCACGTCTTCCCCAGCATGCCCGTCATCCTGGCCACCATCCTGCTGTCCATTATGCTCGTCATCCTGCTGAATGAACTCGGGAGCTCTCGGCATTCGAGGTTCATCTAACTGCTCAAACGGGGGCGGAGGTTCAAGGCCTTGTTGTTGTGCCGCGAACATAGCATACCACCAGTTTTGTTGACCGGCGTAGTTCTGTCGCCGAATTCTCTCGCATTCAGCATGCCAACGCTCCATTTTCATCTGATACTGCTGTGTTCTGCGTTGTTGTTCCTGTGTTCTGCGTTATTGCTCCTGTGATCTCTGGAACAGGGCCGCCAATCTTGCATTTTCTTCTATCAATCTCTGCATCTCCCCCCTCATCTGTTGGGTGTCCCCGCCTCCCTTCTTTTGAGCTCCCTTAGTGGTCTTCAGGACCCCTATTCCAGAACTTCCCAAACCACGGCAGTAGTAGTCGTTTGACCGTTCTGGGAAGGCTGCGTCAAATATCCTCGTTGCAGTTTAGACATTCGATCGGTCGACCTGGCTCAGGGCTTCTTGCAGATCTTCCTCTGAAATGTTCGGTTGTGTCTCCCGAACTACTTCCTGCAACACTTCTTCTTCGGCCCAGTTCACCCTCTCCTAATTGAACGGGAAAAAAAAATAATTAATATTCTAACAAATATATAATTAAGTAAAATTAATAATTAAAATTTTAAAATCGTAATCAACGACTTACAAGCTCTTCTGTCGCTAATGGATAAGCCTTCTTGAACGTCTCTACGTACGGGTTGCTTAAAGGATGATCTCTAAGCGCCTCCTCCTGATATTGTGAAAATGGCCTAGAACCACCATGATGGGGGATTGTGTTACGGCGGCGGTTCGCAGAGTTTATCCGAGACCGTTCCTTCAAACAAATAATAAAATATTAGAAAAATGCATCAAAAAATATTAGTGTAATAATTATAAAATAATTAAACTAATAATTAAAATATTAACAAAATAAACATTTATAGTTAAGTTTAGTATTTACCTGCATAACTGGGTTGTTGAAGTCTACTGTCTTCAACCAACGCCACTCGTACTCCCTGAACATGAACTCTCTTGGAGTACCCATACGACCATGTTTGTTGTATTCGGTAAAGTGGGTACGGAGCTCGTTCTTCCACTCTTTGAACCTACGGAATAAACAAAAGTGCATTAGAAATATTATTAATATCATAAAATATTTCAAATTATAAGATGAGGAATTCCCAACGTACCTCGAGTTCTGCATCGCGTACGCCCAAGCCTGTTTGTGTTCGGCAATCTCGAAGTATACCTGAAAGATAATATTTTATTAGTTTTAAAATTATAACAATACTGAAAATTATTAAATATTACGATAAAGAAATTAAGTTTTTTAAATTACTCACCGACGCCGCGTTGTTGACTTCCCTCTTGATCTCTTCCGGCACATCAGCCCACCGTGTCCACAACATAGGGACTCTATCCCTAATTAGTGCTCCCACGCAACCCGCGTAATCGCGGCGTTTTTTCCCCTGAACATCCTGATTAGGGGGTTCGTTGATCTGGATCCTCCCCCTGCTCTCAACAGTTTTCCTGAGCGTATCAAAACATATGACACCTCTCGTATTCCTGCTTGAACTGCTAGCGGCGGTCCCTATCACATAAACGACGATTGGTTAATAAAATTAAATATTAGTGCGTTAATTTTAATAAAATATTTAATTAATAAAATCAAATGTTACCTGAACTCGATGACCCGTCTGTCGACTTTCCTTTTAATCTCGCCGAAATCAGGAGCTCAGGTCTCTCAAATGGCTCATGATGGATTGATGGTATGCCTCCGCAACACTAACGTACTGAGGCCTAGCAGGCCATATGGGCACACCACGCTCGTCGACCTCGGGTATGGCAGGAATGTTGTATGGCAGGTACAGCTGATTAGGGAGAGTAGGCCCTTCAGTAGAGTCAGCAGCAGACGGCGCAGGACTCGTCATCGGCTCCCGATGAACCTCAGGCATACGGACCTGATGAACGTCTGGAGCTATGTCGTCCTGAAATAGCTGTGTACTACATCTCGGAGGATCTGGCCGGAGAGGGGGACGTGAACTGCTCGACGGCCGCCCCGTCGATAAAAGGGTCAGGTGCCGGTTGCTCACACTCCTCCGCTGCTGGGATGAATCGATCCTCTGAGGCTGGCTGGTGGTCCTCTCAGGCTGGCTAAGGGTCCTCTCGGAGTCTCCGGATCCGCCAGAACTTCCAGAACCCCTAGATCTGGAAGGAGGAGGAGGAGAGCAGACGCCGGCGCCGATTTGAGGAGGAGGAGGAGGAGAGTGGCCGATTTGAGGAGCGAAGGAGGAGAGCGGCCGATTTGAGGAGCGGAGGAGGAGAGAAAAAATTCGGAGAGAAAGTGACTTTCAGCTTTTATAGCAGAAAGAATAGCCGACGATTTAGAAGATTTCGTCGGCTATTCTTTGAGAATAGCCGACGATTTAGAATATTTCGTCGGCTATTCTTTGAATGTCGTCGGCTATTCTATGAACATCGTCGGCTATACTTTGGAAGATCAACAGCCGTCTGATCTGAGCCATCCAACGGCGGACAATAAAAAGGCGCGGATCGCAAGAGTTTAGCCGACGAAATATAATTTTCGTCGGCTAAACTTAGAGAATAGCCGACGATTTAAAAGATTTCGTCGGCTATTCTTTGAATATTGTCGGCTATTATATGAACATCGTCGGTTATACTTTGGAAAATCAACAACCGTTGGATCTGAGCCATCCAACGGCGGACAATAAAAAGGCGCGGATCGCAATAGTTTAGCCGACGACATATAATTTTCGTCGGCTAAACTATGGGTCAAACAACTAAGTCAAACCTCTAAACGCTTAAAAATGGAAATTAGTGTAGTTAAACGACGGTTTCTGGCCTCACCTTCAACAGATAATAGTTTCAAATCAATGAGACGCGACTAATCATATAAAAATTTTACAAAATTGATTTAACAAACGTCAGGCTACCCATAGGAAAACGAAAATAAAAAACAGTTAACCGCAACATTCGGCAGACAGATTTTATCGGAATCTTGTCATTTTTCAACCGTAGACGTATTTCATTATTTCGGTCATATCTTATTTCACAACATTTTTTCATTTGAAGAGTCTACGTATAGTAACTATTTGAAACTATACATTCACTTAAACACTTAGTAAACAAGTTAAGGAACATTAGTGCATATGTTCTGATTTTGAATCTAAAAGTTTAGAAAATCTATTCCAACCATTAGATATCACCGTTAAGATTAAATACATGTATGGAAAAAAATCCAACTTCAGCTGTGTTGACACTAGCCACAGAGGGGCTACATAAGCCCGCAGACCCGCAGCCACTGCATCCGGGGCCGGACTAAGGCCCGGAGCAGGATCACCAGCACCCGGACCCGAGGTCCAGCAGTCTACCTTGTGACCAGGGGCCCGGGGACGCCAGCATGCCAAAGAGGTCACCAGAGCTGCCCTTTGGTGTGCAAACAGAAGGAAGCCAGTCCCACATCGAAGAGTGAGACCAGACCTCACGCCCGACCACCTATATAAGGGCCTCAACTACCGTCATTAATAGGTAACTGATCTCTTCAACTGCTTATCATACGTGCTTTAAGTTATCTATTCATCCCAACTATACTAACTTAGGCATCAGAGAGGAGAAGACCGGCCCGCCCGGTATTCCCCTTAGTGAACAGGTTAAGCAGGAGGAGATCACATCTAGATTCTACCAGGCCTACGGGTTTGTGCAGAAACAATTGGCGCCGTCTGTGGGAAGCATTTGATCCACGAAAAAAGTAGCGTTGCTCTACCGGGGGGTAGAACCCGATCGATCCTTTGAAAGAGTTTTGAAAGCAAGTCCACAATCTGAGGCCATGGAGGGAAGAAAGATCAAAGCTGGCGAAGGAGGGCTGAAAGAGCGAGTCCGGGTCCCCGACCGGGCCCAGAACGTTAAATCTGAGGTCAGCGCGAGGGTTGTCCCTTCTCCCGACCGGGACAGCACTCACGATAACTGGGGCTCAAACAATCCTGACCAATACGACGCGGGGGAGGAGATAAGAAAGATGAAGGCAGAAGTCGTGAGATTGCGAGAGGAGGGCGATCGAGACCGACTAAGGGCGGATGCCCGGTGCCAAGAGTTGGAAGCGGTGAACACCGCCTTATTGGCGGCCCTGGAGAAAGGGCACCAGCAGGACATCTCTCGGGCGGCATCACGACCCGCAAACAAAGGTAACGAGTTCCCGTACCTAGAAGTGGGGCAGCCTTCGGGAAGGAGAAAGATTGCGCATTTGCCCACGCCACTCTTTCCGGAAGCTCTGAGGAACTCCGGCCCGGTTGAGCCCCCATACCGAACGAGCTTGGCATCGAGCGAGCAGGACAGTTCTACCGCAAGTGCGCTTCAGACGCTCTTCGCCTCGGTGTCGGACTTAAAGGACCGGGTGAAGGCCAGCGAGAAAAGGACGGTGCGACCGCAGGACAGTGCGCGATTCAACGAGCGCACTGGACCTTTTCCACACCGGGTTAGAGAATCCGGAAGGCCTGGTAACCAAAAGTCCCTGAAACTGACGTACTCAGGAACGAGCTGCCCATACCAACACCTGGACAGCTTTAAGTCACAAACGGGCACAAAGGGCTACTCAGACGCCACGTGCTGCAATATGTTCCAAGAGACGCTCTCAGGGGAGGCATTGGGCTGGTTCTACGAGCTGCCAATAAACTCGGTGGAAACTTTCAAACAGCTGGCTGATAAGTTTGTCGGCCAGTTCGTCCTTAGAGCCACGGCGGCCCAAACGTCAACGATCCTTTTCGATTGCATGCAGACTGACCACAAACCGCTGCGCGCCTTCGTTAACCGATGACATATAGCCACGGCCGGGGTCAGGAACTTAGATAAAAGGATCACTGAGATGGTATTCAAGCAGGGGTTAAGACTCGGGGAACTCTCGTACGCCCTGCGAGTAAATGAGCCGCTGGGGTACGACGAGTTGATGCCCGTAGCCTTCAGGCACGCCCATGCGGAGCATGAGACATATGGGGAGAAGATGCCCAAGCGAAGGTCGGATGACCTACTACCACCGTCCTCCCTGGAAAACAAAGCGGGGCGGCAGGATCGCAACCGTACGCCTACGACCAGCAAGAAAGCCGAAGTATGGGAGGATTGGCGACCCCGCCTGAGCGGCAACAACAGCTCACGGGCAGGCAGAAGACCACCGCCTTTGCGACCGGTACGCCCCCTGACAGCAGCGCCAACGGGGCCACCACCGCGGGCACTGGCCATTATGCCAGCAGGAAAACCCGAAGACCCAGCCCTTCGGACTAACGACCAACGGCCCCAGAGAACGGTTGTGGACGGCCGAGTCCGGACAGATGACCTGCAAAGGGACAGGTAGGGTGCCCGAGAAGTAGGAACCATAAGCACCCGAGTCCTCGGAGGGATCGAGGTGCACGGAAGCATTAATATGATACATGGTGGGGACCACATAGATCGACTCACCCGGAGCTCGAAGAAGCGGTGCTTAAGGTCGATCCGGAGAAAGGAAGTATATGTCTTTGGTGGAGGAAGCGGCCAGGCCGCTAAAACCGGATGGAACTCGGTCACGTTCTATGAGGAAGAAGAACCGGAGGACCTGATCCAACCGCACAAAGATCCCTTCCTCATTACGGTCCAAATAGACCACTGGATAACCAACCGCATGTTAATCGACATCGGAGCCTCTGTCAATGTTATGTTCCGAGACGCATACAAGGGGCTGCACCGAGGAAGGAGCAAGTTATCCCAGGACAACGAGCCGTTGATAAGCTTCTCCGGCGAGGTGGTCCAGCCTTTGGGATCGGATTACCTGCCGCTAATCTTCGGCGAGGGAGACAGGACGAGGAATGAGCACTTGGAGTTCATCACCGTGGATTGCCTGTCCTCATACAATAGCATAATCGGCCGGCCGGGGTTGTGGAGGCTGAAAACATTCATAGCCGGCCATATGCTGATGTTAAAAATGCCTTCACCCGCCGGCGTCATTACCATATGCGGGGACCCGAAGATTGCTCGCAGATACTATGCGGAGGCACTGACCCATGGGAGAAAGCGGACCGAGGTCTTCACGGCTACTCAACAAGCGCCAGTGCCGGATCCGAGTATCGACCCCCGTGATGACACCGACTCCGACGACGAGAAGCTAAAACGACCGTCGGCCGTGGAAGAATCCGAGACGATCTCCATTTCGGAGGATCACCAGGAGCGAAAAGTGGTGATAGGAACGAAGCTCGCTCCGGCTGTCAGGCAAGAGCTCATCACCTTTCTCCGTGACAACAGTTCGGTGTTCGCATGGTCTTACGAGGACATGCCAGGCATATCCCCAGAGATAGCCGTCCACCGGCTAAATTCGTTGCCCAACGTTCCCCCGGTGAGGCAGAAAAGGAGGTCCTTCAGCCCGGCGAAGTATGAGGCGATCAGAGAGGAAGTGTAGAAGCTAAGGGGCATAGGTTTCATCCGGGAAGTCCAGTATCCCCGATGGCTCACCAACGTGGTTATGGTCCCAAAGAAGGGAACCGACTGGTGGCGCATGTGCGTTGATTTCACCAACCTAAACCGGGCGTGCCCAAAAGACAGCTTCCCGCTCCCCAGAATAGACCAGCTTATAGACTCCACGTCCGGTTTCAAACTACTCAGCTTCATGGATGCCTACGCCAGATACAATCAGATACGGATGAGCCCGGACAATGAAGAGCACACCTCGTTCACGACTGACCGAGGGACCTACTGTTATAAGAGGATGCCGTACGGTCTAAAGAATGCTGGGGCCACATACCAACGAATGGTAAATCGCATGCTGGAGCGGAGATGGGTAAAACGGTGGAAGTATATGTAGATGACATGCTAGTCAAAAGCTTGACCGCAGGGGCCCACGTCCAGGACTTAGCAGTAGTCATCGGCAAGATGCTCAACTTTGGGATGCGCCTGAACCCGAAGAAGTGCATTTTCAGGATTTCAGAGGGCCTGTTCCTAGGCCACATTATCAGCCAGCGGGGGATAGAAGCTAACCCGCTGAAGGTCCAAGCAATCCTAGACATGGAAACACTAGGGGAAAGAAACCAGTTCCAGATGCTGACCGGCCGACTGGCCGCCCTAGCCAGATTTATCTCCCGCCTGACCGATAAGTGCGCCCCATTCTTCAAACTGCTCAAGGCACAGCAGTTCAAGAAAATTCACTGGGCGGCGGAGCACGAAGCGGCATTCCAATCCATCAAGACTTACCTGTCTGCAGTGCCTCTCCTATCCAAACCAGTGCCGGGCGAGATGCTATACCTCTACATAGCTGCATCAGGAACGGCCGTCTCCGCGGCTCTCGTCAGGAAGGAGGGCACGCTCGACCTCCCGGTATACTATGTAGGGAAGGGACTTACCGGAGCCGAAAGCCGATACCCTGACATTGAAAGACTGGCTCTGGCTCTGATCGTCAGCGCCAAGAAGCTCCGGCACTATTTCCAGGCTCATTCCATTACCCTGTATACCAATCACCCTCTACGACAGATCCTGCAAAAACCGGATACTAGCGGCAGGCTCGTACGGTGGGCAGTCGAGTTGGGAGAGTTCGACATCACTTATGCCCCGCGAACGGCTATCAAGGGCCAGGCCGCTGCGGATTTCATATGCGAACTCACCCCGATGGCGGTAGAAGCGCACTTCGGCCGGTCCGAGGGCACCAAAGCAGTTCAAGCCGTAAAGGTCGAACCAGGCCTCCCCAGCGGTTGGAAGCTCTACTTGGACGGATCCGTAACGAGCAAACGGAGTGGAGCCGGAGTCATGCTAACCTCGCCCGATGGCCAGTCGTACGAGTATGCCCTACGGTTCCTCTTCAATACTTCCAACAACGCCGCTGAGTATGAGGCCCTCATAGCCGGTTTGCAGCTAGCCAAGGAAATGGGGATCCCATCCTTGGAGATATACAGCAACTCGAGCCTGGTGGTAAACCAGATGAACGGGCTGTTCGAAGTCAAGGAACCCCAGTTAGCCTCCTACCAAGCTTTGGCCAAAACCCTGATCGAGCCATTCCAGGGCGCCACGATTCAGCATATACCTCGGGAGGCAAATAGGCATGCCGACGCCCTGGCAAGGCTGGCAACCGGAAACTACCCATCGGAGTACCGAAAAGCTAAGATTGAAACCCTCCGGAAACCAAGCATAAGCAAAACCATCTCCGAGATATTCGCGGTAGAGGAGGCGCCGCCAAGCTGGATGGATCCAATAATTAGATACCTGGTCGACAAAACCAGCCCCCAGGATAAGGTGGAGGCTAGGAGGCTACACCTCCGGTGTGCCAGGTACAACCTCCTCAGCGGCAAGTTGTACCGAAGAGGGCATAGCTTCCCGCAGCTAAAATGTGTGACTAAAGAGGCGGGAGAAGCCATCATGCGAGAAATCCACGAAGGAGTATGCGGTAATCACTCTGGCGCCCGGCCCCTGTCTCACAAGTCGCTGCGGGTAGGATACTTTTGGCCGGACATGGCAGCAGCGTCGAGAAAAATATCAGGCGGCTGTCACAAGTTCCACATGTACGCCACTACACCTCATGCTCCGGCAATCACTGTCAATTCTGTTAGCGCTGTGGCCGTTCGCACAATGGGGGCTAGACATCATCGGCCCTTTCCCAATAGCTGTGGGACAGTACAAATACGCCATCGTAGCCGTTGACTATCAGACTAAGTGGGTCGAGGCGGAGCCCCTAGTAAGGATTACCGAGGAGCGGGTGAGAAAATTCCTATGGAAGAACATCTACTGCAGGTTCGGGGTGCCGCAGACCATTGTCACGGATAACGGGACACAGTTCAACAATGCTGATCTTATCCAGTACACGGCCTCCATGGGGACCCGGATGTTGTTCGCCTCAGTGGCGCAGCCGCAAACCAACGGTCAAGTTGGAGCGGTCAACAAGATTATCAAGAGTCTCCTTAAGAAGAAGCTCGATGACAAAAAGGGATGTTGGGCTGAGGAACTCCCAGCGGTCCTATGGGCCATCCGGACGACTGCGACCCAGGCAACAGGAGAGACCCCGTTCTGCATGGCATTCGGGAGTGAAGCGGTGCTCCCCGTAGAGACCGACATGCCCAGTGGGAGGGTCGAGAATTACGACGCCGAAACAAACGCCGAGGGCATACGGCTCAACCTGGACCTCATTGAGGAGCGGTGCGACCAAGCGCATATGCGAAACCAGACGTACAATCAACAGGTCGCTCGACACTACGACAGAAAGGTCCGGGAACGGAAATTACAAGTGGGGGACTGGGTCATGAAGAAAGTTCAGAAAAAACCGCTGGCCTTGGAGCCAACGTGGGAAGGGCCCTACAAAATCACCGCAGCCGCGGGTCCGGCAGCATTCCACATCATAGACGCCGAAGGCATCTACTCCACCCGCCCATGGAATATCCAGCATCTGCGGTTCTACCCTAAGTGAGATTACTGTCTTCAAAATGGACAGTACTATATGTAGTACCAACGTTACAATACAGATAGTCACTGCCTCTAGAATGAACTACAGCTGATTACAAAATATATACATCTGCCAAGTATATATATATATAAAAAAAACCGCTAATCAGCGCCTCCGGAGCCTCCAATCTCTGACCACCAGCCTTGAGAGACCGCTCTTGCTCCAGCTTCTCAGCTAAGGCTACATCAGCCTCCATCCGCTCGGCATCAAGCCACCCTTTCTCCCTCCACTCCAGATATGTATCATTTATACCCTTCGCACGGGCGACCTCCAGCATCTCCTCAAGCTCCACCGACTCCCGAAAATCGTCGATAGCTTTATTAGCGGCTTAGGCAAGTCGGGATTCTACGAGTTTCTCCCCTCCTTTGACGACCGCTATCATTTGGGCCTGCAGCTCCAAAATCTTCGCCTCCAACTCCGTGTTCCTCTCTTCCCGAGCGGTCGCCAGCCGACCGGCCTCCTCCCTCTCCCGCGCGAGCTCAGCTGCCAGCCGACCGGCCTCCTCCCTCTCCTGCGCAAGCTTAGCCTCCGCCAATGACAGCCGCACGGTGAGGTCCTCCACTTGCCTCTCCAGGACCGGAGTCTCCTCACTAGGCTCATCGGCGTAAAGGCTATGAACCAGCTGGTACAAATACACAAAAGAACATTAACTCGTACCACAACAAGGGAGAGGAAGCGCAGAAAAAACCTCAGTTCCACGAGTACGCAACCAGACTTACCCTAAGACCTAACTCCACAGTCTTCTTCCTGCTCTCGCCCGGCCGCCTAGTTCCGGGGGCCTCCCGATCAAGTCCCAAGGCTTCAATGGTAGATGCCACGAACCTACCAAAACCACCACCACCAAAACCGCGATTGGATTCCAGCTCCCGACTCCTTCGGCCACCGGTTCCCTCTGCCAGAACCAAGGCTGACCCCCCACCAGCCGAGCTTGACGCCCCGGCATCAAACACCCTCACCCTCTTAGCCGGAGCTTCGCCAAGACTGCTTCTGCGGTACATAGTCATCTCCGCGGACTCTCTCTCCCGTGTGGCTCGTACCCCCACCGGCCGCACTAGAGGTTCTGGACCCGGTGAGCCCACCGATCTTACTTCCCGAATAACAAGTGGGGCGTTATCCTCACCGCCCGGCCTCCTACCGTAGTGGGAATCCGGAAACACGAGAGGCACAGGGGTGTTATGCACCGTGCTCTCTAGGGTGACCGGATCTACAATGTTTTTCGAGGCCATCTCCCCCATCTCCATCAACCTCTCGGCCACAAGGTCATCATCCGGCTCGATGGTCTCCTCGCTCCTAACAGCGAGCCGGGGGGCATTAGCTGCAAATCAATAAACCGAGCGGTTAGAGTAAAATATGACTCCACAAAACAACAGTGCAAGAGACCTTACCAGGTTTCTTCCCCATCTCGCATATCTCGAGCACATTCCACTGGATGAAATTGTAAGAGCTCCGGCCCAGATTATCCCAGCAAACAAAAAGCCGGGCTAACCGTTGCCTCTCCAAGTCGACCAACAGGTACGACTGATCCCCGATAGCTTGATAAGTCCCGGGCACCCGAAAGCTCCTCGAACTATGCTGCCACCTACCCCCGGCCATCACAACCGACCTCCTCCATACATTCGAAACAGACGACGGCAGGTGAGTGATGGCAGGATCGAAGTCTTGTGCGGCAAAATTAACACAGCCGCATGCCTGGGCCTTTTTGCTGTAGAGAATCTTATACAGCGCTCATAACTCATTTATCATGGGCCAGTCCATGTTGCTCAGTCTGAATAAGCACCCGAGACCAAGCAACTGCCTCCACTGGTTGCTAGGAAGCTGGGCGGTGGAGAGATTTATCATGCTCAACACATACTGGACAAACTTCGGTAGCGGCGGAGATAGCCCGTGCCGAAGTTGATCCTTAAAAACGGCAACCCAACCCTCCTTCGGGTTGCAGGCCAGTTCCCCAGGATATAGGCCCCGGAGCTTAACGGAGGAATCAATATCCCACTTCGTCCGAAAATCCCTTATCTCGCTATCAGTCATGCTTCTGGTTGGCTCGTCACAAAAAATACCCTGTCGCCATCCAACAACCGGTACCTCACGGCCAGCACCGACAGGATTGGCTGACCTCCCAGATGCCATAAAACCTAAGAACAGAATTTAGTTGTGTAGCAAGATAACAACACAGACAGACGGCAGACGAAGAGCCAAGCTTCAGCAAAATACGATGGGAAGAGAGGAGGGGGGTGCGAAGCATCTTATAGGCGGCAAAACTACACCTTGTTGATAATTAGGGCAAGCAAAAAGGAGAGGCAACTCCAGCCGCAGATCCCCACCATCTCATATCGCTCCCTGCTGACACGTGTCCCAGCATCGATAAAGCTCCCCAGCCATCATAACTGATGGGACTGATGGGCTCTCTCCTTCATTGCATGTCAGCCACCTGTCCCACCTACAAGCGGCAGTTAAGGGAGGTAGGAGCGCGAGCCGAGGCGCCCAACCCCCCCGCTTCCCCAAGAGTCAACCTCAAACCAAGGAAAGGCACACCACCGGTTATGTAGTATCTGACCGGCTCCATGGTATCTCACCGGTTATGTAGTATCTGACTGGCTCCATGATATCTCACCCGTTATGTAGTATCCGACCGGCTCCATGATATCTCACCGGTTATGTAGTATCCGACCGGCTCCATGGTATCTCACCGGTTATGTAGTATCCGACCGGATCCATGATATCTCACCGGTTATGTAGTATCCGACCGGCTCCATGGTATCTCACCGGTTATGTAGTATCCGACCGGCTCCATGGCATCTCAGCGGTTATGTAGTATCCGACCGGCTCCATGGCATTCCACCAGTTGACATTCAACCGGCTCCATGACAATCCACCGGTTTAGTCACTTCCCTTCCCCTGCGAGCAAGGACAAGCCAGCAACAACTCAAGGCTTCGAAACACATGGGCTTTATAAACCCGGGAGAGTTTACATCTAACCCATGTAAACTTTTCCAGCAGGATAAAAACCCTGCATCACACTGAACTGTGATACATTTGGGGATACATGGCGAGACTTGTTATCTCAACGCCACCCCACCGGGCAGATTTTTTCTCTAACACAGAACAAGTCTCCCCGCAGGCTAAAAAACCTGCACATTACCTCACGCTTATTCCAACACAAGATGAGAAGAACTAGCAAGTGTTAACCGGTGCTTCAACATGGCCGCAACACCCCACCGGGGTACCTGTTGGCTTACTCCACGCCCCAACAGGCCTCCCCGCAGGCTAGCAACTTTGTTACACAAGCGGGGCCGAACCACCGGGCTATTCCCCGGCCTGCCTCACCGATGGCAGCAGTTTCAGCCTGGGAACTTGGGGGACTCGTCCCGACATGACAGTCCACCAGTCGAGCCCTCACATCTCCACGCCTTCTCTGCCCGAACGCCCAGTCACGCCCAATCTTCAATGCGGACTTCGGAGACTGGGCACCGTTGGGTCGGTTACCCTGCGGGTCTGCAGGGCAAGAGCGAGACATAGTAAGTCCCCATTCAAGATTGCACTTGACCGGGAACATGGGGGACTTGTTGACAGTAGCCACAGAGGGGCTACATAAGCCCGCAGACCCGCAGCCACTGCATCCGGGGCCGGACTAAGGCCCGGAGCAGGATCACCAGCACCCGGACCCGAGGTCCAGCAGTCTACCTTGTGACCAGGGGCCCGGGGACCGGGGACACTTGCATGCCAAAGAGGTCACCAGAGCTGCCCTTTGGTGTGCAAACAGAAGGAAGCCAGTCCCACATCCAAGAGTGAGACCAGACCTCACGTCCGACCACCTATATAAGGGCCTCAACTACCGTCATTTATAGGTAACTGATCTCTTCAACTGTTTATCATACGTGCTTTAAGTTATCTATTCATCCAAACTATACTAACTAAGGCATTGGAGAGGAGAAGACCGGCCCGCCTAGTATTCCCCTTAGTGAGTAGGTTAAGCAGGAGGAGATCACATCTAGATTCTACCAGGCCTACGGGTTTGTGCAGAAACAAGCTGACAACGTTAAAGGCTCGATCAGAACGGTCAACTGGGTAAGTCAAACCTTTAAACGCTTAGAAATGGTAATTGGACTGTCTAAATGACGTTTTTGGCCTGATCTTCAACATATAATAGTTTCAAATATATGAGACGCAACTTATCATATAAAAATTTTACAAAATTGATTTAACGAACGTCAGGCTACCCATAGGAAAACGAAAGTAAAAAACAGTTAACCGCAACATTCGGCACACAGATTTTATCGGAATCTTGTCATTTTTCAACTGTACACGTATTTCATTATTTCGGTCATATCTTATTTCACAACATTTTTGCATTTGAAGAGTCTACGTATAGTAACTATTTGAAACTATACATTCACTTAAACACTTAGTAAACAAGTTAAGGAACATTAATGCATATGTTCTGATTTTGAATCTAAAAGTTTAGAAAATCTATTCCAACCGTCAGATATCACCGTTAAGATTAAATACATGTATGGAAAAAAATCCAACTTCAGCTGACAACGTTAAAGGCTCGATCGGAACGATCAACCGGGTGAGTCAAACCTCTAAACGCTTAGAAATGGTAATTGGACTGTCTAAATGACGTTTTTTGGCCTGACCTTCAACATATAATAGTTTCAAATCGATGAGATGCAACTAATCGTATCAAAATTTTCCTCAAAATATTTACCGAAGGTAACACTACCATTAAGGAAACGAAGGAATAAAACCTTTGACCGCATCTTTCGACATTCAGATTTTATCGAAATCTTGTCATTTTTCAACCGTAGACGTATTTCATTATTTTGGTCATATCTTATTTCACAACATTTTTGCATTTGAAGGATGAAGTAATGGTTTATCGTTAGTGATAGAAAATGGAATATGGTCATTTTTTGTTTTTTTTTTTTAAATCATAGCCGACGAGAGACTCGTACTCGTCGGCTATTCTTTTGTCGTTTTCTGTCTAAAATAAAATATGTGTTTTTTAATATAGTTATAGCCGACGAAATAATGAATTTTTCGTCAGCTATTATGAGTATAGCCGACGAAATAACAAATTTTCGTCGGCTATTATATGAAAGAAAAAAAAACTGTTGGCAAGGAAGTTCAAGCAAAGTTCAGTTGGCAGTGCTGTTTATCTGCACCGAAAACTGTACTCTGTCTCGAAGGACTGGAAACCCTCTGACTCAAATGAAAAAATGGATGAGTTGGTCGAGACGATAGACTTTAATGAAGGAATCAAGGCAAAATTCTTTATGAATATGCTTAGGTTATGTGAGTCATCTGATGAGAAATTATTGGTTTTCAGTCAGTACCTCCCACCTTTGAAATTTTTAGAGAGTAGGGAAAGTCGTCACAAAGCAGCTGTTATCTTAAACAGCTTGGTCGTAAACATATCTTGGTACATGCAGGTTTTTCTTAGTTTTTTTTAAGAATCGGAGTTGTCTTTAGAAATTAGTGGATTACAAATGAAAGGATTACATCATCTAAATTACTTAATTCGTCAGATTGTAATAGGAATCATCGGATGAGTCTTCTTCGGTTTCTGAATTGCTCGATAGGGGTAATCTATGTCTTTCCTCACCACTAGAGTCCTCGTTAGTTTCTTCATTTGGATCAACATCAACAAGCAGTGGCTCTTCACGTCGAATTCGCACCGGCGTGTCTAGGCGAATAAAAGAGGAGTCAGGAATACCATTTGAGTTGGGCTCTTGATACACGGTGCCACCTTCCTCGTTCTCTTCAGCCACTCCAAGTGTAGACGCCCGGTAAATGTTGCGATGGTGGATAGTGTTGACTACTTTCCACGGGTCACCCTTGGCGAGATCATCAAGATAAAACACTTGTTTCATCCATGTGGCTAAAACGAACGGGTCATCCTCATACCGTGATGTACTAGTGTTCACAAAAGTTATGTCGTATTGATCGGTTTTCATGCTCTGCGACTGTGTGTCAAATCATCTACACTTGAAAAGGTGCACTTTCATGCCTTCCCCATAATGCAGTTCCACAACTGAATGGAGAACACCGTAATAGTCAACTCCATCAACCCCACCATGTGCCATAACCCCTGAATTTTGTGTTTTCAGTCTGATGTCTCTCTCTTCACATCGAAATAACACACCATTCACCTTGCACATCGCATAAACTTTTGAATAGACCGGCTTCATCGCTAGAATTCTGAGTTCGTGCGACCAATTTGGGTGATTATCATTTTTAATAAGGTCCATCTGCAACCATCAGAATCAACTATAAATATGAATAATTATACACAATAATATATAAATACGTATAGAATAATGTTAAAGTTACGTACCCAGCGGCCGAAATACTCTACGAATGTCCAGTTGTGGTAATCGAGATCACCTCCTACTTGTTCACAGTTTAGATGCATGTTCTTCCAAAACTAAACTTCTAAACAGTTAATTAGTACCCACCAATGTGCAATGGCTACCTCATAATCTTTCAACTTGTAGGAAACTGACATTTTTCCACCGAGTACAACATCGTCGGAGAGTATGGAAAGATTGAACTGTGAAGGTACATCTTCCAGTATGCTTTCCTGTAACGCTCCTAAATACAGCTTCATGTAGGTGACGCACTCGTGTGCAATATATGCTTCAGCTATACATCCTTCAGCTGCGGATCTGTTTTGGACAAAATCACCGTATTGTCCAAGTTGCCTATAAATCAAGTTTTTAAAGTGTTATGATAATACATTAATACTAAATCACATATATTGATGAGAAAATTAACATAAGGTGTAAAATACGTACCTTTCCATCGGATACATCCAAGTGAAGTGTACAGGACCGGTAAGCAACAACTGTTGAGGAAGATGGATCATGAGGTGAGGCATGATGTCGAAAAAATTTGGAGGAAATATCATCTCAAATTTACACATGATATGAACGATGTCTTGTTGCATTTCCCGGAGGTCAGATTTTCTCACTTCCCGTGTGCATACCTTCTGGAAAAATCTTGCCAACACTACTAACGGCTCCACAACGTGACGGGGAAGGAATGGTCGAATGAAAACAGGGAAGAGACGTTGTAGCAGGATATGATTGTCATGACTTTTCAACCAGTAAAGATTGTTGAATTGTCTGTTCACACACTTGGCTATATTTCTAGCAAAGCCTGAAGGATACTTGACCCGACTTATCCAATGGAAAATTTCTGATTTATGCTCAGGCTTGACGTGTAAGGAGCTTGAGGCATTTTTCTCTTCCCTTGTTTCAACCATAGTTGTTTTCTGATATTCATGTTTTGCAGATCAGTGCGAGCCTTAGGACCGTCTTTCGTCCTCCCCTCCAAGTTCAGCGTTGTGCCCACCACACTTTCAGAAACATTTTTTTCTATGTGCATAACGTCTAGGAAGTGACAGATCAACAACTCACACCAGTACGGGAGTTCCCACAATATGCTCTTATGTGTCCAGAATTTGTACTCCTCAGGTCTTTCAGGTATTTCCGCTACAATATCGGGATGATTGCTGAGGGGCCCAAAATCGTACTCATTAAGCACTGCTAAAATTTCTCTTCCCGTCCATCTTCTGGGAGGACCACCGTGTTCTTCGGTTCCATCAAATGCGGCGGACTCGTAACGCCAGTGGTGATCCGCCGAAAGGAACACACGATGACCCATTCTGCATATCTTGTTGCAATGAGGGGTGCTCCCACAATCGCTGAGGCACTCTGGACAAGCCTTGTATCCCCTAACAACGCTGCCCGACAACATCCTATAAGCAGGAAAATCACTGATAGTACCAATAACCATGGCATGCATCTGGAACGTCTCCTCCTTGTACTTATCAAAAGTGGGATGACCAACGTCCCACAATACCTTAAGCTCTTCAATCAATGGTCTCATATACACATCGAGACATTTGCCTGGGTAACCAGGCCCCGGAATCAACAACGTCAACATATTATATTCCTTCTTCATGCACATCCACGGAGGAAGGTTGTAAGGTACCAAAATCACCGGCCATATACTGTATGAAAGACTCATGGTGCCAAAAGGGTTGAACCCGTCGGTTGAGAGCCCGAGCCTGACATTTCTGACATCTGACGCAAAATGAGGAAACTCATTGTTTATATGCTTCCAAGCCGCTCCGTCAGAGATGTGTGTCATGATATATGCGTCTCCCAAGTCTCGCTCACCGTGCCATCTCATAGCTTTTGCGGTGGTTTCTGATATGTACAACCGCTCAAGCCTATCTCTCAACGGAAAATACCGAAGCACTTTCACAGGTTTCCTATTGCCTGCTCCCGTCAACTTATATCGGTCAGAATGACATATCGGACATGCGTCAAGGCTAGCAAGGTCATTCCCTTCTGCATCTTTACCCCAGAAGAGAACGCAGTCAAATGCGCATGCATGGATCTTAATGTAGGAAAGCCCTAGATCTTTGAGGATACTTCGGACCTTACGGTGATTGGTAGGATTACGATGACCCTCCTCCAACAACGAAGAAGTGTACTGTAGATATTCATCCACTTGCCTGATAGTCAATTTTGTCTCGACTTTAATCCTCATTACCTCCATCACACCTTCAAGAACTGTCTTCTCAGAACTTGAAGACACAGGGGTCTGTTGCAATGCAATCAGTTTGTTGTACTTGTCAAAGGCAGCAGTGTTGACAACTTGTGAGAATGGCTGCACCGGGTCATGCATATATTGTTCCCCATGTACACCGCTTTCAAAAAGAAACACGTCGTTGACGAATGCCATTGTTGGATCGTTGGATGTACTACTACTGCCCGCCTAAAAAAACTGCCCATGATCATGCAATCCATCTAATGATGGCTCACCGTGATATATCCAACGTGTGTACTTCGGCCAAAACCCATTACTCTTTAGGTGCTCCCATACTGTCCTAATCGGAAATCGACACATATCACTGCGACACCTACATTTATTGCACGGGCAATAATAGTATTCATTCCCGTTTGCATTTTCTGATAGGAGCACAATGTGCGACGATATTATATGCTTATGCCCTCGTTTATGCTTTGTTTAACCCTTATTTGTCTAAGATAGAGTCATAATTTATTTTATTGTTAATTTGGTAGAGTTTGGCAAAAAGTTGGCTAAGAATCCGAAAAATGACTAAGTTTGAGAAATCTGGAAAATAATGCAAAATATGTCTTTTTCGTGATTCTGAGATGAGTAAAAATGTGATCTATCCTTGTCCGAATTTAATAAAATTTGGCGTGCTTATTATTCACATATTGAGGAATGTTGTGTTAAAATTTCAGATTAATCGGAGTTCGGGAAGTCACCCAAACGATGGCTGCAACTTGGCAGTTCGAGCAAACCAATCCAGGGACTTACAGGATTTTCCTGGGACTGTACCTCAACTTTGAAAATTCGATCCTGACGACTCACAAGGAATTTGATGGAGCCCTTTTATGGAGAGATGGCTATGTGTGTCTAGTTTATCTGAGATTTTGAATCGCACCAATCGGAGCTCCAAGGAGGGAGATATGCCGGATTTACTGGAGCAAGGTCATTCCAGCCGTGTTGCTGCCGGTCTTGTGTTCTTGCAGGTTTGGGGCATTTTTCCATGGATCAAGCTCACCAAATGGAGTTGTCAAGCCTACACAAGAAGTCCATGAAGATATACAGCCCAATCCAAGGAAGAAAATCAGAAAAAGAAGTTTCCTAGAAGAGCCAAGAAAGGAAGGAACCAAAACCTTGTTGCACAAGGATTTCCTTTGCCGATTTGGACTAGGCTTTCTACCTAGGGTTTCTGCCGAATTTGCCTCTATATATAGTCATGTTTTCCTACAGAAAAACTTATCACATTACAAAGTAAAAATCTAGCCAAAGCTCTACCTAAATTTCCCAAGAGTCCTACATAAAAACCCTAGCCGACACCACCACCACCTCACCCTAAAAATCCTGCCGACACTACACCATTGCCGAGCAGCCATCTTCTCCACCATCCGCCGGATCCACACGAGTCGAAGTCATCAAGGTGTCTACAAAAGTGTGATCCACTCCCCTCTCTCGGTTTTGTTATTTTTATGTAGTTATGTTAAACTTTGTCTATGAAGTTAGCATGAATTCTTGGTTTCAAACTTTATGTCTATGTATTGTTTGGAGTGAAGTTTGGTTTTATAATTTTCATGTTCAATTCGTTTTCTTTATCTTTAATTGGTGTTTGGATGTAAGAATACGGATTGCATGTTAAAAAGTAAGGAAAATATGAAGTAAAGAGATAGAATAGGATTCGGCAAGCATGTTCACTTTGATTCTAGTAATTCGGTCTTGGTTTAGTCTTTAAATCCGTGTGCCGCAAAGAATGGTACTTAGCATATTCGCGATGTGTTTTGAGTATTGGTCTTATATCTGTCAATTTAAATAGGACTAGAGTGGTTTAAACGACTATGCATGTTAACAAGAAGTGGTGACGCCTTGCTTGATTGATGTGTTTCCAATTAAAAAGACTTCGTACTTCATTGGTTAATTGATTATCCTCTACGCTGCGTGTCTATAATCGGTTAGCTAAATATTAGGGTTATGCGCTGAGCTAATTCTAAATACCTTCGTGAACTCTGAAACAACTTAGATAACCGCTGAGGCCCTAGTTGGGTTGGAACTAAGTCGGATCTAGGATATTGTGTACCCTTGCTATATGTCTTGTTTTGTCAATTTGCTAAGTATTTTGATTGCTTTCGTGCTAGTAATTTGTAGAAGAATGTCGACCAACCTTGTAAATAATAGCTTAGATTATTTTTCAGCTTTCTTTTCATTTTATTTTCGCATCTAGTTTAGGGCAGCCCTATGGCTGCCGAACTTCATCTTCATCCCCCATGATAAATTCGTATATATGTATATAAGTGTGACAATTGTGTGCATATATGTTTGTGAATATTTTTGTTAACATTCTCATATTTCAGGTACCCTTAATCCCCGGCTAGAACGATCCCTACTTATTCTATACTACTAACGATTGTAGGGTTATTATTGCATGCGAGCTTAGGCTCACGTCAATTTTTGGCGCAGTTGTCGGGGATTATAAAATCTTGTTTTATGTGAATGTTAAAGTGTGTTAATATTTGTGATGTAAAGTTTGTTAACAATCTGTGTCTCTAACTTTAATGTATACTTATATATCCTAACTCTCTTACATGACGTTCTAACTCTTCTAACCTTGAAAAATTTGTTGAAACCGTAGCTTGTATGACATTGTATATTCTCGCATTTTATTTGGTTGTTTTTGTTCGATTTTATTTGTCTTGTGTGTGTGCAGATCGAATAGGGAAGAAACAGTGCAGGAAATACCAACTTCTGCCCAAAACAGAATTCGGCAGTGCGGTCTGTCAACTTTGGAAGGGTGCAGTTTGCAGCTCACAAAACCTGGGAAAGTGAGCCATGCGCCGTTGGAAAGATCTCTGAGTATACTTTCCGTAGGATTTTACAGAAGTGCAATTGGAGCCTCGAGCCATTCCCAGTTTCAATTTGAGTACAGCAAGGTCAATCTGACAGACCAGAGAACTGGGCAGATCAATCGGTCCGATAAAAGGCTAAACAAAGCATACTTCCGCTGGTCCGATTGAGGGAAATTTTATACCGTTGGAAAGCTCTATGTGTCTGCTACAAAATTGCTTTATAACAGTTTTGCATTCGGATATTGGAACACATCCAAATTCTGGCCTTAAGAGAAACAGACAGATCTGCCCAGCAGCTGCCTACACCTGCCAAGTATCCTGCCAAAGCTTCTGCCGATATGAAACCTTCCCACCCTGCCAAGAGAAGCCACCATGCAGCCTACTTTCATCACGTCAAACCTGCCAAAGAGGGCTGCCCCTGCCGAGCACACTGCTCTTGCTCATCCCGCAGCCAAGCTGCAGCCCCAAACATCTTGACGAGCAAGCTGCTGTCACGCAGCCTATTCGCGCACGCTGCCCACAAGCCTAGTCCTGCCTATGTATCCACGTGTCCATATCCTTCCGTATCCAAGACCAATTCTGACACGTATCCAATCAAGTAGCCGTATCCGATACGCATGTCGATACGCCTGTGCTACTGTTGACCAAATCAGATACGGATACGGATACGCCATCTGATACGCTTCGATGCTGCTGCTCCTGCCTGCTGCCCTTGTACGCTGCTGCTGTCCCCGCTCCTGCTGTTGCCGATCTGCTGCAGCATGTTCCTACTGCTGCAAAGATGCTGCACGCTGCCCCTGCACATTACACACTGCCGAGCAGCCCTGCCAAGACCCTGCGCACCCTGCTGCACGCTGCCGATGCTGCAGCCTGCTCCTGCGATGCTACTGCCCATGTGCGCCATGACACCAATGCAGACCCTGCTGCTGCCGCAAGGCTGCTGCCCCAACTTCCAAGCACATGGCACGATGAATACACAAAACACGGTGAAAAGTCTAAGCAATGGACTATAAACACAAAGCGCTACTTGGGAGGCAACCCAAGTCGATCAAAGAAAAGTGAAGGAGCCATCACCGAGAGTTTGCAATTTCCTAACCCTTCTCTTTTCCTTTGATTTATGATGATATGTTGGTATATGTTAGTCGATTGCATGCTTAGGAAATTCGTTGATATAAACTTGTGCTTACATTGAGGACAATGTAATTTTCTAAGTGTGGGGTGGGATAACGTATTCCGTTTATGTTTTCGTGTGCTTAGTTTAGAAAAGAAAATTCAGAAAATTGTAATACAAAAAGAGAGTGTTTAATTTGTTTCGAGTCTTAGGATGCCCCTAATATGTCAATGATGTTTTTCTCCTCTTTGCATACATAGATGATATTTGTGCATACAATTAAAATTGTTAGTTTCATGGATTGTGTGCGTTGGTAGGAGCATGTAGGACTTGCTGATTAATTAAGCATGCATGTTTTAGCTAGTTTGTTTCCATAATAACCCATGTGAGCTTTAGAGCCAATTTGCTTTCTTCTTGAGCGATAAAAAGATAAAATTCGATAGATTCATAGGAAGCATGAAACCTCATAATTCTTTGATTATTCGATGACTATATGCAATAGATTTTCATGGACTCTAGAATGCTAGAACTTACCGTTATTGATTTTCGAAACGTTTTTAGTCATAAAATACCTTGATCTTTTAGGTTTACCACCATTGCCAAATAAAGCATGTGCCCTATTTGTGCCCGTCGTGGGACACCTTAGCAAACCCCCTTTGAGCCTACGATTAGCCATTTCTTTCATCACCCCTAAACACTTTCCATGAGCTTAGTATAGTGATGCCTTTATGGTGGAGATGTTATCCAAGCACAAAGTACCTGCAAAACAACTACATACACATAATACCCTTCTTTTGTCAATTGTAGTTAGGACAAGTAGGGATCGTTCTATCCGGGTAAATCAAGGGCATTTTAATCACACAAAATGTTGTACTTTAAGGGGGTGTTGTCGATTTTTATAATTAATTACCTACTGAATTTTTACAAATTCTAAAACCTAAATTATTATCTACAATTGATCATCACCTTTCACACAATCACAAAACACAAATCTCATTATACATGCAACGAAAATAAAACAAGTAATAGGGCAGCTGATGTGAGCCAAAGCTCACATGCAATAATAACCCTACAAAATATCGTTAGTAGTATGAGCAAGTAGGGAACGTTCTAGGCCGGGGATTAAGGGTACCTGAGATATGAAATTGTTAGTCTCAAACATATTCACATATATACAAAATCATCACACATATGGGGGAATAGGGTACGGCAGCAAGCTGCCCTAAACTACACACGGCACAAACATTGAAAGAAAAGAAATTCGAGACATGAAAATCCTAGGCTCGGCAGCAAAAGGGCTGCCTCTAAATCATGCATAAAAACAGAAATAAAAGATTCCTAAATTACTATATACAAGGTTGGTCGACATTCTTCCACAAATTACTAACACAAAAGCACTCAAAACACATAGCAAAGTTATAAGATAAGACATGGCAAGAGCACACAATATCCTAGATCCGACTTAGTTCCAACCTAATTAGCTCCTTATCGGTTTACTAATCGATTAAGACTCTCAAGTACTTCAAGATTAACTTATCGTCTAACCCTAAAGTTATACTAAACACATTTGAGAACACTTATCGTCGAAATCAAACATGCAAAGTAATTAGGCACAAGGTCTTTTTAGTCGGAAACATATCAATCAAGCAAGGCGTCACCACTTCTTGTTAACATGCATAGTCGTTTAAACCACTCTAGTCCTATAATTGACGGGTACAAGACCAATACTCAAAACACATCGCGAATATGCTAAGCACCAATCTTTGCGGCACACGGATTTAAAGACTAAACCAAGAACGAACTACTAGAATCAGAGTGAACATGCTTGCCTATCTAATCCTATCTCTTTACTTCATATTTTCATTACAAGTTAGCATGCAATTCGAAACTTATCTTTGAAATTCCTTATTAACATCATAAGAATTAAATTAACATGCATCATCATAAAACCAAATTCACAATTGTTTTTCACATAGACATGAAAACACAATAACCAAACATACACATGAGTTTCATAGACAAAACTACACATAACTACATAAAAACTATTACAAACCAAGAGTAGGGAGTAGATCACACATTAGAAACCTTGAAGACTTCGTCGTGTATGGATCCAATGGAAAGTGGTTCGGTGGTGGCTGGATGAATGATGGAGACAATCGGCAGGATTTTTATGGTGGTGGTGGTGGCTTTTGGTTTGTGTTTTTATGTAGGATCTTTGGCTGAAAATTGGTAGAGTTTTGGCTAGGGTTTTTTTTTTTGCTTTAGAATGTGACCACTTTTCAGAATGAAAAGTGGGTATATATATAGAGGATAGGGAGAGAGGCTGCCGGCAGTTCTTCTTGTACAAGGAAAAACAAAACCTAATGGAATATGGTTTGAAACCTTCCTTTTTCTACTTCAATTAGGTTTTGTTTTTCTGAATTTTTCTTCAAGGCTTGGGCTTCACATCTTCATGGACTTCTTGTATGGTCTTGGACTTCAATTGATAGGTTTTGATCCATCGAAAATGCCCCAAATGCCGGCAGCACACAAAGGCAGCAAATCTGCCAGAATTCGGCAGCTTCTCCTAGTGTGACTAGGAGAACGTCTTTCTTCAAGTTTTTCTTCAATGCCATGGCCTAGTGTCTTCCTCTTCCCTTAATAAGGCTTGAACCATCTTCACATATGCATTTGTGCACCATTAGGTCCATCAAAAACAGAAAACACGAAAAGGGGGCAGTAGGTTCCTGGAATCGGCAGATTTGACCTTGTTGCAGTAATTCCGGCTTATCTCCCTCCGTAGAGCTCCGATTGATGCGATTCCAAGTCTCAGATAAACTAGACACATATGGCCATCTCCCCATAAAACAGTTTGATCAAACTCCTTGTGAGTCGTCGGGAATGATTTTTCGAAGTTGGGACACAGTCCCAGGAAAATCCTGGAAGTCCCTGGATTGGAATGTTCGGACTGCCCTTTTGCACCCAACTTTTGGGTGACTTCCCGAACTCCGATTGATCTGAAATTTTAACACGACATTCCTCAGTATCTGAATATTAAGCACACCAAATTTCATAGAATTCGGACAAGGATAGATCATATTTGTACTCGTCACAACATCGCGAAAAAGACATATTTTACACTATTTTCCAGATTTCTCAAACTTAGTCATTTTTCGGATTCTTAACCATATTTCACCAAAACTTAACCAAAATGACACTAACTACATTATGACTCTATCTTAGACAAATAAGGGTTAAACAAAGCATAAACGAGGGCATAAGCATATAATATCGTCGCACATTGTGCTCCTATCAACTACCCCACACTTATCCTTTGCTAGTCCCTTAGCAAACTAAGTTAAACTAGACTCTAAACAAACTATTGCCCCTAACAATTTGTCTCAGGCTCGTATGTACACATAGCTTTCAAGTTAATGCATGAAAATGTTAAGCACGAAAATTCCGAGCTTCATGAACATGTGATATCAATATGAACATATAGGAGCAAAAGTAAGCATGTAGACATGTAAAAGCTAATTCAAATCACCTCACTAGACATACTCTCTTCTTTTCTCTCGAAGCATGGTTATTCACTCAATAGTATATGCAAGCGAAAGATCATGAAATACAAAGAGTGACTTGCATATATCAAAGAAACGAAGGCACTTTGTGAATTTTGATGGAAAAACCTCATATGACAACTATATGCACCAATGAACCAAAACCATAAGCTTACTCTTGAGATAATCTCCACAAATCAATTTTAACCATCTTAAGAATCATGAAAAAGATCAATAAAAGGGTTGTAATGGGGCTAGGCAAAGAGGTATTCGATATTTGGATAAGGAGGCTTAGAAACGTCACTAAGGCCTTAGCAAAGCTCGAATCTCCTTATGTCTTCTCGCCGAAAGGGTCAAATTTCATCTTGTTGGACCCATACTTCATTCTTTTCTTCCCATAACATTACAACAAAAATCTAGACAATAGCCATACACAAAATTTTTCTTTTCATGCCTATGCCGTACCCCTCTTTTTTCTTTTTCTCTCGGCTTCTTTTATTTTTCTTTTTAATCCGAGCATTTTTTTTTTCTTTTCTTTTCCTAGGTACGGCATGCATACATTTTACATACAAATTCATGGCTAAGTCTACCCCACACTTGTTCTTCTTCATCACACACGCGAAAACGCTTTCAAAAATTCAAGCTTTGCCGAAACACACAGTAAAGGCATCACTATACTAAGTTCATGGAAAGTGCTTAAGGGTGATGAAAGAAAAGGCTCAATATCGGCTCAAAGGGGTTTACTAAGGTGTCCCACGACGGGCTCCAATAGGGCACATGCTTTATTTGGCCATGGTGGTAAACCTGAATGATCTTTATTCAATCATATTCAAAATCAAAGTATTTTATGATATAAACGTTTCGAAAATCAACAAGAGTAAGTTCTAGCATACTAGAGTTCATTAAAAAGCTATGGCACATAGTCATCGAATAGTCAAAGAATTATGAGGTTTCATGCTTCCTACGAATCTATTGAATTTTATCTTTTATCGCTCAAGAAGAAAGCAATTTGGCACTAAAGCTCACATAGGTTATTTAGGACATAAACTAGCTAAAAACATGCATGCTTAATTAATCAACAAGTCCTACATGCTCCTACCAATGCACATAATCCATGAAACTCACAATTTTAATTGTATGCATAACCATCATCTATGTATGCAAAGAGGAGAAAAACATCATTGACATATTAGGGGCATCCTAAGACTCGAAACAACAATTTAAACACTCTATTTTTGTGTTACAATTTTCTGAATTTTTCTTTTCTAAACTAAGCACACAAAAAACATTAAACAAAAACGGAATACGTTATCCCACCCCACACTTAGAAAATTACATTGCCCTCAATGTAAGCACAAAACAATATCAACGAATTTCCTAAGCATGCAATTGGCTAACATATTCCAACATATCATCACAAATCAAAGGAAAAGAGAAGGGTTAAGAAATTTCAAACTCTCGGTGATGGCTCCTTCACTTTTCTTTGATCGACATGGGTTGCCTCCCAAGTAGCGCTTTGTGTTTATAGTCCATAGCCTAGACTTTTCACCGTGTTTTGCATGTGTTCACCGTGTTCCAAAATAACTCAAATCGGCAAGAAGAAGTTCGATAAGAAGATCGTTGCATGAGGTGTCCGAATCGGTGCTTGTAGAAGGCTGCGTATCCGAGTGTGGTGCAATCTGCGTGTCCGGCTGTACCGCCTCCGTGTCCGGTACCAAGTCAAACGTATCCGGCGTATCCTTGAGTCCAGCTAGGTTGTGTTGCACCTCATGTGTCATATCATCAAGCCTGCCGGCGATGGCAGGTCCGGCAGGATGCTCGGTTTCAGCAGGAAGTAGGGACAGTTGATTCTCGGCAGCAAGGAGTGTATTCGGCAATGTTGTGTGTAAGCTGCCGGCAATGGCAGGTCCGGCAGCTTCTTGGTCTCGGCATTGGGGTGCGGGTGAAGGGTGCAGCTCGGCATGGACAATAGCAATGGTAGCCCCTTGGCTTGGAGGATCATGCACATCGGTTTCATCATGTATGGGTTCAAATGGCTCGTAGTACGGCTTGAGTCTATGTCCATTTACCTTGAATATGTTTCCCGTAGCTTCATTCCGAATCTCTATGGCTCCATGTGGAAACACTTGAAGAACAATGAATGGTCCAATCCAACGTGAGCGCAACTTACCCGGAAAAAGTTTGAGTCGTGAATGATACAAGAGAACTTTTTGACCAACTTCAAACTCCTTCCGTCGAAGCATCTTATCCTGTGCAACCTTAGTCTTTTGCTTGTAAATCCATGCGGCTTCATAAGCTTCATTCCGTATTTCTTCAAGTTCGTTGAGTTGAAGCTTCCTATGAAGGCCGGCCTCATCAATGCTCATGTTGAAGGCCTTAACCGCCCACCATGCTCTATGCTCAAGTTCTACCGGTAAGCGACATGCTTTGCCATATGTTAACCGAAAAGGTGACATACCTATCGGTGTCTTGTATGCTGCCCTATAAGCCCACAAAGCATCATCGAGACGATCACTCCAATCCTTCCTTGAAGGTCCAACGGTCTTCTCAAGTATTTGCTTGATCTCTCGATTACTTACTTCGGCCATGCCACTAGTTTGGGGATGATATGGTGTGGAAACTTTATGTGTGACTCCATACTTCTTCAATAAGGCTTCAATGGTGCGGTTACAAAAATGGGATCCTCCATCGCTAATCAAGACTCTTGGAACTCCAAAACGTGAAAAGATGTTGGTCTTGAGAAACTTGGCTACCACTTTGGCATCATTGGTGCGTGTAGCCTTTGCTTCGATCCACTTTGACACATAATCAACCGCAAGCAATATGTAGAGAAAGCCCTTACTTGAAGGAAACGGTCCCATGAAGTCATTCCCCCAAAGATCATGAATCTCAATAGAAGTGATGGGGTGTAACGGCATTTGATCTCTTGTTCCAATATTCCCCATTCTTTGGCATCGATCACATGACTTACAAAACATGAATGCATCTTTGAAAATTGTAGGCCAAAAGAAACCACAATTAAGTACCTTCAATGCCGTCTTCTTCGGCCCAAAATGTCCTCCACACGCCTCACTATGACAAAAAGTAAGGATGGAACAGTGCTCATTCTCCGGCACACATCTTCTAAGCACTTGATCACCACATTGCTTCCATAAGTACAGATCATCCCACAAGAAGTGTCGAGCTTGCTTCCTTATTCTTTGTTGATGGTGGTTCGGCAACTCCTTGGGGAATCGGCGTGTGGCTAGAAAATTTGCAATGTCGGCATACCAAGGCTCAAGTACTTCAAGTCGAAAGAGTTGCTCATCCGGAAAGGTTTCACATAGGGGCAGCCGATCCTTATCCTTGACAAGTCTACTCAAATGATCGGCTACAACATTCTCTACACCTTTCTTATCTTTGATCTCAATATCGAACTCTTGAAGCAAAAGAATCCATCGAATAAGCTTCGGCTTAGCATCCTTCTTCGTCATAAGATATCTTAAAGCGGCATGATCACTATAAACAATAACCTTGGAATTCAAAAGATATGATCGAAACTTTTCCAAAGCAAAGATTACCGCTAAGAGTTCCTTCTCCGTTGTTGTGTAGTTGAGTTGTGCATCGTTGAGAGTCCTTGAAGCATAGTAAATGGCGCATGGCTTCTTCTCAATTCGTTGTCCAAGTACCGCTCCAAGTGCATAATCACTAGCATCACACATCAACTCAAACGGCTCATCCCAATTAGGGGACACAAGTATAGGTGCCGTACATAATAGCATCTTTAATCGGCAAAAGGCATCCTCACACGCCTCTGACCACTCAAACGTCACCTCCTTTTGTAACAAGTTGCTCAATGGCTTGGCAATTGAAGAGAAGTCCTTGATAAATCGTCGATAGAACCCCGCATGGCCAAGAAAACTTCTCACATCTTTTACACACCTAGGGCTCGGCAATGCTTGCATTAGCTCCACTTTGGCTTTGTCAACCTCTAAGCCTCTTGCCGAAATTATGTGCCCTAGAACAATGCCTTGCGTGACCATGAAGTGACACTTCTCCCAATTGAGCACAAGATTTGTCTCTACACACCTCTTAAGTATCTTCTCCAAGTTCCCCAAACATGCATCGAAGGTGCCTCCATACACACTAAAATCATCCATAAACACTTCGATAATGTCTTCAATAAAATCCAAGAAGATAGCATACATACATCTTTGAAAAGTGCCGGGTGCGTTGCAAAGTCCGAATGGCATCCGCCGATATGCAAACGTGCCAAATGGACAAGTAAAAGTGGTCTTCTCTTGATCGTCCGGGTGTATCATGATTTGATTGTAGCCACTATATCCATCAAGAAAGCAATAGTAAGAATGACCGGCCAACCTCTCTAGCATTTGATCCATAAACGGCAAAAGCATGTGATCCTTCCTTGTTGTAGCGTTGAGCTTCCTATAGTCGATGCACATCCTATGACCGGTTACAAGTCTTTGTGGCACAAGCTCATTCTTCTCATTCTTGACAACCGTTACACCACTCTTCTTCGGCACTACTTGCACGGGAGATATCCACTTACTATCCGAGATTGGGTAGATCACCCCACAATCGAGCAACTTGATAATTTCTTCCTTTACAACCTTCATCATTGGAGGGTGAAGTCGACGTTGAGCTTCCTTTGTCGGCTTAGCTCCTTCTTCTAACAAAATACGATGAACACAAGTAGTAGGGCTTATTCCCTTGATATCCGCTAAGGTCCAACCTATGGCGGTCTTATACTTCTTAAGCACACGTATCAAATCCTCCTCTTGCTTCTTACTAAGCATTGAAGACACAATAACCGGTAGTGTATCTTCTTCTCCAAGATAAACATATTTCAAGTGACTAGGGAGTTCTTTAAGTTCTAACTTTGGGGCCTCTTCCACACTTGGTCGAAATTTGGTTGTGGCACTTGGAATTGACAACCCTCCTCCAAAACATCAATGGCACAACCCTCCTTCAAATCAACATTGGGAAATCTCATGGCGTCAAAAACATTGAACTTGACTACCTCACCATCAAACTCCATAGTTAGGTTGCCCTCGGCCACATCTATCTTTGTACGCGCGGTCCTCATGAATGGTCGCCCTAAAAGCAATTGAGTGTTGTTGACCGGCGAATCCTCCATCTCAACCACATAAAAATCGGCGGGAAAAATCAATTGGTTGACTTGCACCAACACATCCTCCACATAACCCTCCGGATATTTGCTTGAACGATCCGCAAGTTGAATGATGACATTATCCTTCTTGAGAGGCCCTATACTCAACGTTTGATACACATTGAGTGGCATGACATTGATCGATGCTCCCAAATCCAACATAACATCATCAAACCGTGTATTGCCTATGACACAAGGCACATTGAAGCTTCCCGGATCCTTCATCTTTGGTGGCAACTTTCTTTGAATAACGGCCGACACCGTCTCGCTCATAGTTACCACACGAGTCTCTCTAGTATGCCTCCTTGCCGTGCAAAGCTCCTTTAAAAACTTAGCATACTTTGGCACTTGTTTAATGCACTCCAACAAAGGGATGTTGACTTGCACTTTCCGGAAAATCTCTAATACCTCTTCATCGGATTTATCTTTCTTCGTTCTAGCAAAGCGTGAAGGGAATGGGGCACTAGATGATGACACCCCTCCCTTGCTTGCTTGGTTCGGCAATACCTCATTCTTTGATGTGGCGGGATCGTACTCAAGCTCGTTACGCAGCCCCTTATCATTCATACCATGGTTGCCGGCATCACCCTTTTTCTCGGTTGCACCTCCACTCCTCTCGGCAGCAACATTGCCGGCATCATCATCATGCTCGGCAACATGGCTCTCCTCGGCATCTCCATCATGGCTGCCGGCAATGACAGGTCCGGCAGCCATCTCATCCTCATTTATTCCCTTGAAAGTCACTCGCTTCTTCTTTGGACTTGTTGGAGGAAACAACTCTCTTCCGCTTCGAGTTTGAATCACTTTGGCTTGCTCGTTCCTTGGATTTGGAATCGTATTGCTTGGCAACTTTCCTTGCTCATTAAATCTTCCCATGAAATCCACAACTTGCCCCATTTGAGTTTTGAGCTCACCAATGTCCTTTTGATGATTTTGTTGCTCCGCGAGTAATGCTTGAGTAGCACTTGACAAAGATTGAATCAAAGCATCGTAATTCGGATTGCCAGGCGAAGCTTGGCCTTGGCCTTGGCTCGGCCCTCCTTGTGGCTGGTTCGGCAATGCAGCAAAGTGTCCTTGGTTCGGCATGTATGGCTGCCGAGGCACAAATGGTGGCCTCGGTACAAATGGCGCTCCTCCCTCTCTTGGTTGCATAGGTGCCCTAAGCACGTTATCATTGTTCGCCCATCGAAAGTTCGGATGATCATTGAACCTTGGATTGAAATTGCCAAATCGTTGGCCTCCTTGAAAACCAATTGCATTGCACTCCTCAACTCCCTCATTAACTCCAAATTGAGGGCATTGGTCGGTTTCATGGCCCTCGGTGCAAATACCACAAACACTAGCACGCTTCTTCATCAAATTACTCACCAAGTCGGTGAGCTTGTCCACTTTATCTTCTAACTTTGAGCTCGAAGACGTCTCATGCACTTTCTCATTCCTTTGCACATTGCCTCGTGCCATGCCAAATTGTTGGTTGTTCAATGCACGAACTTCCAACAAACTTCTTGCCGCTCCGGCATTCAACTCCAAAAAGATACCTCCCGCGGCCGAGTCAAGAAACTCTCTCTCCATGGCACGCAATCCCTCATAGAAATATTGTAGCAAGAGCCCATCGCTAATGCCATGCGATGGACACAAAGAAACTAGGGACTTGAACCTCTTGTAGTAGTCGAAGAAAGTCTCATCTCCGGCTTGCTTCACACTTGTAATTTGCTTCCTCAGATCAGTGATACGTGAAGCAGGAAAGTACTTGAGTAAAAACTCATCCATCATAGTACTCCACGAAACAATGCGACCACTAGGCACCTCAAACAACCACTCCTTTGCTTGATCTTCTAAAGAGAACGGAAATGCCTTCATTTTGAAGTGTTGCAAATCGGTCCCTCTTGGACACATAGACTCCGTGGTGAAGTTAAACCACTGTAGATGCTTATTAGGGTCCTCACTCGGCATCCCATAAAATGACTTCAGCTTATGGAGGAATCCACTCCTCAATTCAATCTCTCCAGTCTTGTCAGTTTCCAAGGGAGGATAAGTAATATTAGAAGGAGCAACTCCAGCTCCAGCAACATGACCATTCTGTGATCTGATTGATGCCATGATTTCTTCTTCTTCTTCTAATTCGGCAAAAGCTTCAAATTCTGGATTCTGAAGATCACACGATGATGACACTACTGATGGGGAACTCGGCAAGGATGATGATACGGACGGAACTATAGGTGAACTCGGCAAGGATGATGACACAGATGAACTGGTTGGTGACGATGGTGGTAATGGCACAAAACGAGCAATAGCGAGTTCTTGGTCTAAACGTTGCAAACGGCCTTGAAGATCTCTTGCCCAAATACTAGATTCGGACATGCACTATTTCTGAAATTTGCAACATTTTAAACAAGTTAGAACTTCATAAAGAAATAGAAAGCAAGAATATACATCATTACAAGCCACGGCATTGGCGATTACACAACAAATTTCAAACCATAACACATATGCATATTCGGCAAGATACAAGAAGGCACACACGGCAAAAGTACAAATATGGTTCGGCAATAAGAGATGATCATGTAATCACTGAGTCTAGTTTCTTTTAATTTTGTTCTAACTCTCGAAGTACGTGGAGCAGAGGAGATAACGGTGCAATGGACTGATACAGCCCCCGGTAGTATCATGCTTAATCCGATATACCTCAAGAGTTTGAACCACACAACATGTTTTATCTTTGAAGAAAATAGGCCACATATGTCAAGTTATGTTCTAGCGTCTAAAGTGAGGTGATGCTTCGGCACAAGCTGTCGACTAGGTCGTGCGGATTTTACGTTTCAAAGGTCATTATAATCATGGAGGGCGAACCCCCTACAGGAACCAGGCAGGACTCGTTGTTGGACACCACGGAGGGTGAACCCCCTATCGACTCACTCACCGAGAATGAACATCAGTCTATGGGCCTTGAGATCCAGTTAAACAAACCTGAGAACCATATCTATGATAATAACTTCCCCATACTTTGTAAAACAAACACGGATCCCTAGCGGTCTCAAGTGTTGATTAAAACCGCCCTCAACCTCATAGAAGTAATACTATTACCGATGAAACGCTTATATGCGTGGGGGGGAAGTATCCCGCGTTTCCCAATCTACATAGAAACGCTCTCCGACAAAGCACCATTCACATGAAGGGTTTTGGTTATGATCAACAAAAGAGGCTTCACCTACATGTTACACTTTAGAAACTACAATAAACTCAAACATACACAACATATCAACTTCCTAGAAATTAAACTAAGTGATTACCAACATACATCATTATACATCATGCAACTTTTGAAATTTAAACTCCTCATGCCAAAGCATATTTCTACTTTACAAAATCCCAAAATAAACTTAAAATTTACAACTTTACAACTTCACAACAAAAATTTCCAGCAACATTATATACACAACAATAACATAAAACAAGCTTTTATAATCCCCGGCAACGGCGCCAAAAATTGATGTGAGCCAAAGCTCACATGCAATAATAACCCTACAAAATATCGTTAGTAGTATGAGCAAGTAGGGATCGTTCTAGGCCGGGGATTAAGGGTACCTGAGATATGAAATTGTTAGTCTCAAACATATTCACATATATACAAAATCATCACACATATGGGGGAATAGGGTACGACAGCAAGCTGCCCTAAACTACACACGACACAAACATTGAAAGAAAAGAAATTCGAGACATGAAAATCCTAGGCTCGGCAGCAAAAGGGCTGCCTCTAAATCATGCATAAAAACAGAAATAAAAGATTCCTAAATTACTATATACATGGTTGGTCGACATTCTTCCACAAATTACTAACACAAAAGCACTCAAAACACATAGCAAAGTTATAAGATAAGACATGGCAAGAGCACACAATATCCTAGATCCGACTTAGTTCCAACCTAATTAGCTCCTTATCGGTTTACTAATCGATTAAGACTCTCAAGTACTTCAAGATTAACTTATCGTCTAACCCTAAAGTTATACTAAACACATTTGAGAACACTTATCGTCGAAATCAAACATGCAAAGTAATTAGGCACAAGGTCTTTTTAGTCGGAAACATATCAATCAAGCAAGGCGTCACCACTTCTTGTTAACATGCATAGTCGTTTAAACCACTCTAGTCCTATAATTGACGGGTACAAGACCAATACTCAAAACACATCGCGAATATGCTAAGCACCAATCTTTGCGGCACACGGATTTAAAGACTAAACCAAGAACGAACTACTAGAATCAGAGTGAACATGCTTGCCTATCTAATCCTATCTCTTTACTTCATATTTTCATTACAAGTTAGCATGCAATTCGAAACTTATCTTTGAAATTCCTTATTAACATCATAAGAATTAAATTAACATGCATCATCATAAAACCAAATTCACAATTGTTTTTCACATAGACATGAAAACACAATAACCAAACATACACATGAGTTTCATAGACAAAACTACACATAACTACATAAAAACTATTACAAACCAAGAGTAGGGAGTAGATCACACATTAGAAACCTTGAAGACTTCGTCGTGTATGGATCCAATGGAAAGTGGTTCGGTGGTGGCTGGATGAATGATGGAGACAATCGGCAGGATTTTTATGGTGGTGGTGGTGGCTTTTGGTTTGTGTTTTTATGTAGGATCTTTGGCTGAAAATTGGTAGAGTTTTGGCTAGGGTTTTTTTTTTTGCTTTAGAATGTGACCACTTTTCAGAATGAAAAGTGGGTATATATATAGAGGATAGGGAGAGAGGCTGCCGGCAGTTCTTCTTGTACAAGGAAAAACAAAACCTAATGGAATATGGTTTGAAACCTTCCTTTTTCTATTTCAATTAGGTTTTGTTTTTCTGAATTTTTCTTCAAGGCTTGGGCTTCACATCTTCATGGACTTCTTGTATGGTCTTGGACTTCAATTGATAGGTTTTGATCCATCGAAAATGCCCCAAATGCCGGCAGCACACAAAGGCAGCAAATCTGCCAGAATTCGGCAGCTTCTCCTAGTGTGACTAGGAGAACGTCTTTCTTCAAGTTTTTCTTCAATGCCATGGCCTAGTGTCTTCCTCTTCCCTTAATAAGGCTTGAACCATCTTCACATATGCATTTGTGCACCATTAGGTCCATCAAAAACAGAAAACACGAAAAGGGGGCAGTAGGTTCCTGGAATCGGCAGATTTGACCTTGTTGCAGTAATTCCGGCTTATCTCCCTCCGTAGAGCTCCGATTGATGCGATTCCAAGTCTCAGATAAACTAGACACATATGGCCATCTCCTCATAAAAAAGTTTGATCAAACTCCTTGTGAGTCGTCGGGAATGATTTTTCGAAGTTGGGACACAGTCCCAGGAAAATCCTGGAAGTCCCTGGATTGGAATGTTCGGACTGCCCTTTTGCACCCAACTTTTGGGTGACTTCCCGAACTCCGATTGATCTGAAATTTTAACACGACATTCCTCAGTATCTGAATATTAAGCACACCAAATTTCATAGAATTCGGACAAGGATAGATCATATTTGTACTCGTCACAACATCGCGAAAAAGACATATTTTACACTATTTTCCAGATTTCTCAAACTTAGTCATTTTTCGGATTCTTAACCATATTTCACCAAAACTTAACCAAAATGACACTAACTACATTATGACTCTATCTTAGACAAATAAGGGTTAAACAAAGCATAAACGAGGGCATAAGCATATAATATCGTCGCACATTGTGCTCCTATCAGCAGCAAGCATAAAATCGGATTCTAGGTTAACTAAGTTCCAATTTAATTAGAGCCTTCGCGGAACATCTAATTATTCAAAACATCACAAGTATTTAGAATTAACTTCGCGTATAATCTTAAACATGGTACTAATCGGTTTAAGAACACTTCGCGTAGAAATTAAACACAAATAGCACATAAGCACAATATGTCGAATTAGGTATGGCGTCACTCATCCCACATCGACATGTAAATTTCCAGAATTACTCGAGCCCTTAGATTAATACATATCAAAACATAACATGCGTATGAATCAATATATATTAAATCGGCATATGAATTTAATACCTAGATAACACTCATGGCCTTTCGAATGCATCTAGACATCTCCTTCGGTTGCACACGAATTAAGGAAATAAACCTAATTAAATCAAGAAAACAAATAAAATCCTACTGCCCATCATACATATTCAATCAAATCACATGCATAATTCGGTAATCAAACACAAAATAACCAAACATTTAGTACAAAGATTCGGAAATCCCATGCATAATCAACAATACCGAAAATAAAACCAACAATCCAAACATATTTCATAGACAAAATAATGTTTAAATACAAAGAAACAAGAGCCATGAAATTACAATCCAAATTACAACCTTGATCAAGAGTTCGGCAAAGGATTGGTGTGATGATCGGATGGAATTTTGTGGAAGGGTGATGGATGGTTCGGCCTTGGTTCTTGGTAAGAATTCTTGGAGGTATTTTGGCAGAGGTTCGGCAAGGATTATATGAGAGGGAGATGATGATTGTTCTGAAATTATGTTGTGGTATTTATAGAGGCAAGGGAGGCAGCTAGGGTTTACAAAACCTAGTTTTTCTCAAACTTATCCTGCTGGCAGATTTGACCTTCGAGTGAAAATTATGGAATATCTTTCTCTAGAAAATAGATATTAAGGTGATTCTAGTTGGGTTGGAAACTAGACTCCCGTATCTTTCTATCCATATAAGGCTCGAATTCTGATTCATTGTGAGTTGTCCGGGAGAGTCCGTGGAAATTGGATGACGTGCACAGGAATTCTGCCGAATTTGATCAGGATTTGTTGCGATTTTCTTCTCTATTTTCTGCCGAAAATTCCCAAGATAATGGCTGAATAATTGAGCAATATCTCTTTAGGTTTTCCATGAATTAATTCAGCCAAAAATCTTGCACAAAGGATGGAATTCAGTCCACATTCGTAAGCCAAATCCATGTAGAACTCGGTTTAGGTTTTCTTCTTTCGGCAGACTTGACCTTCGTACATTCAAACCGGCATAACGTTTTTCTCAGGAAAGATTTTGCTGCGATTCCAAGTCCCAGAGAAACTAGACTCGTAGAGCTTTCCAACGGCTTATGGCTCATTCTCTGGTTCCAAGCGATGTGTCCCACAGAAATTCCGGAAGTCAGAACACAGTCCCAGGAAAATCCTGGTAGTCCCTGGATAGGTTTGCTCAAACTGCCAAGTTGCAGCCTTCATTTGGGTGACTTCCGGAACTCCGATTGATCTGAAATTTTGGCACAATACACTTTAGCTTGCTAATTATATGCATACCAAATTTCATCAAATTTGGAAAAGGGTAGATCAGTTTAGCACGAGGCTCAAAATCACGAAAAAGACATATTTTACTTTATTTCCAGATTTCTATACTTAGTCATTTTTCTGATTATTAAGCACACTTTCTCCAAAACTCTACCAACATGACACTAAACTAAATTATGACTCAATCTTACTCTAAATAGACATAACAAAGCATAAATAAGGGATAATACACATTAATAACGTCGCACATTGTGCTCTTATCACTTTACCCTTGATCAAAGTTTTGGCAAAGCTTGATTTTTAAAAGAGTTTTCGCGTGAAGTGATGAAGAAGAACAAGTGTGGGGTAGACTTAGCTAGAAAAGTATATGAAAAATTGTATGTGCCGTGCCTAGCAAATGAAAAACAGAAAAAAATTGAATTCGGACAGAAAAAGAAAAATCAAGTCCGAGGAATCCGAGGAAAAAATAAAGTGTAGGCACGGCTTGTTTTGATAAAATTACTAAGTCTAGTCTTGTAAAGTATTGTGAATTTGGAGTATGTATACATTTGAAGGTCTACTATTGTTTAAATTTCGACCTTTGTTCATATTCACTATGTTTTGGGGAAGTAAAGAATGAAGTATAGGTCCAACAAGATGAAATTTGACCCTTGGCGAGAAGACATAAGGAGATTTAAGCTTTGCTAAAGCGCACGGTGACGTTTTGAGCCTCCTTATCTAAATTTCAAATACCTCTTAGCCTAGCCCCATTACAACCTTTTTCATTGATCTTTTTCATGATTCTTAAGATGGTTAAACTTGATTTGTGGAGATTATTTCAAGTTACTCTTAAGAGCTTTCTTTTCTTGACATATGCAAGTTACTCTTCGTAGTTCATTATCTTTCACTTGCATATACTATTGAGTGAATAACCATGCTGCGAGAGAAAAGAAGAGAGTATGCCTAGTGAGGAGGATTGGATTAGCTTTAACATGCTTACTTTTTGCTCTTATATGTTCATATTGATGCCACTTGTCCATGAAGCTTGGAATTTTCGTGCTTAGCATTCTCATGCATTAACTTGAAAGCTATGTGTACATACGAGCCTGAGACAAATTGTTAGGGACAATAGTAGCTTGAGTCCTAGTTTAATTTAGTTTGCTAAGGGACTAGCAAAGGATAAGTGTGGGGTATTTTCCTCGACGAACTGCAAAAAATTCACAACTCCTGTAGTGTATCGTCGGTCATCCTTGGAAGCAAAATCCAACTCTTATCCGGATCCATATATAGCCTGAAAATAATATATATATATATATATATAACTTTAATTAATAAGAAATTAATTAACACATACATATATATATATATAAATCCTTAATAATTAATTACATTACAATATATATTATTATCAACATCAACTCATATATATATATATATACCATTAACAACCATTATTTAAGTTACACTATATATCAACCATTATTTAAGTTAATTACACTATCAACAACCATTAATTAACATATATATATATATATATATATATATAATTAAACTCCACACACACATGCACACACACACATATATATATATATATATTAACACTAATTAAAATAACATCAAATTAAAACACATAATTAAACTCTAACTTAAAATCAACTCAACTACAACTCAAAATCAACATATATACATACATTCTAACACTAAAACAACAACAAAACAAAAAATCACTTACTAAATCAAAATCACTAAAACTCAAAATCAACTCAACTAAAACTCAAAACCAACATATATACACATATACGTACCTGTATATAGCTCCACAAAGTAAGAGAGGACGAATTTCAACAATACCCACAGATTTTTCACTCTTTCTCCCGTTTTTTTTCGTTTTTTTTTTTAAATGAGCAGCTGCTGTCTAGATCTGAAAATATATAGACTTATAGCCGACGAAAATGACAATTTCGTCGGCCAAAATTTCAAAAGTTTTCGCCGGCTAATGTTTCAGAGAAAGGCCGACGAAAATCCAAATCGTCGACTGAAATCTGAATATAGCCGACGATTTTTGTTTATACCAACGAAAAAAAAGGATCGTCGGCTATTCCCAAACAATGGCCGACGATTTTGTTTTTCTACCGACGAAAAATAAAATCGTCGGCTATTCTATGGAATTACCGACGAAAATTTTTCGTCGTCGGCAGTTTTTTTTTTATTTCGTCGGGAAAAGCCTTTTTTCTGGTAGTGTTTCCCAGTTATCTGCTTCTCTGTGGAAGATGATATTGATTGTTTGCCTTGCCTGTTAATTTAAAATCAATGAGGCATAGATACATGTATATAAATATTAAAAAAAGTGATTGAAGATAAGCAGTGAATAGTAGATGTCAATGTATAAAATATAAATAGTAAATATTAAGTGTGGAGGTATAAAAGAAAATGAAAAACATGAGTGTTTAATTAACAGATAATGGATGTAGTTGTTACCTTTTGTGTTTCTTGTCTGTTTCAGAGATGTGTGATGGTCTTCCTATCGGCTGTGCTATCCTTTTTTTCTCAGAAGTTTTTTCTGGGGTTGATGAAACTGGTTCTTCTCTGAATTCACTGCTTTCAACATTCACTTCTAATGATTCGTCAGTGTCTGGATTTGGGTGAATGTTTCTCACAATCATTTCATCATTCCGACCCATTCTAACTTCGAATAGATAGGTTTGACCGGCTTTATTAATTATTTCTTCAAGAAAATCTTCTTCAGTTTGGTATTCTCTCTTGTTTAGTAGTTCCAAACATGTGCATTCAAATAACTTTTCAGCTTGCCATCCGAACAAAGTAAATGTGATGGTGTGATCTTCATTATCTTTGACAGTCATGAACACTTTGTACCTGTTTTAAGAATATAAGTGATTGGCAAGGAATTAGATCTAAAAAAACACATGAGAGAAGAACACATGCAGAATGTAATTGCATCAGTATTCATTTAAAGTAGTTGTTTATTAATGACAATAATTTACCATGGGAGATAGATGATCTGCAGCTTGTGTTCTACACAATCATAGTCATTACTGTCTTCTCTCTCCTTTAGCTGTTTAAAGCATTTTTGAGCTGGACATTTTTTGTACCACCGACCAGTATGTGTTGAGAACCTCACAATTGTGGCACGACAAAGTATAATTTTGTCCTGTGATGGTAATATGGTTTATTCATGTGTGGAAAAATCAAAATTGTAATGCAATTGAAGGATTTGAGATTAGAATGAACAATAAAATTAATAACGCTTACACACAACACACACAGATGTATATATGTAGAAGTTCTCATTATATATCTATTTTTTATATTATATATTTATGTTTTAGTTTCAAATTATATATTCATGTAAACAGATTATATATTTATGTTTTATATTGTATTTTAACCTTGGATTATATTTAAAAAAGAGAAAGAAAAAAAAGAAAAAAAAAAAAGAGATAGGAGAAAGAATGAGGAATGAGATTGAGGAGATATATGGAGTGCATCAGTTGAGAAGAAAATAATGTCATACCTTATCAGATTGTGGATCCTTATCAGAAGAAAAAAGAGAGATAGGAGATTATGGGTTGAAGATGATGCATGTGTGATTGGTGCTGGTTGGAGTTATGTCTCCTGCTTTTCATATTGGATATAACCGTTTGATTACTGGTGAGTGTTGAAAATATAATTTAGTATTGAAGGGAAAATACCTTTGTATCTAAGCAGTCTTAAACTGGTGAATACAATCAGAACTGGTGGCGGCGCGTTTTCGACAGTCTCCAAATCAAAATTTCGTGCAAGATCTCCCCAAAGTGTGATCTTCACAGTTTCCCTCCTGCATTTGAATTTTCAGGGTCAGTTGTTGATGTTTTATTAAAAATAAACCCACATTTTTCTATAAAGACATACTTATAAATACAATACCTCAGGTTTTCAAGGGTAATTTCACAAATAGATTCTTCAGTATTTATTGCTCGCATGTGCTTTCTTTGATTGAAGTCCGCTTTCTTGATGCAGCCATATATATCTTATATGAGAAATATAAGATAAAACTTTAGTACTTGTAAAATATTGATATATATATATATGCATATTTTTTGTACACTATAGATCTCATTAAAATTTAGAAATTGGTACTTGCCTTGTAGAATTATATTCATATTGTTACTTTGTCTCTCATTTTGTGCCTGCATGCGGTCTTCTAGTTCACGGAATTGGATAAAGTTGAATGCATATTTTGAAATCGAACATGCAGATTCGTCCACTGGTATGAATTTGCTCATTTCACTAAAGCGCAGCTCTACATGATGGTCGATAATTTTATGCCCAAACGTGGGTCTCCTTGTTCGAATATGGTAACAATCATACACGCTGCCCTCTTTCATTTGTCCCGTTTGTTTATAGTCATGCTCGTCGACTATAGCATGGATGCTGTTTCCCTATATTTCATATTTAAAATAAAAAGAACAACTGAGAAATAATAGTCTAAGCTACAGTTTAAATTTTCTGGGAAAATTTAAAAGTCACAAAATAAGCTACTAATTTAATTATACAATAATGGTTACCTTTTGATCAATCAATAGATAATGCAATCCATCATAGGCCTCACTTTTATGTTTCTTTGATCCCCATACCCTTGATGCACGCACACGAATTCTGTTCACATATTGACCTACTGATATATTGGAGATGGCAGTGATGTTCATTTTGTTTGAACCTGTATATTAAATAGGAAGTCTGTTTACTTTATCCATTAAGCACAAATGTTAGTAACTCAATACACTCTTATACACCATAGAAGAAATGTATTATTAACACAGTGACAATGGGACGATAAGGCAATTTTGATTCATTTTATCAACTAAATGAATCAATGCCCATTCAATTGAAGCCAGAGTCTATCCAATTCAAAGTTAAAGCAGAGAGTCCATGATCAAAATTAATTAGCTACAGGAGATCGATGTATGAAAACAACTGTGTGAAACTAAATTTGGAGATGAAAGACTGAAAGTTTACCTCAAAAACTTAAATCAGATTCAAAGCTTCAAGAGACAAACGGGTCCACTTCAAGACTCCTGAAATCAGAAACGAAAAAGTTTAGAGTCAATTAACTATTTAACTTAGCAGGTATGAAGGAGACGACGATGTAGGCAAAACTCACCCAGTTTGGTACTACTGTCGATCTAGGAACGGCGGAGTCAAAACGAAGTCTCACCCAGTTCTGCTTTAAGCCTTTTATTCTTTCAGTAATAGCTATAATACTCTGCCGAAATTCAAGACCTTTTGATGAGGATGCATTTTTTAATTTTTTTTTTCATGATAAGGATAGAAGTTTGCTTAATGGAGAAGATCTTTATTGTGATGTTTTTCTAGGGGTGGGATCGGTTCGGATCGGTTCGGTTTTGGGCCGAATCCGAAATAATATTCGGTACGAGTTCGGTACGGTACTTCGCTTTTTCACCCTTTTTGGCTAGCTAACCCAAATTGACCCGATCCGAATGGGTTCGGATCGGTTCGGCCCATTTCGGTACCAAATGCTACTTTTTCGAAAATCTGATTTTTGTTTTTTTTTTTTTTTTTTGAAAAGTGAAAACAACTTTGTCACTCAGTGAACTCAAAAATCTGAAAACAGCTATAGATAGTACATTGAAACTTTCAGCACAATAAAAACCTAAATCCAAAACAGTTAAAAACAGCAAATCAGCAATTTAGTTCCACTGTTCCAGACTTCCAGCTGATCAAAAGTCCTAATGTGACCAAGTCCCAAACAGTTTTTAAGTGTTCAACATAACAAACAAAGCTGAAATCATTAGTCTATTAGACTATTACAGTCCCAAATATTCCAGAGTAGTGAAAAAATATAACAAACAAACTGAAATAGCAATTAGTCTGAATCGGAACCATCAGCACTGCCTCCATCTTCATCATCACTCTCTTCTTCTTCAAAATCATCGCCATCAACTGATTCATCTCCACTCAATTCCACGGTCTGTGTAGTACTCTCCAATGAACTTACATGGTCTACGAATTGACAAAAATGAACCAAGTTACACAATACTACAACAACAAGTTCAAAACTAACAGCAAGAGTCAAAACAAGGTACTTGAACCAAAACAAACAGCAAGAAACAAATTAAACAGCAGCAAAAATCCAGAAATTATAGAAGTCATACCTCTTTCAACTTGCTCGTAAAGCTCAGTATCTTTGATGTTAGGAATATCCTCGATTGAGGAAACATCATTGCCCCGTAGCCAACTTTGAAGACAAACCAAAGCTTCCACTGATTTTGGAGTCAAAGAACTACGAAAGTTGTTTACTACCCTCCCACCAGTGCTAAAAGCACTCTCTGAGGCTACTGAGCTCACCTGTATAGCCATCACTTCCTTGGCAATTCTTGCCAACACCGGGTACTTTACTGCATTCAGCTTCCACCAATCCAGAATTGGATAATTGTCATCAGTGCTTATCTCCACTGAATCTTGAAGGTACTTATCAACTTCATGAGTAGGGACTGCCACATTGGTGGAGGAGACAAACTGATTCCAGCCCTACTGCCACTACTGGCTGTACCACTGCTAGTTGTGCTCTGAGATTGACGTAGTTGCTGATTTACAGCAGCCACATCTTCCGGCAGCACATACTCCCCGTACAAGCTCATCATGAACTCCTTCAATAGCTTTGTTCTACTGACCACATCCTCCTCCCCATAACCGTCTAAGGTGAACAAATGTGTCAAGTGCACAAGCTTGTACCTTGGATCAAGAATCACACCCACATACATGAACGGATTTAATTGCCTACTGTCATGGTAGTATTTTGCAAACTTCTGCTTCATCTCTTTAGCCATATCTGCCAATATCTTCTTAGTGTTATCTCCAACTTGCAGAGCAGATGGGTTAGACAGCTTGCTAATCTCCGCTTCAATTGACAACACATCGTGGAAGGTAGTGTGTATTGTGGCATGTGTGGAGGCACTTACCCTCTTAGTTACATCATAGAACACTTTGAGAAAGAACACAAACACCTCTGCATTTTCCCAATCTTCCTCACTTGGTGGTCCAACCTTGTCACGCTTAGGTTTTAAAGGGACAGAAATGATCAGATTTCCTTCCTCATCAAATTCTTCATCCGGCTCCTTGAAGTAGGCTCTATAGCACTCTTCATCCTCCCCCATCCTTGCAAAGGCAGCCCTGAATTTCAGGGCTGCTTCTAACATTGAAAATGTCGAGTTCCACCTTGTGGGGACATCCATCACAACTAGCCCTCTACAAGCAATTTTTTCTTTGGCAATATTGCTCTTAAAAACATCAAGTCTATGGGCAGAGGACCTAACAAACTTAACGGCATTCCTAATCCCCAACACAGCCTTATTAAGCATCTTCAACCCACTTCCTACAATAAGATTACAAATATGTGCAGTGCACCTCATATGCATATATTTCCCCTGAAGTATAGGCTGGGCATTTCTAACCTTGTTTAATCTAGCTGTCACATACTCTAAGGCACACCTATTAGCGGCTGCATTGTCTACCATAATAGTAAGGACTTTTGTAATACCCCATTTCAGCAAACACTCTTCAATTAATTTTCCTATTGAATTTCCAGAATGATTATGAATAGTGCAGAAGTTGATTACCCTCTTATGCAACACCCAATTATCATCTACAAAGTGCGCAGTGAGCACCATGTAGTTGATATTCTGCGGCCCACTAGTCCAAGTGTCGGTGGTTAGGCAAACCCTATACTTCCGAAGAGTCTTACAAACTTGCTTCCTCTTACTCTCATCTAGAGCTAAAAAGTTTGTAACTAGAGTTCTCCTACAAGGTACTTGAAAGTCTGGTGAAGCTACTCGGCAGAATTTCCTAAATCCTACCTTGTCCACAAAGCTAAAAGGCAGTTCATCAATAACAATCATTTCTACGCAAGCTTGCATTACTTCTTCAGGTTTAAAGATGTGAGCTCTCATTTTGTTCCCACAAGTTTTATCCCCAACTAATGTTTTCTGATTTTTATCAACTAACTTCCTCCCTGGAAAATACCTACAGGTCTTGTTAATGTGTTTGTTCATCCCTCCAGTCCCATTCTTTTCACTCTCAACAGCATAGTCTCCTAACTTTCCCTTGGGACAATATTTGCATTTAGCCCTCCTTTTAGTCACAATTTGATCTGGTTTCCCTTTGCATTTTGTTATCTTTTCAGACACATACTCAGTAAAATGCTCCCAAATCCAACTACGCTTTCTAGAAGAAATAGCAGAGATAAGATCTATACTCACAGTAGAATTAACAGCCTCAACTTCAACTAGCTGAACTGGAGTAGTCCCAATAGATGACGCAGCAACAGATGGCTGAAGTTGATTAGTCTCAATGGATGACGTAGCAATAGATGGAACTGAGTCGATGCTCGCTTGAGTTACTACCTTGTTCTTCTTCTTTTTGGACTTCTTAAGCTGAGGAAAACATAAGATGCTAATCAATAATTTTAGTACACACTGAAAGTATACTTCATGTTATAGTCAGCAACTATACTTCATGTTATAGTACACACTCATATGAAATCTAGATACTTACCCCATTAATTTTCACCATGGTTCAAAACCAAACCCAGCTACTGAGATACAGCTTTCGATCTCAAACCAACAAGACAGCAACAAGCCAACAACAACACTAGACATCAATCAAAGAGTAAATTAGTACAACAGCTATAACCACTATCTATCATCCAATTAGTAAACCATATCAGCAAACTTACATTGATTTTCTCCGTGGTTCAAAACAAAACCCAACTACAGCTTCCGATCTCTAACCAAAACCAACAAGCCAACAATACTAGATATCAATCAAAGCGTAGCTCGAATTAGTACCTAATTGAGAGAGAGAGAGAGAGAGAGAGAGAGAGAGAGAGAGAGAGAGAGAGAGAGAGAGAGAGAGAGAGAGAGAGAGAGAGTATACCTCAAGTCTGTGTTCAAGGGAATCGACGATGGGTTGTTGAGCGGTGATGTCCGTCGGTTGAAGAGTAATTGATGCCCGTCGAACTTCGAAGCTTCAAGGGTAGGCGAGAGGGAGGCCGAGAGGTAGAGTGATTGATGATTGATCGAGGCTTCAAGCTGGGCAAGAGGTTTCTAATCGATTAATTATAGAGAGAGGCAGCATTTCTAGGGTTCAAAGAGAGAGGCAGCTCTAAGAAAGGCAGCAGAGCGAAGAAGAGTGAAGAGCTGTCTGAAAAATTAGGGATTTTAGGTTATATATGATAGAGAATAATATAGTGGGTGCATGTACATGATAGTAAAACTGTAACCACACACGTAAGTTTGCTATTCGGTACCATTTCGGTTCGGATCTGACCTGGAACCGAACCCGTACTGAAAATAGTAATCGGTTCGGTTTCTTTTCGGTTTCGATTTGCTAGCAAGCCCAAACCGTTCAGTTCGGCCCAATTCGGATTTCGGTTCGGATTTTGGCTCAAACGGTTCAGTTTTTCGGTTTTTAATCCCACCCCTATGTTTTTCTGATAATATCCTGTATTTTTTTCCACATGATTAATAATATTTTTTTTTTGCCAGAAGTAGCAACAAAAATTAAATTAATTTACAAAATATAATATCAAGTAGTTTAATTTGAGATATTGCTATTATTTCTTGTATATTGTTTCTATATTGAATTTGTATGTATGCATAGAAAATAGTAATCTAACTATATAAATTTTTTGGCGCTCACAATTTTTTTAATACATCTTTGAATACTATATTTTTCGTATAGTTATTTGCTATTTCTTCATTATTACGTATTACAAATTTTAAAGAAGATCTCGATGTTACTCTAGATACAACAATATAAAGTTGTCCATGAGTAAATACTGGTTGAGGAAGATATATACCAACTTGATTAAGGGATTGACCCTGACTTTTATTAATAGTCATTGCATAACATGGTCGAACTGGAAATTGTCGTCCTCTAAATTTGAAAGGTCATTTATATTCTATTGCAGTTGAAATAATTCTTGGTATAAAAACTTTATCACCGATATTATTTCCAGTCAGAATTTCTACTTCAATTAATCTGTCGAATAATTTAGTTATTATTAGCCTAGTGTCATTACATAACCCACAAATTTGATTTAGATTTCGTAATAACATTATCGGCATATCAATTTTTAAAACTAATTCATGAGTCGGTAATCCACTAAATTCTAGCTGATTTAGAAATTCAGCTGGATACAAAAGATCAATGTTTTCATTAGTACCAGTATCATGAGAAATTGTGTCAAAGCTCAAGTAAATCTTTTTATCGCCCGGCAATAAATTGACCGCGTAATTATTGATTTCATTTATAGTTATATTTCGCGGAGTAACAATAGCACCTTCTCTCAAATAATTTCGATTGTTACAATTTGTATTAAAATTTGGATATGTAGCTAAAAATAATGCCTCCATGGTATTTGTATTACAGTTAATTAATAAATCAGCAGAGATTTCAATCCATGATGCATCACTATCATTTGTGTCATAAACTGATTTTATCTGACCTTCACCAATTTGTAACATCTATTTTGCAAATGTTGTAATTTCTTGTTTTTCTTTTTCAGTTAAACCTTTTTTCATTAGTCTCATATTTTCTGTTAAAGTGAACACTTTAAATGACCGCCACAAATACGAATGATTTATAGAAGCTTGAATAATTTCTTTTTTACCCTTTTCGGAAACAACATGTAATATCTGTCTGAAATCTCCACCTAATAAAGTTGGTTTTCCACCAAATGGCATATTAGTATTTATTTCGGTAGAATCTTTTAAAATATCACGAAGACATTGATCTAATGATTCGAAACAACGTTTATCACACATCAGTGCTTCATCCCAAATAATCAAGTCTGTTTTTCTTATAAGGTTAGCAAGATTAGTTACTTTATTGATTAAACAATTTGTTAGTTTATGTATTTCTATGGGAATCTTGAATCTTGAATGTGCGGTTCTACCATTTGGAAGTAATAATGAAGCGATACCAGATGAAGCTACCGCCAATACTACTTTTCTCTCTGATCTTAATTTACTAATTATTGTGTGCCATAAAAAAGTTTTTCCAGTTCCACCACTACCATGAACAAATATAGCCGCTTATTTTTTTTGTTCGACAATATCTATAACATAATCATAAATTTTTTTTTGGCACTTGTTCAATTGAGTAATAAAATTTAGATGTTGTTTTCTTAATAATTCACAATCATAATTAAGTTCTTCTCTTAATAGCTTATTATCAAAATTCAAAATATCATCTGAGTTTGGTAAGGGTAATTGAAATTTTTCTAGTGAAGATGATGATATATTGAATAATTTTTCTAACTCATATAACATTTTACTCTTTAACTCAAACTCTGGTATAATTAAATTTGGATTTCTCAATTCCAACTGGGCTTTATGGACAATATCTTCACACATATTAAACCAACACATATCGAATAATTTTTGAGGATTTGTCACTTCACAAAATAAAATAATTGTAACAAATAATTGTCGCATTTGTGATCCAGTTGCAACAACTGAAGAAGTAACTAAAGCATCAATCCATTCTTTATCATCCCTTAATAAACCCAATGCCTGACATGCTTCCCGGTATGATGAATATGTGATATTATTTACAGTTCTAATATCCTTATAGCTACAACAACCTTTTTGAACATTTAATAACATTCTTAGAAAATACACTTCTCCTCGTGTTGGACTAACATAAGCCATTTTACCAATAGTTTCATAACGTTGCCTTGGTTCCCACCCTCGATCTTTCCAAACAAATTTAGTAGGAAATTCAGGATAGGTTAATTCTCTTGCATGTTTATATTGTTTATTGCTACAAACCAAGCCGTTAGTGTAGTACGCAGAATTGATCTATCATTTATTAATGATTCTATTGTATCTGTTTCTCTAAAAGTAACATTTTGTTCGGAAGGTAAATGAACTTCTAAATTTTGAACTGTAGGATATCTGGAATGAATTGAGAATTTAAATAATCTCCAAACAGATTCGTGTGGAGTTAAATATCGACAATTTAAGTAATTTAGAATTTCATAGTGTTTTTCTCCGTAAATCATAATTCGAGCTCTATCAGGACCTTTATTTATATATTTAAATAAATATTTAATTATCATAGATTGTGAACATAACTCAACATTGATATGAGCATTATATCTTAATAAAGGTTCGCTATTATAATGTACAACAAACTCATTTCCTATTTGAATTCCATCTTTTATTGTATTTTGTAGGATCATTACGTCGTTCATATATAAGAGCATTAATTTCCTTAAATATAGTATAATTATTGTATGGTTTAGGAAAAAATTTTGAACAATGATTGTCACGCAAGCAAGGAGATTTTGAATTTATAGATCCGCATGGTCCATGAATCATAGATTGACTGACCATATTAAAAAGAATTTGGTTAACATTTTTATTTGGTAATCCGAAATAATAGAATCAATATCATTTGGAGTATAACTGATAGGAGCACAATGTGCGACGATATTAATATGTATTTACCCTCGTTTATGCTTTGTTTAACCCTTATTTTTCTAAGATTGAGTCATAATATAGTTTAGTGTCAATTTGGTAGAGTTTTGAAAATATGTGCTTTAGAATCCGAAAAATGTATAAGAATTCTGGAAAATAGTGCAAAATGTATCTTTTTCGTGATTCTGAGATGAATGAAATTGTGACTTCTCCTTTTCCAAATTTGCTGAAATTTGGTTTGCATATTATTGGCTTGCTAATGGGTTTCGTATCAAAAATACATATCAATCGGAGTTCGGAAAGTCACCCAAAAGATTGCTGCAAATCAGCAGTTCGAGCAAATCAATCTAGGGACTTCCAGGATTTTTCCTGGGACTGTGTCCCAACTTCAAAAATTCATTCCCGACGTTTCACAAGGAATTTGATCAAGCCTTTTTATATGGAGCAAGGTCATTCCAGCCGATTCCAGCAAGTTTCTGCCTCGTTTCTTTTGTTTCTATTTTCGAGTGGACATTTTGGCGCACCATTGCATATTTGAAGATTGTCCAAGCTTATTGAAGGATAGAGGAAGACATTGAGCCAAAGCAATGGAGGAAAAAGTGAAGAAAAGACGCAATCCTAGTCGGGCTAGGATTGCATGGCCGATCGGGCTTCGGGTATTTTTCCACGGACCAAGTTCACCACATGGAGTTGTCAAGCCCACATATGAAGTCCATGAAGATGTGAAACCCATGCTATGAAGAAAATTCAGAAAAAGAAGTCCAAGAATGCAATAATTATTCAACAAGGAAACATAAGCCAACTAGGAAAAAGAATTCTCCTTTCCTTGTTGAGGCCGGCTACCCTAGCAATTTTCCTCTATATATAGCCATCTTTTCTACAGAAAAACGGGTGACATCTCAAGCCAAAACACAAAGTCAAAGGTTACCAAATTCTCCCCAAAAACCTACATAAACCCTAGCCGAAAATCACCCTCCACCTTCAACCAAGTTTCTGCCGAAACCTGGAAATTCCTACCGACACAACCCTTTGCCGAGCAGCCCCTCCATACAGCCTCCATACTCCGCCGGATCCACACGAGTCGAAGTCATCAAGGTGTCTACAAAAGTATGATCCACTCCCTTCTCTCGGTTTAGTAAAGTTTATGTAATTATGTTTAGTTTTGTCTATGAAACTTGCATGTATTTTTGGTTTTGGATTATATGTCTATGTATGGACCAAATTGGAGATTGGTTTTATAATTTTTATGTTAATGATTTGTTTGATTCGATGTTTAGATTTAGGTTTAAGTTTCGGCAATAATGATTTTGCATGATTAATTTGTAATATAAAACTGGTAAGATTTACACACTTAGATAATTAGAACAGCGGTATAGATGCATGTTGAGGATTTAAATCGGTTAGTAATCTAAGGGCGTGACTTAAAAACCGACACATTAGTTTTGTCTAACAAACAAGTAAATCTAGATGTTAGGTTTCATCTAACCCGAGTAGAATGAATAAAGATTAAACGTATGTTACTTTGATTCTAGGGAAAATGGCTGAATTGATCACTGAAGTATGCCCCATTCTAAACTTTGCTCACTGAAGTTTGTCCAATATCACTTTGCTCACTATCGAATTACACTTGTGTTCACTTTGATCACTCCGTCTAAATCAGCCGTTAAAATTTTGCTTATGCCGTTAAAAACAATGCACGTGCCACTCATGTGCAAATCTTAAGGACATTTTGGGAATTTCATTAGTTTACTCCCTCGTGAACTCCATCGAAACCTCTCAGTGGCATTTCATCGAACACCTTCCGTGCAACATTCCCTACACACATCGATGAACAACCCGACAGCAAGATCAGCAACATCTTCCGAGTAGGCATTTCCAGCATTGGTCACAGCAATCCCACGCCGCCGGCACTCGGCTTTGTCCACGTGGTTGGCGCCGGTGATGACAGACACCACGAGCTTCAGGGAAGGTAGGAGCTGGAGGAGGTCGGCGTTGACTGCAGTCAAAGCGCGGCAAAGGAGGGCTTTGGCTGAGTGGGCGTGGGTGGTAAGGTACTGGTCCAGAGGGAGAGGGGACTCCCATGCTCGGAGGATGTTGAACTTTTGGGTGAAGTCGGATTCGAAGTGTGTGAAGGCGGGTAGTGGTATGATCATCAGGACTTCTGGGAGGCTTGGTAACTCGGCCATTATTAGAGTGAGATCAAGATCTGTTTTTGCTGTTGTTTTTGGAAGCTCTCTCAAAAACACCTGCAAACATGCTGCCACTAGAAGATAAGCCATCTCCTCCAATCCATAATCAATCAACACCATTGCATCCTCCAATTCACAAACCAGGGAAGCCAAATGAGCATCACAAGCTGACTTCAACTCATCACAACAAAACCTGTTTGAAAACGAAAGCATGTCCAAAACAATCCGCACTTCAAAAGAATCCAACTTGCCAGTCCTGCTATATATCTCCACTGCTCTCATTGCCTCTGGAGAAACCCCATTATGTGTGAAATTGATCTTCTCCCTCCTCGTCTCCGTAAATCCCCCATACAACATTGTCCTAAAGGGTGTCGAAAGAGCTGCAATCTTGTATCTAACACACCTAAGCTCATCCTCCCCAATGTAAAATGACATATCAGCATCTTCCTCCTTTGATGTTGAACATTCCTCAACCGACGTCTCACCAACCACAGCCCCATCCGCTTCTTCTACGCCACTCCGAGAACAGCAACATGAGTCATAAACAGATTCCGGATATTACAAGATCAGCACCAAGAGTGTGAAGAACAGTCCAAGTAGCTCTTCCAAGTCCTTTTTTCGTTACAAGAGCAGCCTACTTCCCCTGAAGATAACGACATAGTTAGATTTAGCAATGAAGCAAATGACTACATAGCAATGAAGCCAATGACAACAGCTCACCCATTAGTCCAATACATTGCAATGCATTAGCTATTAAAACCCTGCACTAGCATTAGCTCTCCTGTAACTACTTTCCGGCACCACTCTTTTTGGCATACAAATTGCAAAAGCCAGAGAGGAAAACAAACTTTGTGCTCACCAATGCAACTAAAATCTTGCTAGAATCTCTGTCAGGACTTTTATCAAGCAGTTGGTATGCACAGCTTACAAACCCACAAGAGAAACCAACGAAAGCTGCAAACTTTAAGCAGGGGGAATGTGAATGAGGGGGGTTACCTCTTTGATGAGATCATGGGTGGAGTCCTTGTGTGATGGGGAGATTTTGGAGGAGGAAGAGATGGAGATTGAAGGGGTTTGGGTGATGGGTGGAGTAGGGTGAGTAGGAGGTTGAGGAATGAGATTAGAGAGCTGGGTCTGAACTGTGTTCGAGAGTTTTGTGAAAGAGTGGAAGTGAGTGGCACGTGTGGCACGTGTGGCAAACTAATGAAATTTCCAAAATGTCCTTAAGATTTGGACATGAGTGGCACGTGTGGCACGTGTCATTGTTTTTAACGGCATAAACAAAATTTTAACGGCTGATTTAGACGGAGTGATCAAAGTGAACACAAGTGTAATTCGATAGTGAGCAAAGTGATATTGGACAAACTTCAGTGAGCAAAGTTTAGAATGGGGCATACTTCAGTGATCAATTCAGCCATTTTCCCTTGATTCTATTGTGCTCACCTATGGTATAACCTTAGCTAAAAATTGCATGTTAAATGAGATGATTGACAATCTTGCTTGTTTACATGTCTTCGATTATAGACTTTCATGCTTCAATGTTACGAGTTGTATAACGGTAGCATAACTTTTAGGGTCACTTTGCGAATAGCTCGATCTTAAAACATTAGAGAGTCTCTCAACTAGGTAAGATCAGAAATGTTCTAGTTGTAGGTCGAAACTTGTTTAAATCTAATGCATGCTAAATACTTGTTCCTTACTTTCTTTTGTGTGAGTCTTATGTGTTAAAGAGTTAAGTGCCGAGTGCTTTGTGTGAAAGATGTCGACCAAACTTGTAAATAGTAGACTTAGAATTTATTTTCAGCATTGTAATTTCGTGTGTAGTGTTATGGGCAGCCTTGCTGCTGACGCCATACCTTCCCCCATGTGACGATTTTTGTGCATATGTATATATGTTTTTATCTAACAATCTCATGACCCTTAATCCCCGGCTTAGAACGATCCCTACTTATGTTTATACTACTAACGATTGTAGGGTTATTATTGTTTGATGCTTGCTTTGGCGACTCATCAATTTTTGGCTACGTTGCCGGGGATTATAAAAGTTTGATTTATGTGATTGTTTTGTATATAATATTGCTGGAAATTTTGTTTGTAAAGTTGTAAAGTTTGTAATTTTTGGTTTTATTTGGGATTTGTAAAGTACAAATATGCTTCGGCATATAGAGTTTAATTTCGAAAGTTGCATGATGTATAAAGAATGAATGTGTGTAATTGCTTAGTTTAATTTCTAGGAAGTTGATAGTGTTATGTATGTTTGAGTTTATTGTAGTTTCTAAAGTGTAACATGTAGGGAGAAGCCGTTTGTGTTGGTCTTAGCTTTAACCCTTCATACGAGCGATGCCTTAACATACCCGTTTTTATGTAGATTGGGAAACGGGGAGAATGGTCCCCCTCCCCCCCCCCCCCCCACGCATATGAGCGATGTTTTGGCAAATCCGTTTTTATGAGGTTGAGGGTGGCTTTGATCAATACTTGTAGACCGCTAGTGACCCGAGTTTGTTTTACAAAGTATGGGGCAAGTTAGTTTCATTGATATGGTTCTCAGGTTTGTTTAACTGGATCTCAAGGCCCACAGACTGATGTTCATTCTCGGTGAGTGAGTCGATAGGGAGTTCGCTCCCCGTGGTGACCAACAACGAGTCCTGCCTGGCTCCTGTAGGGGGTTCGTGATAGGAGCACAATGTGCGACGATTTTATATGCTTATGCCCTCGTTTATGCTTTGTTTAACCCTTATTTGTTTAAGATAGAGTCGTAATATAATTAGTGTCATTTTGGTAGAGTTTTGGTAAAAAAATGGTTAAAGAATCCGAAAAATGACTAACTTTGAGAAATCTGGAAAATAGCGCAAAATATGTCTTTTTCGTGATTTTGAGATGAATGAAACTGTGATCTATCCTTGTCCGAATTCTGTAAAATTTGGTGTGCTTAATATTCATATATTGAGGAATGTTGTGTTAAAATTTCAGATCAATTGGAGTTCGGTAAGTCACCGAAAAGTTGGCTGCAAAACGGCAGTCCGAGCATTCCAATCCATGGACTTCCAGGATTTTCCTGGGACTGTGTCCCAACTTCGAAAAATCATTCCCGACGACTCACAAGGAGTTTGATCGAACTGTTTTATGGGGAGATGGCCATATGTGTCTAGTTTATCTGAGACTTGGAATCGCATCAATCGGAGCTCCACGGAGGGAGATAAGCCGGAATTACTGCAACAAGGTCAAATCTGCCGATTCCAGGAACCTACTGCCCCCTTTTTGTGTTTTCTGTTTTTGATGGACCAAATGGTGTACAAATGCATATGTGAAGATGGTCCAAGCTTTATGAAGGGAAGAGGAAGACACTAGGCCATGGCATTGAAGAAAAACATGAAGAAATCAAGTCTCCTAGTCACACTAGGAGAAGCTGCCGATTTGAGGCAGATCGGATGCAACTTCAAGCTGCCGGCAATTGGGGTATTTTTCGATGGACCAAGACATGTCAAATGAAGTCCAAGATCATACAAGAAGTCCATGAAGATGTGAAGCCCAAGCCTTGAAGAAAAATTCAGAATAGAAAACCTAATTGGATTAAGAAAGGAAGGTTGTAAAACCTTAATGAACTAGGTTTTCTGAATCCCTTTTGGCTTAAGGGACTGCCGGCAGCCTCTCTCCCTATCCTCTATATATACCCCCACTTTTCATTCTGAAAAGTTGTCACATTCTAAAGCAAAAAAACCCTAGCCAAAGCTCTACCAATTTTCAGCCAAAGATCCTACATAAAAACACAAACCAAAAGCCACCACCACCACCATACAATCCTGCCGATTATCTTCACCTTTCATCCAGCCACCACCGAGCCATATTCCATTGGATTCACACGACTTGAAGCCCTCAAAGGTGTCTGCAAATGTGTGATCTACTCCCTACTCTTGGTTTGTAATAGTTTTTATGTAGTTATGTGTAGTTTTGTCTATGAAACTCATGTGTATGTTTGGTTATTGTGTTTTCATGTCTATGTGAAAAACAATTGTGAATTTGGTTTTATGATGATGCATGTTAATTTAATTCTTATGATGTTAATAAGAAATTTCAAAGATAAGTTTCGAATTGCATGCTAACTTGTAATGAAAATATGAAGTAAAGAGATAGGATTAGATAGGCAAGCATGTTCACTCTGATTCTAGTAGTTCGTTCTTGGTTTAATCTTTAAATCCGTGTGCCGCAAAGATTGGTACTTAGCATATTCGCGATGTGTTTTGAGTATTGGTCTTGTATCCGTCAATAATAGGACTAGAGTGGTTTAAACGATTATGCATGTTAACAAGAAGTGGTGACGCCTTGCTTGATTGATATGTTTCCGACTAAAAAGACCTTGTGCCTAATTACTTTGCATGTTTGATTTCGACGATAAGTGTTCTCAAATGTGTTTAGTATAACTTTAGGGTTAGACGATAAGTTAATCTTGAAGTACTTGAGAGTCTTAATCGATTAGTAAACCGATAAGGAGCTAATTAGGTTGGAACTAAGTCGGATCTAGGATATTGTGTGCTCTTGCCGTGTCTTATCTTATAACTTTGCTATGTGTTTTGAGTGCTTTTGTGTTAGTAATTTGTGGAAGAATGTCGACCAAACTTGTATATAGTAATTTAGGACTTTAATTTGCTGTCTTTATGCATGATTTAGAGGCAGCCCTTTTGCAGCCGAACCTAGGATTTTCATGTTTCGAATTTCTTTTCTTTCAATGTTTGTGCCGTGTGAAGTCTAGGGCAGCTTGCTGCCGTACCCTATTCCCCCATATGTGTAATGATTTTGTATATATGTGAATATGTTTGAGACTAACAATTTCATATCTCAGGTACCCTTAATCCCCGGCCTAGAACGATCCCTACTTGCTTATACTACTAACGATCTTTTGTAGGGTTTATTATTGCATGTGAGCTTCGGCTCCCATCAATTTTTGGCGCCGTTGCCGGGGATTATAAAAGCTTGTTTTATGTTATTGTTGTGTATATAATGTTGCTGGAAATTTTTGTTGTGAAGTTGTAAAGTTGTAAATTTTAAGTTTATTTTGGGATTTTGTAAAGTAGAAATATGCTTCGGCATGTAGAGTTTAAATTTTGGAAGTTGCATGATGTATAATGATGTATGTTGGTAGTCACTTAGTTTAATTTCTAGGAAGTTGATATGTTGTGTATGTTTGAGTTTATTGTAGTTTCTAAAGTGTAACATGTAGGTGAAGCCTCTTTTGTTGATCATAACCAAAACCCTTCATGTGAATGGTGCTATGTCGGAGGCCGTTTCTATGTAGATTGGGAAACGCGGGACACGTCCCCCCCCACGCATATAAGCGTTTCTTCGGTAATAGTATTACTTCTATGAGGTTGAGGGCGGTTTTAATCAACACTTGAGACCGCTAGGGATCCGTGTTTGTTTTACAAAGTATGGGGAAGTTATGATCATAGATATGGTTCTCAGGTTTGTTTAACTGGATCTCAAGGCCCATAGACTGATGTTCATTCTCGGTGAGTGAGTCGATAGGGGGTTCGCCCTCCGTGGTGTCCAACAACGAGTCCTGCCTGGTTCCTGTAGGGGGTTCGCCCTCCGTGATTGTAATGACCTTTGAAACGTAAAATCCGCACGACCTAGTCGACAGCTTGTGCCGAAGCATCACCTCACTTTAGACGCTAGAACATAACTTGACATATGTGGCCTATTTTCTTCAAAGATAAAACATGTTGTGTGGTTCAAACTCTTGAGGTATATCGGATTAAGCATGATACTACCGGGGGCTGTATCAGTCCATTGCACCGTTATCTCCTCTGCTCCACGTACTTCGGGAGTTAGAACAAATTTAAAAGAAATTAGACTTAGCGATTACATGATCATGAACGTTTCAATTTTTCTTCTCTTGTTGCCGAACCATGTTTGTTCTTTGCCAAAATTTTGTGCCTTTGCCGAATGTTCATATGTGTATCATTTTTGAAATATGTTGTGTAATCGCCAAAGCCGTGGCTTGTAATGATGTATATTCTTGCTTTCTATTTCTTTACGAGGTTCTAACTTGTTTAAATGTTGCAAATTTCAGAAATAGTGCATGTCCGAGTCTAGTATTTGGACAAGAGATCTTCAAGGCCGTTTGCAACGTTTAGACCAAGAACTCGCTATTGCTCGTTTTGTGCCATTACCACCATCGTCACCAACCAGTTCATCAGTGTCATCATCCTTGCCGAGTTCACCTATTGTGCCGTCAGTTTCATCATCATCTGTGCCGAGCTCACCATCATTTGTGTCATCATCTTGTGATCTTCAGAATCCTGAATTTGAGGCCTTTGCCGAATTAGAAGAAGAAGAAGAGATCATGGCATCAATCAGATCTCAGAATGGTCATGTTGCTGGAGCTGGAGTTGCTCCTTCTAATATTACTTATCCTCCTTTGGAAACTGACAAGACTGGAGAGATTGAATTGAGGAGTGGATTCCTCCATAAGCTGAAGTCATTTTATGGGATGCCGAGTGAGGACCCTAACAAGCATCTACAGTGGTTTAACTTCACCACGGAGTCTATGTGTCCAAGAGGGACCGATTTGCAACACTTCAAGATGAAGGCTTTTCCGTTTTCTTTAGAAGATCAAGCAAAGGAGTGGTTGTTTGAAGTGCCTAGTGGTCGCATCGTTTCGTGGAGTACTATGATGGATGAGTTTTTACTCAAGTACTTTCCTGCTTCACGTATCACTGATCTGAGGAAGCAAATTACAAGTGTGAAGCAAGCCGGAGATGAGACTTTCTTCGACTACTACAAGAGGTTTAAGTCCCTAGTTTCTTTGTGTCCATCGCATGGCATTAGCGATGGACTCTTGCTACAATATTTCTATGAGGGATTGCGCGTCATGGAGAGAGAGTTTCTTGACTCGGCCGCGGGAGGTAGCTTTTTGGAGTTGAACGCCAGAGCGGCAAGAAGTTTGTTGGAAGTTCGTTCTTTGAACAACCAACAATTTGGCATGGCACGAGGGAATGTGCAAAGGAATGAGAAAGTACATGAGACGTCTTCGAGCTCAAAGTTAGAAGATAAAGTGGACAAGCTCACCGACTTGGTGAGTAATTTGATGAAGAAGCGTGCTAGTGTTTGTGGTATTTGCACCGAGGGCCATGAAACCGACCAATGCCCTCAATTTGGAGTTAATGAGGGAGTTGAGGAGTGCAATGCAATTGGTTTTCAAGGAGGCCAACGATTTGGCAATTTCAATCCAAGGTTCAATGATCATCCGAACTTTCGATGGGCGAACAATGATAACGTGCTTAGGGCACCTATGCAACCAAGAGAGGGAGGAGCGCCATTTGTACCGAGGCCACCATTTGTGCCTCGGCAGCCATACATGCCGAACCAAGGACACTTTGCTGCATTGCCGAACCAGCCACAAGGAGGGCCGAGCCAAGGCCAAGGCCAAGCTTCGCCAAGCAATCCGAATTACGATGCTTTGATTCAATCTTTGTCAAGTGCTACTCAAGCATTACTCGCGGGGCAACAAAATCATCAAAAGGACATTGGTGAGCTCAAAACTCAAATGGGGCAAGTTGTGGATTTCATGGGAAGATTTAATGAGCAAGGAAAGTTGCCAAGCAATACGATTCCAAATCCGAGGAACGAGCAAGCCAAAGTGATTCAAACTCGAAGCGGAAGAGAGTTGTTTCCTCCAACAAGTCCAAAGAAGAAGCGAGTGACTTTCAAGGGAATAAATGAGGATGAGATGGCTGCCGGACCTGTCATTGCCGGCAGCCATGATGGAGATGCCGAGGAGAGCCATGTTGCCAAGCATGATGATGATGCCGGCAATGTTGCTGCCGAGAGGAGTAGAGGTGCAACCGAGAAAAAGGGTGATGCCGGCAACCATGGTATGAATGATAAGGGGCTGCTTAACGAGCTTGAGTACGATCCCGCCACATCAAAGAATGAGGTATTGCCGAGCCAAGCAAGTAAGGGAGGTGTGCCATCATCTAGTGCCCCATTCCCTTCACGTTTTGCTAGAACAAAGAAAGACAAATCCGATGAAGAGGTATTGGAGATTTTCCGGAAAGTGCAAGTCAACATCCCTTTGTTGGAGTGCATTAAGCAAGTGCCAAAGTATGCTAAGTTTTTGAAAGAGCTTTGCACGGCAAGGAGGCATACTAGAGAGACTCGTGTGGTGACAATGAGCGAGACGGTGTCGGCCGTTATTCAAAGAAAGTTGCCACCAAAGATGAAGGATCCGGGAAGCTTCAATGTGCCTTGTGTCATAGGCAATACTCGATTTGAGGATGTTATGTTGGATTTGGGAGCATCGATCAATGTCATGCCACTCAATGTGTATCAAACGTTGAGTATAGGGCCTCTCAAGAAGGATAATGTCATCATTCAACTTGCGGATCGTTCAAGCAAATATCCGGAAGGCTATGTAGAGGATGTGTTGGTGCAAGTCAACCAATTGATATTCCCCGCCGATTTTTATGTGGTTGAGATGGAGGATTCGCCGGTCAACAACACTCAATTGCTTTTAGGGCGACCATTCATGAGGACCGCGCGTACAAAGATAGATGTGGCCGAGGGCAACCTAACTATGGAATTTGATGGTGAGGTAATCAAGTTCAATGTTTTTGACGCCATGAGATTTCCCAATGTTGATTTGAAGGAGGGTTGTGCCATTGATGTTTTGGAGGAGGTCGAGCAAGTTATGTCGACCTCGCTCGACGCATAGCAATTAGCGATTGAGCAAGGGGTCGGATTTGACAAGAAGGGAGAACGAGTCACGTTTGAACAAGAAGAAGCCGAGCAAGGGAGCATTGCCGAAACAAGCCTTGCCGAGCCTTTCATGATAATGCCGAGTCCAATGGAGGTTTGTGCCGAGATAGAGGCTCGGCCATACAACAAGGTTTTTGATTCGTTCTTGTCAATTCCAAGTGCCACAACCAAATTTCGACCAAGTGTGGAAGAGGCCCCAAAGTTAGAACTTAAAGAACTCCCTAGTCACTTGAAATATGTTTATCTTGGAGAAGAAGATACACTACCGGTTATTGTGTCTTCAATGCTTAGTGAGAAGCAAGAAGTGGATTTGATACGTGTGCTTAAGAAGTACAAGACCGCCATAGGTTGGACCTTGGCGGATATCAAGGGAATAAGCCCTACTACTTGTGTTCATCGTATTTTGTTGGAAGAAGGAGCTAAGCCGACAAAGGAAGCTCAACGTCGACTTCACCCTCCCATGATGAAGGTTGTGAAAGATGAGATTATCAAGTTGCTTGATTGTGGGGTGATCTACCCAATTTCGGATAGTAAGTGGATATCTCCCGTGCAAGTAGTGCCAAAGAAGAGTGGTGTAACGGTTGTCAAGAATGAGAAGAATGAGCTTGTGCCACAAAGACTTGTAACCGGTCATAGGATGTGCATCGACTATAGGAAGCTCAACGCTACAACGAGGAAGGATCACATGCCTTTGCCGTTTATGGATCAAATGTTAGAAAGGTTGGCCGGTCATTCTTACTATTGCTTTCTTGATGGATATAGTGGCTACAATCAAATCATGATACACCCGGACGATCAAGAGAAGACCACTTTTACTTGTCCATTTGGCACGTTTGCTTATCGGCGGATGCCATTCGGACTTTGCAACGCACCCGGCACTTTTCAAAGATGTATGTATGCTATCTTCTCGGATTTTATTGAAGACATTATCGAAGTGTTTATGGATGATTTTAGTGTGTATGGAGGCACCTTCGATGCATGTTTGGGGAACTTGGAGAAGATACTTAAGAGGTGTGTAGAGACAAATCTTGTGCTCAATTGGGAGAAGTGTCATTTCATGGTCACGCAAGGCATTGTTCTAGGGCACATAATTTCGGCAAGAGGCTTAGAGGTTGACAAAGCCAAGGTGGAGCTAATTCAAGCATTGCCGAGCCCTAGGTGTGTGAAGGATGTGAGAAGTTTTCTTGGCCATGCGGGGTTTTATCGACGATTTATCAAGGACTTCTCTTCAATTGCCAAGCCATTGAGCAACTTGCTACAAAAGGAGGTGACGTTTGAGTGGTCGGAGGCTTGTGAGCAAGCCTTTTGCCGATTAAAGATGCTATTGTGTACGGCACCTATACTTGTTTCCCCTAATTGGGACGAGCCGTTTGAGTTGATGTGTGATGCTAGTGATTATGCACTTGGAGCGGTACTTGGACAACGAATTGAGAAGAAGCCATGTGCCATTTACTATGCTTCAAGGACTCTCAACGATGCACAACTCAACTACACGACAACGGAGAAGGAACTCCTAGCGGTAATTTTTGCTTTGGAAAAGTTTCGATCATATCTTTTGAATTCCAAGGTTATTGTTTATAGTGATCATGCCGCTTTAAGATATCTTATGACGAAGAAGGATGCTAAGCCGAGGCTTATTCGATGGATTCTTTTGCTTCAAGAGTTCGATATTGAGATCAAAGATAAGAAAGGTGTAGAGAATGTCGTAGCCGATCATTTGAGTAGACTTGTACAAGATGTGGATCGGCTGCCCCTATTAGAGACTTTTCCGGATGAGCAACTTTTTCGACTTGAAGTGCTTGAGCCTTGGTATGCCGACATTGCAAATTTTCTAGCCACACGCCGATTCCCCAAGGAGTTGCCGAACCACCATCAAAGAAAAATAAGGAAGCAAGCTCGACACTTCTTGTGGGATGATCCGTACTTATGGAAGCAATGTGGTGATCAAGTGCTTAGAAGATGTGTGCCGGAGAATGAGCATCGTTCCATCCTTACTTTTTGTCATAGTGAGGCGTGTGGAGGACATTTTGGGCCGAAGAAGACGGCATTGAAGGTACTTAATTGTGGTTTCTTTTGGCCTACAATTTTCAAAGATGCATTCATGTTTTGTAAGTCATGTGATCGATGCCAAAGAATGGGGAATATTGGACCAAGAGATCAAATGCCGTTACACCCCATCACTTCTATTGAGATTCATGATCTTTGGGGGATTGACTTCATGGGACCGTTTCCTTCAAGTAAGGGCTTTCTCTACATATTGCTTGCGGTGGATTATGTGTCAAAGTGGATTGAAGCCAAGGCTACACGCACCAACGATGCTAAGGTGGTAGCCGAGTTTCTCAAGACCAACATCTTTTCACGTTTTGGAGTTCCAAGAGTCTTGATTAGCGATGGAGGATCCCATTTTTGTAACCGCACCATTGAAGCCTTATTGAAGAAATATGGAGTCACACATAAAGTTTCCACACCATATCATCCCCAAACTAGTGGCATGGCCGAAGTAAGTAATCGAGAGATCAAGCAAATACTTGAGAAGACCGTTGGACCTTCAAGGAAGGATTGGAGTGATCGTCTCGATGATGCTTTGTGGGCTTATAGGACGGCATACAAGACACCGATAGGTATGTCACCTTTTCGGTTAACATATGGCAAAGCATGTCACTTACCGGTAGAACTTGAGCATAGAGCATGGTGGGCGGTTAAGGCCTTCAACATGAGCATTGATGAGGCCGGCCTTCATAGGAAGCTTCAACTCAACGAACTTGAAGAAATACGGAATGAAGCTTATGAAGCCGCATGGATTTACAAGCAAAAGACTAAGGTTGCACATGATAAGATGCTTCGACGGAAGGAGTTTGAAGTTGGTCAAAAAGTTCTCTTGTATCATTCACGACTCAAACTTTTTCCGGGTAAGTTGCGCTCGCGTTGGATTGGACCATTCATTGTTCTTCAAGTATTTCCACATGGAGCCATAGAGATTCGGAATGAAGCTACGGGAAACATATTCAAGGTAAATGGACATAGACTCAAGCCGTACTACGAGCCATTTGAACCCATACATGATGAAACCGACGTACATGACCCTCCAAGCCAAGGGGCTACCATTGCTATTGTCCATGCCGAGCTGCACCCTTCACCCACACCCCAATGCCGAGACCAAGAGGCTGCCGGACCTGCCATCGCCGGCAGGCTTGATGATATGACACATGTGGTTCAGCACAACCTAGCTGGACTCAAGGATACGCCGGATACGCTTGACTTGGTACCGGACACGACGGCGACACAGCCAGACACGCAGATTGCACCACACTCGGATACGTAGCCTTCTACAAGCACCGATTCGGACAACTCATGCAACGATCTTCTTATCGAACTTCTTCTTGCCGATTTGAGTTGTTTTGGAGCACGATGAACACATGAAAAACACGGTGAAAAGTCTAGGCTATGGACTATAAACACAAAGTGCTACTTGGGAGGCAACCCAAGTCGATCAAAGAAAAACGAAGGAGCCATCACCGAGAGTTTGAAATTTCTTAACCCTTCTCTTTTTCTTTGATTTGTGATGATATGTTGGTATATGTTAGACTATTGCATGTTTAGGAAATTCGTTGATATAGATTTGTGTACATTGAGGCAATGTATTTTTCTAAGTGTGGGGTGGGATAACGTATTCCGTTTATGTTTTCGTGTGCTTAGTTTAGAAAAGAAAAATTCAGAAAATTGTTCCACAAAAATAGAGTGTTTAAATTGTTTGTTTCGAGTCTTAGGATGCCCCTAATATGTCAATGATGTTTTTCTCCTCTTTGCATACATAGATGATAGTTGTGCATACTATTAAAATTGTAAGTTTCATGGATTATGTGCATTGGTAGGAGCATGTAGGACTTGTTGATTAACGAAGCATGCATGTTTTTAGCTAGTTTATGTCCTAAATAACCTATGTGAGCTTTAGTGCCAAATTGCTTTCTTCTTGAGCGATAAAAGATAAAATTCGATAGATTTGTAGGAAGCATGAAACCTCATAATTCTTTGACTATTCGATGACTATGTGTCATAGATTTTTAATGAACTCTAGTATGCTAGAACTTACTCTTGTTGATTTTCGAAACGTTTATATCATAAAATACCTTGATTTTGAATATGATTGAATAAAGATCATTTAGGTTTACCACCAAAGCTAAATAAAGCATGAGCCCTATTGGAGCCCGTCGTGGGACACCTTAGTAAACCCCCTTTGTGCCTACGTTGAGCCTTTTCTTTCATCACCCTTAAACACTTTCCATGAACTTAGTATAGTGATGCCTTTACTGTGTGTTCCGGCAAAGCTTGAATTTTTGAAGGCGTTTTCGCGTGTGTGATGAAGAACAAGTGTGGGGTAGACTTAGCCATGAATTTGTATGTAAAATGTATGCATGCCGTGCCTTAAGAAAAAGAAAAGAAAAAATGCTCGGATTAAAAAGAAAAAAAGAAAAAAAGAAAAGGAGCCGAGAAAAAGAAAAAGAAGAAGGCACGGCATAGGTTTGAAAAATAAAAATTTTTGTGCATGGCTATTGTCTTGAGTATTGTTGTAATGTTTTATGGAAAGAAAAGAGTGAAGTATGGGTCCAACAAGATAAAATTTGACCCTTGGCGAGAAGACATAAGGAGATTCGAGCTTTGCTAAAGCGCATGGTGACGTTTTGAGCCTCCTTATCCAAATATCGAATACCTCTTAGCCTAGCCCCATTACAACCCTTTTAGTGATCTTTTTCATGATTCTTAAGATGGTTAAATTTGATTTGTGGAGATTATCTCAAGAGTAAGCTTATGGTTTTGGTTCATTGGTGCATATAGTTATCATATGAGGTTTTTCCATAAAATTTCACAAAGTGCTTTCGTTTCTTTGATATATGCAAGTCACTCTTTGTAAGTCATTATCTTTCGCTTGCATATACTTATGTGTGAATAACCATGCTTCGAGAGAAAAGAAGAGAGTATGCCTTGTGAGGTGATATAAATTAGCTTAACATGTTTACATGCTTACCTTTTGTTCTTATATGTTCATATTGATGTCACATGTTCATGAAACTTGGAATTTTCGTGCTTAGCATTCTCATGCATTAACTTGAAAGCTATGTGTACATACGAGCCTGAGACAAATTGTTAGGGGCAATAGTTTGTTTAGAGTCTAGTTTAATTTAGTTTGCTAAGGGACTAGCAAAGGATAAGTGTGGGGTAGTTGATAGGAGCACAATGTGCGACGATTTTATATGCTTATGCCCTCGTTTATGCTTTGTTTAACCCTTATTTGTTTAAGATAGAGTCGTAATATAATTAGTGTCATTTTGGTAGAGTTTTGGTAAAAAAATGGTTAAAGAATCCGAAAAATGACTAAGTTTGAGAAATCTGGAAAATAGCGCAAAATATGTCTTTTTCGTGATTTTGAGATGAATGAAACTGTGATCTATCCTTGTCCGAATTCTATAAAATTTGGTGTGCTTAATATTCATATATTGAGGAATGTTGTGTTAAAATTTCAGATCAATTGGAGTTCGGTAAGTCACCGAAAAGTTGGCTGCAAAACGGCAGTCCGAGCATTCCAATCCATGGACTTCCAGGATTTTCCTGGGACTGTGTCCCAACTTCGAAAAATCATTCCCGACGACTCACAAGGAGTTTGATCGAACTGTTTTATGGGGAGATGGCCATATGTGTCTAGTTTATCTGAGACTTGGAATCGCATCAATCGGAGCTCCACGGAGGGAGATAAGCCGGAATTACTGCAACAAGGTCAAATCTGCCGATTCCAGGAACCTACTGCCCCCTTTTTGTGTTTTCTGTTTTTGATGGACCAAATGGTGTACAAATGCATATGTGAAGATGGTCCAAGCTTTATGAAGGGAAGAGGAAGACACTAGGCCATGGCATTGAAGAAAAACATGAAGAAATCAAGTCTCCTAGTCACACTAGGAGAAGCTGCCGATTTGAGGCAGATCGGATGCAACTTCAAGCTGCCGGCAATTGGGGTATTTTTCGATGGACCAAGACATGTCAAATGAAGTCCAAGATCATACAAGAAGTCCATGAAGATGTGAAGCCCAAGCCTTGAAGAAAAATTCAGAATAGAAAACCTAATTGGATTAAGAAAGGAAGGTTGTAAAACCTTAATGAACTAGGTTTTCTGAATCCCTTTTGGCTTAAGGGACTGCCGGCAGCCTCTCTCCCTATCCTCTATATATACCCCCACTTTTCATTCTGAAAAGTTGTCACATTCTAAAGCAAAAAAACCCTAGCCAAAGCTCTACCAATTTTCAGCCAAAGATCCTACATAAAAACACAAACCAAAAGCCACCACCACCACCATACAATCCTGCCGATTATCTTCACCTTTCATCCAGCCACCACCGAGCCATATTCCATTGGATTCACACGACTTGAAGCCCTCAAAGGTGTCTGCAAATGTGTGATCTACTCCCTACTCTTGGTTTGTAATAGTTTTTATGTAGTTATGTGTAGTTTTGTCTATGAAACTCATGTGTATGTTTGGTTATTGTGTTTTCATGTCTATGTGAAAAACAATTGTGAATTTGGTTTTATGATGATGCATGTTAATTTAATTCTTATGATGTTAATAAGAAATTTCAAAGATAAGTTTCGAATTGCATGCTAACTTGTAATGAAAATATGAAGTAAAGAGATAGGATTAGATAGGCAAGCATGTTCACTCTGATTCTAGTAGTTCGTTCTTGGTTTAATCTTTAAATCCGTGTGCCGCAAAGATTGGTACTTAGCATATTCGCGATGTGTTTTGAGTATTGGTCTTGTATCCGTCAATAATAGGACTAGAGTGGTTTAAACGATTATGCATGTTAACAAGAAGTGGTGACGCCTTGCTTGATTGATATGTTTCCGACTAAAAAGACCTTGTGCCTAATTACTTTGCATGTTTGATTTCGACGATAAGTGTTCTCAAATGTGTTTAGTATAACTTTAGGGTTAGACGATAAGTTAATCTTGAAGTACTTGAGAGTCTTAATCGATTAGTAAACCGATAAGGAGCTAATTAGGTTGGAACTAAGTCGGATCTAGGATATTGTGTGCTCTTGCCGTGTCTTATCTTATAACTTTGCTATGTGTTTTGAGTGCTTTTGTGTTAGTAATTTGTGGAAGAATGTCGACCAAACTTGTATATAGTAATTTAGGACTTTAATTTGCTGTCTTTATGCATGATTTAGAGGCAGCCCTTTTGCTGCCGAACCTAGGATTTTCATGTTTCGAATTTCTTTTCTTTCAATGTTTGTGCCGTGTGAAGTCTAGGGCAGCTTGCTGCCGTACCCTATTCCCCCATATGTGTAATGATTTTGTATATATGTGAATATGTTTGAGACTAACAATTTCATATCTCAGGTACCCTTAATCCCCGGCCTAGAACGATCCCTACTTGCTTATACTACTAACGATCTTTTGTAGGGTTTATTATTGCATGTGAGCTTCGGCTCCCATCAGTTCGCCCTCCGTGAATCTTAACAACACCGCCTTTGAAAAGTAACACACACTCGAACTAGTCAAAAGCTTGGGCCGAAGCATCACCTCACTTTAAACGCTAGAAAATAACTTGACATATGTGATCTATTTTCTTCAAAATAAAAACAATTTGTGTGGTTCGAACTCTTGAGGTATATCAGATTATGCATGACACTACCAGGGGCTGCATCAGTCCATTGCACCGTTAACTCCACTGCTCCACGTACCTTGAGAGTTAGAACAAATTTTTAAAAGAAATTAGACTTAGAAATTACATGATCATGAATGTTTCAATTTTTCTTCTTTACTTTGCCGATGCTTGCTCTTCTTTGCCGATCCCATGTACAAAGTGTGCCATTGTTTGAAATTTATTTTGTAATTGCCAATGCCGTGGCTTGTAATGATGTATATTCTTACTTTTTATTTCTTTACGATGGTTCTAACTTGTTCAAATGTTGCATATTTCAGAAAAGTGCATGTCCGAATCTAATATTTGGACACGAGATCATCAAGGTCGTTTGCAACGTTTGAATCAAGAGCTCGCCATTGCTTTGTTTGTACCGCTGCCCGTATCCGAGCCATCCAGCCCAAGTACGCCACCATCATCCTCACCTAGTTCGGCACCAAGCTTGCCGAGCTCTCTATCCGTCATATCACCATCAATTGATCTCCAAGAACCCGAATTTGAAGCCTTCCCCGAGCCAGTTGTTGAGCAAGTAGTAATGACTTCGATAAGAGCACAAAATGGACATGTTGACGGAGGAGGGGTAGCTCCTTCGAATATCACTTACCCTCCTTTGGAAGCTGATAAGACCGGAGAGATTGAATTGAGGAGTGGATTCCTCCACAAGTTGAAGTCTTTTTATGGAATGCCAAGTGAGGATCCCAACAAGCATCTACAATTGTTTAATTTCACCACGGAGTCTATGTGTCTGAGAGGGACCGATTTGCAACACTTCAAGATGAAGGCCTTTCCATTCTCATTGGAAGATCAAGCGAAGGAGTGGTTGTTTGAGGTGCCTAGTGGTCGCATTGTTTCATGGAATTCAATGATGGATGAGTTTTTGCTCAAGTATTTTCCCGCTTCACGTATCACAGATTTGAGGAAGCAAATAACAAGTGTGAAGTGATAGGAGCACAATGTGCGACGATATTATATGCTTATGCCCTCATTTATGCTTTGTTTAACCCTTATTTATCTAAGATTAAGTCATAATATAGTTTAGTGTTAATTTGGTAGAATTTTGGTAAAATGTGCTTAATTGTCCGAAAAATGACTAAGTATGAGAAATCTGGAAAATAGTGCAAAATATGTCTTTTTCGTGATTTTGAGATGAGTAAAAATATGATCTATCCTTGTCCGAATTCAATGAAATTTGGTGTGCTTAATATTCATATACTGAGGAATGTTGTGTTAAAATTTCAGATCAATCGGAGTTCAGAAAGTCACCCAAAAGATGGCTGCAAAACAGCAGTTCAAGCAACCAATCCAGGGACTTCCAGGATTTTCCTGGGACTTTAATCCAACTTCGAAAAATCATTCCCGACGACTCACAAGGAATTTGATCGAGCCCTTTTATAACATCAATTGGAGATGGCTATTTGTGTCCAGTTTATCTGAGACTTGGAATCACATCAATTGGAGCTTCGAGGAGGGAGATATGCCGGAGTTACTGCAACAACGTCTGTTCTGCCGATTCCAGGAACCTACTGCCTCCTTTTTGCGATTTCTGTTTTTGATGGACCAAATGGTGTACAAATGCATATGTGATGATGGTCCAAGCTTAAGGAAGGTTAGAGGATGACACCAAGCCAAGGCATTGAAGAAAAATCAGAAAAAGAAGTTTCCTAGAAGAACCATGAAAGGAAGGAACCAAAGCGACTCATCAATTTTTGGCGCCGTTGCCGGGGAAGTAGTATTGATGAGTCGCCGAAGCGAGCATCAAGCAATAATAACCCTACAATCGTTAGTAGTATAAAATAAGTAGGGATCGTTCTAGCTGGGGATTAAGGGTACCTGAAATATGAGAATGTTAACACAAATATTCACAAACACATATGTACATAATTGTCACACTTATATACATATATACATATTCACACACGAAATTATGGGGGATAAAAGGCTTGGCATCAACGCTGCCTCTAAATTCCTAGACATGAATTTAAGACATGAAATTAAATCATAAAGCTACTATTTACAAGGTTGGTCGACATTCTTCCACAAAGCACTAGCACAAAAGCAATCAAAACATATAACAAGCAAGCAAACAGGACTCACAACAAGATGTTAAAATGTTCTAGACTCAACTTAACTCCAACCCAATTAGCTCCTAACCGGCTACTAATTGATTAAGACTCCTCATGGTTTATGCCGAAACCTGGAAATTCCTGCCGACACAACCCTTTGCCGAGCAGCCCCTCCATACAGCCTCCATACTCCGCCGGATCCACACGAGTCGAAGTCATCAAGGTGTCTACAAAAGTGTGATCCACTCTCTTCTCTCGGTTTAGTAAAGTTTATGTAGTTATGTTTAGTTTTGTCTATGAAACTTGCATGTATTTTTGGTTTTGGATTATATGTCTATGTATGAACCAAATTGGAGATTGGTTTTATAATTTTTATGTTAATAATTTGTTTGATTCGATGCTTAGATTTAGGTTTAAGTTTCGGCAACAATGATTTTGCATGATTAATTTGTAATATAAAACTTGTAAGATTTACACACTTAGATAATTAGAACAGCGGTATAGATGCATGTTGAGGATTTAAATCGGTTAGTAATCTAAGGGCGTGACTTAAAAACCGACACATTAGTTTTGTCTAACAAATAAGTAAATCTAGATGTTAGGTTTCATCTAACCCGAGTAGAATGAATAAAGATTAAACGTATGTTGCTTTGATTCTATTGTGCTCACCTAGGGTATAACCTTAGCTAAAACTTGCATGTTAAATGAGATGATTGACAACCTTGCTTGTTTACATGTCTTCGATTATAGACTTTCGTGCTTCAATGTTACGAGTTGTATAACGGTAGTATAACTTTTAGGGTCACTTTGCGAATAGCTCGATCTTAAAACATTAGAGTCTCTCAACTAGGTTAGATCGGAAACGTTCTAGTTGTAGGTCGAAACTTGTTTAAATCCAATGCATGCTAAATACTTGTTCCTTACTTTCTTTTGTGTGAGTCTTATATGTTAAAGAGTTAAGTGCCGAGTACTTTGTGTGAAAGATGTCGACCAAACTTGTAAATAATAGACTTAGGATTTATTTTCAGCATTGTAATTTCGTGTCTAGTGTTATGGGCAGCCTTGCTGCCGACGCCATACCTTCCCCCATGTGACGATTTTTGTGCATATGTATATATGTTTTTATCTAACAATCTCATGTTTCCGGTACCCTTAATCCCCGGCTTAGAACGATCCCTACTTATGTCTATACTACTAACGATTGTAGGGTTATTATTGCTTGATGCTTGCTTTGGCGACTCATCAATAACACTTGTAGTTTTTCGTTAACCAAAATAAAATATGAGCATGGGGTAATCCTCTTTTTTGAAATTCAACTGTATATACATGAGCTCTAGTTTGACCAAAAGGTTTTCCAGATTTAATATAATCGATCATATTTTTTAATTTAACTTGAAAAATCCGTGAAATTATATCGGGTCTATCTTTTTGTCTATATCCCGGATGTTTATTAAAATATCTTACTTCTATCCATTTAGGATTGTAAGTAAATGTGATAAACAAATCAGGATTTCCATATTGACGACAAATTGCCATCGCATCATGATAATTATTGATCATATCTCTTGGACAGCCAGTATGAGAACTTGGTAGAATAACTTGTTGTCCAATGTCACTACTATTTTCTATTCCAGATGAAACACCAGTATAAATTACGTCACACTTTGCAGTCCGAATTTTATCTTGATTTTGTCTAATATAATCCAAACGATTTTCATCAACAGTAACATAAGCATCAACTAAATATTGTTGAAATAACCTTCTACCTTTTAATAATGTATTCATATATCCATCTCTATCATGAAGATAATACGTAACAAAACTTCGCATTGACAATCTATCCAATTTATTTTGTTCTTTACCGACAATTGGTACTAACGATAAATTAATATTAAATCCATGTTCACCATAAGGGAACAATATCGGATATTGTAATGACATATACTTTGGATGTATTTTAGAAATACGACGCAAACGTCCATCTGTAGAATGAACAATTATATCTTTATTTGAATCAAATTCTCCAATATCACCAACAATCAAACCTACTATTTCATCATTTGTAGAACGTTCATATTGTTTAGAACAAATTACTGGTCACTCCTCCAACTTTCACTGACTCGACAGTTTAGTCCTTAAGGTTTCAATTTCAACAGATCACTCCTCCAACTTTCACTGACTCGACAGTTTAGTCCTTCAGGTTTCAATTTCAACAGATCAATCCTCCAACTTTTACTAACTCAACAGTTTAGTCCTTAAGGTTTCAATTTCAAAATATGTCGTTGGAGGAGTGATCTGTTGAAATTGAAGTTGTAGGAGGAGTGATCTGTTGAAATTGAAACCTTAAGGACTAAACTGTCGAGTTAGTGAAAGTTGGAGGAGTGATCTGTTGAAATTGAAACCTTAAGGACTAAACTGTCGAGTCAGTGAAAGTTGGAGGAGTGACCAGTATTTTGTTCTATTGTTTATTATCAAATACTTGAGGAGCAAGCATAGTCATATTCATTGAAGGTAAAGAATGAGATAAAAATCTATCTCTAATAGTACGATATGTTTTACTCAATTCATTGAAGTGGTCAAACATTTCAATAAATGCACCAACAATATTTGGTTTAACTTTAGAAGTACGTGAACGATCAATAGCATTCATACGATTTGAAACTTCATTTTGTGTATCATAAATGTATAATTGGGCATACTTTGCATTTTCACCATCCTGTGGTAACATTGATCCCATTAAATGATGAACTTGTCCACAGATTTTAAAAACATAAGGCGCACATCCATCATTCACACTATAATCAATTTTTACACCCATTGAAGTATAAGCAAACATAGAATTGTAGACTCGGATATTTTCTCTAAAAAGCACACTTTCTCGACCATTATCAGGATTCAAATAATGTTCAAGCAATGTAGGCGTTTGCCTCAATTGATCAAGTCTAACTCGTCCTTTCTGACAACATTCTGGATAAATAATCGGCGCCGTTTTATATTGACGTTTGTTTGCTTCTCCCAACCAAAAATTTGCACGACAATAAATACATTGATATCCATCATCACCATCATCATGATATTTAATAATATTATCTGTAATAATAATAAACCAAAATTAGTTCCAACAAATAATATGATTCTGATAAAAAAATAATAGATCAAATATATAACCTCTTCTGTTTTTCTGGTACAATGACTGTCCAGATGAAATTGAATAAACACTTTGATCAGCATCTGCAAATTGGAAGACAAAATGTTATTATTAATTGTCGTTGATACTCATAACTCCTTATATTATCCAAAACATTAATAACAAAAATATCATACTTGTAGAATTATGTGAAATTATATTTAAACAAATATCAAATCCATATTATTATAATCGATATTAGTAACTTAAATAATTATATCCCAAGTGTGTGTGTATAATTATATCTATATGAAGTTATAACCAAATGATAAAATGTATGATAAAAGTAATATAGAGCTAGGTTTCCTATAAAGTTCAGTCCTGATATTGTATCAATAGAAAATTGAGTTAATCAACTGAATTGTTGGAAATAAATATTTTGGCCCTAAAATATTCTCATTTGCTCAGAAAGTAAAACAGACAAAAAACCAAATAAATATTACATATAGCATTTCAAACTCTTATTTATCTTATTAATTATGTGACTTTTTCAGCAAACTTACCCAGTCAACAAAAAAGCAATACCGACTCCTCTACATCAATGTAGCAGAGGGAAAAAAACAACTTTTGCTCACTCAGAAAGACAAAATTTCAAAACAAAATACAAAGTAACACATTTATCTTTTATACACCACAGTTCTCAAATAATTTTTTAATGAACACACATCCGCACAAAAAAAATATGACCCTTATGCCTTTCAAAACGGTTCTCATTTTTCATTTTCTTCACCCTTCGCACCTAACTATTTATAAGCACAATAATAGTTATTTTTACAGCCATTTATTGACAAACTTTTATATCTGGACTGAAATAATTTAAAATATTACTTTCTTTAAACCACTCCACGCACACACTTCACACTTAAATAAAGAGAATGTGACTATCTTATTCATACTTTTAGCTTTATTACATCTCGGTCTTGCATATCCTAAAATAACCATATAAAGGAAGACATAAAATATTCATTCACACTGCCCAACAATATCGGAGTCCTACAACTATTATAAGTTGGCCAACTTATATCTATTTATCAGGAACACAAATACAAACACTCATAAAATAACTATTATATTCCCAGGGTTATCTGAAACACTTCCAAGCACCATTGAGTCTTCAATTGAAACTGATACGTCCCGAACCTTGTCCAATTTCTGAGTAAATTCATTTAAATTTTACGCTCTTGAATATTGTTTTCATTTTGGTGGTTGAGCGGAAATCGTTTGTGACGAGAGGGAGAAAACGTTAGATTGAATCGTTGGGTTGAGTTTCGTTTCGTTGAAGAAAATTTAAAAGGGTGTGTCGGAAATTAAGTTATTTCCGAATTGGGCATGGTATAAATAGGGAGAATGTTTCCATTTTGGGAAACATTCCCTTTTCTTTTTTTTCCCCCCTTTTCTTTTCTTTCTTTCTCCTTCCTCTGCCTCCAGCCCCAGACTCCACCGACACCACCACCTGCCACCTTGGTCGGGCCACCAACTCGACCTCCACCGGCGCCGGACGACGCGCGCCAGCCCCCTTGGCCTCCCAGCAGCAGCGGCTTGGCGCCCTCGCCGACGTGCAGCCGTGTGCAGCCCCCGAACCATCACCTCAATGGAGGTGGAACTCCTTTGGCCGGCCACCTCTTGGCCCGATTTGAGGGGGGAAAGATAGAACTTGGCTTGGGTAGCAACTCCACCCAAGGAATCGGACCAAATCAACCCAGGTAAGGAAATTTCAAGAATTGAAATTTTTAGGGTTTGTGAAGTTTTTGTTGGAAATAGCTGAAATTATGTTTTTGGAGGTTGGAATTGGGTTTGTGGTGTTGTTGGGAGTTGATTTGGTGTAATTGGAAGTTCATTTGATTGTGTTTGGTGAATTTTGGTGTTGGGGGAGGAATGGTCGCCGGGACAACCGCCATGTGCGGCGGCTGCAGTGGAGGAGGGCGGCGGAGAGAGGGGGAAAAGGCACATTGGTTGGTTTTTGGGGTGAATTGGGCCTTGGCAGAGCTGCTGCTGCTGTGGCAGCGGCGGCGGCGGCGGAGGAGAAAAGGCCAACGTAAAGTAAAAAGAGAGTTAAGAGTTCATTTGGATATATGGACTAAGTTCATATATAAATTGTCCGTAATCGGAGGAGTCGTATGAGTGAGGACGATTTTGAATTGAGCTTTTGTAATTGTTATCGAATCTGAAATTATAAATTAATATATTCTTTGACAGGCCGAGGAGGACTCGAGGTCAGAGATAGGCTTAGTTGTTGTGAGTGGACCTTGTTTTAAATTTGATGCATGCATGAATATTTTGAGTATATGGGAGTTATATATATATTTTTGGTTATTACTTTGGAAAGGTTTTGAGATTATTGAAAAGCAAGAATGTTATTTAAACGGATATTTCATTTCTATTGGTTTGTTTTAAATGCTTTTAAAGTAAACTAAGTACCCTGAGACTTTTCGAAAAGTGTTTTGAGAATGTACGTTTTGATTATTGAAGAGCAACAATGTAATTTAAATGAATAAACTATTTCAATCGAATTGTTGTAAATGATTTTAAAGCAAGTAAGGTACCTTGATATCCTGAAGCTAATATTTATTGATATTTAGACGGAAATGGGATTTCCGTGTATTATATGATTTGAACTATTTAGATTTTATGACTTATCATTTATGTTGATATTTAATCGGAAACGAGATTTCCGAGGATGATATGATTTTACTTGATTTCGATATTTATGACACGCGAGATATGTGATTTTCTATGACTTTTTACGAGGCTATATTGGTGTTTAATTATATTTATAAGTATAAGCCTCGGGTGTACGGTCGGGGATCGTACGGATTTTATATATAAGGGGAAACGTGTTTTCGGTTTGTTTTCGGATTTTCACCATATCAGGGTCGGAACTCTTGTGATATATATGTTGATGCTAGCTAGCTTAGTCGCCTGAGCCCACGCGAGCGGACGACTTGACCACATAGGTCAGATTCATGCTCGGTGGTCGACGTGTACGGGCATAGCGTGACGACGCTATTGGGACTCTTATGATTGACCCTTAGCCTTAGAGGCTATTATTATATGGTGGTTTAGACGTTCCCCTATATTTTTATATATTATATGACTAATGGGATTAGTCGCGATTTTATATAATTGGGTCGAGAATATTTTATTCTATGAGATTTTCTATTGTTTTATAAATTCTCGAACCTGGGTATTGGAGATTTTTATATTTACGACATGTGAAAGTAAATATTTCAGTAATGAAGGCATGCATCTTGATTTATGAATCTCGAAAAATGAGGAAAGTAATAAATGATATTTGTTTCTTTCTTTATATTTTATGGTGTACAGTTATATTTATTTTTGTCCACTCACGCTAATTTTTTTAAATTACTTTCCCTGGGCTTTTCGTTTTAAACAGCCCAGCTTGCAGAGTTCGGTACTGGTAGGAGGCAAGGTATAGAGATCATCTTCCGCTGTCAGTTATTGTAGGTTACCTATTTAACCTACTTGTATCATTTTTCATTTGTCTAGTCGCTCTTATACTTTGTTGATGTTGTAAATTTTCAAATGTTCACCTTTGGGTGTAACTTGACATTTTGTTATATGCAATTTCATTTCTTTTACATATTTGTAAGGTTGTTTCCTATTGTTAGTTTTTGAGAAGTTGATTGTTTGTTGGGGGAGCAGGTGGCTCCGTGAGTCAGGGTGAATTATTTTAGAAGTGTTTGTTTCTTTTCCAGATAAGGGTTGTCCATTTTAAGAGAGGTCATGCCAATTTTTCGGTAGAATCTTCCTTGAAATGGTCCCCGCAGGATCCACCCTGGATAACAGTGTTGTATCCGGGAGCGGGTCCTGTCAGTTTGGTATCAGAGCATTAGGTCCTTTATGTGAGTCATGCTACCTTTTATATTTGATGACACTTAGTATCACTGAGTTGTGATTCGACCGCGGCGAATCATACACTCTTCATTATTATGTTATCATTAAGTATATAAGTTAGCCATTCTGGTGTGCTTATGTACACTATTATGAGATTATTTTTCTTTCTCTTGAAACTATGCCTCCTAGACGCCGAACTCGTGAGGTAAACTCTCTAGCGAGAAGGGAGAGTGTGCAGTTAGAGGTCTAACTGGCACTTTAGAGCGCCTCTTCAGCCAAGTTGTATATTACGTGTACCTGATTGGTCGTCAGGGTAGTAGAGGTAAAGCGGTTAACGAGGCTGGAGTCATTGAATTTAAGGGTGAGATTAGCAATGACTTTTCTAGATGAGACGGCCTACCATTGGTGGTAGAGTGTTGTACCATTGTATGGAGAAGTAGGAGGTTTGACGTGGGAGCAGTTAAGGCCCACTTCAATGATCTGTATTATAGACCAGCCCACCTTAGCAAGTTGAGTTCTGGTTCGAGTTTGAATTGATTGACTCTTTCCTGGTATTGCAATTTTTATCTTGGCTCGTGATGACAATTGACTATTGTCTTAAAGAACTAGCAAACGTTTTGTTCTTATTCTATACTTGTATTCTATTTTGGTATTAGGTTGCCGGAAATTGCTGAAATTCTATATTATTATTTAGCTTTTATAAGCAAAAATTCACCATGAAGAGTTTATGTTTTATCATGTTTACCTATTTTGCTAAAAGGAGACTTTGTTCAATGGTTATTAAAAGGTGTTATCGTTTACTTGTTTTGCTAAAAATTTCTTTAAGTATGTGTAATCTCTATTTGTTGTTCATTGGTAAAATTTTATCTCTGAGATTCTACAGAATTTAAGTTCTTCTGCACAGCTATTTTAAAATATCCTTGCTTATCATATTGATACCCAAATTTTCTGAAATTTAGATATGTGGAACCGCAAATTGTTAACTTTTCACCTGGGAAATTTTAGTTAATTTCGATGAAAAATAAATAGTCGGTGGTTGTTCGAAGATGGGTCTGTATTTTGTTATGTTTCCAGAATTTTCATTAAACCTCTTTGGTTTTTAATCCATTTTGAATGATCAATTGTGCGAATTAATTTTGGTGCTTTTTATGTGTGAAACTATCCTTCCTAATAGCCATTTTAGAATTGATTTCGTGACAATTAGACTTACCAAGAATTTTTGGTGAAAATTTCTAAGTACCTTGTTGCTACCATATTCTTTTGAAACTTGACATTTTCAGTTTGTGTGTCAAATTTTTGTCTCATTTCTTGAATTTCAGATTGCATGGGAATTTAGTATTTCTCCCTGTAATGTGTTTACTATGAATTTGGAAAGTTTTTAATTTATCCGTTGACGAACGAAAGCTCAGTAAATTTTTGGAGCCAGTCTAATATTTAAGTATTCTTAATTCTATGTCCAGATTCAGCTATATATGTAATGATTTGGTTAGTACATAATAGAGTTGTGGTACGTACTAGTATGTATAGTACTTATTGAATTTTAACGGTTTTCAGATAATGTCAAATGGGTTTCATGATTTTACCTCTACTTTCGGGATTTATGAGGAGCACTTTTAATCACGTGTCGACAAAGTTTTCGCTCCTCGTATCTTATTTTCATGTCCAGATTTGTTTATCAAAGGTTGATATTTCATTAAGTTTCCCTATATCAGAGTATCTCTATCGAAACTATTTCAGCGTTCTACGTAAACTCGTCATGGTTACACCAATTTGAATCTTACATGATCTTTGTTAATTATATTATCAATATTTCTATTTTGAGGATTAAAAACTACGGATATATGCTTTTATCATTTTGGGTTCATTTTTTTTTTTATTGAAACTCAGTTGACCCTGACTTTTATCAATTTGATTGTCTTGTATTTGTACATTCTTTGTTAGGGTCATGTTATATTTCAAGCTAGGCAAGTACTATAAATTTCAAGTTCAAGTGTGTACTTACTGTGTTGATTTCATAAGAGTATTTGAACAACTAAACTTATATTTTTCCTGACAAAGAAAATGATATGTTTCAAGGATTATTCGTTGATTGAATTTTAGTTTACGCAAAGAAAGACCATTTTATTATCTCGTTCTATTGAGAATCCTCGATTGATTTGGTTTGGAGAAACCAGAGATATTTCAGAATGATATGAATTACTTTAAATTATTTTATTTGGGAGTTTAGTTTAATAGGGAAAACTATTTTAAATCATTGAGGTTGTGCTTTTTCCCTTAAAGAAGAACTGATATGTCGATTTGGTTAAACTCAGCACTTTTATTCTTTTGAATATATTGGTTTTTCGTTCCTAGAAAAGAGCATATTAGTTTCCTAATCGAGTTCAAAGTTTTCTATTCTTGTTTTGGCTTTATGGTGGCAGTGCCTACGTGCTTTTATTCACATGCAAGTTTATAATCTTTCTTATTAAACCACAACGATCATGCAATAACTTATTTGCATCTTTAAAAGCTTGAAAACTTTGTTGCTAGTAGTGTGATCTGGGGAGTTCAATTATGGTTCTGCATGCTTGTTTGTATTTTTGGAGGTGGTAAACTTGTGGCCTTAAAGTGAGTTGTGGGAGCTTATGTGAAGGGCACAGTGACCCTTAAGCTTAGGGTGTTATGGACACAATGACCCTAATTTCTTAAATTCCGGACTTGTTTGAAACCAAAAGTCATTTTCTTTCTCGGCTACTTTCTATGAACTTGCACGTGTTTATACTTTTATGGGTATGGTTGTATTGAGAGTCAAGGTTTACCCAGTTGTGTGAAGTGTCAAACACAGCTTCTTTTAGAGAGCTGATTTCTCACACTTTGGTGTCAATCTCAGTGTCTATTCCTATGTACACTAGTTAAACTTAATTCCCTTTTTGGTTATTCTCTTACGCCTGGATTTATCAATTCGAATTCGTAACATGTATTTTGAATACCTTAGCTCATCTATATAGAAAAGGGGTTATAGCCGACGACGCCATCTCGTCGGCCGTTTTCATTAAATCGTCGGCTATAGTCATAGCCGACGATACTTCGTCGGCTATTCTCTCGTCGGGAATGCGCCGTCGGCTATAGTATAGCCGACGACACTGAGGGTAAGTCGTCGGCTTATAAAACACGCGGTATAGCCGACGAATAAAGTGTCGTCGGCTATACTTCGAACATTGCCGACGACAGGATCGTCGGCTTCAACAATTACGTAATTGCCCCTAACCCGGAAGTATAGCCGACGATAGTGTCGTCGGCTATACTTCCGGCATAGCCGACGACACTATCGTCGGCTATACTTCAGGCATAGCCGACGAATTAATCGTCGGCCATAACAATCGCCGGTACCAGGAACGGCTTTTTTTTGCCGGAAGCCGGGAGGGTATAGCCGACGAAATATGGCCCATTTCGTCGGCTATAACCCCTAAATATTTAAAAAAATTTAAAAATTTAACTCGGGCCCAATTTCACTTCGTCTTCGGTTTGGCTGCAGAAAATCCACAAACAAACATCCAAATATCCAACAAATATCCACATCAATCAATCCCTAATATCCTACCTACTGTACAAATTAACCCCCTAGCTAACTAGTCATCTACTCATCATCACCCCCTAAACGCGTAGCGTCGTCGACCGGATCGTTCGAGTTCCGGTGGCTATGGCTATCCTGATCGCCTGGCGTACTCCGATGCGGGTGGGGAGTGGGGACGACGAACTGGGGCATCTGTGGCGGAGGCGGGGGCTGGAGTCCAGCCTGCTAGGCCTCCCAAGATAGCTGCATCCATCGGTACATCTCCGCCACAGATGCGTCTCTGGCCTGCTGCGCCGAAGCCTCCGCGGCCCTCGCCAACTCCGCCTGCTCGAGCGCCTCCACCGCCCTCGCCAACTCCGCCTGAGTCCTCTGCAGCTGCGTCTGCAAATCTCCTCTCGTCGAAGCCGCACACTGCGTGCTGGGATTCGCCAGCGTGTACTTGAGAACCCCATCTCCCGCTGCGCCTAGGCCTCTCTGGTAGAAGTAGTTGTTGCCCGTCCCCACCGCCGCGTGCATGATCTGAGAGGCCAAGCGCGGCTCAAGGGTGTCGATCGTGGAGGCAAACTCCACGATCACCTCGTCGGACGCCCCTTCCCCCAGGGTGTCTCGCGCGATCCCGAAGGTGATCGCGTCGGTCTCCGCATCTATTTCCGCCTAATTGACAAGAAAATATAATAAACGAATTAATAAAAAAAATATATAAATTAATTTAATGAAACACTTTTATTGAATATGGGCGAATACTTACCACTTGGTCGGGACGCCCCGGATACATCTGCGCATGAATCCACGACAACGGCCTCAGCGGTCGGTCCCTCCTCGCCATCTCTGCCCACTGCCTCCAGGAGCGGGCGCCGCCGTGGTGGGGGTGCTCGTTCCTCTTGCGGTTGTCGCTGTTCGTCTTCGAGATTTTCTGTATTATAAGAACAAACATATAAACGCAAATATAAATTAGTAACTAAATTAAAATATTAGGAACTAACCAAAATAAAATTATTAACTAATTTAGTTACTAACTAATTTAATTTAATTAGTAACTACTTAACTAACTAATTTAATTTAGTAACTAACTAACTTACTAACTACCTAATTTAATTTAATTTAATTTAATTTAGTAACGAACTAACTAACTATGTAACTAACTAACTAACTTAATTTAATAACTAATAACTAACTAACTAATTAATTTAATTAAGTAACTACATAATTTAATTATTAAATAACATTAAAAAGTTATATACTAGGTGGCTAAATTTTCTTACCGAGACCCTGTCGCTCCCGAAGTAGGCTACCAGCCATAGCCACTCATACTCCCTGTACCGGAACTCGTGGGGGGTTGCACCTCGCCCCAAGCGCTGCTCCACATGGTACGTCATCTAGTGCGTCGCCAGCTCGTTCTTCCACTCGGAGTACCTATATTAACAAAACACAACTGTTAGATATATTCGTACACTGTCAATAAATATATTTATACAAAAAAAAGTGAAACACATAACCTGTTCTTCAGCTGCTCGTCTCTCCACCAGTCCAAGGTAGGATGGACTCTAAACCATTGCTGCAATATTATAAATTAATTAGAAAATATTTTTATATAGTTATAAGGACTGAATTCATAAATGTTTATTTTCTATAATAAAAATACGATTTAACTCACCGACAGTGCATTGTACACTCGCGCCTTGATGTCATCGGGCACAGAGCCCCAGTCGGGCCACAACAGTGGGACCCTGTCCCTCACGAGCATGCCCGTCGCGTTGATATACTTGGTGGTGGTGTCTCTCCTCTCAATCGGGCGTCCATCCTCACCGGGACCGGGCAGGATCTCTCTGATCCCACCGGCGAGCTCCCTCTCCAGGGTCGACATGTTCGCTGGCCCTCTGGTCCGTCTCGTCCCCGCGGGTTTATTGACGAGGACGCCTGTTTCATAATTAAAATGAAGATATAGTTAAATAATTATTTAAACTAACTAATTAAATAATTAATTAAACAATCTAAATAATTAATTAAACTAACCAATTACCTGCGTCGTTGTACTGCTTGTCCTTCTCACGAACGGCCCACAGGCCGCGGCAGTCCTCTGAGTCGAAAGGACTGTAGACGTAGGCCTCCTCCCAGGGAATCTCGTGGGGCCGGTCGTGCCTCCAAATCTGCCTCCCCCTGGCGTCGTACTCAGGGATGGCAGGGAGGAACTGGACCATGTACATCCCCGATGGCGGAGACATACGGGGCGTGGACCCTGAGGGGCCTGCTCCCCCTGACGGTGGGCCCCGTAGCTGTGGATGCTGTCGCTGTGGGGGGACAGGGAGCATCTCTGGAGGATCCAGATCGGCGCGCGGTGCGGTCGGCTGCCGATCCTGGAACAGTGCTGAAGTGCACTGGGGTCTGGTGGCTCTGCGTCCTCCTCCGACACTCGAGTCAGGGCCCGCTCCCGTCGACTCATACGAGGAGCCCCCACGTGGATCGCTCGGGGTCAATCCCATCAACGTCTCCTCTCGTCGACTCATAGGCCGGCCTAGGCCCCGACGACCGCTGGATCCGCTCCCCCCACGGCTGGCTCCTGCCTGAGCGTCGGGGTCGCTCTCGGTCCGTCTGCCAAGCCATCGGTCTACAAAGCGGCGGTTTCCTGCACAATTAGTATATAAATTCCATAAATTGCACAAAAATTCCACAAAAAAATTAAAAACTTCATTCAATGTATATATACCTAATTATATATATACCTAAATATATTTATACCTAATTATATATATATATATATTCCGAAATATATATATATATAGATATATATATATATATATATGTATATCCTCCTAAAAAATCTTGTTAATTCCACAAAATTAAAAAAAAAATCCACAAAATTCCTTAAATTTCACAAAAAAAATAAAAAACTTCATTAAATATATATATACCTAATTATATATATACCTAAATATATTTATACCTAATTATATATATATATAATATTATATATATATATATTCCGAAATATATATATATATATATAGATATATATATCCTCCTAAAACTTCTTGTTAATTCCACAAAATTAAACAAAATTCCACAAAATTTCATAAATTTCACACAAAAATAAAATACGTCATTAAATATATATATACCTAATTATATATATACCTAAATATATTTATACCTAATTATATATAAATTAGTATACTAGTATATAAATTCCACAAAATTCCACAATTAGTATATATATAAAAACCCTAAATTTAACAAAAAATCCACAAAATTAGTATATAAATTCCACAAAATTCCACAAAATTAACAAAAAATCCACACAATTCCATAAATTTCACAAAAACCCTAAATTCCACAAAAAATTCACAAAAACCCTAAATTTAAAAAAAAAACAAAATTCCACAAAATAAATAAAAACCCTAAATGAGCAATCGATCGGGACTACCTGACATGGTGGTGCAGTCTGGACGAGGAGCTTGGTGGGTGCGGCGGATCGATCGGCTCGTCTGGTTCGGGTCGGGGAGGCGTCGGGAAGCTCGGGCACGGGGCGGGGAGGGGTCGGGTAGGGCAGGGGAGGGTCGGTCGGCGTCGGGAGGCGTGGTGGTGGTCGGTCGGCGTCGGGGAGGCGTGGTGGCGATTAGGGATTTCGGCAAAAATCCAGAAAATGAGGGAGAGGCGCCTCTGTTGCGGTTTAAATCGAAGGACTATAGCCGACGATTTAATTTTAATTCGTCGGCTATAGTCATAGCCGACGAAATTCGTCGGCTATACTCTGACCCGACATCCGGGCCGGGCCGAAGTTGGGCTTTGCGGGCCGGTTATAGCCGACGAAGAGTATGGATTTCGTCGCCTATGGTGTGGACTATAGCCAACGATTTGATTTTAATTCGTCGGCTATACTATAGCCGACGAATTTCGTCGGCTATACTCGTCCGGGCCGGGCCGAAGTTGGGCTTTGCGGGCCGGTTATAGCCGACGAAATAGTTATGTCGTCGCCTATAATATGAATCTCGTCGGCTATATTCGTCCGGGCCGGGCCGAAGTTGGGCTTTGCGGGCCGGTTATAGCCGACGAAATAGTTATGTCGTCGCCTATAATATGAATCTCGTCGGCTATATTATGAATCTCGTCGGCTATACTTCACACTCTTAGCAGCCGTCAGATCTCGCCCATCCAACGGCGGACAATGAAACGGCGCGGATCGCAAGAGTTTAGCCGACGAAGTTAAGTATGTCGTCGGCTATTCTTTGGTCAAACTACAAAGTCAAACCTCTAAACGCTTTAAAACGGAAATTGGCCCGTCTAGATGACGTTTTTTTGGCCTGACCTTCAACAGAGAATAGTTTCAGATCGATGAGACGCAACTAATCGTATAAAAATTTTCCTCAACATTTTTACCGAACGTCAGGCTACCCATAGGAAAACGAGAGTAAAAAACAGCTAACCGCAACATTCGGCACACAGATTTTGTCGGAATCTTCCCATTTTTCAACCGTAGACGTATTTCAATATTCCGGTCGTATCTTATTTCACGACACTTTTGCTTTTGACGGGTCTACGTATAGCAACTATTTGAAACTATACATTCACTTAAACACTTAGTAAACAAGTTAAGGAACATTAGTGCATATGTTCCGATTTCGAATCTAAAAGTTTGGAAAATCTATTCCACCCGTCAGATATCACCGTTAAGATTAAATACATGTATGAAAAAAAATCCAACTACATCTGACAACGTTAAAGGCTCGATCGGTACGGTCAAACTGCAAAGTCAAACCTCTAAACGCTTTAAAACGGAAATTGGCCCGTCTAAATGACGTTTTTTGGCCTGACCTTCAACAGAGAATAGTTTCAGATCGATGAGACGCAACTAATCGTATAAAAATTTTCCTCAACATTTTTACCGAACGTCAGGCTACCCATAGGAAAACGGGAGTAAAAAACAGCTAACCGCAACATTCGGCACACAGATTTTGTCGGAATCTTCCCATTTTTCAACCGTAGACGTATTTCAATATTTCGGTCGTATCTTATTTCACGACACTTTTGCTTTTGACGGGTCTACGTATAGCAACTATTTGAAACTATACATTCACTTAAACACTTAGTAAACAACGCCACCAACGGCTCAACCACTTCATCGTCGAAGTACGCTCGAATGAAAATAGGGAAGAGGCATTGAAGCAGTACATGGCAGTAAATATATATAGTGTAAACCTGTATAATGGAGAACATATACAAAGAAAAATGCCAAAATGAAGAACAGCAAGAAAAATGTCCTTGAAACACTTTTGAGCATTAACCCTGCAAACATAAAATCACAGAAGATAAAAGTGAGAACACCACAGATTAATACTCATCCAATCAGATGTTTTAGTGAACCCAAATCAACTTATACCTAAGACCACAGAAAAAGTAAATTCAGTAAGGTTTTTTCTGTATATTTCCATGTCTTATTAGCCACTACATATCAACAATGAATTGCTCAGAGAAAATATACAAAAAAAGAGCCTACCCTAATTTAACCTTAATGAATTATATGAATTCCTAAAATATAATCCACAGCTGAAATATGACATCTGCAATTCAGTGAAACTGCTGATGTTGTAGTCACATGTCCCACAAACTCCATGAATAAATACAGAACATCTGTAATTGTAACCACCAATTCAATCGATATCAGTAACTCAATAAACTCTTATACATCACAGAAGAAATATATTATTAACACAACCACATGGAACGATGAGGCAATTTCAGTTCATTTTATTCACTACACAAAGAATACAATCTATTAATAAATCACAGGATAGCAGCTGAAATTAGTAAGTGATTTAGTTAATATTTTGTTAGCAGCACCGGCCAAGAAAGGAAAAAAAAGATCTAAATCTTAAGTGATTTAGCTACAAAACTAAAAATGCAAGCACCTAACATTTTGTTTCAAAATGGAGACAAGGAGATGACCAAAAGACATTCAATTTAACTTCACAGTGGCCAAGTAAAATTGACAGTTTAAATCTACGTTAGCAGATCATCTTAACAATATTAAAGGATTAAAACTAAAAAACCCAAAAAAAAAACCAACACAGGGATAATCAAACTAACCTCATATTAAGAAAAATTCGATTTTCATATCTCCTAGACTTATATAGAGTAAATAGTATAATGAAATGGATGAATCACTATCCTAAATTTAGAAGCTTTAGGAACATAACTTTATTTTACAGTTAACACTTATTTATTGGTAATGATCTCAAATAGGATCCCTATATATAATCATAAGCCCTTAACTGTATGAATATGACAACACTTGAGTGAGGGATAAAATAATACTGTCTCGGACTTAAATTTCTGTTGTATTGAATTTTTTTTTTGTATTATAATTTGAAATGTTGTATGTTGATGATAGAGAAAATAGCCTGAAAATTCATTGTTTTCCCTTCATCACGGATACTAATCATAATTTATATCCAGGAAAACAGCATGAAACTTTAAGAGATGTTTTTCAAGAACCTTATTTTGCTCATGTAATCAACTAAATGAATCAATAGCCATTCAATTCAAGCCAGAATCTATCCAATTCAAAAGTTAAAGCACAGAGCCCATGATCAAAATTAATTAGCTACAGGAGACCGATGTAAAGCCTTTTATTATGTCAGATAAACACAGAAGATCCTAATAGTAACCACCAATTGAATCGATCTCCAATTACACCCAACTCTCAAAATAAATAATAACACAAATATAATCATATTTTTGAACAGCGAAACTCACACGATTTAGCAACCGAGTAGATGAATAAGTTGATCCCTTCGCAGGCGAGGACTGGCGTGAATCACAGAAAAGAAGTGAGCATGCGGCCGTCTTGAGAAGAAAGAGAGAGCGAAGCTGATGGAACGAAAAAAGCGAATGCGTCTCTGGCAACCTAACGTGGAAATAACAAAAGCACAACATGTGGCAACCCAAACCTCATAAAACAACCTGACCCAAAAAGCCCAATACTGTAGACGCCGACCTAGCAGGAATGTTATATAGGAAATTACGTGAAACAAAATAAATGAAACGGTGAAACGGTGGCAGAACTGTAAATAAAATGAACAGCAACCATGAACAGTAACCAAGACTACAGCGTGCTTAATATATAGGAAATGACTCGAGACTGAAATATCTGGGTGTAAGTGGTCTGATTTGCGAAGTTTTATACATACACGCTCGCAGATATACATATTTCAAGGACCGACCATAAAGCTTGGCTGAAGAATTCAAACAAGAAAATGCATGTAGTCATGTACTAGTTATCTACTTAACCAATCTTCAATTGTTTACACAACTACACAAGTCAAGCATATATATTGTAGGAGAAATGGTAGTAGCATCATATGCATCAAATGATATTTTGAATCATCTCCACCAAGCAAATTTTATTCATCAATTTAGGACTAACCATAATTGCTAAGAGTTAGCATTGAACTGAAATCTGTAACCCAGACTCCCAGAGCATAACTTACCTGGTTGAGTATTTGAGTATCCTTGATTATCAACTGCAATTACTGCCAATACCCAAACACACCTCTGTTCAAATGTAGATAACAATTTTCACTGTCTGATAATGTTCATATGATGTTATAAAGTTCAAGATCATAGCAGCTCACATACGATATCTTTACTTCACATAAGTCTCTGTTTCATTCTTTGAGCAGCCCACATTAAAGCATACAAGTGCATACTGCTGCTTGATTTTGGATAAATATGGGCCTATTATAAATTCCTCCTTCCCTAGCCAGTAATTTATCCAAGCATATGCTCACATTCATCAGATATGTAATTAAGCCAAGGGAAAACGTGTGCTCCCTTTGGGAAAGAAAAAAAATGAACACACATCTAAAAAAATTGAAGGGATTTCATCTAATATTGAGTAAGCTAACGAAAAAAAAATGTGTGGCAACTAATAAAACAAACATAATGATTCCAAAACCCATGGAGAAAAAAAATTGAACATATGGCAAAGGAACTGTAAGGGATGACATGCCAACAGTAAAGGCCTTTCTTATGATTTTCAAATAGCCCCATTGACAGAAAAGAAGGTGGGCGAGCATCGCAATAGTTAAATTGAACTCATTTGCACTGAACACCAGCTTCAGAAGCTCGGTGAGGCTTGTTTTTCCGCTTACTCCCACTTTGTCGGAATCCAACAGATTTTGCAGGATCATCAAGGCTTGACTTTATTTCCATGCTGTAGTCCTCATGGATGGAGTTCATATTATCATTGACATGAGCAGACCTCTTCCTTTTTGTGCCATTCTCTATACTAGAGTGATTTTTCACGTCATCTCGAGAAATATGACTGTTCCCATCCTCATCTTGTATCTTCTGAGTTTTCACTTCTTCAATATCATCCTTCAATGGCGACCTTCCTCTTCTCCTGGTTGGTGGAACCTTATGCTCTTCAGGGCTTCCAGGATCTTTACGAGCAATAATTTTGTTTTGTTTCTTCCCTTTTACTCTACCTCTAACCATGGTGAAAAAAATGTATTGAAAGTTTTTCCAAAACCTATAAAAACTTCTGCACAAAGAAAGAAATGACTTCAGAAGTAAGAAATGATTAACTGAATGAAGTCCAAAATGCAACCTGGAAAGTTAATAATGCAAAACCAATGTAAGGCACATCCACAAGCAGAAAAGTTCGGAGCAAATGCATATCAGGCAACTGATGTAAGAATGAGACAAAAACACCGGTTTAGCCAAAACTGAAAACTTTTAAGGAATAGGACACAGGTCCCAGACTTGACTATGACAACCAAGAACTATAAACAAAATCAACATAAAAAGATATAGAAAATCACCCAAAGCTACAAAACCCCTTGCACTCAATTTGGTCTTTGAGTAATTCAATTGAGAAGTATAGGTTCAATTCCTTCACCTCTATGGTTCTCAATTAAACAAAAATGCAGCTTAATCATAGCAACAGATTCTATTATGAAGTGGATGTACTGAATCATTTTTCCATGCACATCACAAATGAGGACAAAGAATTCAAAATTCAAATCATTGGAAACAGTTTCATATGAAGTGATGGTATGAGGCAAACACCACAAGTAAAAGTAAAACCAACCCGGTATAATATCAGTATCACAAATCAGCCATACCCTTTTGTACACAATTTCAAACTTAGTATCTGCAGAAAAAATAAGAAACACCGATCCGTTTGGCAACTACAAAACCAGAGGAAAACCATCTGGCTACACTTCCTCAATCCAAACGATATCTCCAAGATTTGCTGATCAAAGCATGAAAGAGACAAAACAAAAATGATAAATTTTGATCATAAGTTCATGATTTTTCAGATAGATGAACTTATGACTTATCCAACCAAACTGTCATTGAAGTAAGCACTTTGATTTTTCTGGTGTCAAACATTAAGATCCATGACTGCACAAGTAATATAAACTATTTCCAACCATTAGTTTCAGTCCTTCACGAAACAAAAGGCATTGATACAAGAATACAAAGCGTTACAAAGTATATGTCCAACGTAAGGAAGAGTAGCAAAGAAAAACTGAAGCTGACCTTGAAGCAAATAACTGCTTCCTGCATCTCACTGATAAAGCCCATTTCTCACCATCTGATCGGACCGATCAAGCAACCAAGAGAAACCCCAGAAGCAGCTGAGATTGTTTCTGTAAAACTGTTTTCCAACAGTGAAGTGGCAGAGGCAAAAAAAAAAAAACAAATTGAAGAGAGAAAACTATGATCATAATAAGAAAGAATGAAGAAATTAACAGATCGGAAAATGATGAGATTAAAGAGAAACGTTAGCACAAAGATTGAGACCAAGAGCTCCATCAAAAGAAAGACCAAGCTCCTGAGTCTTGAGAGCTTAGCTGAAAAGAGAGGAGGCCGAGAGAAACAACTTGAATGGAGGAAGGGAGGAATGGGAACTGGTCAGAAATAGAAGTGTTTATTTTACTTTACTTTTTTACCTCCGGTTAAAAAGGGTTTGTATGTTTTCACCCCCAGGAAATTAGTAAATTGGTAAAATTGTGTTCAGTGTCCCAACTATTTTGGATTATTTGGCCATTTTCGTGTGATCTTTAGTGAACTACAAGAGCAACCAAAGTCACTATACGTATTTATATGCCCCCATATTAGACTATTAGTTATATCTTTAGGCAAACTAGTTAACCCTCATACTGCCAGTGAGAATTGCTAAAGGGTCAAAGTAAGAATGAAAATTTATCCATCATACACTTTACATGTCAAAGTAAAGAAATTGCCAAAATTAGACTTGACCGATCTCATTTAGTTGATAGTAGAACAAACGCCTGCCGCATTTTTAACCTCAATTTTCACTCAGTACTCTTTTACACTACCATGTAGTTTTTTTCTTTGTTTTTGCTTCTTTTTATCACATCAAGGACACCCTATAAAAACGTCTATGAGTGTTACGGTAACAGCAGAAACAAAGATACAAACGACAACGTTTATAGATGACAAAAAACATCTTCTTAAAGTGTTTGTTTTGGAGTTGGAAAGCACCATTTTGAGCTTAATTCCAATGCCACTGACTTCTCTCCTTGTTCAAAATCTGAGTGTCATGCTTTGAGCTTAAAGCCAAGTTGGGTCTGCCATGGATTGCTCTTAATCCAACAAGAAGTTATGGAACAAAACAGAGATGGCAGAACTGACAACAAGATATGAATGTTCAAAATTGTTGCGAGGCAATTTAATAGGAGGAACATCATGGTTATGATAGTGCTTCATCCATACCTGTCCATCTCATTCTCAATTACCCTGAAACAATGTTCCAGTAAGAGCAAGAGCACTACGTAAGATCATCGTTTTACCTTATTCATCTGCTTCGCATCAATTTCCAGACTTCTTCAACTCTCTTTGGCAACTCATGACCCAAGAAAACAAAAGGTGCTGAGTAAGTTGACTGATAATAACTGAACTGTAATTCTGAGAATGCATCTTGTTTCCTATTACCCAGAACATATTTCTTTAGGAAAAAACGCATCAGTGTTTTTCTAGTTAAACCAGATGACAGTCATGCTATGATACACAAGTCAATTAAGTATTAAGATATAGATAAAACTATCATTCTCATTGTAAAAGAGACTCTTCTGTATATACAAATAACCTGGTGTTAACTGAACTTTGCTCCTCTGTACTCTTTATGTGTGATCTTTCCTGTTAACAAATCTTGCCATGTAAAAAGAACTTGAAATAGTAGGTTAGTGCCAAACTTAAGAAAAGCAGCAATGCAAAAATTTTACATGAGAAGCAACTTATGTTTTAGTAATTGGATTCAATTTTGTTCTTCAAATCGTCCCAAATTTGAGGACCGTCAGGATGACGATGTACATAAGTCTTTATGAAATAACTATCGGTGCAGGAAATAAGAGTGCTTAAGGAAAGCCCAGGATCAGCTATCCCATGATCTTTGAGCCAACTGAACATGCGGACCCTAAGCTTGACCCTTTCCATTTTATAAGAAAGATATCTTGTGGCGGTCAACAGGGACGATATGGGATATCCCAATTCATTTACTAGACAGTTGATCTTCATTTCTAGCACATCTGTTGTCTGGTTAAGAATTTGAGGGCTTGATAGAATCAGTTCACAGACATCCTTCCGATCCAAACCAGCTTTTACAATACAATCAAATCTTTCCTGAAGCTCCACTCCGTTGCCTCGACATGCCTTCAGCGCTGCTTTCATTCTGTTGGAGTTTTCTACAAATCCTATGTCTAATAAGAACTTAGTCCTTTGGGCCTTTGATCTAACTTCATCTCCGGAATCGGGAAATGACTCAAGTTTCCTACCCCAAACCCAATTCTTTAATTCTTCTGGGTTCTCCTGGATGTATCGACACAGTCGTTTCTTCCCGAGATTCAAAGTACGAAGTAAGCTGCTAGTTTTTTTCAAAGAGCATGAACCCAGTAGCAGGGGGTGAGAATGCACAAGCTTCACAATCTCTGCAGCCTTCATGTCAATCTCATCCAGGAACAAAATGCACCGTCTCAAATTTGCAACAAATTTTGCTACTGGAATCTGTGGAAATGGTAGAAACATTGAACATAACTCTCTCTTCGTAAATCCAAATTTTTGCAACAACCCAATTAGTGACACTGTCGTCACCCCCGAACTGTCAAATAAAATATCTGGATTGTCGCGAAGTAGCTTGCCCAACTGCTCATCACTGCAACCCATCTCACTAAAAAAACTAAAAAGTTCAAGCATCCGGCTCCAATAGTAAGTTTTGTCCTCCAATAAATTCCCCTCAATCCAATTGACTTCAAATCCAATACTCTTCAATTTTTTCAATACTGAAACAAATGCTGCATTGACATCCCCAACCAAAAGACAAGGACTACCAACAACATAGCGAACTATAGCAGATCGGCTAAGACCAAGGTCTACATAAGCTTGAAGTTTTGATGACAAAACCTGAAAATCATATCGAAAGACCTCTGCTGCTTCCCTGTAAATCTTTCCTATCTTATTCGGAGGAATCCCATAATAAGATAAAACAGTATAATTGTGAAGCAACAACTGATCATCAGTCAAATACATCAAATTGCGGGGAAGAAGAGAAACATACTCTGAAGGTTCCAAACCCAAGCTCTCAAAGAAGGGTTCAAATTCATTAATAGGGTGGTATCTTAAGAACCGAGCTATGGACCTCCGAATCTCCCTCTCACAATCAACCCTTTTGTAAAGCTTGTCTAGAAAATATGGGCAGTTTTTACTAATATTCTCAGCATCAGTGAACTGTAAGCCTCTAGTGCTGTGTAAATACTCCAACAATGCAGCTTGGGTTTCTTTCTGAGCGTAACGATCAATTTTAGTAGCTTTTCTGCCCATAGCAGTCGAAATTTCAACCAAAACTTCATGGTTTTCAGTTTCGGGGGCCAATTTTGTGCTGTAAAGTCTAGGAATTTGGACCCCAAATGGCTGAATTAGGGTCCTTGGCAATATGAGCTGATTTTCATGAAACATAAAAGAAACCCAGTTGGGGATAGATGCTATCCTGAGTTTTGGCAAGTGGGTCATGACTGGTTTGGTGAGATTGGCAAGTGATTAGAAGTATTAGATAATCCAAAGAGGGCACAGATTCAGTGGAAGAGAAATTGAGTAGCCCTGGATGAAATGTTACCTTTTGGGATTGAAGAGACGGACACACAGCAAGAGTTGGAGTTTCTTGGAGTGATGTTGACTCTGTAGCTGCCTCACTTTTCAAAGAGAACGTTTAGCAGTTCGGTCTGTCTGCGACTAAGGGTTTTACGACTCTCAACGCCACTTCATTCTATCAGGGTTTAACACGGGAATTGATTCCGCTTTTTTTATTAACAAAAGTTACTTTTACTGATGAATGAAATTTACGCTCACTATTTTTTTAAATATTTTTTAGGGGAAAGGAGACAAGTCCGAAATCAGAAAGACCACAAGGATTAATGATATGTCAGATTTCTCTTGCATAATTTTTTTTTCAAGGGCATAATAACCAAAATGTATCTTAAATTTAGCTCAAATTGTCAATTTGCATCCTAAACTTGTAATTATGAAATTTTATCTCCTCAATTTGTCAAAAACTACTGATTTGCACCACATCCTTCAAATCTAACAGTTTCCATCCAATTAAAAGTTATATGCCTTGCACATGAGGGGTATTTTCGTTACTTTATATTTATTTCATTTTACACAAAAAATTTATTTTTGTATAATATTTTCTTCAATTATATCATTGTATTTGTGACCTAAAAACTATTTTTGTTGAGATATTTGAGTTCTATAGTCTTAGACAAATTATATCATGTTTCTTGTTTCTGCACAAACCCTGCGGCCTGGTAGAGACAGGTAAATCTTCGTACTATCTCCTGCAAACCTGCTTACTAAGGGGAATACCGGGCGGGCCGGTCTTCTCCTCTCCGATGCCTAAGTTAGTATAGTTGGAATAGATATAACTTAAGCACGTATATAAGCAGTAGGAAGGATCAGTTACCTATTAATGAGGGTAGTTGGGGCCCTTATATAGGTGGCCAGGAGTGAGGTCTGGCCTTACCCTTCGATGGGACTGGTTCCCTTCTGTTTGCACACCAAATGGCAGCTTTGGTGATCTCTTTAGTAGGCAGGCGCCCCCGGTCCCCGGGCCCCTGGTGGCAGGATAGACTGCTGGACCCCGAGGCCGGGTGTTGGTGATCCGGTCCCGGGTCTTGGCTCGGCCCCTGGTACACTAGCGGCGGGTCTGTGGGCCTGCTGTAGCCCCTCTGTGGCTACTGTCAACAAGTCCCCCAAGTTCCCGGTCAAGTGCAATCTTGAATGGGGACTTAATCTGTCTTGCTCTTGTCCCGCAGACCCGCAGGGTTACCAACCCAACGGTGCCCAGTCCCCCAAGTCCGCGTTGAAGATTGGGCGTGACCGGGGTGAGTACCTGTTACCGATGGTGAACACAATTTATGAGTACGTTTGCAATATAAGTAGTACTGTGCTCAAGTGTTGTGGTGATATGAGCATGGAGTGGGGTGAAACCCGGAGAGTATATGAAATGAGCCATGCAATAGATGTGTGCATGGAATGATAATGGAGCGTTGAAATCCGCCATGCAATAGATGTGTGCATGGAATGATAATGGGGCGTTGAAATCCGCCATGCAATAGATGTGTGCATGGAATCTCGACGGGGCGCTCTGCCATATCGGTACGAAGCGGAGTTCACTGGGTCTCTACCGGGCGTTCTGCCAAATCGGTACGAAGCGGAGTTCACTGGGCCTCTACCGGGCGTTCTGCCAAATCGGTACGAAGCGGAGTTCACTGGGCCTCTACCGGGCGTTCTGCCAAATCAGTACGAGGCGGAGTTCACTGAGCCTCTACCGGGCGTTCTGCCAAATCGGTACGAAGCGGAGTTCACTAGGACTCTACCGGGCGTTCTGCCAAATCGGTACGAGGCCAGGAGTATGGGACCTCGACTGGGCGTTCTGCCATATCGAGACGAGTCCAGGAGTATGGGACCTCGACCGGGCGTTCTGCCATATCGAGACGAGTCCATATTGCTAGGTTGCGACCTCGACCGGGCGTTCTGCCAAATCGGTACAAGTCGGAGTATGGGACCTCGACCGGACGTTCTGCCATATCGAGACGAGTCCATATTGCTAGGCTGCGGGGAGGTGGCCCCGGTGTTGCGGTTTGTTGAGGCACCGGTTAACACTTGCTAGTTCTTCTCAGCTTGCGTTGGAATAAGCGATGAGGAAATGAGGTGGCGTTGAGGTGACAAGGCTCGCCGTAGATCCCCATATCGACCGCAGTTCAGTGTGATGCAGGGTTTTTATCCTGCTGGACAAGAGTACATGTGTTAGATGTAAACTTATCCGGGCGTATAAAGCCCATGCCGGTCGAATGTTCTCATAACCGGGGTCATGCCATGGAACCGGGCGGACCTCGACCGGGCGTTCTGCCATATCGAGACGAGTCCCCCAGTGAGATGCCATGGGGCCGGGTGGATCTCGTTCCCGGAAGAATGCTCTCGAAGCGGTTGAAAAAACTCATAGCGGTGAGAGATGCCATGCAGCCGGTTGAATGATACCTAACCGTGAACTGCCATGGAACCGGATGGATGGCTCATACCCGGAACAATGCTCTCGAAGTGGTTGATAAAACTCATAGCGGTGAGACATGCCATGCAGCCGGTTGAATGATACCTAACCGTGAACTGCCATGGAACCGGATGGATGGCTCATACCTGGAACAATGCTCTCGAAGCGGTTGAAAAACACAGCGGTGAGAGATGCCATGCAGCCCGTTGAGCCTGGGGAAGTGGGGGGGGGGGGGGGGGGGGGGGGGGGCCTGACGCCTCGGTTCCCGCTCCTAACTCCTTACATGTCGCCAGCAGGCGGGACAAGTGGCTGACATGCATTTAAGGAGGAAGTCCATCAGTCCCATCAGTTATGATGGCGTAGGCATTTTACTGATGCTGGGACACGTGCTGGTAGGGAGCGGTCTGAGATGGAGGGTCTGGATTCGTGGGCGTTTGAGTTACTCTGATTGCGTGTTTTGGGGGGATTGCAAGCGCCTAGGGCACCGGACCTCTCTATAAAAAGGCCTCCTCTGCCTTCTCAAGTTCTGTTTTGCTGCTTGATCAGAGAGAATAAGAGAGAGAGAAATCCGGCGAAAAATCTGTGGAGGTGCCCCGCGACATCCGTTGCCTCAAGTGCTCTTTTACTCTTCTCCTATCATTGCTCGCTGCTTTCGCAGGGCGGACTTTCCTCGGTTGAGCATACTAATCGGTAAGATCTTGCTTTCTTTGCCTGGTGTTGTTCTTGTTTTTCTTTTTGGTGTTTTTTTTGCCGCGGGGGGGGATCTCTGTCGCTGACTGAGTTGTTTTAAGCGGAGCGTCTGCGGTAAACTTGGGGAGGGGCCGCAGAGGGCGCTGTTCTAGCCTGTTGCTGACCAGCGCTAGGGTTTTGTTTTTTCTTCCCCTTAGGTTAAAAATGTCTTCTGCAAGTTCTGATGGGGCTTCCGAATCGACCGACAGGCGTCCCATTGTGGATGATGAGGAGAGACTGGAGGACTGGCTCGGTTCAGAATCCCTGGTGTCTGAAGCCGCTGACCGCTCCCGGAGCGGGGCTTCGTCTTCCGGGTCCTCAGGTTCTGAGGAAATACCGCACGGGGTGCGCCTTACTGGTGCTCCACCCATGAGTTACACCATCGATAGAGGGAAGGGTGCCGTGGTGTGCGATGAGCCAGAGGGCAGCATGAACCCCGGAGAGATTGCTGCGTTTCGGGAGACGTGGAGTATCCCGGATGAGGTGGCAGGTTGGGTTGCCGTGCATCTAGACCAGTTTAGCCACGGGTTCTCACTCCCGCTGCCAAACTTCGTGCAGTACATGCTTAGTGCACTGCAAGTATCTCCCGCGCAGCTTCCAGGGCTCCAGTGGAGGCGACTGCTGAGCCTCGGCTGCCTGTACGAGTTGTCCGGGATGAGTATGCCAACCTGTAAACGAATTTCGGGCACTGTACAGGTTGTCCTACTCGAAGAAGCGAGGGTCCCGGGGTTGTCTGTCCTTCAGCGCCCGGTGTTTTCAACCTATCATCACCAATATGCCTACTTGGGTGGATAACAACTGGAGGAAGAAGGTGGTGATGGCGGGCGGTAAGTGGCAGAAGAGAAGTAAGATGTACCGGGTTCCTGGTGCCTTCCAGCCCCCTGGGGATCAATCGTTCGAGCTGTCCGAGTTGGAGCAGGAGAGGATCACGACCATACTCGGATGTTGGGATGATCTCGAACGGAGCTCTTACAACTTCATCCGGAGAGAAGTGTTGGAGTATTGCTGTCTCGGGCGAGATCCCGGTGCGTAGCGAGTGCTAGTGGTGACACTTTTGCTGACTTTTAAATACTAACCTTTGCTCGTCCTGCAGGTGCATCTTCCCGTGCGGTCATCAAACCCGAAACAACCCTATCCATGGACGGTGAAGGCCTTCTCGCGAGGCTGAAGGAGAAGGACGAGGCCGTTTCACGGACCTCGGTGGACGAGGAGTCCGGTCGGCTTACGGTTCATCCCGAACCGCAGGCCATGGATGTTGAGGACGAGGGCTACGTCCTAGCGCGTGTGAAGAGCCATCCTGCTGCGCCCAAGGCGGGACCCGGTAAGGGCAAGACTACCGGGGGGCCACTGAAGATTCCCGGTGGAGTAAGCCGGATTCCATACTGGCCGGGGTCAGTCCCGCTCGTCACCCGGGTAACCCGTTTAGGCGCGCAATCTTCTTCACCTGACGGCCAGGGTGAGAAGAGGCGGAGGATCATGGACGTTCCTCCCTCCACGCTGGTGACGCTGACTTGTGGGTCGTCCGGTGAGAATCTGGCCAAACGGCTCAAGGTAACCAGCGGTGCATCGAGTTCCGCTGGGGAGAAGGCTGCCGCTGCCCGACAGAGTAGCCCCGCGCCTGCGGAGGCACGGAGGGGAAGCCCAGAGAGTGCACTCGCCCGACAGCTGGCGGCAGACTTGGCCGGCCTTGGTCTGGACAGGGCTGAGGTCACCGGAGCCTTAGCGGGCGGGAAGCGCCAAAAGTTCAAGGAGTCGGTCCTGCAGGTAAGAATTTCTCGGTGCTATTGTACCGCTCGTAACTTATTTCCTTTGCTGCTTGCTTAATTGCCTCTGTTGTTATGCAGCTGCTGTACAATCTGTACCAGCCCTAATCCGAGCAAGGAGCTGAAGAGGCAGGTGGCCGAGCTGACAGAAGCCCGAGAGCGGCTGGAAGCAGAGAGGTCTCGTTGGAGGAGCAGGTCCGGAGCCTGGAGAGGGAGAAGGAGCTGGCTGAGGAGGAGAAGGCCGAACTGGAGGCCAAGGTGGACGAGCTCCAGGTGGGAGCTACCGCTGTGCGCGCCGCCTCTGCCGCTGCGGCCGGGGAAGAGGACCCGGAACTGTACGAGCGGGTTGTTCTCAGATATCATGAGAGCGATCAGTTCCTTCAGATCCTGGAGAAGGCCAGGGAATCGGGCATCGCGGAAGGGGTACCTGGATACTTCCCGGATGTCGAAGGCTGCTGATGAAGATATTCATGAGCAGTCGGATATCCATGAGCAGTCGGCGGAAGAGCAACCGGAAGGGGAGGGTGGACCTCAGATTGCTGAAGGCGCGGCTGCTTCATCCGGAGAGGCTGGTGGATTGCCCGCTGAGGGTGGAGGCGTAGATCCTTAGGATTTTGCCCTTGCTCTTTTTGTAAACTTGCCGGAACGGCCTCTGCTTGTATTATCCCTTGACTATGAATATACTTGAATTGATGGAACCAGTGGAATTTTTCTTGAAAGTAGTTTGTATATACATCTTGATGTTACAACGGTCGAACTGGTGATATGCCAAACTAACCGCTTGGAGGCTCGGCGAGTCTACCAGCCCCGGTCTTGCTCCCGGTCAGGATCTGCTCTCCTTTCCCCTATATACCGTTGGAGTTGGCCGTTACTAATCAAACCCTCCACTGCTGTTTTGAGAGCACAGCACTGGCTCGTTCGATGAGTAGCCTCATCATGATAGAAGCAGTACTTGCCCGTTTGCGCCGTGGTAAGCTTCCCCTTTGGGTACTTTCTCCTGGGCGGTGGTGGAATGATGTTCCCGTTCTCGAGCAAAATGTCCTCATACGAAGAGGTGAGAGCGGTGAAGACCTCTTGACCGGCCTGTTGTGCTGGCATGATTGCCAGGGGGCGTTCTTGCCGGTACTGCGCCGGCTTGTACTCGTTCTGGGGTCGGTCATGATAGGGTTTCTGCTGCCGTTGCCCCCAATTTCTGTTGGGCCGGCTTGGCCGGGCGGCTCGGTTCTCGGTCCGCTGGCTGCTCTTGTCTTCCTGTCGGTGTGGGGGGTGCTCTTCCCGGGGGTGCTCTTCTTGCTGCTCTTCCCGCTTCCTCTTCAGCAGGTGCTGCCCGTACGTCATTGCCATCAACTCGTCATACCCGTGCGAGAGTTCTACCCGCACGGCATATGAAAATTTTCCTGGCCAGAGCCCTTGCTTAAACGCCATCTCGGCGATACCTTTGTCAAGGTTCCGAACCCCGGCTGTCGCCGTCTGCCAACGGTTGACGAAAGTCCTCAATTCCTCGCCGGGCGCTTGCATGCAGTGGAAGAGGATGGTCGATGTGCGGGCTCCCTCGACCCTGAGGATGAAGCGGCCTACAAACCGGTCGGCCAACTGCTCGAAGGCCTCGATTGAATTTGCCGGAAGCTCATAAAACCAGCTGAGCGCCTCCCCCAACAGAGTTTCCTGGAAAATGTTGCAGCATACTGCATTAAAGTAGCCTTTGGCGCATGTTTGGGACCGGAAACTATCCAGGTGCTGGTACGGGCAGCCGGACCCCGAGTAGGTGAGCTTGAGGGACTTCTGGTTACCGAACCTCCCCGATTCCATAACCCTGTGCGAGAAGGGGCCCATGCGCTCTTTGAACCGTGCGCCTTCCATCGGCCGTGCCGCTCTTCTCTCGTTGGCCTCCATTTGGGTCTTCAAATCCGACACAGTGTCGGCGAGCATTTGCAATGCCCGTGCAGTCAGAGTCACGGCTTCATCCTCGAACGAAGTGTGGGGCTGGCGAGGCGTCGGCGTGCTCTTTGGGGGGGCGGTGCCGGCCGGTGAATCAGTTCGCCCGGGATCACTGGGCCTACCGCTCGATGACTGCCCTGCTTTAAACTGCTGAGATCGAACTGGCGGGAGTGCCTGTGCCTTGACCATAGTGATAGGAGCACAATGTGCGACGATATTACATGTTTATACCCTCGTTTATGCTTTGTTTAACCCTTATTTGTCTAAGATAGAGTCGTAATGTAGTTAGTGTCAATTTGGTAAAGTTTTGGTGAAAAATGGTTAAGAATCCGAAAAATGACTAAGTTTGAGAAATCTGGAAAATGTTGCAAAATATGTCTTTTTCGTGATTTTGAGATGAATGAAACTGTGATCTATCCTTGTCCGAATTCTATAAAATTTGGTGTGCTTATTATTCATATACTGAGGAATGTTGTGTTAAAATTTCAGATCAATTGGAGTTTGGACAGTCACCAAAAAGTTGGCTGCAAAACGGCAGTCCGAGCATTTCAATCCAGGGACTTCCAGGATTTTCCTGGGACTTTGATCCAACTTCGAAAACTCATTCCCGTCGACTCACAAGGAATTTGATCGAACTGTTTTATGGGGAGATGGCCATATGTGTCTAGTTTATCTGAGACTTGGAATCGCATCAATCGGAGCTCCACGGATGGAGATATGCCGGAATTACTGCAATAAGGTCAAATCTGCCGATTCCAGGAACCTACTGCCCCCTTTTTGTGTTTTCTGTTTTTGATGGACCAAATGGTGTACAAATGCATATGTGAAGATGGTCCAAGCTTTATGAAGGGAAGAGGAAGACACTAGGCCATGGCATCGAAGAAAAACATGAAGAAATCAAGTCTCCTAGTCAAACTAGGAGAAGCTGCCGATTTGAGGCAGATCGGATGCAACTTCAAGCTGCCGGCAATATGATGCATTTTTGGTGGATCAAAGCTTATCAATTGAAGTCCAAGACCATATAATAAGTCCATGAAGATGTGAAGCCCAAGCCTTGAAGAAATTCAGAAAAGAAAACCTAATTGGACTAAGAAAGGAAGGTTGCAAAACCTTATTAAACTAGGTTTTCTGAATTCCTTTTGGCTTAAGGGACTGCCGGCAGCCTCTCTCCCTATCCTCTATATATACCCTCACTTTTTCATTCTGAAAATCATCTCATCTCAAGCATAATACACTAGCCTAAAGCTCTACCAAGTCCTTTCAAACACCAACACATAAATACCTAGCCGAACCATCACCACCATAACCATATAACCGAACCCTTCCACCTTGGTTACTGTCGATTTCTGTTCTTGCCGAGCACCAAGGAGCAGCAGCCGATCCATCTAGTCACCTTTGAGGAGTCTTCAAGGTTCTTAAAGTGTGATCCATTCCCCTATGGCTTTTGTATTTATTTATGTTTGGTTGTTTTGTACGAATTTGTTTCGATTCTTGGTTTTTCTTGAAACTTTGTATGAACCGAATATTGTATGTTATGCATTGTTTTTCTGAAATTTAACTTATGGATTTTGTATGTTTGGATAATTAGGACAGTGGTATTAGAAGCATGTTTAGGATTTAATTTGGTTAGTAATCTAAGAAGTGTGCCTTATAAACCGAAGCATTAGTATTGGCTGGAAGCATGTAAATCTAGATGTTAGGTTTCATTTAACCGAGTAATACGAATAAGTCATACGCTGGAGTAGTTTGTTTTGTGTTGCTCACCTAGGGTAAAAACCTTAGATTACTTGCATGTTAAATAAGATGATTGACAACCTTGCTTGTTTACATGTCTTCGATTTAGACTCATATGCTTAAATGTTAAAACGCGTAAAACCGGATTAGCATCACCTTAGAAGTCATACGCTAGAGTAGTTTCTAAGAATTTAAGAAGTCTAATAATTGGAAAACTGCTGGAGGCTCTAGTTGTGTCGAAACTAATTTAGGTCTTGAACATGCTAAATATTTGATCCTTACCTTCTTGCATGCAAATCTATGTGTTAAAGAGTCTTTTGTGTGAACTGTTTTGTGTGAGAGATGATGATCACTTGTATATAATAGCTTAGGATTATTTTTCTGTTTTTTTTTATTTTCGTGTCTAAGTATTAGAGGGCAGCCCTAGGGCTGCCGAATCATTATACCCCAATATGTGACGTTTTTGTATAGATGTAAATATGTTTTGTGTCTAACAATTTCATATCTTAGGTACCCTTAATCCCCGGCCTAGAACGATCCCTACTTGCTTATACTACTAACGATCTTTTGTAGGGCTTATTATTGCATGCGAGCTTAGGCTCACGTTCAATTTTTGGCGCCGTTGCCGGGGATTATAAAAGCTTGTTTTATGAATTTGTTGTGTATATAATGTTGCTGGAAATTTTTGTTGTGAAGTTGTAAAGTTGTAAATTTTAAGTTTATTTTGGGATTTTGTAAAGTAGAAATATGCTTCGGCATGTAGAGTTTAAATTTCGAAAGTTGCATGATGTATATTGATGTATGTTGGCAATCACTTAGTTTAATTTCTAGGAAGTTGATAGTGTTGTGTATGTTTGAGTTTATTGTAGTTTCTAAAGTGTAACATGTAGGTGAAGCCTCTTTTGTTGATCATAACCAAAACCCTTCATGTGAATGGTGCTTTGTCGGAGGGCGTTTCTATGTAGATTGGGAAACGCGGGATACTTCCCCCCCACGCATATAAGCGTTTCTTCGGTAATAGTATTACTTCTATGAGGTTGAGGGCGGTTTTAATCAACACTTGAGACCGCTAGGGATCCGTGTTTGTTTTACAAAGTATGGGGAAGTTATTATCATAGATATGGTTCTCAGGTTTGTTTAACTGGATCTCAAGGCCCATAGACTGATGTTCATTCTCGGTGAGTGAGTCGATAGGGGGTTCGCCCTCCGTGGTGTCCAACAACGAGTCCTGCCTGGTTCCTGTAGGGGGTTCGCCCTCCGTGATTATAATGACCTTTGAAACGTAAAATCCGCACGACCTAGTCGACAGCTTGTGCCGAAGCATCACCTCACTTTAGACGCTAGAACATAACTTGACATATGTGGCCTATTTTCTTCAAAGATAAAACATGTTGTGTGGTTCAAACTCTTGAGGTATATCGGATTAAGCATGATACTACCGGGGGCTGTATCAGTCCATTGTACCGTTATCTCCTCTGCTCCACGTACTTCGAGAGTTAGAACAAATTTAAAAGAAATTAGACTTAGCGATTACATGCTCATGAACTTTTCAAATTTTCTTCTCTTGTGCCGATTGTATATGTATGCTTTGCCGAAATTTTTTTTGCCGTGTGTTATATTGCCGTGTACTTTATATTGTTGCCGATTGTGTATATGTGTTATGGTTTGAAATTTGTTGTGTAATCGCCAATGCCGTGGCTTGTAATGATGTATATTCTTGCTTTCTATTTCTTTACGATGTTCTAATTTGTTTAAATGTTGCAAATTTCAGAAATAGTGCATGTCCGAATCTAGTATTTGGACAAGAGATCTTCAAGGCCGTTTGCAACGTTTAGACCAAGAACTCGCTATTGCTCGTTTTGTGCCATTACCGCCATCGTCACCAACCAGTTCATCAGTATCATCATCCTTGCCAAGTTCACCATTTGTACCGTCAGTATCATCATCAGGACCGAGCTCACCTTCTTTTGTGTCATCGTCTTGTGATCTTCAGAACCCAGAATTTGAGGCCTTTGCCGAATTAGAAGAAGAAGAAGAGATCATGGCATCAATCAGATCACAGAATGGTCATGTTGCTGGAGCTGGAGTTGCTCCTTCTAATATTACTTATCCTCCTTTGGAAACTGACAAGACTGGAGAGATTGAATTGAGGAGTGGATTCCTCCATAAGCTGAAGTCGTTTTATGGGATGCCGAGTGAGGACCCTAACAAGCATCTACAGTGGTTTAACTTCACCACGGAGTCTATGTGCCCAAGAGGGACCGATTTGCAACACTTCAAAATGAAGGCATTTCCGTTTTCTTTAGAAGATCAAGCGAAGGAGTGGTTGTTTGAGGTGCCTAGTGGTCGCATTGTTTCGTGGAGTACTATGATGGATGAGTTTTTGCTCAAGTACTTTCCTGCTTCACGTATCACTGATCTGAGGAAGCAAATTACAAGTGTGAAGCAAGCCGGAGATGAGACTTTCTTCGACTACTACAAGAGGTTCAAGTCCCTAGTTTCTTTGTGTCCATCGCATGGCATTAGCGATGGGCTCTTGCTTCAATATTTCTATGAGGGATTGCGTGTCATGGAGAGAGAGTTTCTTGATTCGGCCGCGGGAGGTAGCTTTTTGGAGTTGAATGCCGGAGCGGCAAGAAGTTTGTTGGAAGTTCGTGCATTGAACAAACAACAATTTGGCATGGCACGAGGGAATGTGCAAAGGAACGAAAAAGTGCATGAGACGTCTTCGAGCTCAAAGTTAGAAGATAAAGTGGACAAGCTCACCGACTTGGTGAGTAATTTGATGAAGAAGCGTGCTAGTGTTTGTGGAATTTGCACCGAGGGCCATGAGACCGAACAATGCCCTCAATTTGGAGTTAGTGAGGGAGTTGAGGAGTGCAATGCAATTGGTTTTCAAGGAGGCCAAAGATTTGGCAATTTCAATCCAAGGTTCAATGATCATCCGAACGAACAATGACAACGTGCTTAGGGCACCTATGCAACCAAGAGAGGGAGGAGCGCCATTTGCACCGAGGCCACCATTTGTGCCTCGGCAACCTTATCAGCCGAACCAACAACAAGCTGTGCCGTACCAAAGCCAAGGAGGGCCGAGCCAAGTGCAAGCCGCACCGAGCAACCCTAATTACGATGCTTTGATTCAATCTTTGTCAAGTGCTACTCAAGCATTACTCGCGGGACAACAAAATCATCAAAAGGACATTGGTGAGCTCAAGACTCAAATGGGGCAAGTTGTGGATTTTATGGGAAGATTTAATGAGCAAGGGAAGTTGCCGAGCAATACTATTCCAAATCCGAGGAACGAGCAAGCCAAAGTGATTCAAACTCGAAGCGGAAGAGAGTTGGTTCCTCCAACAAGTCCAAAGAAGAAGCGAGTGACTTTCAAAGGCATTGGGGATGAAGAGAGGGCTGCCGGCCTTGATAATGCCGGCAGCCATATGCATGAAGTCGAGAGGGAGACTGCCGGCCATGATGATGCCGGAAACAATGCTGCCGAGAAGAGGAGCCGAGCTGCCGTGCATGGTAGTGACGCCGGCCGTGATATACAAGACAAGGGGCTGCGCAATGAGCTTGAGTACGATCCCGCCACATCCAAGAATGAGGTATTGCCGAGCCAAGCAAGCAAGGGAGGGGTGTCATCATCAAGCGTCCCATTCCCTTCTCGCTTTGCTAGAACAAAGAAGGATAAATCCGATGAGGAGGTGTTGGAGATTTTTCGGAAAGTACAAGTCAACATCCCTTTGTTGGAGTGCATTAAGCAAGTGCCGAAGTATGCTAAGTTTTTGAAGGAGCTTTGTACGGCAAGAAGGCATACTAGAGAGACTCGTGTGGTAACTATGAGCGAGACGGTGTCGGCCGTTATTCAAAGGAAGTTGCCACCAAAGATGAAAGATCCGGGAAGCTTCAATGTGCCTTGTGTCATACGCAATACTCGATTTGAGGATGTTATGTTGGATTTGGGAGCATCGATCAATGTCATGCCACTCAATGTGTATCAAACGTTGAGTATTGGGCCTCTCAAGAAGGATAATGTCATCATTCAACTTGCGGATCGTTCAAGCAAATATCCGGAGGGCTATGTAGAGGATGTGTTGGTGCAAGTCAACCAGTTGATATTCCCCGCCGATTTTTATGTGGTTGAGATGGAGGATTCGCCGGTCAACAACACTCAATTGCTTCTAGGGCGACCATTCATGAGGACCGCGCGCACAAAGATAGATGTGGCCGAGGGCAACCTAACTATGGAGTTTGATGGTGAGGTGATAAAGTTTAATGTTTTTGATGCCATGAGATTCCCCAATGTTGATTTGAAGGAGGGTTGTGCCATTGATGTTTTGGAGGAGGTCGAGCAAGTTATGTCGACCTCGCTCGACGCATAGCAATTAGCGATTGAGCAAGGGGTCGGATTTGACAAGAAGGGAGAACGAGTCACGGAGGATAGCAGCAATGCCGAGCAAGCCGAGGCCGAGCCTTGCAAGAAGGAGCCGTACATGGTATTGCCGAGTGTAGAAGAGGTTGTTGCCGAGCTAGAGGCTCGGCCTTATTCAAAGTATGATTCGTTCTTGTCAATTCCAAGTGCCACAACAAAATTTCGACCAAGTGTGGAAGAGGCCCCAAAGTTAGAACTAAAAGAACTCCCTAGTCACTTAAAATATGTTTATCTTGGAGAAGAAGATACACTACCGGTTATTGTGTCTTCAATGCTTAGTGAGAAGCAAGAAGTGGATTTGTTAAGAGTGCTTGAGAAGTACAAGACCGCCATAGGTTGGACCTTAGCGGACATTAAGGGAATAAGCCCTACTACTTGTGTTCATCGTATTTTGTTGGAAGAAGGAGCTAAGCCGACAAAGGAAGCTCAACGTCGACTTCACCCTCCTATGATGAAGGTTGTGAAAGAAGAAATTATCAAGTTGCTTGATTGTGGGGTGATCTACCCAATTTCGGATAGTAAGTGGATATCTCCTGTGCAAGTAGTGCCGAAGAAGAGCGGTGTAACGGTTGTCAAGAATGAGAAGAATGAGCTTGTGCCACAAAGACTTGTAACCGGTCATCGGATGTGCATCGACTATAGAAAGCTCAACGCTACAACGAGGAAGGATCACATGCCTTTGCCGTTTATGGATCAAATGCTAGAGAGGTTAGCCGGCCATTCTTATTATTGCTTTCTTGATGGATATAGTGGCTACAACCAAATCATGATACACCCGGATGATCAAGAGAAGACCACTTTTACTTGTCCATTTGGCACGTTTGCTTATCGGCGGATGCCATTCGGAGTTTGCAACGCACCCGGCACTTTTCAAAGATGTATGTATGCTATCTTCTCAGATTTTATTGAAGACATTATCGAAGTGTTTATGGATGACTTTAGTGTGTATGGAAGCACCTTCGATGCATGTTTGGGGAACTTGGAGAAGATACTTGAGAGGTGTGTAGAGACAAATCTTGTGCTCAATTGGGAGAAGTGCCACTTCATGGTCACGCAAGGCATTGTTCTAGGGCACATAATTTCGGCAAGAGGCTTAGAGGTTGACAAAGCCAAGGTGGAGCTAATACAAGCATTGCCGAGCCCTAGGTGTGTGAAGGATGTGAGAAGTTTTCTTGGCCATGCGGGGTTTTATCGACGATTCATCAAAGACTTCTCTTCAATTGCCAAGCCATTGAGCAACTTGTTACAAAAGGAGGTGACGTTTGAGTGGACAAAGGCATGTGAGGAGGTATTTTGCCGTTTGAAGATGCTACTATGCACGGCACCTATACTTGTTTCCCCTAATTGGGACGAGCCGTTTGAGTTGATGTGTGATGCTAGTGATTATGCACTTGGAGCGGTACTTGGACAACGAATTGAGAAGAAGCCATGCGCCATTTACTATGCTTCAAGGACTCTCAACGATGCACAACTCAACTACACAACAACGGAGAAGGAACTCTTAGCGGTAATCTTTGCTTTGGAAAAATTTCGATCATATCTTTTGAATTCCAAGGTTATTGTTTATAGTGATCATGCCGCTTTAAGATATCTTATGACGAAGAAGGATGCTAAGCCGAGGCTTATTCGATGGATTCTTTTGCTTCAAGAGTTCGACATTGAGATAAAAGACAAGAAAGGAGTAGAGAATGTTGTGGCCGATCATTTGAGTAGACTTGTGCAAGAGGAGGATCGGCTGCCCCTATGTGAAACCTTTCCGGATGAGCAACTTTTTCGACTTGAAGTACATGAGCCTTGGTATGCCGACATTGCCAATTTTCTAGCCACAAACCGATTTCCTAAAGAATTGCCGAGCCACCATCAAAGAAGAATAAGGAAGCAAGCTCGACACTTCTTGTGGGATGATCCGTACTTATGGAAGCAATGTGGTGATCAAGTTATTCGAAGATGTGTGCCGGAGAATGAGCATCGCTCCATCCTTGCTTTTTGTCATAGTGAAGCTTGTGGTGGGCATTTTGGACCTAAGAAGACGGCATTGAAGGTACTCACTTGTGGTTTCTTTTGGCCTACAATTTTCAAAGATGCATTTATGTTTTGTAAGGCTTGTGATCGGTGCCAACGTGTGGGGAAGATTAGTGGGCGTGATCAAATGCCGCTCACGCCTATCCTAGTGGTGGAAATTTTTGATGTTTGGGGGATTGACTTCATGGGACCGTTTTCATCAAGTAAGGGTTTTCTCTACATATTGCTGGCGGTTGATTATTTGTCAAAGTGGATCGAAGCCAAGGCTACACGCACCAACGATGCCAAGGTAGTAGCCAAGTTTCTCAAGACCAACATCTTCTCACGATTTGGAGTTCCAAGGGTCTTGATTAGTGATGGAGGATCCCATTTTTGTAACCGCACCATTGAAGCCTTATTGAAGAAGTATGGAGTCACACATAAGGTTTCTACACCTTATCATCCCCAAACAAGTGGAATGGCCGAGGTGAGTAATCGAGAGATCAAGAATATTTTGGAGAAATCGGTTGGACCTTCAAGGAAGGATTGGAGTGATCGTCTCGATGATGCTTTATGGGCTTATAGGACTGCGTACAAGACACCGATAGGTATGTCTCCTTTTCGGTTGATTTATGGCAAAGCATGTCACTTACCGGTGGAATTAGAACACAAAGCATGGTGGGCCGTTAAAAAGTTCAACATGAGCATAGATGATGCCGGTCTTCATAGAAAGCTTCAACTCAATGAACTTGAAGAAATTCGCAATGAAGCTTATGATGCCGCTTGGATCTATAAGGAGAAGACAAGAGCGTACCATGACAAGATAATTCGGGGGAAGAAGTTTGAAGTTGGGCAAAAAGTTCTCTTGTTTAATACACGGCTTCAACTCTTTCCGGGAAAGTTGCGCTCTCGTTGGCTTGGTCCATTCATTGTTCTTCAAGTGTTTCCTCATGGAGCCATAGAGATTCGGAATGAAGTTACGGGAAACACATTCAAGGTAAATGGCCATCGCCTCAAGCCTTACTATTCTCCCTTTCAAGAGCACACGGTGGAAGAAGCCGCCGTCTACCCCGCCCCACCATCATCACCACAAGCCGAGTTGCCTTCATATTCGCGTGACACAGCCATGCCACCACCACAGCAAGTGGCTGCCGGACCTGCAATTGCCGGCAGCATCACCAAGAGGGCTGACACGGACACGGACGCACCAACGCACCTCCTGCCGGACATGCACCAACCTGCCGCGCTGCTGCCGCTGTTTTCAGTCGCACCACCACCTTCTGCCGGACCTGCCATTGCCGGCAGGGTTGACACAAGGTCACAAGAGGCCGGACACAAGCTGGATACGCCGGTTACGCCGGCAGAAGAGCCTGATACGCCACACCAACAGGATACGGCAACCAGAACCGATGCGGATACGGAATGCAATACACTTCTTCTTGAACTTCTTCTTGCCGATTTGGAATGCTTTGGAGCACGATGAACACATGCAAAACACGGTGAAAAGTCTAGGCTATGGACTATAAACACAAAGCGCTACTTGGGAGGCAACCCATGTCGATCAAAGTAAAGTGAAGGAGCCATCACCGAGAGTTTGAAATTTCTTAACCCTTTTCTTTTTCTTTGATTTGTGATGCTATGATGGTATATGTTAGTCGATTGCATGCTTAGAAGATTCGTTGATATTGTTTTGTGCTTACATTGAGGGCAATGTAATTTTCTAAGTGTGGGGTGGGATAACGTATTCCGTTTGTGTTTAATGTTTTTGTGTGCTTAGTTTAGAAAAGAAAATTCAGAAAATTGTTCCACAAAAATAGAGTGTTTAAATTGTTTGTTTTGAGTCTTAGGATGCCCCTAATATGTCAATGATGTTTTTTCTCCTCTTTGCATACATAGATGATAGTTGTGCATACTATTAAAATTGTAAGTTTCATGGATTATGTGCATTGGTAGGAGCATGTAGGACTTGTTGATTACGAGGCATGCATGTTTTAGCTAATTTGTTTCCATAATAACCTATGTGAGCTTTAGAGCCAATTTGCTTTCTTCTTGAGCGATAAAAAGATAAAATTCAATTGATTCGTAGGAAGCATGAAACCTCATAATTCTTTGATTATTCGATGACTATGTGCCATAGCTTTTTAATGAACTCTAGTATGCTAGAACTTACTCTTGTTGATTTTCGAAACGTTTATATCATAAAATACCTTGATTTTGAATGTGATTGAATAAAGATCATTTAGGTTTACCACCAAAGCCAAATAAAGCATGAGCCCTATTGGAGCCCGTCGTGGGACACCTTAGTAAATCCCCTTTGAGCCTATGTTGAGCCTTTTCTTTCATCACCCTTAAACACTTTCCATGAACTTAGTATAATGATGCCTTTACTGTGTGTTCCGGCAAAGCTTGAAATTTTGAAAGCGTTTTCGCGTGTGTGATAAAGAAGAACAAGTGTGGGGTAGACTTAGCCATAAAATTATATGAAAAATGTATGCATGCCGTGCCTATGAAAAGAAAAGAAAAAAATGCTCGGATTAAAAAGAAAAGAAAAGAAAAAGAAGCCGAGAGCAAGAGCAAAGAAGAAGGGTACGGCATAGGCATGAAAAGAAAAATTTTGTGTATGGCTATTGTCTAGATTTTTGTTGTAATGTTTTATGGAAAGAAAAGAATGAAGTATGGGTCCAACAAGATGAGATTTGACCCTTTCGGCGAGAAGACATAAGGAGATTCGAGCTTTGCTAAAGCGCATGGTGACGTTTTGAGCCTCCTTATCCAAATATCGAATACCTCTTAGCCTAGCCCCATTACAACCCTTTTATTGATCTTTTTCATGATTCTTAAGATGGTTAAATTTGATTGTGGAGATTATCTCAAGAGTAAGCATATGGTTTTGGTTCATTGGTGCATATAGTTATCATATGAGGTTTTTCCATCAAAATTCACAAAGTGCTTTCGTTTCTTTGATATATGCAAGTCACTCTTTGTAATTCATTATCTTTCGCTTGCATATACTTATGAGTGAATTACCATGCTTCGAGAGAAAAGAAGAGAGTATGCCTAGTGAGGAGGATTGGATTAGCTTTGACATGTTTACATGCTTACCTTTTGCTCTTATATGTTCATATTGATGTCGCATGTTCATGAAACTTGGAATTTTCGTGCTTAGCATTCTCATGCATTAACTTGAAAGCTATGTGTACATACGAGCCTGAGACAAATTGTTAGGGGCACTAGTTTGTTTAGAGTCTTAGTTTTATTTAGTTTGCTAAGGGACTAGCAAAGGATAAGTGTGGAGTAGTTGATAGGAGCACAATGTGCGACGATATTACATGTTTATACCCTCGTTTATGCTTTGTTTAACCCTTATTTGTCTAAGATAGAGTCGTAATGTAGTTAGTGTCAATTTGGTAGAGTTTTGGTGAAAAATGGTTAAGAATCCGAAAAATGACTAAGTTTGAGAAATCTGGAAAATGTTGCAAAATATGTCTTTTTCGTGATTTTGAGATGAATGAAAATGTGATCTATCCTTGTCCGAATTCTATAAAATTTGGTGTGCTTATTATTCATATACTGAGTAATGTTGTGTTAAAATTTCAGATCAATTGGAGTTTGGACAGTCACCAAAAAGTTGGCTGCAAAACGGCAGTCCGAGCATTTCAATCCAGGGACTTCCAGGATTTTCCTGGGACTTTGATCCAACTTCGAAAACTCATTCCCGTCGACTCACAAGGAATTTGATCGAACTGTTTTATGGGGAGATGGCCATATGTGTCTAGTTTATCTGAGACTTGGAATCGCATCAATCGGAGCTCCACGGATGGAGATATGCCGGAATTACTGCAATAAGGTCAAATCTGCCGATTCCAGGAACCTACTGCCCCCTTTTTGTGTTTTCTGTTTTTGATGGACCAAATGGTGTACAAATGCATATGTGAAGATGATCCAAGCTTTATGAAGGGAAGAGGAAGACACTAGGCCATGGCATCGAAGAAAAACATGAAGAAATCAAGTCTCCTAGTCAAACTAGGAGAAGCTGCCGATTTGAGGCAGATCGGATGCAACTTCAAGCTGCCGGCAATATGATGCATTTTTGGTGGATCAAAGCTTATCAATTGAAGTCCAAGACCATATAAGAAGTCCATGAAGATGTGAAGCCCAAGCCTTGAAGAAATTCAGAAAAGAAAACCTAATTGGACTAAGAAAGGAAGGTTGCAAAACCTTATTAAACTAGGTTTTCTGAATTCCTTTTGGCTTAAGGGACTGCCGGCAGCCTCTCTCCCTATCCTCTATATATACCCTCACTTTTTCATTCTGAAAATCATCTCATCTCAAGCATAATACACTAGCCTAAAGCTCTACCAAGTCCTTTCAAACACCAACACATAAATACCTAGCCGAACCATCACCACCATAACCATATAACCGAACCCTTCCACCTTGGTTACTGCCGATTTCTGTTCTTGCCGAGCACCAAGGAGCAGCAGCCGATCCATCTAGTCACCTTTGAGGAGTCTTCAAGGTTCTTAAAGTGTGATCCATTCCCCTATGGCTTTTGTATTTATTTATGTTTGGTTGTTTTGTACGAATTTGTTTCGATTCTTGGTTTTTCTTGAAACTTTGTATGAACCGAATATTGTATGTTATGCATTGTTTTTCTGAAATTTAACTTATGGATTTTGTATGTTTGGATAATTAGGACAGTGGTATTAGAAGCATGTTTAGGATTTAATTTGGTTAGTAATCTAAGAAGTGTGCCTTATAAACCGAAGCATTAGTATTGGCTGGAAGCATGTAAATCTAGATGTTAGGTTTCATTTAACCGAGTAATACGAATAAGTCATACGCTGGAGTAGTTTGTTTTGTGTTGCTCACCTAGGGTAAAAACCTTAGATTACTTGCATGTTAAATAAGATGATTGACAACCTTGCTTGTTTACATGTCTTCGATTTAGACTCATATGCTTAAATGTTAAAACGCGTAAAACCGGATTAGCATCACCTTAGAAGTCATACGCTGGAGTAGTTTCTAAGAATTTAAGAAGTCTAATAATTGGAAAACTGCTGGAGGCTCTAGTTGTGTCGAAACTAATTTAGGTCTTGAACATGCTAAATATTTGATCCTTACCTTCTTGCATGCAAATCTATGTGTTAAAGAGTCTTTTGTGTGAACTGTTTTGTGTGAGAGATGATGATCACTTGTATATAATAGCTTAGGATTATTTTTCAGTTTTTTTTTATTTTCGTGTCTAAGTATTAGAGGGCAGCCCTAGGGCTGCCGAATCATTATACCCCAATATGTGACGTTTTTGTATAGATGTAAATATGTTTTGTGTCTAACAATTTCATATCTTAGGTACCCTTAATCCCCGGCCTAGAACGATCCCTACTTGCTTATACTACTAACGATCTTTTGTAGGGTTTATTATTGCATGCGAGCTTAGGCTCACGTTCACATAGCGTCGTTGAGCGTTCACCGCCTCCATTTCTTCATACCGGGCGTTGGACTTGGCTCTATCCCGGTCGCCCTCTTCACGCAGGCGATTGACCTCTGCGGCCATTGCCCGTATCTCTCCCGCCATACTGCTCTGGTCGGGGCTGTACGTGGTTTCTCGGTCACTGTTGCAACGCGGGCTCTCCTCTCGGTCACTCGGATCATCCGAGAATGTCAGAGAAAAGCCCCGGTGCACAGGTCTGTCTTCAGTTGCTGGGCCATTGCCGCGCGAGCTGCTGTGGTTTGGCCCCGGCGTGCCGGTCGGCCTCCCACACCTCCCGCCTTCCTGATCGCCCTGGTCGCCGCGCTGCTCTCGCATAACGACCGGGGTGGAGACAAGCGTTTGCACTGGTGCAACACGCTGCTCCTCGGTGGTATTTCTTTCCTGTCTTGCTTCCGAACTCTCTGCCATCGATAGTGCTTACGTGGTTTCTTGTCCAAAGTTCCCATAGACGGCGCCAATTGTTTCTGCACAAACCCTGGGGCCTGGTAGAGACATGTAAATCTTCGTACTATCTCCTGCAAACCTACTTACTAAGGGGAATACCGGGCGGGCCGGTCTTCTCCTCTCCGATACCTAAGTTAGTATAGTTGGAATAGATATAACTTAAGCACGTATATAAGCGGTAGGAAGGATCAGTTACCTATTAATAAGGGTAGTTAGGGCCCTTATATAGGTGGCCAGGAGTGAGGTCTGGCCTTACCCTTCGATGTGGGACTGGTTCCCTTCTGTTTGCACACCAAAGGGCAGCTTTGGTGATCTCTTTGTTAGGCAGGCGCCCCCGGTCCCCGGGCCCCTGGTGGCAGGATAGACTGCTGGACCCCGAGGCCGGGTGCTTGTGATCCGGTCCCGGGTCTTGGTTCGGCCCCTGGTACACTAGCGGCCGGTCTGTGGGCCTGCTGTAGCCCCTCTGTGGCTACTGTCAACATTTCTTATTAATTAAAATAATGGTTCGACAATTCAATTTTAGTTATTTACATAATTTCTCTTATTGACAAATTATATCATGTAAGGTATGCGATATTTAAAAAAAAAATATATATTATGAATAAGTAGACATAATTGTATAAAAAATAAATTTATTGTGTAATTTATTTAAAAAATGAAATAAATATAAAATAACGAAAATACCCCTCATGTGTTAGGCATGTGACTCTTAATTGGATTGAAACCGTTAGATTTGATGGAGGAGGTGCAAATCGGCAGTTTTTAACAAATTGAGGAGGTAAAATTTCGTAATTACAAATTCAGGGTGTAAATTGAAAATTTAAGCCAAGTCTAAGGTGCATTTTGACTATTTTACCTTTCAAGTAACTGGTTAAAAAAACAGCTCCGCAAAACCAGGAGCTAGGTTTTGAAAAGAAAAAGTTGTTTGCTTCACTTGTCCCGCGGCGCCTTTGCGCTCTTGCAGCCTCGCTGGTGTAGCTAGGGTGCTGCCGAACGGGCTGTGATGGGTTTCCAATAGTGGTGGGGATCGAAGGAGAGAGGTAGGCGGCGTTTGGATGGCAAAACAAAAGACGTGGGTGGTTTTGAGTGCAGTGTTTGGACGGCTTCAACATGGATGGCGTGGCATCAGTGATTGAGAAGCGGCGATTTCTGGTTTGAGGTGGGCAGGAACGGTGGTGTGGAGTGGCGCTGTAGCAGTGTGAAGGTGGCAAGGTTGGCCTGCCCGGTTTTCCCCGAGTTGGGTCAGATTCTCCATTACTTTTCTTTGTTGATCTTGAGCGTTGCTTCGCCATGATCTTGGAGGCTAACGGTGGAGCTTCTTGTTATGGTGGTCGACGTTAATGGCGTGCGGCAGCTGTGGTGCCCAAAGGCGGCAATGATTTTTTTGGACTGTTTCGTGCGTTGTCCGAGTCTTAAGGTCCACTGGGTAGGTGGTTGGGCCTAGGACTCTTTGGGTCCAGGCCTTGGTTTTTTTTTTTTTTTTTAGTTTTAGTTTTTGTTTTTTTAGTTTATTTGGTTTGATTTGGGTTTGTCTGGGTGGTCCCTCCTCTTTGAGAGAGGGTTTAGTTGTCCCTCCTCTTCGAGCGAGGGTTTAGTAGGTTTTGTAGGTTGGGGTTCGTGGTTGTGTCCCTCCTCTTGCGAGGGTTTTAGGTTGGTTTGGTGGTGTTGGTCGTATCGCGAGGTGTGCAATGGTTATGGTGTCGTTTTCAGGGAATATGTTAACGTCGGTTAATTCCTATTGTCAATGTAATGGGGAGGGTTCTCTCTAAATATATGCCGGAGGTTTTGGTATATACTGCTTGATGAAGCGGTTTTCTTCTTGAGGTTGGCCGTGAGGAGGTATTGAGACTTTTGAAATAGGTTAGGTTACAGTTGAATCATTTTAGATTCTTGTCCACTGTAATCGCTGGTTTTTAGGTAAGGATGAGTGTGGGATGTCATGTCCACCATCGATCTCGCTTGGTTTGTAATTTTGGTTTATTTTATATAAAGTATTTTCATTCTCAAAAAATAAATAAAATGAGATGACATGCCATCTCATCCGCAAGCTACTAGCTACTAATGTAATAACCCGACTTTAATTATTAAATTTCTTATAAATTATCTTATTTTAATGGGAGGATGATTTATGAGAATTTGTATTTCGTACGCTTTTAATTAGTAGTTGCGCCACGTTGGAAGTGATTTCGAGAGTTCAAATTCGAAAAACTTTTAAGTTTCGATGGGTCAAAAGTTAACTTTTTGATCCGTCATGAGTTTCGAAAAGTTTCATTCAAGAAAATCGTAGAGCTCGACGATACGAGTTCGTAGACACGCGGCACGCGTGAAACGGTCGTCGTATGAAGAAGTTAGGACATGTTGAAGTTATTTTCAAAATCAGAAATTACTATAAATAGTAAAAATATATGAGGAAAGTCAAACTTTCCAAAATATCCGAAAATTTCCAAAAATAATCGCGCTGTACTGTTCATCTTCTTCTTCTAGACGATAGAGTCTGTTCTTTGTCGTCCGGCGATGCCAAGTCACGAGCCACCACGCCAAGTCGGAGGGATGCCATTTACATCGGAGCTCGAGGCTTCTCCTGTTCGACTGTCCTCCTTCCTCTGGACAGTACTCGGTTGATCTCTGAGCGCTTGGAAGCTGCAGCCAAGGCTGTATCGGCTGAGTGAAGGGAAGGTTGCAGAAGCTTTTTCGGCCGCCCTCCGACTGACCAAGGGTCATTTCAGGTACCTTCTGACTTCCCTCTCTCTGATCTACATGTAGATGTGGTGGTGGTGGTGTGAAGTTGTGGTTTTTGGTGGAGGTGTGTGGGGCCCACATGTCGCCGCTTAGGGCAGCGTGTGGCGGCTCGTCCGACTGCCATGGGTGCCTTAGGTGTCTTGGAATTTTGATTCCGTAATTATGAGTGTGTGGGTATATTTAATGTGCATGATTTAATTATCGTATAAGCATGTTGCGATGTTGTGAGTCCATGTGAGGATTTTGTGAGTCCATGTGAGGAATATTAGGCAGTTTCGGGGACCATAAGAGATTCCGAAGGAGGTTTGTCTCGTGTTAGGCAAGCCTCTGAGTTAAGAGTTAGGTGATCGGAGCGATTTATAATATATTTTGTTCGAATTGAATGCTAAGTTTCAATAATGTCGCTTAGGTGATTGACCGTGCGTGAGTATCTCACCCTTGTGAGGTTGAAGACGCAGCGGGAGTAATAAATGTGAGTAAACCTTATAGTGTTCGTATGTAATACAAGTTAAATTATAGTAAATGGATTGTTATATGCAAAATGGTTTTATGGAAATGATATTTGTTTTAAATTTAATGAATTTGATCGACTACGGTTCATTGGTAAGTAAAATGATTTTAATATAAAAATTGTTCAAGGAAGGATAATTCCGTAACTTCCTATGTGTGTCTTGACCTAATTAGACTAGATATGTAGTATCTTTAGTAGATAGGGAATCCCTGATTATTCGGGATACTTGATGTAATGTCTATATAAAGGCCTCCTTATCTATCAATAAAACGACGCTTTACATCTATTCCTTTTCTCCTACAACACATTATCAGCACGTGGATCTAGCCTTCGTCTAATAGCCCTGAAACAACACGTTATCAGCACGTGGATCTAGCCTTCGTCTAATAGCCCTGAAAAATTCATAAACCTAGCTTTCCAATTTGAAAAACAAAATTTCAGAAACCCTAAATTCTCTTTTCTTACGGCAACCTGTTGGTCAGCAAAAAAAGCCCCCTCAGAAATTACCTTATGCCGACAAACCCTTTGACGGCAATGAAGGTGGAATAGTACTTCTGGCAACAATTTTTTCGTCGAAAAAGAATGAAAGAGTCGGATCCCAGTTCTGCCGACAACATCTTTGTCGGCAGAGATTGGAATATGCTCAGGGCACCCAGAAATCTTCTCTGGGCACCAACCTCCTCTCTCTCTCTGCGATTCGGCGTCCATCGCAGCCTCTCCTCGACGTTGGTCGAGCCTTCCTCTACGCAGTCCAGCGCCGCCTCTGCGGCCTTGAGTCTGATGCTGCTGCCTTGCACGCTAGTGCACCGCTCAAGCCGACGCCAGCTACCAATCCTGTGTCGTTCGGATCTTCCTCGACACTGCCCCATGTCAACGACGCTAGCCTAGCCCCCCACGCCACCCTCTCCAGCAAGCGCAGATGAACGCAGGGCCGACCCCGACGACGTCGTTCGATCCGGATCCGATCTGCTACAGATCTAGCAGACCCGATTCTGCCCGACCCAACCCGTCTGCAATGGGTTTCGACCCGGATCATTTGATCTGACCCAGTCCAACATGGTAATTGTTTTTACCTCAGATTAAAAGTTTTTTACCTTACGGGTTAAAACAGTTACTGTAGTAATTCTCTAATTAGTTTTACTACACTGTATATGGTGAATATGACTAACCATATGCTTATTCTTTTCCATGAAATTTATTGCACGACGCATCGCGATGGAATTGCGAGAATTATTCGTTGCACGTACATGGAAGAGCATCTCAAATTTGGACAAGGATCATAACCGAGTCCTCAAGCGCAATTTATATTTCTACACAGTTCATTTGCCGAACTAGCAAGTATGATTTTATAAAAGTTCCCGTTTTTCGCAATTTCAATTATTTGAACTTGTGTACATGTGTTGGAACTTGTGTGTTTTTCAGGACGATACAAATGGGCAACACCCACCCCAGTGTATCTTAGTATTAAAGGGGTAACTGTGATGTTACCGTCCAAAGTTGTGCTTGTGGCTGTGATGTCACTGTGGACCACAACTCTTCGTGACTATTTTATCACGATTCTGACATAATATTGTCGATGCTTGTGACGATCCTAAGGGAGTCACAAAGGGGACAAACTCATGATGTGCGACGGAAATTGTCACAACAAATATTGAATTGAGTTACCATAATCTTGGTCTCGACCTAAATTCAATACCTTCCCTCTTATTCTTTTGAGAAAAAGAAATTGACCGCAAAATGCGCCCTACAATGACATTGAAAATAAAAGTGACGAAATTCATTTCACACGTTGAGAAAAAGAGCCATTGAAAAAAAAAAAAAAATAGAGAATCATGTCATTGATATGGTTCTACATCGGTTCACTAATTGCAAATAATGCAATCATATGGTCAATGTATACAAGATATACATGGAAGAAGATGAGAGTATATCCTCATGATTACGAATTTTTCAATTTCATAGTCAAAGTGACTACAAATCTGTTTATTTTGTGAAGGCATAGATCTCACATGTGTGACTAATGCTACTTAGTCAATACACTCTTTATGATCCAGACCTCGACGTAACCGTTGGCATTTTGATGCATACATGGTTCGATTCCTTAAAAAGCTATATGTGAATGCTATGAATCGCATTACACATTTACATGGCCTGTTGATTTGAGTTCACCAATCTAATTGGTGATGTTAACTCTGAAAATCACAAAGATAAACGAGCCTATTGTCACGCCCCGCCGAAATCCTCTTAAGCATGATAGAGTCAAACATGGCTCAGGGACATTTTTGGAGAATACCGGAGTGTTCTCAAGTGATCGAGAGCGTCGTAGAGATCTCTAGAAGATTCTGGAAACCACTCGACATCTCTAGACATCTTGGCAACATGGCTGCAGCCATCTCTAGAAGGCTCCGGACTGCTGTACAGGGCAGCGCAGGGCTGCATGAGACAGAGCGAGGCTCTAGCGGAACCTCGATCATTCTAGAACACTCTAGGACACGTATTGATAGTGTAAGGATACACTAGGACTGTGTAGAAAACTCTAGAATAGGATACGTCTAGAAAATTCTCCTACATGCCAGCCTGCCTATATATAGGATGTAGGTGTCGCGTTGGTTTGGCACGGAGGAAACATCAATTTTAGGAATTTTACAATTTTGTAAACTTTCTCTAAAACCCAATATAAGTTAATATTCTTCAACGACTTGGTTTCCTCTACCATTTTTGTTCTAGCCAAGAGGTTGTTCGACCAACGGAAAGGCTGACTTAGCATAGGGGTTGCTAAGGCCGTACGAGCAATCGAGTGGCAAAACTTAAGCTCCTGACAGTTGGTATCGGAGCCTAGTTCGATACCATAGCCCATGTCCGATACTAAGGTCGTATCCGCTACAATGGTTAAAACTGGTAAGCCTACCGAGGGTACCAGGAGTGGTACTTGTCGGACTGATCCTATCGTAGTGGCGACGCAAGAAGGTGGCCGCGGTGACATTTCCAATCCACAGACATCTCGAGGGGAGAAGTCGAAGGAGTTGATAGCTGCTCTCGATTCACGTTTTGCTCAGATTGAGGCAAGCGTGGATGGCAAGGGTACCCAGGTGGAGGAGCTGGACCTCCGTGTGGAAGAACTAGGCCAACGGCTCGACGGTCTAGAACAGGAGGATGTTGCAATCCACTCTGCGATTAAGGATCTGCTATCGCAAATGGAGATAAAGATACGCGAAGAGTTCAAGGGTGAACTCGCCCAAATGCGTCAAGTCCACGAGAGGGAACTCAACGGTACGCTAACTCGCACCGAGGAGATGCGGGAGGAGTTGGTCCTTTGCAGGCGTGCATTGGCGGCAGGGACAGGCAGCAGTGGGACAGCGGAGGCAAGGCACATTGAGGTGCCAAAGCCTAAGAGCTTCGGGGGCTCACGTAACGTTCGCGAAGTCGACAACTTCATTTGGGGGCTGGACCAATACTTTGGAGCCGTTGGCATCACTGAAGAGGATGCCAAGATCAAGACAGCGGCTCTATATCTTACTGACACTGCCATGTTATGGTAGCGAAGGAGGCGAGGAGACATCGAAAAAGGTATGTGTACAATCAATACCTTTGACGATTTTACCAAAGAGCTTAAGCGCCAATTTTATCCGGAGAATGCCGAGGACGAAGCAAGAGCTCGTCTACGAAGACTCAAGCACGCTGGGCCGATTCGTGAGTATATTAAAGATTTCACTAACCTAGTGCTTGAAATTCCCGACCTATCCGACAAGGATTCGCTCTTTAACTTCATGGATGGTCTCCAACCATGGACTAAGACCGAGCTAAGGCGACGTGGGGTGCAAGACCTTGCCATCGCCATAGTTGTGGGCGAGAGTCTAATCGATTATACCAATCCAAGGGAGACTGCCACGAGGCCAAAAGATAGGAGGAGCGCCCAGGCCAAAGGTGGGAGAGACAAAAGCCCTCGCAAAGAGTCGCAACAAGGCACTTACTCAGCAAAGACAAGGGCAAACAAAAGGAGTCGCGAGGCTCGAACAATCCCAACAACAACAAATGTTGTGCGACGGTCCTCACTAGGCAAGGGACTGCCCACAGAAAAGAGCACTGAGCGCATTGTTGGGAAATCGTCAAGGCGAAGGAGATTTAAAGCTGGTGACGACAATGCACACATGGGGTCGATACAATTACTTAACGGAATTCGCTCGACACCTAAAGTCCAAGCCAAAGGTCTACTCTTTGTCGACATTGCCCTGGGAGGCAAGCCAACCACGGCAATGCTCGACTCGGGTGCGACCCACAACTTCATCTCTATAGAAGAAGCAAGGAGGTTAGGACTTAAAGGCAGCAATGGAGGGGGCTCCATTAAGGCTGTCAACATTCCTTCAAGACCCATTCATGGCATTGCGAGAGGAGTCAAGGCCCATGTAGGGACATGGCGAGGCAACCTTGACTTCTCTATAGTTCCAATGGATGACTATAAAGTCGTCCTAGGGCTGGAATTTCAAGATCAAGTAAAGGCGTTCGCGGTGCCATTTGCCAACAACATGTGCATCATGGATGGCGATAAGGCGTGCGTCGTGCCGACGACAAGAGGTTGCAAGCAAGACTTGCAAGTATTGTCGGCAATGCAGTTCAAGAAAGGCATCCAGAGAGACAAGGAAAGCTACTTGGCGATCCTCAAGGAGTTCGATGACGAGGAGTTAAGCCCACAAGTCGACATGCCCAAAGAAGTGGCTGTAGTTCTTAAGGAGTTCAAAGACGTATCACCATCCGAGCTTCCCAAAAAGCTGCCGCCAAGGAGGGAAGTGGACCATGCTATCGAATTAGAGCCGGGCACCAAACTACCCGCAATGAGCGCATATCGTATGACACCTCCCGAGTTAACTGAACTAAGGAGGCAGCTTAAAGATCTTTTAGATGCAGGATTCATCCGGCCCTCCAAGGCCCCATTCGGCACCCCGGTCTTATTTCAGAAGAAGAAGGACTGTTCGCTTCGAATGTGTATCGACTATCGGGCACTTAACAAGATAACCGTGAAGAACAAGTATCCTATCCCTCTCATTGCCGACTTGTTTGATCAGCTGGGGCACGCCCTCTACTTCACGAAGCTGGATTTGTGCTCAGGGTACTATCAAGTGCGCATTGCCGAAGGCGACGAGCCGAAGACCGTGTGCATAACGAGGTATGGTTCTTACGAATTCTTGGTTATGTCCTTCGGCCTAACCAATGCACCAACAACGTTTTGCACCTTGATGAACAAGGTGTTCCAGCCCTATCTTGATCGGTTCGTGGTCGTCTATCTCGACGACATTGTGGTGTATAGCCGAACCCTAGAAGAACACGTGGAGCACTTGCGGGAAGTGTTCAAGGTGTTAAGGGAAAACAAGCTATACATCAAGTTGGAAAAGTGCTCCTTTGCTAAGCCGGAAGTGTTATTCTTGGGACATATATAAGATCTGAGACGGCAAGTTAATGATGGAGGATTGCAAGGTGCACTCCATCCAAGCGTGGGAGCCGTCCACAAAGGTACATGAGCTGAGATCATTTCTCGGGCTAGTGAACTACTATCGCCTATTTATCAAGAGCTATTCGGCGAGGGCAGCGCCTTTGACAAACCTTCTCAAGAAGAACAAGGCATGGGAGTTGACGCCGAAGTGCCAAGAAGCCTTTGAAGATTTAAAGAAGGCCGTATGCGAGGAGCCCGTTTTGAGTCTTCCTGACCACACCAAACCATATGAAGTGCACACTGATGGGTGCCTAAGCACGCACGCACATAATAATAAACCCTACAATCGTTAGTAGTATAGACATAAGTAGGGATCGTTCTAAGCCGGGGATTAAGGGTACCTGAAACATGAGATTGTTAGACAAAAAACACATATACATATATACAAAACGTCACAAAATGGGGGAAGGTGTGGCGTCGGCAGCAAGGCTGCCCATAACACTAGACACGAAAATAAAATGCAGAAAATAAGTCCCAAGTCATTATTTACAAGTTTGGTCGAAATTTTTCACACAAAGCACTCCACACTTAACTCTTTAACACATAAGACTCACACAAAAGAAAGTAAGGAACAAGTATTTAGCATGCATTGGACTTAAACAAGTTTCGATCTACAACTAGAACGTTTCCGATTTTACCTAGTTGAGAGACTCTCTAATGTTTTAAGATCAAGCTATTCGCAAAGTGACCCTAAAGGTTATGCTATCGTTATACAACTCGTAACATTGAAGCACAAAAGTCTATAGTCGAAGACAAGCAAACAAGTAAGGTCGTCAATCTTCTTATTTAACATGCAAGTCCTAAGGTTAACTGATGTGAGCCGAAGCTCGCATGCAATAATAAACCCTACAAAATATCGTTAGTAGTATGAGCAAGTAGGGATCGTTCTAAGCCGGGGATTAAGGGTACCTGAAATATGTAATTGTTAGTCAAAATATTCACACATATATACATCAAAAACGTCACTCATGGGGGAAGGATTGTGATCGGCAGCAAGCTGCCCTAATGCTAAATGATACGAAATTAAATGCTGACAAATAAATCCTAAGTCTACTATTTACAAGGTTGGTCGACATTCTTCCACAAAGCACTAACACAAAAGCAATCAAAATATATAACAAATTAGCAAGCAAGACTCACGGCAAGATGTTAAAATGTTCTAGACTCAACTTAACTCCAACCCAATTAGCTCCTAATCGGCGACTAATTGATTAAGACTCCTCATGTATTTTAAGTGACTAATCGCCTAACCTTAAAACTATACTAGTCATCTTTGAATATTCTAATCGACGTAGACAAACATGACAAGTAATTAAGCACAAAGTCTTTTTCTTTAGTTGGAAACAAGTTAGATAAGCAAGGTTGTCAATCATCTTATTAACAAGCATGTTCATTTAAATTACTCTAGCCCTCGTGAAAACAACACAAATTAAAACAACCCTAAAGATTGCTTAACCTATCTTATTTTCGGCTAATGAGATTAATAATCTACGCATTGCACTTACATAGGCTACCAATCTTTAAGCACACGAATTTAAAGAACAAGTCAAGAAAACCCTAAAACCAAGTTAACATGTGTTCTTGCCGATTACCCTATTAGCTAATTCATTACATCTTTCCCTTACTTTTTTAACATGCAATCCATATTCTTACATCTAAAACCTTACTTGAAGATTAAGAAAATAAATCGACATGCAAATCATAAAACCAAATTTCAATCCAATTCATACATAGACATAAAAATTGAAACCAAGAATTCATGCTAACTTTATAGACAAAGTTTAACATAACTACAACAAAAATTACAAAGCCAAGAGTAGGGAGTGGATCACACATTAGAAACCTTGAAGACTTCGTCGTGTATGGATCCGTGGATGATGGTGTTCGGATGGCTGCTGCTCGGCAGTAAAGGTTTCGGCAGCAAGAGAACAAAATTTCGGCAGGAAACTTTGGTGTGGTGGTGGTGGTCTTGGCTAGGGTTTTTGTGTAGGATTCTTGGGAAATTTAGGCAGAGCTTTGGCTAGATTTTTGCTTTGGAATGTGACAAGTTTTTCTGTGTAAAAGTTGGGTATTTATATGGAGAATGCTAGGGTAATTGCCGGCAGCCCTCTTGTACAAGGAAAAACAAAACCTAGAGGGATAAGGTTTGAAACCTTCCTTTTTCTAGTTCAATTAGGTTTTGTTTTTCTGAATTTTTCTTCAAGGCTTGGGCTTCACATCTTCATGGACTTCTTGTATGGTCTTGGACTTCAATTGATAGGCCTTGATCCATCGAAAATGCTCCAAATGCCGGCAGCACACAAAGGCATACAATCTGCCTCTATTCGGCAGCTTCTCCTAGTGTGACTAGGAGAACGTCTTTCTTCAAGTTTTTCTTCAATGCCATGGCCTAGTGTCTTCCTCTTCCCTTCATAAGGCTTGAACCATCTTCACATATGCATTTGTGCACCATTAGGTCCATCAAAAACAGAAAACACGAAAAGGGGGCAGTAGGTTCCTGGAATCGGCAGATTTGACCTTGTTGCAGTAATTCCGGCATAACTCCCTCCGTGGAGCTCCGATTGATGCGATTCCAAGTCTCAGATAAACTAGACACATATGGACATCTCCCCATAAAACAGTTCGACCAAATTCCTTGTGAGTCGACGGGAATGATGTTTCAAAGTTGGGACACAGTCCCAGGAAAATCCTGGAAACCCCTGGATTGAAATGTTCGGACTGCCGTTTTGCAGTCAACTTTTGGGTGGCTTCCCAAACTCCGATTGATCTGAAATTTTAACACGACATTCCTCAGTATCTGAATATTAAGCACACCAAATTTCATAGAATTCGGACAAGGATAGATCATATTTGTACTCGTCTCAAAATCGCGAAAAAGACATATTTTGCACTATTTTCCAGATTTCTCAAACTTAGTCATTTTTCGGATTCTTAATCACATTTTGCCAAACTCTACCAAATTAACACTAAACTAAATTATGATTCAATCTTAGACAAATAAGGGTTAAACAAAGCATAAACGAGGGCATACGCATATAATATCGTCGCACATTGTGCTCCTATCATTAACCACTCTAGGTGAGAACAACAAATCAAAGTGATCATACGTCTACTTAGTTTATTATAACTCAAGCAAATTAAGCCTAATACCAAGATCATGTTCAAAGACAATACTAAGTATCGATTATAAGCCCTCACCTTAGTTCTAACCGGTTTAAATCCTCAACATCCATCTATACCACTGTCCTAATTATCTAAGTGTACAAATCTTTCAAGTTTTATATTACAAATTAGCATGCAAAATCATTGTTGCCGAAACTTATACCTAAATCTAAGCATCGATTCAAACAAATCTTTAACATATAAATTATAAAACCAAGTTCCAAACCGGCTCATACATAGACATATAAACCAAAACCAAAAATACAAAAGAGTTTCATAGACAAAACTATTCATAACTACATAAAAATTACTAAACCGAAAGATGGGAGTGGATCACACTTTTGTAGACACCTTGATGACTTCGACTCGTGTGGATCCGGCGGCAGATGGAGGGGTGGCTGTTCGGCAAAAGGGTGTGTCGGCAGAAAAATCCAAGTTTCGGCAGAAACTTGGGTGAAGGTGAGGGTAGTTTTCGGCTAGGGTTTATGTAGGATCTTTGGGGAGGATTTGGTAGAGCTTTGGCTTTGTGTTTTGGTTTGAGATGTGACCAGTTTTTCTGTGTAAAAGATGGCTATATATAGAGGAAAAAGGCTAGGGTTGCCGGCCTCAACAAAGAAGGGAATTTCTTTTTCCTAGTTGGCTTATGTTTCCTTGTTGGATAAATATTGCATTCTTGGACTTCTTTTTCTGAATTTTCTTCATATCATGGGCTGCATATCTTCATGGACTTCGTATGTGGACTTCAAAACTCCATTTGGTGAACTTGATCCACGGAAAAATGCACAAACCCGCCAAGAACACAGATCGGCAGCTTTGCTTGCCGATCGGCAACTATTTCTAGCTCGACTAGGAAATCTTCTTTTCTTCATGTTTTCCTCCATTGCCTTGGCTCAATGTCTTCCTCTATCCTTCAATAAGCTTGGAAAATCTTCAAATATGCAATTGTACACCAAAATGTCCATCGAAAACAGAAACAAAGGAAAAGAGGCAGAAACTTGGTGGAATCGGCTGGAATGACCTTGTTTCAGTAAATCCGGCATAACTCCCTCCTCAGAGCTCTGATTGATGCGATTCCAAGTCTCAGAGAAACTATAGAGCTTCCTCCATATAAAAAGGCTTGATCAAATTCCTTGTGAAACGTTCGGAATGAATTTTTGAATTTGGGACACAGTCCCAGGAAAAATCCTGGAAGTCCCTGAATTTGTTTACTTGAACTACTGATTTACAGCCATCTTTTGGGTGACTTCCCGAACTTCGATTGATCTGTATTTTTGACACAAAACCCTTTAGCAAGCCAATAAAATACATACCAAAGTTCATCAAATTTGGAAAAGGATAGGTCACAATCCCATTCATCTCAGAATCACGAAAAAGACTCATTTTGCATTATTTTCCAGAATTCTCAGACTTGGTCATTTTTCGGATTCTAAAGCATATATTTTCAAAACTCCACCAAATGGACACTAAACTAAATTATGACTCAATCTTAGAAAAATAAGGGTTAAACAAAGCATAAACGAAGGCATAAGCATATTAATATCGTCGCACATTGTGCTCCTATCACACACCGATGCATCTGAGTTTGCTATCGGCAGTGTACTTATGCAAGAGGGTCATCCGATCGCTTACGAGAGTCGGAAGCTCAATGATACGGAAAGGCGCTACACAGTTCAAGAGAAGGAGATGTCCTCCATCATACATTGCCTTCGAGTGTGGCAACATTACCTACTTGGGACAAAGTGTGTGATCATGACGGATAACGTAGCAACTAGCTACTTCCAAACTCAAAAGAAGTTGAGTCCCAAGCAAGCATGATGGCAGGATTTCCTGGCCGAGTTCGACTACGACTTGGTGTACAAACCAGGAAAGGTAAATGTCGTTGCCGACGCTTTAAGCCGCAAAGCGGAGTTGGCAAGCATCTCTCAAGCCATCAGCCCATTGTTGGAGAAAATCAAAGAGGGACTTAAGGCAGATGGACAAGCTCAAATCATCATCACCTTAATAAAAGAAGGAAAGACGCGGAGGTTTAGGATCGACAACGGTCTAGTTTACACCAAAGGTCGCCGCATCTTCGTATCGAGGTGGGGCAATTTGAGAAGGGAGATGATCAAGGAGTGTCATGACTCCTTATGGGCCGGCCATCCAGGGGTAAGACGCACACTTGCTCTTTTGAAGTCCATTTACTATTGGCCGCGAATGCGCGATGGGGTAGAGGAGTACGTTCGGACTTGCCTTGTATGCCAACAAGACAAGACCGTCCAGCAGCAGCCGGGGGGCTTGCTGAATCCCCTGCCAATCCCCGAGAGACCCTGGGAGAGTGTCTCTATGGACTTCATCACTTGTCTACTAAAGTCTGAAGAGTTCAGAAGTATTGTTGTCGTGGTGGACAGGTTCAGCAAGTATGCAACCTTCATGACCGCATCGGCAGACTGCACTGCGGAGGAGATAGCGAGGTTGTTCCTACGCAATGTTGTCAAACTCTGGGGCGTACCGAAGAGCATTGTCAGCGACCGAGACCCGCGCTTTACTGGGAGGTTCTGGACGGAGTTGTTCAGAATGTTGGGGACAGACTTAGACTTCTTGACAAGTTTTCATCCTCAAAGCGACGGGCAAACTGAGAAGTTCAATGCTCTTCTCGAACTATATCTACGGCACTATGTGAGTCCCAATCAAAAGGACTGGGCCAAGCTGTTGGACTTAGCGCAATTCGCATTTAACCTACAACAAAGCGAGGCGACCGGCAAGAGTCCTTTTGAAGTTATCTTGGGGCAGCAGCCGACAACACCTCTTTCCCTTGCCACACGCTACAAGGGAAACAGCCCATCCGCATATAAGTTTGCCACGTCCTGGCATGAGCAGACGTAGTTCGCTCGGGCGGCATTGCATAAGGCTGCGTCACGAATGAAGAAATCGTCGGACAAGAAGTGAAGGCATGTGGAGTTCATGGTAGGCGACCTTGTACTCGTGAAACTCTTGCCCCAACAGTTCAAGGCCTTTAGGAAGGTGCACAAAGGCTTGATACGTAAGTACGAGGGGCCGTTCGAGGTCGCCAAGCGCATTGGCAAGGTTTCATACAAACTTCATTTGCCGCCCAAGCTAAAGATTCATCCGGTCTTCCACGTTAGCATGCTAAAGTCGTGCCATGACGATGAGGAAGATCGATCAAGAGGAGTTTCTCATCGGGCAGCAACACCCGTAGTCACATCTTTTGACAAGGAGGCGGAAGAAGTGCTCGCAGAACGAACAATTTGACGATGAGGCATGCCACGATATAATGAGTACCTTGTCAAATGGAGAGGACAGCCCGATTCAGAAACAAGCTGGGAGTCTGAGGGCATGTTTTGGCAATTCAAAGATAAAATCCAGCAATATCACGAGGACGCGATGATAGGAGCACAATGTGCGACGATATTAATATGTATTTGCCCTCGTCTATGCTTTGTTTAACCCTACAATAAGCTTGGACAATCTTCAAGTATGCAGTTGTGCGCCAAAATGTCCGTCGAAAACAGAAACAAAGGAAAAGAGGCAGAAACTTGGTGGAATCAGCTGGAATGACCTTACTGCGGTAATTCTGGTATAATTCCCTCCTCGGAGCTCCGATTGATGCGATTCTAAGTCACAAAGAAACTAGACACGTAGAGCTTCCTCCATATAAAAGGGTTTGATCAAATTCGTTGTGAAACGTCCGGAATAAATTTTTGAAGTTGGGACACAGTCCCAGGAAAAATCCTGGAAGTCTCTGGATTTGTTTACTCGAACTGCTGATTTGCAGCCATCTTTTGGGTGACTTCCCGAACTCCGATTGATCTGTATTTTTGACACAAAACTCTTTAGCAAGCCAATTAAATATATACCAAAGTTCATCAAATTTGGAAAAGGATAGGTCACAATTCCAGTCATCTCAGAATCACGAAAAAGACTCATTTTGCATTATTTTCCAGAATTCTCAGACTTGGTCATTTTTCGGATTCTAAAGCATATATTTTCAAAACTCCACCAAATGGACACTAAACTAAATTATGACTCAATCTTAGAAAAATAAGGGTTAAACAAAGCATAAACGAAGGCATAAGCATATTAATATCGTCGCACATTGTGCTCCTATCACACACCGATGCATCTTAATTTTAGGAAATAAGTGGTGCTAAAGACGGCTCTTTAACATAGCAAAGCTCGACTCTCTTATTTTCTCCTCACCAAGGGTCGAATTTCTTCTTGTTGGACCCATACTTCATTCTTTTCTTCCTCAAAATATAGTGAATAAGAACAAAGGTCAAAATATAACAATGTTAGACCTTCAAATAAATACAAAACTCCAGATTCACAACCCTTTCCAAGACTAGACTTAGCAATTTTCTTGTGAAACCCTGCTCTTTTTCAAATTTTCTTTCGGACTCAATTTTTCTTTTTTCTTTTTTTCTTTTCTGTCCGAATTCAATTTTTCTAGTTTTCTTTTGCTAGGCTTGGCACATACAATTTTTCATACAATTTTCTAGCTAAGTCTACCCCACACTTATTCTTCTCCATCACTTCACGCGAAAACTACTTCAAAAATCAAGCTTTGCCAAAACTTTGATCAAGGGTAAAGGCACAACTATTCTAAGCTCATGGAAAGTGTTTAAGGGTGATGAAAGGGGTTTACTAAGGTGTCCCACGACGGGCACAAATAGGGCACATGCTTTATTTGGCAATGGTGGTAAACCTAAAAGATATTTTCAATCACTTTCAAAATTAAGGTATTTTATGACTAAAATCGTTTTAAAAATCAACAAGAGTAAGTTCTAGCCTTCTAGAGTTCATTAAAAAGCTATGGCACATAATCGTTGAATATGCAAAGAATAATGAGGTTCACATACTAGCATGCTCGAAATTTGAATTTTATCACTCATGAAGGAAGCAATTTGGCTCTAAAGCTCACAATGTTATTTCGAAACAAATTAGCTAAAACATGCATGCTTCGTTAATCAATAAGTCCTACATGCTCCTACCAATGCACATAATCCATGAAACTCACAATTTAATTGTATGCACAACCATCTTCTATGTATGCAAAGAGGAGAAAAACATCATTGACATATTAGGGGCATCCTAAGACTCAAAACAACAATTTAAACACTCCATATTTGTATTACAATTTTCTGAAATTTTCTTTTCTATACTAAGCACACGAAAACATAAACGGAATACGTTATCCCACCCCACACTTAGAAAATGACATTGTCCTCAATGTAAGTACAAGTTTATATCAACGAATTTCCTAAGCATGCAATAGACTAACATATTCCAACATATCATCACAAACCAAAGAAAAGAGAAGGGTTAGAAATTTCAAACTCTCGGTATGGCTCCTTCACTTTTCTTGGTCGTATGGGGTTGCCTCCCCATTAGCGCTTTGTATTTATAGTCCATTGCTTAGACTTATCACCATAGTATCTTGCATGTGTTCATCTTGAGCCAAAATAGCTCAAATCAGCAAGGAGTAGCTCAACGAGGTGCGTGTGGCACCATGTGTTTGTCTCGGCATCAAAGGGGTGTGTATCAGCATGAGGTTGGGTGGAGGGCTGCATATCGGCAGTGCTGCAACTCTCGGCAGCATGGGGTGTATCCGGGTGCTCTTGCGTATCTGTATCGGGTGCAGGGCGTGTCTTCGTATCGGTGTTGGTGGCTGCAGTGGGCAGCTCGGCAGCAGGCTGCTTCTCAGCAGCACTGCCGGCAATGGCAGGTCCGGCATAGGGTGAGGCTGCTGCTGCGTTGGTGGGCTGCCTCACGGCAGAGGCGAGGTTGGCCGGTTGCACTTGTGGTGCGTCATCTATTGGTTGGGAGGCTACGGTGTGCTCATGGAATGAATCATAGTAAAGCTTCAAGGGATGGCCATTGACTTTGAACACTTTGTTGGTGGTTGGGTTGAGAATCTCGATGGCTCCATGTGAAAATACTTGAGTGACTATGAAAGGGCCAACCGATCGAGAACGAAGCTTACCCGGAAAGAGTCGAAGTCGAGTGTGGAATAAGAGAACTTTTTGACCAACCTCGAATTTCTTTCCTCGTATCATCTTGTCATGGTAAGCTCGAGTCTTCTCCTTGTAAATCCAAGCGGCATCATAGGCTTCATTGCGTATTTCTTCAAGTTCGTTGAGTTGAAGCTTCCTATGAAGGCCGGCGTTATCGATGTCCATGTTGAAAGCTTTGATGGCCCACCATGCCTTGTGCTCTAGCTCAACCGGTAAGTGACATGCTTTGCCATAAATTAACCGAAAAGGTGACATACCTATCGGTGTCTTGTATGCAGTCCTATATGCCCACAAAGCATCATCGAGACGATCACTCCAATCCTTCCTTGAAGGTCCAACCGATTTCTCTAATACTTGTTTGATCTCTCGATTGCTCACTTCGGCCATTCCACTTGTTTGAGGATGATAAGGTGTAGATACCTTGTGTGTGACGCCATACTTCTTTAACAAGGATTCAATAGTGCGGTTGCAAAAATGGGAGCCTCCATTGCTAATCAAGACTCTTGGAACTCCAAAATGTGAGAATATGTTAATCTTGAGGAAATCGGCAACCACCCTTGAATCATTGGTGCGTGTGGCCTTCACCTCTATCCACTTGGATACATAATCAACCGCTAGCAATATGTAAAGAAAGCCTTTGCTAGAAGGAAACGGCCCCATGAAATCAATTCCCCATAAATTGAGAACTTCTACCTCAATGATTATGATCTTGGGCTCCTATATTGCCGGTTCTTTGGCACCGGTCACATGTCACACGCCATATATGAATCTTTAAACAAAGTTGGCCAAAAGAAACCACACTCAAGTACCTTCAATGCCGTCCACTTTGGCCCAAAGTGACCACCACATGCCTCGAAGTGACAAAAAGAAAGAATGGATTGATGCTCTTCTTTCGGAACACATCGTCTTACCACTTGATCGCTACATTGCTTCCACAAATATGGCTCATCCCAAAAGAAGTGCCGAGCTTGCTTCTTGATCCTATTCTTGATGTGGCTCGGCATATCTCTTGGAAATTGGTGCGTTGCAAGATAATTGGCAATATCGGCGTACCAAGGTTCACTTGTTGCATCGATCCGAAATAGTTGCTCATCCGGAAAGTTCTCCATTAAGGGCAACCGATCCTCCTCCTTGAAAATTCTACTCAAGTGGTCGGCAACAACATTATCACTTCCCTTCTTGTCTTTTATTTCAATGTCGAACTCTTGTAGCAAAAGAATCCAACGTATGAGCCTCGGTTTTGCATCCTTCTTCGTCATAAGATATCTCAAGGCGGCATGATCACTATAAACAATTACTTTGGAATTCAAAAGATATGATCGAAACTTTTCCAAAGCAAAAATTACCGCCAAGAGTTCTTTCTCCGTTGTGGTGTAATTGAGTTGAGCATCATTGAGGGTCCTCGAGGCATAATAAATGGCACACGGCTTCTTCTCTATTCGTTGGCCAAGCACCGCTCCAAGCGCATAATCACTTGGATCTCACATGAGCTCAAACGGCTCCTCCCAATTTGGGGAAACCAAAACCGGCGCCGTACACAATGCTCCCTTCAATCGGCAAAATGCCTCCTCGCATGCGTCACTCCAATCAAACGTCACCTCCTTTTGTAGCAAGTTGCTCAATGGCTTGGCTATTGATGAGAAGTCCTTGATAAATCGTCTATAAAATCTGGCATGGCCAAGGAAGCTTCTCACATCTCTAACATTCTTAGGGCTCGGCAAGTGTTGAATCAACTCTACTTTAGCTTTGTCGACTGGAATCCCCTCCTCGGATATAATATGGCCTAGTACAATGCCTTGGTTCACCGTAAAGTGACACTTCTCCCAACTTAGCACAAGGTTGGTCTCTACACATCTCTCAAGTATCTCCTCCAAATTTTCCAAACATGTGTCGAAGTTGCGTCCATATACGCTAAAATCATCCATGAATACTTCGATCTTATTTTCAATAAAGTCAGAGAAGATGTTGTACATACATCGTTGAAACGTACCAGGTGCGTTGCATAGTCCGAATGACATCCTCCTATAAGTAAAAGTACCAAATGGACAGTGAAAGTAGTCTTCTCTTGGTCATCCGGGTGTATGACAATTTGGTTGTATCCACTATAGCCATCAAGAAAGCAATAAAACTTGTGGCCGGCTAGCCTCTCTAACATTTAATCCATGAATGGCAAAGGCATGTGATCCTTCCTCGTGGTTGCATTGAGCTTCCTATAATCGATACACATGCGATGACCGGTCACTAGCCTTTGTGGTACAAGCTCATTCTTCTCATTCTTCACCACTCTTCTTGGGAACTACTTGCACCGGTGAGACCCACTTGCTATCCGAAATAGGGTAAATGATAGGAGCACAATGTGCGACGATTTTATATGCTTATGCCCTCGTTTATGCTTTGTTTAACCCTTATTTGTTTAAGATAGAGTCGTAATATAATTAGTGTCATTTTGGTAGAGTTTTGGTAAAAAAATGGTTAAAGAATCCGAAAAATGACTAAGTTTGAGAAATCTGGAAAATAGCGCAAAATATGTCTTTTTCGTGATTTTGAGATGAATGAAACTGTGATCTATCCTTGTCCGAATTCTATAAAATGTGGTGTGCTTAATATTCATATGTTGAGGAATGTTGTGTTAAAATTTCAGATCAATCGGAGTTCGGGAAGTCACCCAAAAGTTGGCTGCAAAACGGCAGTCCGAGCATTCCAATCCAGGGACTTCCAGGATTTTCCTGGGACTGTGTCCCAACTTCGAAAAATCATTCCCGACGACTCACAAGGAGTTTGATCGAACTGTTTTATGGGGAGATGGCCATATGTGTCTAGTTTATCTGAGACTTAGAATCGCATCAATCGGAGCTCCACGGAGGGAGATAAGCCGGAATTACTGCAACAAGGTCAAATCTGCCGATTCCAGGAACCTACTGCCCCCTTTTTGTGTTTTCTGTTTTTGATGGACCAAATGGTGTACAAATGCATATGTGAAGATGGTCCAAGCTTTATGAAGGGAAGAGGAAGACACTAGGCCATGGCATTGAAGAAAAACATGAAGAAATCAAGTCTCCTAGTCACACTAGGAGAAGCTGCCGATTTGAGGCAGATCGGATGCAACTTCAAGCTGCCGGCAATTGGGGTATTTTTCGATGGACCAAGACATGTCAAATGAAGTCCAAGATCATACAAGAAGTCCATGAAGATGTGAAGCCCAAGCCTTGAAGAAAAATTCAGAATAGAAAACCTAATTGGATTAAGAAAGGAAGGTTGTAAAACCTTAATGAACTAGGTTTTCTGAATCCCTTTTGGCTTAAGGGACTGCCGGCAGCCTCTCTCCCTATCCTCTATATATACCCCCACTTTTCATTCTGAAAAGTTGTCACATTCTAAAGCAAAAAAACCCTAGCCAAAGCTCTACCAATTTTCAGCCAAAGATCCTACATAAAAACACAAACCAAAAGCCACCACCACCACCATACAATCCTGCCGATTATCTTCACCTTTCATCCAGCCACCACCGAGCCATATTCCATTGGATTCACACGACTTGAAGCCCTCAAAGGTGTCTGCAAATGTGTGATCTACTCCCTACTCTTGGTTTGTAATAGTTTTTATGTAGTTATGTGTAGTTTTGTCTATGAAACTCATGTGTATGTTTGGTTATTGTGTTTTCATGTCTATGTGAAAAACAATTGTGAATTTGGTTTTATGATGATGCATGTTAATTTAATTCTTATGATGTTAATAAGGAATTTCAAAGATAAGTTTCGAATTGCATGCTAACTTGTAATGAAAATATGAAGTAAAGAGATAGGATTAGATAGGCAAGCATGTTCACTCTGATTCTAGTAGTTCGTTCTTGGTTTAATCTTTAAATCCGTGTGCCGCAAAGATTGGTACTTAGCATATTCGCGATGTGTTTTGAGTATTGGTCTTGTATCCGTCAATAATAGGACTAGAGTGGTTTAAACGATTATGCATGTTAACAAGAAGTGGTGACGCCTTGCTTGATTGATATGTTTCCGACTAAAAAGACCTTGTGCCTAATTACTTTGCATGTTTGATTTCGACGATAAGTGTTCTCAAATGTGTTTAGAATAACTTTAGGGTTAGACGATAAGTTAATCTTGAAGTACTTGAGAGTCTTAATCGATTAGTAAACCGATAAGGAGCTAATTAGGTTGGAACTAAGTCGGATCTAGGATATTGTGTGCTCTTGCCGTGTCTTATCTTATAACTTTGCTATGTGTTTTGAGTGCTTTTGTGTTAGTAATTTGTGGAAGAATGTCGACCAAACTTGTATATAGTAATTTAGGACTTTAATTTGCTGTCTTTATGCATGATTTAGAGGCAGCCCTTTTGCTGCCGAACCTAGGATTTTCATGTTTCGAATTTCTTTTCTTTCAATGTTTGTGCCGTGTGAAGTCTAGGGCAGCTTGCTGCCGTACCCTATTCCCCCATATGTGTAATGATTTTGTATATATGTGAATATGTTTGAGACTAACAATTTCATATCTCAGGTACCCTTAATCCCCGGCCTAGAACGATCCCTACTTGTTTATACTACTAACGATCTTTTGTAGGGTTTATTATTGCTTGATGCTCGCTTCGGCGACCCATCAATTTTTGGCGCCGTTGCCGGGGATTATAAAAGCTTGTTTTATGTTATTGTTGTGTATATAATGTTGCTGGAAATTTTTGTTGTGAAGTTGTAAAGTTGTAAATTTTAAGTTTATTTTGGGATTTTGTAAAGTAGAAATATGCTTCGGCATGTAGAGTTTAAATTTTGGAAGTTGCATGATGTATAATGATGTATGTTGGTAGTCACTTAGTTTAATTTCTAGGAAGTTGATATGTTGTGTATGTTTGAGTTTATTGTAGTTTCTAAAGTGTAACATGTAGGTGAAGCCTCTTTTGTTGATCATAACCAAAACCCTTCATGTGAATGGTGCTATGTCGGAGGCCGTTTCTATGTAGATTGGGAAACGCGGGACACGTCCCCCCCACGCATATAAGCGTTTCTTCGGTAATAGTATTACTTCTATGAGGTTGAGGGCGGTTTTAATCAACACTTGAGACCGCTAGGGATCCGTGTTTGTTTTACAAAGTATGGGGAAGTTATGATCATAGATATGGTTCTCAGGTTTGTTTAACTGGATCTCAAGGCCCATAGACTGATGTTCATTCTCGGTGAGTGAGTCGATAGGGGGTTCGCCCTCCGTGGTGTCCAACAACGAGTCCTGCCTGGTTCCTGTAGGGGGTTCGCCCTCCGTGATTGTAATGACCTTTGAAACGTAAAATCCGCACGACCTAGTCGACAGCTTGTGCCGAAGCATCACCTCACATTAGACGCTAGAACATAACTTGACATATGTGGCCTATTTTCTTCAAAGATAAAACATGTTGTGTGGTTCAAACTCTTGAGGTATATCGGATTAAGCATGATACTACCGGGGGCTGTATCAGTCCATTGCACCGTTATCTCCTCTGCTCCACGTACTTCGGGAGTTAGAACAAATTTAAAAGAAATTAGACTTAGCGATTACATGATCATGAACGTTTCAATTTTTCTTCTCTTGTTGCCGAACCATGTTTGTTCTTTGCCAAAATTTTGTGCCTTTGCCGAATGTTCATATGTGTATCATTTTTGAAATATGTTGTGTAATCGCCAAAGCCGTGGCTTGTAATGATGTATATTCTTGCTTTCTATTTCTTTACGAGGTTCTAACTTGTTTAAATGTTGCAAATTTCAGAAATAGTGCATGTCCGAGTCTAGTATTTGGACAAGAGATCTTCAAGGCCGTTTGCAACGTTTAGACCAAGAACTCGCTATTGCTCGTTTTGTGCCATTACCACCATCGTCACCAACCAGTTCATCAGTGTCATCATCCTTGCCGAGTTCACCTATTGTGCCGTCAGTTTCATCATCATCTGTGCCGAGCTCACCATCATTTGTGTCATCATCTTGTGATCTTCAGAATCCTGAATTTGAGGCCTTTGCCGAATTAGAAGAAGAAGAAGAGATCATGGCATCAATCAGATCTCAGAATGGTCATGTTGCTGGAGCTGGAGTTGCTCCTTCTAATATTACTTATCCTCCTTTGGAAACTGACAAGACTGGAGAGATTGAATTGAGGAGTGGATTCCTCCATAAGCTGAAGTCATTTTATGGGATGCCGAGTGAGGACCCTAACAAGCATCTACAGTGGTTTAACTTCACCACGGAGTCTATGTGTCCAAGAGGGACCGATTTGCAACACTTCAAGATGAAGGCTTTTCCGTTTTCTTTAGAAGATCAAGCAAAGGAGTGGTTGTTTGAAGTGCCTAGTGGTCGCATCGTTTCGTGGAGTACTATGATGGATGAGTTTTTACTCAAGTACTTTCCTGCTTCACGTATCACTGATCTGAGGAAGCAAATTACAAGTGTGAAGCAAGCCGGAGATGAGACTTTCTTCGACTACTACAAGAGGTTTAAGTCCCTAGTTTCTTTGTGTCCATCGCATGGCATTAGCGATGGACTCTTGCTACAATATTTCTATGAGGGATTGCGCGTCATGGAGAGAGAGTTTCTTGACTCGGCCGCGGGAGGTAGCTTTTTGGAGTTGAACGCCAGAGCGGCAAGAAGTTTGTTGGAAGTTCGTTCTTTGAACAACCAACAATTTGGCATGGCACGAGGGAATGTGCAAAGGAATGAGAAAGTACATGAGACGTCTTCGAGCTCAAAGTTAGAAGATAAAGTGGACGAGCTCACCGACTTGGTGAGTAATTTGATGAAGAAGCGTGCTAGTGTTTGTGGTATTTGCACCGAGGGCCATGAAACCGACCAATGCCCTCAATTTGGAGTTAATGAGGGAGTTGAGGAGTGCAATGCAATTGGTTTTCAAGGAGGCCAACGATTTGGCAATTTCAATCCAAGGTTCAATGATCATCCGAACTTTCGATGGGCGAACAATGATAACGTGCTTAGGGCACCTATGCAACCAAGAGAGGGAGGAGCGCCATTTGTACCGAGGCCACCATTTGTGCCTCGTCAGCCATACATGCCGAACCAAGGACACTTTGCTGCATTGCCGAACCAGCCACAAGGAGGGCCGAGCCAAGGCCAAGGCCAAGCTTCGCCAAGCAATCCGAATTACGATGCTTTGATTCAATCTTTGTCAAGTGCTACTCAAGCATTACTCGCGGGGCAACAAAATCATCAAAAGGACATTGGTGAGCTCAAAACTCAAATGGGGCAAGTTGTGGATTTCATGGGAAGATTTAATGAGCAAGGAAAGTTGCCAAGCAATACGATTCCAAATCCGAGGAACGAGCAAGCCAAAGTGATTCAAACTCGAAGCGGAAGAGAGTTGTTTCCTCCAACAAGTCCAAAGAAGAAGCGAGTGACTTTCAAGGGAATAAATGAGGATGAGATGGCTGCCGGACCTGTCATTGCCGGCAGCCATGATGGAGATGCCGAGGAGAGCCATGTTGCCAAGCATGATGATGATGCCGGCAATGTTGCTGCCGAGAGGAGTAGAGGTGCAACCGAGAAAAAGGGTGATGCCGGCAACCATGGTATGAATGATAAGGGGCTGCTTAACGAGCTTGAGTACGATCCCGCCACATCAAAGAATGAGGTATTGCCGAGCCAAGCAAGTAAGGGAGGTGTGCCATCATCTAGTGCCCCATTCCCTTCACGTTTTGCTAGAACAAAGAAAGACAAATCCGATGAAGAGGTATTGGAGATTTTCCGGAAAGTGCAAGTCAACATCCCTTTGTTGGAGTGCATTAAGCAAGTGCCAAAGTATGCTAAGTTTTTGAAAGAGCTTTGCACGGCAAGGAGGCATACTAGAGAGACTCGTGTGGTGACAATGAGCGAGACGGTGTCGGCCGTTATTCAAAGAAAGTTGCCACCAAAGATGAAGGATCCGGGAAGCTTCAATGTGCCTTGTGTCATAGGCAATACTCGATTTGAGGATGTTATGTTGGATTTGGGAGCATCGATCAATGTCATGCCACTCAATGTGTATCAAACGTTGAGTATAGGGCCTCTCAAGAAGGATAATGTCATCATTCAACTTGCGGATCGTTCAAGCAAATATCCGGAAGGCTATGTAGAGGATGTGTTGGTGCAAGTCAACCAATTGATATTCCCCGCCGATTTTTATGTGGTTGAGATGGAGGATTCGCCGGTCAACAACACTCAATTGCTTTTAGGGCGACCATTCATGAGGACCGCGCGTACAAAGATAGATGTGGCCGAGGGCAACCTAACTATGGAATTTGATGGTGAGGTAATCAAGTTCAATGTTTTTGACGCCATGAGATTTCCCAATGTTGATTTGAAGGAGGGTTGTGCCATTGATGTTTTGGAGGAGGTCGAGCAAGTTATGTCGACCTCGCTCGACGCATAGCAATTAGCGATTGAGCAAGGGGTCGGATTTGACAAGAAGGGAGAACGAGTCACGTTTGAACAAGAAGAAGCCGAGCAAGGGAGCATTGCCGAAACAAGCCTTGCCGAGCCTTTCATGATAATGCCGAGTCCAATGGAGGTTTGTGCCGAGATAGAGGCTCGGCCATACAACAAGGTTTTTGATTCGTTCTTGTCAATTCCAAGTGCCACAACCAAATTTCGACCAAGTGTGGAAGAGGCCCCAAAGTTAGAACTTAAAGAACTCCCTAGTCACTTGAAATATGTTTATCTTGGAGAAGAAGATACACTACCGGTTATTGTGTCTTCAATGCTTAGTGAGAAGCAAGAAGTGGATTTGATACGTGTGCTTAAGAAGTACAAGACCGCCATAGGTTGGACCTTGGCGGATATCAAGGGAATAAGCCCTACTACTTGTGTTCATCGTATTTTGTTGGAAGAAGGAGCTAAGCCGACAAAGGAAGCTCAACGTCGACTTCACCCTCCCATGATGAAGGTTGTGAAAGATGAGATTATCAAGTTGCTTGATTGTGGGGTGATCTACCCAATTTCGGATAGTAAGTGGATATCTCCCGTGCAAGTAGTGCCAAAGAAGAGTGGTGTAACGGTTGTCAAGAATGAGAAGAATGAGCTTGTGCCACAAAGACTTGTAACCGGTCATAGGATGTGCATCGACTATAGGAAGCTCAACGCTACAACGAGGAAGGATCACATGCCTTTGCCGTTTATGGATCAAATGTTAGAAAGGTTGGCCGGTCATTCTTACTATTGCTTTCTTGATGGATATAGTGGCTACAATCAAATCATGATACACCCGGACGATCAAGAGAAGACCACTTTTACTTGTCCATTTGGCACGTTTGCTTATCGGCGGATGCCATTCGGACTTTGCAACGCACCCGGCACTTTTCAAAGATGTATGTATGCTATCTTCTCGGATTTTATTGAAGACATTATCGAAGTGTTTATGGATGATTTTAGTGTGTATGGAGGCACCTTCGATGCATGTTTGGGGAACTTGGAGAAGATACTTAAGAGGTGTGTAGAGACAAATCTTGTGCTCAATTGGGAGAAGTGTCATTTCATGGTCACGCAAGGCATTGTTCTAGGGCACATAATTTCGGCAAGAGGCTTAGAGGTTGACAAAGCCAAGGTGGAGCTAATTCAAGCATTGCCGAGCCCTAGGTGTGTGAAGGATGTGAGAAGTTTTCTTGGCCATGCGGGGTTTTATCGACGATTTATCAAGGACTTCTCTTCAATTGCCAAGCCATTGAGCAACTTGCTACAAAAGGAGGTGACGTTTGAGTGGTCGGAGGCTTGTGAGCAAGCCTTTTGCCGATTAAAGATGCTATTGTGTACGGCACCTATACTTGTTTCCCCTAATTGGGACGAGCCGTTTGAGTTGATGTGTGATGCTAGTGATTATGCACTTGGAGCGGTACTTGGACAACGAATTGAGAAGAAGCCATGTGCCATTTACTATGCTTCAAGGACTCTCAACGATGCACAACTCAACTACACGACAACGGAGAAGGAACTCCTAGCGGTAATTTTTGCTTTGGAAAAGTTTCGATCATATCTTTTGAATTCCAAGGTTATTGTTTATAGTGATCATGCCGCTTTAAGATATCTTATGACGAAGAAGGATGCTAAGCCGAGGCTTATTCGATGGATTCTTTTGCTTCAAGAGTTCGATATTGAGATCAAAGATAAGAAAGGTGTAGAGAATGTCGTAGCCGATCATTTGAGTAGACTTGTACAAGATGTGGATCGGCTGCCCCTATTAGAGACTTTTCCGGATGAGCAACTTTTTCGACTTGAAGTGCTTGAGCCTTGGTATGCCGACATTGCAAATTTTCTAGCCACACGCCGATTCCCCAAGGAGTTGCCGAACCACCATCAAAGAAAAATAAGGAAGCAAGCTCGACACTTCTTGTGGGATGATCCGTACTTATGGAAGCAATGTGGTGATCAAGTGCTTAGAAGATGTGTGCCGGAGAATGAGCATCGTTCCATCCTTACTTTTTGTCATAGTGAGGCGTGTGGAGGACATTTTGGGCCGAAGAAGACGGCATTGAAGGTACTTAATTGTGGTTTCTTTTGGCCTACAATTTTCAAAGATGCATTCATGTTTTGTAAGTCATGTGATCGATGCCAAAGAATGGGGAATATTGGACCAAGAGATCAAATGCCGTTACACCCCATCACTTCTATTGAGATTCATGATCTTTGGGGGATTGACTTCATGGGACCGTTTCCTTCAAGTAAGGGCTTTCTCTACATATTGCTTGCGGTGGATTATGTGTCAAAGTGGATTGAAGCCAAGGCTACACGCACCAACGATGCTAAGGTGGTAGCCGAGTTTCTCAAGACCAACATCTTTTCACGTTTTGGAGTTCCAAGAGTCTTGATTAGCGATGGAGGATCCCATTTTTGTAACCTCACCATTGAAGCCTTATTGAAGAAATATGGAGTCACACATAAAGTTTCCACACCATATCATCCCCAAACTAGTGGCATGGCCGAAGTAAGTAATCGAGAGATCAAGCAAATACTTGAGAAGACCGTTGGACCTTCAAGGAAGGATTGGAGTGATCGTCTCGATGATGCTTTGTGGGCTTATAGGACGGCATACAAGACACCGATAGGTATGTCACCTTTTCGGTTAACATATGGCAAAGCATGTCACTTACCGGTAGAACTTGAGCATAGAGCATGGTGGGCGGTTAAGGCCTTCAACATGAGCATTGATGAGGCCGGCCTTCATAGGAAGCTTCAACTCAACGAACTTGAAGAAATACGGAATGAAGCTTATGAAGCCGCATGGATTTACAAGCAAAAGACTAAGGTTGCACATGATAAGATGCTTCGACGGAAGGAGTTTGAAGTTGGTCAAAAAGTTCTCTTGTATCATTCACGACTCAAACTTTTTCCGGGTAAGTTGCGCTCGCGTTGGATTGGACCATTCATTGTTCTTCAAGTATTTCCACATGGAGCCATAGAGATTCGGAATGAAGCTACGGGAAACATATTCAAGGTAAATGGACATAGACTCAAGCCGTACTACGAGCCATTTGAACCCATACATGATGAAACCGACGTACATGACCCTCCAAGCCAAGGGGCTACCATTGCTATTGTCCATGCCGAGCTGCACCCTTCACCCACACCCCAATGCCGAGACCAAGAGGCTGCCGGACCTGCCATCGCCGGCAGGCTTGATGATATGACACATGTGGTTCAGCACAACCTAGCTGGACTCAAGGATACGCCGGATACGCTTGACTTGGTACCGGACACGACGGCGACACAGCCAGACACGCAGATTGCACCACACTCGGATACGCAGCCTTCTACAAGCACCGATTCGGACAACTCATGCAACGATCTTCTTATCGAACTTCTTCTTGCCGATTTGAGTTGTTTTGGAGCACGATGAACACATGAAAAACACGGTGAAAAGTCTAGGCTATGGACTATAAACACAAAGCGCTACTTAGGAGGCAACCCAAGTCGATCAAAGAAAAACGAAGGAGCCATCACCGAGAGTTTGAAATTTCTTAACCCTTCTCTTTTTCTTTGATTTGTGATGATATGTTGGTATATGTTAGACTATTGCATGTTTAGGAAATTCGTTGATATAGATTTGTGTACATTGAGGACAATGTATTTTTCTAAGTGTGGGGTGGGATAACGTATTCCGTTTATGTTTTCGTGTGCTTAGTTTAGAAAAGAAAAATTCAGAAATTGTTCCACAAAAATAGAGTGTTTAAATTGTTTGTTTCGAGTCTTAGGATGCCCCTAATATGTCAATGATGTTTTTCTCCTCTTTGCATACATAGATGATAGTTGTGCATACTATTAAAATTGTAAGTTTCATGGATTATGTGCATTGGTAGGAGCATGTAGGACTTGTTGATTAACGAAGCATGCATGTTTTTAGCTAGTTTATGTCCTAAATAACCTATGTGAGCTTTAGTGCCAAATTGCTTTCTTCTTGAGCGATAAAAGATAAAATTCGATAGATTTGTAGGAAGCATGAAACCTCATAATTCTTTGACTATTCGATGACTATGTGTCATAGATTTTTAATGAACTCTAGTATGCTAGAACTTACTCTTGTTGATTTTCGAAACGTTTATATCATAAAATACCTTGATTTTGAATATGATTGAATAAAGATCATTTAGGTTTACCACCAAAGCTAAATAAAGCATGAGCCCTATTGGAGCCCGTCGTGGGACACCTTAGTAAACCCCCTTTGAGCCTACGTTGAGCCTTTTCTTTCATCACCCTTAAACACTTTCCATGAACTTAGTATAGTGATGCCTTTACTGTGTGTTCCGGCAAAGCTTGAATTTTTGAAGGCGTTTTCGCGTGTGTGATGAAGAACAAGTGTGGGGTAGACTTAGCCATGAATTTGTATGTAAAATGTATGCATGCCGTGCCTTAAGAAAAAGAAAAGAAAAAATGCTCGGATTAAAAAGAAAAAAAGAAAAAAAGAAAAGGAGCCGAGAAAAAGAAAAAGAAGAAGGCACGGCATAGGTTTGAAAAATAAAAATTTTTGTGCATGGCTATTGTCTTGAGTATTGTTGTAATGTTTTATGGAAAGAAAAGAGTGAAGTATGGGTCCAACAAGATAAAATTTGACCCTTGGCGAGAAGACATAAGGAGATTCGAGCTTTGCTAAAGCGCATGGTGACGTTTTGAGCCTCCTTATCCAAATATCGAATACCTCTTAGCCTAGCCCCATTACAACCCTTTTAGTGATCTTTTTCATGATTCTTAAGATGGTTAAATTTGATTTGTGGAGATTATCTCAAGAGTAAGCTTATGGTTTTGGTTCATTGGTGCATATAGTTATCATATGAGGTTTTTCCATAAAATTTCACAAAGTGCTTTCGTTTCTTTGATATATGCAAGTCACTCTTTGTAAGTCATTATCTTTCGCTTGCATATACTTATGTGTGAATAACCATGCTTCGAGAGAAAAGAAGAGAGTATGCCTTGTGAGGTGATATAAATTAGCTTAACATGTTTACATGCTTACCTTTTGTTCTTATATGTTCATATTGATGTCACATGTTCATGAAACTTGGAATTTTCGTGCTTAGCATTCTCATGCATTAACTTGAAAGCTATGTGTACATACGAGCCTGAGACAAATTGTTAGGGGCAATAGTTTGTTTAGAGTCTAGTTTAATTTAGTTTGCTAAGGGACTAGCAAAGGATAAGTGTGGGGTAGTTGATAGGAGCACAATGTGCGACGATTTTATATGCTTATGCCCTCGTTTATGCTTTGTTTAACCCTTATTTGTTTAAGATAGAGTCGTAATATAATTAGTGTCATTTTGGTAGAGTTTTGGTAAAAAAATGGTTAAAGAATCCGAAAAATGACTAAGTTTGAGAAATCTGGAAAATAGCGCAAAATATGTCTTTTTCGTGATTTTGAGATGAATGAAACTGTGATCTATCCTTGTCCGAATTCTATAAAATATGGTGTGCTTAATATTCATATGTTGAGGAATGTTGTGTTAAAATTTCAGATCAATCGGAGTTCGGGAAGTCACCCAAAAGTTGGCTGCAAAACGGCAGTCCGAGCATTCCAATCCAGGGACTTCCAGGATTTTCCTGGGACTGTGTCCCAACTTCGAAAAATCATTCCCGACGACTCACAAGGAGTTTGATCGAACTGTTTTATGGGGAGATGGCCATATGTGTCTAGTTTATCTGAGACTTGGAATCGCATCAATCGGAGCTCCACGGAGGGAGATAAGCCGGAATTACTGCAACAAGGTCAAATCTGCCGATTCCAGGAACCTACTGCCCCCTTTTTGTGTTTTCTGTTTTTGATGGACCAAATGGTGTACAAATGCATATGTGAAGATGGTCCAAGCTTTATGAAGGGAAGAGGAAGACACTAGGCCATGGCATTGAAGAAAAACATGAAGAAATCAAGTCTCCTAGTCACACTAGGAGAAGCTGCCGATTTGAGGCAGATCGGATGCAACTTCAAGCTGCCGGCAATTGGGGTATTTTTCGATGGACCAAGACATGTCAAATGAAGTCCAAGATCATACAAGAAGTCCATGAAGATGTGAAGCCCAAGCCTTGAAGAAAAATTCAGAATAGAAAACCTAATTGGATTAAGAAAGGAAGGTTGTAAAACCTTAATGAACTAGGTTTTCTGAATCCCTTTTGGCTTAAGGGACTGCCGGCAGCCTCTCTCCCTATCCTCTATATATACCCCCACTTTTCATTCTGAAAAGTTGTCACATTCTAAAGCAAAAAAACCCTAGCCAAAGCTCTACCAATTTTCAGCCAAAGATCCTACATAAAAACACAAACCAAAAGCCACCACCACCACCATACAATCCTGCCGATTATCTTCACCTTTCATCCAGCCACCACCGAGCCATATTCCATTGGATTCACACGACTTGAAGCCCTCAAAGGTGTCTGCAAATGTGTGATCTACTCCCTACTCTTGGTTTGTAATAGTTTTTATGTAGTTATGTGTAGTTTTGTCTATGAAACTCATGTGTATGTTTGGTTATTGTGTTTTCATGTCTATGTGAAAAACAATTGTGAATTTGGTTTTATGATGATGCATGTTAATTTAATTCTTATGATGTTAATAAGGAATTTCAAAGATAAGTTTCGAATTGCATGCTAACTTGTAATGAAAATATGAAGTAAAGAGATAGGATTAGATAGGCAAGCATGTTCACTCTGATTCTAGTAGTTCGTTCTTGGTTTAATCTTTAAATCCGTGTGCCGCAAAGATTGGTACTTAGCATATTCGCGATGTGTTTTGAGTATTGGTCTTGTATCCGTCAATAATAGGACTAGAGTGGTTTAAACGATTATGCATGTTAACAAGAAGTGGTGACGCCTTGCTTGATTGATATGTTTCCGACTAAAAAGACCTTGTGCCTAATTACTTTGCATGTTTGATTTCGACGATAAGTGTTCTCAAATGTGTTTAGTATAACTTTAGGGTTAGACGATAAGTTAATCTTGAAGTACTTGAGAGTCTTAATCGATTAGTAAACCGATAAGGAGCTAATTAGGTTGGAACTAAGTCGGATCTAGGATATTGTGTGCTCTTGCCGTGTCTTATCTTATAACTTTGCTATGTGTTTTGAGTGCTTTTGTGTTAGTAATTTGTGGAAGAATGTCGACCAAACTTGTATATAGTAATTTAGGACTTTAATTTGCTGTCTTTATGCATGATTTAGAGGCAGCCCTTTTGCTGCCGAACCTAGGATTTTCATGTTTCGAATTTCTTTTCTTTCAATGTTTGTGCCGTGTGAAGTCTAGGGCAGCTTGCTGCCGTACCCTATTCCCCCATATGTGTAATGATTTTGTATATATGTGAATATGTTTGAGACTAACAATTTCATATCTCAGGTACCCTTAATCCCCGGCCTAGAACGATCCCTACTTGCTTATACTACTAACGATCTTTTGTAGGGTTTATTATTGCTTGATGCTCGCTTCGGCGACCCATCAGTAAATCACTCCACAATCGAGCAACTTAATAATCTCATCTTTCACTACCTTCCTCATTGGGGGATGTAGCCGACGTTGGCCTTCTCTTGTAGGCTTCGCTCATTCTTCAAGCAATATCCGATGAACACATGTTGTAGGGCTTATTCCCTTGATATCCGCTAAGGTCCAACCTATAGCGGTCTTATGCTTCTTAAGCACACGAACTAACTCTTCTTCTTGCTTCTCATTAAGCGATGAAGACACAATAACCGGTAAAGTATCTTCCTCTCCAAGATAAACATATTTCAAAGTACTAGGGAGCTCTTTGAGTTCTAATTTTGGGGCCTCTTCCACACTTGGACGAAACTTGTTTGTGGCACTAGGGATAGACAAAAACGAGTTCTTTGCATAGATTGGGGCTGCATCAAGCTCGGTGGCAACCACCCTTAAGCTTGGCTCGGCATAATGTTTTTGTCAAATCCCGCCCCTTGCTCAATTGCTAACTGTTATGCATCAAGGGTGGCCGACATGACTTGCTCGGCCTCCTCAATGACTTCCATAAATCGGCATTCTTCCTCCTTAGAAATTGGGAACTTCATGGCTTTAAAAACATTAAACTTGATTACCTCACCATCAAATTGCATTGTTAAATTGCCCGCGGCAACATCGATTTTTGTCCTTGCCGTCCTCATAAATTGCCGGCCAAGCAATAGTTGAGTGCATTGCTCCGGCGAATCCTCCATCTCAATGACATAGAAATCGGCCGGAAAAATTAATTCATTGACTTGCACAAGCACATCCTCTACATAGCCTTCTGGATACTTATTAGAACGATCCGCTAGTTGAATGATGACATTATCCTTCTTGAGAGCTCCAAGGTTCAACGTTTCATAAACATTGAGTGGCATCACATTAATCGACGCTCCCAAATCCAACATAACATCCTCAAACTTAGTGTTTCCGATCACACATGGGACATTGAAGCTTCCGGGATCCTTCATCTTTGGTGGTAGCTTTCTTTGAATAACGGCCGACACCGTTTCACTCATTCTTACCACTTGTGTCTCCCTTGTATGTCTCCGTGTAGTGCATAGCTCCTTAAGGAATTTTGCATATCTTGGCACTTGTCTAATGCACTCCAACAATGGAATGTTCACTTCAATCTTCCGAAATACCTCCAACACTTCTTCGTCGGATTTCTCCTTCTTAGACTTTGCAAAGCGTGAAGGGAAGGGCATGCATGAGTTAGGCACACCTCCCTTCGTTGGATTGCTCGGCACACTCTCTTTCTTTGAAGTCGCGGGATCTCGCTCCATGTCATTCGTGGTCAAAGCTTGGTTCGGCTTCTCCGCAGCAGCCCTCTTCTCGGCAGCAGCCCTCTTCTCGGCAGCAGCCCCTTGTAGCTCCGGTGTCGCCGCCGGTTTCAGCATCGGCTCGGCTGCAGCTTCTTCATGCTGCTCGACAGTAAGGCTGCCGCCGGCAGCTCCTCCTCTTTTCTTTGTCTGTGGCTCGATTAGAGTCTTACCACTTCGAGTAATGATGGCTTGAGCTTGCTCATTCCTCGGATTCTTTACTACTCCTCCCGGTAACTTCCCTTGCTCGGTAAACTTCCCCATAAAATCCACGACTTGCCCCATTTGGGTTTTAAGTTCCCCAATATCCTTCGAGTGAGTTTGTTGTCCCGCAAGTAATACTTGAGTAGCACTCGAAAGAGATTGAATTAATGCATCGTAATTGGGGTTGCTCGCTCCTCCTTGAGGTTGGCTCGGCAAAGGTTGGAAGTTGGCATGGCTTGGCTGCCCTTGGTGTGGTTGGTAGGGTTGCCGTGGCACAAAGGGTGCCCTAGGTTGAAAGGGTGCGGCAGCCCCTTGAGTTGGCTGCATTGGTGCTCTAAGTACGTTGTCATTGTTTGCCCACTGAAAGTTCGGATAATCATTGAACCTCGGATTAAAGTTCCCGTACCGTTGGCCTCCTTGAAAACCAATAGCATTGCACTCCTCTACTCCTTCACTTGATCCAAATTGAGGGCATTGTTCGGTTTCATGACCCTCGGTGCAAATGCTACACACAATGGCACGTTTTCCTTTCATCATGCTACTCACCAAGTCGGCAAACTTATCAACCTTCTCCTCTAACTTTGAACTTGAGGACGTCTCATGCACTTTCTCATTCCTCGGCACATTGCTTCATGCCATACCAAATTGTTGGTTGTTCAAAGCACGAACTTCCAACAAACTCCTTGCCGGTCTGGCATCCAATTCCAAGAAACTTCCTCCCTCGGCCGAATCAAGAAACTCCCTCTCCATAACGCGCAATCCCTCAAAGAAATATTGCAACAAGAGTCCATCGCTAATACCATGTGATGGACATAAAGAAACTAGGGACTTGAACCTTTTGTAGTAGTCGAAGAAAGTCTCATCTCCGGCTTGCTTCACACTTGTTATTTGCTTCCTCAAGTCAGTGATCCGTGAAGCGGGAAAATACTTGAGCAAAAACTCATCTACCATCGTGTTCCATGAAGTTGTACGACCGGTAGGCACCTCAAACAACCACTCATTTGCTTGGTCTTCTAGAGAAAACGGAAAAGCCTTCATCTTGAAGTGTTGCATATCAGTTCCTCTCGGACACATACTCTCCGCAGTAAAATTAAACCATTGTAGATGCTTGTTGGGATCCTCACTTGGCATACCATAAAATGACTTCAACTTATGAAGGAAGCCACTCTTCAATTCAATCTCACCGGTCTTGCCGGTCTCCAATGGGGGGTAAGTGATGTTGGAAGGTGCAGCCCCTCCTCCTCCGGCCATATGACCGTTTTGTGCTCTTATCGAAGTCATTATAACTTGCTCAACAATCGGTTCGGCGAAGGCGTCAAATTCGGGTCCTTGAAGATCAATTGATGATGAAATGTCGGATGGAGAGCTCGGCAAAGTTGGTGTTGAGCTAGGTTGGGACGATGATGGAGTAGTGCACGGACTGCTTGGACTTGACGGCACGGATGGGGGCAGCGGAACAAACAATGCAATAGCGAGCTCTTGATTCAAACGTTGCAAACGGCCTCTATGATCTCGTGTCCAAAAATTCGATTCGGACATGCACTTTTCTGAAATTTGCAACGTTTAAACAAGTTAGAACTTCGTAAAGAAATAGAAAGCAAGAATATACATCATTACAAGCCACGGCATTGGCGATTACACATCAATTTTCAAACAATGGCAAAATTGTACAAGGGTCGGCAAAGAAGAGCAAGCATCGGCAAAGTAAAGAAGAAAAATTGAAACATTCATGATCCTGTAATCTCTAAGTCTAATTTCTTTTAAAAATTTGTTCTAACTCTCAAGGTACGTGGAGCAGTGGAGTTAACGGTGCAATGGACTGATGCAGCCCCCCGGTAGTATCATGCTTAATCCGATATACCTCAAGAGTTCGAACCACACAAATTTTTTTTATTTTGAAGAAAATAGATCACATATGTTAAGTTATTTTCTAGCGTCTAAAGTACGGTGATGCTTCGACCCAAGCTATCGACTAGTTCGATCGTGTTTTACTTTTCAAAGGCGGTGTTGTTAACATTCACGGAGGGCGAACCCCCTACAAGAGCCAGGCAGGACTCGTTGTTGGTCACCACGGGGAGCGAACTCCCTATCTACTCACTCACCGAGAATGAACATCAGTCTGTGGGCCTTGAGATCTAGGTAAACAAACCTGAGAACCATATCAATGAAACTAACTTGCCCCATACTTTGTAAAACAAACTCGGGTCACTAGCGGTCTACAAGTATTGATCAAAGCCGCCTTCAACCTCATAAAAACGGATTTGCCAAAGCATCGCTCGTATGCGTGGGGGGGATCATTCTCCCTGTTTCCCAATCTACATAAAAATGGGTCTGCTAAGGCATCGCTCGTATGAAGGGTTAAAGCTAAGACCAACAAAAACGGCTTCTCCCTACATGTTACACTTTAGAAACTACAATAAACTCAAGCATACACAATACTATCAACTTCCTAGAAATTAAACCAAGTTATCCCACACATACATTCTTTATACATCATGCAACTTTCGAAATTAAACTCTACATGTCGAAGCATATTTCTACTTTACAAATCCCAAATAAAACCAAAAATTACAAACTTTACAACTTTACAACAAAAATTTCCAGCAACAATCATATAAATCAAGCTTTTATAATCCCCGGCAACGGCGCCAAAAATTGATGGGTGCCTAAGCACGCACAAAATAATAAACCCTACAATCGTTAGTAGTATAGACAAAAGTAGGGATCGTTCTAAGCCGGGGATTAAGGGTACCTGAAACATGAGATTGTTAGACAAAAACACATATACATATATACAAAACGTCACAAAATGGGAGAAGGTGTGGCGTCGGCAGCAAGGCTGCCCATAACACTAGACACGAAAATAAAATGCAGAAAATAAATCCTAAGTCATTATTTACAAGTTTGGTCGACATCTTTCACACAAAGCACTCCACACTTAACTCTTTAACACATAAGACTCACACAAAAGAAAGTAAGGAACAAGTATTTAGCATGCATTGGACTTAAACAAGTTTCGACCTACAACTAGAACGTTTCCGATTTTACCTAGTTGAGACTCTCTAATATTTTAAGATCAAGCTATTCACAAAGTGACCCTAAAGGTTATGCTACCATTATACAACTCGTAACATTGAAGCACAAAAGTCTATAGTCGAAGACAAGCAAACAAGTAAGGTCGTCAATCTTCTTATTTAACATGCAAGTCCTAAGGTTAACCACTCTAGGTGAGCACAACAAATCAAAGTGATCATACGTCTACTTAGTTCATTATAACTCAAGCAAATTAAACCTAATACCTAGATCATGTTCAAAGACAACACTAAGTATCGATTATAAGCCCTCACCTTAGTTCTAACCGGTTTAAATCCTCAACATGCATCTATACCACTGTCCTAATCATGTAAGTGTACAAATCTTACAAGTTTTATATTACAAATTAGCATGCAAAATCATTGTTGCCGAAACTTAAACCTAAATCTAAGCATCGATTCAAACAAATCTTTAACATATAAATTATAAAACCAAGTTCCAAATCGGTTCATACATAGACATAAAAACCAAAACCAAAAATACAAAAGAGTTTCATAGACAAAACTATTGATAACTACATAAAAATTACTAAACCGAAAGAGGGGAGTGGATCACACTTTTGTAGACACCTTGATGACTTTGACTCGTGTGGATCCGGCGGAAGATGGAGGGGTGGCTACTCGGCAAAAGGGTGTGTCGGCAGAAACTTGGGTGAAGGTGAGGGTGGTTTTCGGCTAGGGTTTATGTAGGATCTTTGGGGAGGATTTGGTAGAGCTTTGGCTTTGTGTTTTGGGTTGAGATGTGACCAGTTTTTCTGTGTAAAAGATGGCTATATATACAGGAAAAAGGCTAGGGTTGCCGGCCTCAACAAGGAAGGGAATTTCCTTTTCCTAGTTGGCTTATGTTTCCTTGTTTGATAAATATTACATTCTTGGACTTCTTTTTCTTAATTTTCTTCATATCATGGGCTGCATATCTTCATGGACTTCATATGTGGACTTGAGAACTCCATTTGGTGAACTTGATCCATGGAAAAATGCACAAACCCGCCAAGAACACAGATCGGCAGCTTTGCTTGCCGATCGGCAACCATTCTTAGCTCAACTAGGAAATCTTCTTTTCTTCATGTTTTCCTCCATTTTCTTGGCTCAATGTCTTCCTCTATCCTTCAATAAGCTTAGAAAATCTTCAAATATGCAATTGTACACCAAAATGTCCATCGAAAACAGAAAAAAAGGAAAAGAGGCAGAAACTTGGTGGAATCGGCTGGAATGACCTTGCTTCAGTAAATCCGGCATAACTCCCTCCTCGGAGCTTCGATTGATGCGATTCCAAGTCTCAGAGAACCTAGACACATAGAGCTTCCTCCATAAAATAGGGCTTGACCAAATTACTTTTGAAACGTTCGAAATGAATTTTTGAAGTTGGGACACAGTCCCAGGAAAAATCCTGGAAGTCTCTGGATTTGTTTACTCGAACTGCTGATTTGCAGCCATATTTTGGGTGATTTTCCTAACTCCGATTGATCTGTATTTTTAACACAAAACCCTTTAGCAAGCCAATAAAATACATACCAAATTTCATCAAATTTGGAAAAAGATAGGTTACAATTCTATTCATCTCAGAATCACGAAAAAGACTCATTTTGCATTATTTTCCAGAATTCTCAGACTTAGTCATTTTTTGGATTCTAAAGCATATATTTTCAAAACTCCACCAAATCAACACTAAACTAAATTATGACTCAATCTTAGAAAAATAAGTATTAAACAAAGCATAAACGAATGCATAAGCATATTAATATCGTCGCACATTGTGCTCCTATCACACACCGATGCATCTGACTGGGCCAAGCTGTTGGACTTAGCGCAATTCTCATTTGACCTACAACAAAGCGAGGCGACCGGCAAGAGTCCTTTTGAAGTTGTCTTGGGGCAGCAGCCGACAACACCTCTTTCCCTTGCCACACGCTACGAGGGAAACAGCCCAGCCGCATATAAGTTTGCCAAGTCCTGGCATGAGCAGACGTAGTTCGCTCGGGCGGCATTGCATAAGGCTGCGTCACGAATGAAGAAATGGGCGGACAAAAAGCGAAGGCATGTGGAGTTCAAGGTAGGGGACCTTGTACTCGTGAAACTCTTGCCCCAATAGTTCAAGGCCTTTAGGAAGGTGCACAAAGGCTTGATACGTAAGTACGAGGGGCCGTTCGAGGTCGCGAAGCGCATTGGCAAGGTTTCATATAAACTTCATTTGCCGCCCAAGCTAAAGATTCATCCGGTCTTCCACGTTAGCATGCTAAAACCGTGCCATGACGACGAGGAAGATCGATCAAGAGGAGTTTCTCATCGGGCAGCAACAGCTGTAGTCACATCTTTTGACAAGGAGGCGGAAGAAGTGCTCGCAGAATGAACAATTGGACGTCGAGGCATGCCACGATATAACGAGTACCTTGTCAAATGGAGAGGACAGCCCGATTCAGAAACAAGCTGAGAGTCTGAGGGCATGTTTTGGCAATTCAAAGATAAAATCCAGCAATATCACGAGGACGCGATGACAGGAGCACAATGTGCGACGATATTAATATGTATTTGCCCTCGTCTATGCTTTGTTTAACCCTTATTTATCTAAGATAGAGTCATAATATATTTTAGTGTCAATTTGGTAGAGTTTTGATCAAATGTGCTTTAGAATCCCAAAAATGACTAAGTTTAAGAATTCTGGAAAATAGTGCAAAATGTGTCTTTTTCATGATTTTGAGATGAGTGGAATTGTAACCTATCCTTTTCCAAATTTGATGAAATTTGGTATACATATTATTGTCTTGCTAAAGGGTTTTTTTTTTCAAAAATACAGATCAATCGAAGTTCGGGAAGTCACCCAAAAGATGGCTGCAAATCAGCAGTTCGAGCAACCCAATCCAGGGACTTCCAGGATTTTTCTTGGGAATGTGTCCCAACTTCAAAAATTCATTCCGAATGTTTCAAGGTCGTTCCTTGGAATCGTATCAATCGGAGCTCTGAGGAGAGAGTTATGCCGGATTTACTGGAGCAAGGTCATTCCAGCCGATTCTACCAAGTTTCTACCTCTTTTCCTTTGTTTCTGTTTTCGATGGACATTTTGGCGTACAATTGCATACTTGAATATTGTCCAAGCTTATTGAAGGAAAGAGGAAGACATCGAGCCAAGGAAATGGGGGAAATCACAAAGAAAAGAAGCAATCCTAGTCGAGCTAGGAAAAGCTGCCGATCGGCAAGAGCATTTGCCGGTTCTGTGTTCTTGGTATTTTGGGTATTTTTCCATGGATCAAATTCATCAAATGGAGTTGTCAAGTCTACACAAGAAGTGCATGAAGATATGCAGCCCATGCCATAAAGAAAATTCAGAAAAAGAAGTCCAAGAATGCAATATTTATCCCACAAGGAAACATAAACCAACTAGGAAAAGGAAATTCTTTTCCTTGTGTGGCTGGCAAACCCTAGTCTTTTTCCTCTATATAAAGCCATCTTTTCCATAGAAAAAGTGGTCACATTCCAAAGCAAAAATCTAGCCAAAGCTCTACCGAAATTTCCCAAGAATCCTACATAAAACCCTAGCCGAAAATCACCACCATCCCTCCTTACTTTTTCTGCCGACACCTAACCATTGCCGAGCAGCTGTCCCTTTCACCTTCCGCCGGATCCACACGAGTCAAAGTCATCAAGGTGTCTACAAAAGTGTGATCCACTCCCCTCTTTCGGTTTTGTAATTTTTATGTAGTTATGTTAAACTTTGTCTATGAAGATAACATGTATTTTTGGTTTCGAACTTTATGTCTATGTATTGTTTGGATTGAAGTTTGGTTTTATGATTTGCATGTTTAATTCGTTTTCTTTATTTTTAATTGGTTCTTGAGAGTAAAGAATCGGATTGTATGTTAAAGAGTAAGGAAAATATGTAATAAATTAGTAAATAGGGCAATCGGCAAACATCTGTTAATTTGGTTTTAGATTTTTCTTGACTTGTTCTTTGAATCCGTATGCTTAAAGGTTGGTAGTCTATGCAATTGCAATGTGTGGAATATAGATCTCATTAGCCGACAAGAATATAGATTAAGTAATCTTTAGGGTTATTTGATTTCTATTGTTTTCACAAGGGTTAGAGTGGTTTAAAGAACATGCTTGTTAATGAGAAGAGTGACGCCTTGCTTAATTAACTTGTTTCCGACTCAAAATATTTCGTGCTCAATTACTATGCATGCTTGTTTTCATCTATAGGAGTTCTCAAATATGTTTAGTACAATTTTAGGATTAGACGTAAAGTTAATCTTGAATACTTGTGAAATCTAAATCGGTTAGTAATACCTATAGGGAGCTAATTAGGTTGGAGTTAAGTTGAGTCTAGAACACTTTAATGCCTTGTCGTGAGTCTCGTTTGCTTGTTTGTTATGTGTTTTGATTGCTTTCGTGCTAGTGCTTTGTGGAAAAATGTCGACCAACCTTGTAAATAGTAGCTTAGATTATTTTTCAGCTTTTCTTACAAATTTTTGTACATTAGTTTTAGGGCAGCCCTTGCTGCTGACGCCATCATCCTCCCATATATGACGATTTGCTTGTGTATTTTTGTATATATTTGTCTAACAATCTCATGTTTCAGGTACTCTTAATCCCCAGCTTAGAACGATCGATCCCTACTTGCCATACTACTAACGATTGTAGGGTTTATTATTGTGTGCGTGCCTTTGGCACACATCACGCGACGAGGGCGTCTCGAGCATAGGTGGGGGTGAATGTCACGCCCCGCTGAAATCCCCTTGAGCATGATAGAGTCAAACATGGCTCAAGGACATTTTTGGAGAATACCGGAGTATTCTCAAGTGATCGAGAACGTCGTTGAGATCTCTAGAAGATTCTGGAAACCACTCGACATCTCTAGACATCTTGGCAACATGGCTGCAGCCATCTCCAGAAGGCTCCGGAGTGCTATACAGGGCAGCGCAGGGCTGCACGGGACAGAGCGAGGCTCCAGCGGAACCTCGATCATTCTAGAACACTCTAGGACACGTATTGATAGTGTTAGGATACAGTAGGAGTGTGTAGAAAACTCTAGAATAGGATACGTCTAGAAAATTCTCCGACATGCCAGCCTGCCTATATATAGGATGTAGGTGTCGCGTTGGTTTGGCACGGAGGAAACATCAATTTTAGAAATTTTACAATTTTGTAAACTTTCTCTAAAACCCAATATAAGTTAATATTCTTCAACGACTTGGTTTCCTCTACCATTTTTGTTCTAGCCAAGAGGTTGTTCGACCAACGGAAAGGCTGAATTAGCATAGGGATTGCTAAGGCCGCACGAGCAATCGAGTCGCTGATCGAACCGCCGAAGCGACTCAAGCAATCAAAAACCCTACAATCGTTAGTAGTATAGAATAAGTAGGGATCGTTCTAGCCGGGGATTAAGGGTACCTGAAATATGAGAATGTTAACAAAAATATTCACAAACATATATGCACACAATTGTCACACTTATATACATATATACGAATTTACACGTCACAATGGGGGAAAGATATGGTTCGGCAGCAAAGCTGCTACTAACACTAAGATACGAAAATTAAACCTAAACTACTATATACAAGTGATCATCATCTCTCACGCATCACATAGCACAAAACACACAATTCACACACAAGAATTCATGCAAGACTCAGCAATTTAGTTCAAGTTTCTTAGGCTCTATTCAATTCCAATTTCAATTAGAGCCTCAACGGTCATCTAATCACTACAATCTCTCTTAAGTATTTTAGAAAACACTCAACGTCGAATCCTAAAATTATACTAATCATGATTGAAAACACTCAACGTCGAAGACAAACACAAAGAGTAATTACGCACAAGAGTCTATAAATTGGAGACATATCTTTAGGTATGGCGTCACTCATCTTATCAACATGCAAGTTCATGAATTAAGTAACCTTGATTTTAACAACCTAGAATTCAGTTCGATCGTTGCCTAACTCAATCCCAAATTATTAAGTTAAATGAAATCGCAACCTACACAAGTGCTAAGGCCCTAGCATCATGTAAACATTGATTTTTATGCACAAATTCAAGAACTAATCGAATAAAAACTAAAAAAACAAAAACATGTTACTGCCCTAATCTAGCATACGAATTCAAGCATGCAATTATTTGCAAAAGTCATCACATAAATTCCAATGAAAATCGCAATTCATGTTCATCATACAAAACCAAACGAAAACAAAGTATTTTTATAACAACAAATGTGACTAAACCAAGAATAAAAATACAAGTCATAGGGATGGATCACACTTTAGAAACCTTGGAGAGCTTCGTCTTGGTGTGGGGAATGAGGCTCGGCAGTGGCTGAGGCAAGGACTGAAATCGGTGGTGAATGGTGGTGGAATCGGTGGACTTGTGTTTTAGGGTTTCGGTTTAGAACTTTGGTAGAACTTTTGGTAGAGTTTCGGCTAGTGTTTTGCAAGAGATGAGATGGTTTTTCTGTGGGAAAACATGGCTTTATATAGAGGCAAATTCGGCAGAAACCCTAGGTAGAAAACCTAGTCCAAATCAGCAAAGGTAATCCTTGTGCAACAAGGTTTTGGTTCCTTCCTTTCTTGGTTCTTCTAGGAAACTTCTTTTTCTGATTTTCTTCCTTGGATTGGGCTGCATATCTTCATGAACTTCTTGTGTAGGCTTGACAACTCCATTTGGTGAGCTTAGTCCATGGAAAAATGCCCCAAACCCGCAAGAACACAAGACCGGCAGCAACTCGGCTGGAATGACCTTGCTCCAGTAAATCCGACATATCTCCCTTCTTGGAGCTCCAATTGACGCGATTCCAAGTCTCAGATAAACTAGACACACATAGCCATCTCCCCATAAAATATCTCAATCAAATTTCTTTGTGAATCGTCGGGAATGATTTTTCGAAGTTGGATCAAAGTCCCAGGAAAATCCTGGAAGTCCCTGGATTGGAATGCACGGACTGCCGTTTTGCAGCCAACTTTTGGGTGACTTTCCGAACTCCAATTGATCTGAAATTTTAACACAACATTCCTCAGCATATGAATATTAAGCACACCAAATTTCATAGAATTCGGACAAGGATAGATCATATTTGTACTCGTCACAAAATCACGAAAAAGACATATTTTGCACTATTTTCCAGATTTCTCATACTTAGTCATTTTTCGGACAATTAAGCACATTTCACCAAAACTCTACCAAAATTGACACTAACTATATTATGACTCTATCTTAGACAAATAAGGGTTAAACAAAGCATAAACGAGGGCATAAGCATATAATATCGTCGCACATTGTGCTCCTATCAGTCGCAAAAATTAAGCTCGTGACACTATCCTTGAGTACATGGGCGGATGTCTGCACATTGCCTGGCCTCGGCTTCGGCGCTCTTGCACACACCATAGCCCGCCTTGCCGAGCCTCGGTTTCGGCCTTGGCTTGGCTTGCGCGCTGCTTGGACAATAGCTCCGCCACAACCAAACAATGAGGCACGCCTCAGTCTCTAGACCTTTGGAACGCACGCGCCCGCCTAGCCCTGCCCTGGCGTCGGCCTGCACACGGCCCGACCCGCTGTCCATCTCGGCCTTATAAGCCCATGCACTATCCCCGACACGTCTTGGCTTCGGCCTCGGCATGGCTTTGGCTCTTTATCATGGCATCGGCCTTGTCAGGTCCTTGCTTTATGTCTCAGTAAGGCTTAGCTTCGGCCTCGGCTAGCCATCAACAACTCGTATGACCTCGAGTCCAACATCAAGCCTCGGCCCCATAAGACTTTGTTTTTGCCTCGACACGCCTTAGTTTCGGCCTTAGCGTGCCTTGACATTTGCTCAGCCTCGACCTGCCCGCGCACTACCTCGGCTTCGGCCTTGGCTAGCCTAGCACACGCCTATGTTTAACCCCGGCCCTCCCTTGCCTTGCTTCGGCTTGGCTTCCACTCTAGCTTGGCTTCGGCCTCAGATAGCTAGCTCATGGTCTCGGTCTTTGATACTTGGTTTAGACATTTATGTCTCTATAGTATCGATGTTGGCTCATTTTGGTTGTTTTTCGGCTCTATTTTTGAGCGTTAACAGATGTGTTTAGTATGCCTTTAAGCATGCCTATGTTTTATCTTATGATACTACACGCCATGTTGCACACTCTATAGGAATTGAGTATATATTCCAGTTTATATGTCTTAGCATAAAAACCTTGTCTCTACACTCTTATGAATGTATCATAGAGACATTGAGTGTGTAGCTAATCTTCATCGAACCTTGCTCACTATTTAAATATATTTGTGACAACGTTAATCACCTTGAAACTCATTGTGAAAATTGAAAAAATTTCTTATGTATCGCTTCTAATGAATGCGCACAACTTATGAGTCAATATTGTGAATGTATTTCACGTATACTATGTTTCAGATTCTTTGAATCGGCGACTCCTGTAGACTCTTCTATACATCGTCCGGAATTTTGGACATGTTTTGATGATCCATATGCAAGTAAGTCATGGGCATCGTTTCATTTGAGCAAAGAAGCTATTGGGATCAACGATTACCAAAAGAATATTTGGTAGTGTTGACAGTAGCCACAGAGGGGCTACAACAGGCCCACAGACCCGCAACCAGTGCACCCGGGGCCGGCCTAGGGCCCGGAACCGGATCGCCAGCACCCGGAGCCGGGGTCCAGCAGTCTACCTTGCGACCAGGGACCCGGGGATCGGGGGCCCCAGCCTGCCAAAGAGGTCACCAGAGCTGCCCTTTGGTGTACGAACAGAAGGAAGCCAGTCCCACATCGAAGAGTGAGGCCAGACCTCACGCCCGGCCACCTATATAAGGGCCTCAACTACCCTCATTAATGGGTAACTGATCTTTCCAACTGCTTATCATACGTGCTTAAGTTATCTATTCATCCCAACTGTACTAACTTAGGCATCGGAGAGGAGAAGACCGGCCCACCCGGTATTCCCCTTAGTAAGCAGGTTTACAGGAGATCACACTTGGATTCATCTGTCTCTACCAGGCCTACTGATAGGAGCACAATGTGCGACGTTATTATATGTATTTGCCCTCGTTTATGTTTCGTTTTTCCCTTATTTATCTAAGATTGAGTCATAATTTAGTCTAGTGTCAATTTGGTAGAGTTTTTATCAAATGTGCTTTAGAATCCGAAAAATGACTAAGTTTGAGGAATCTGGAAAATAATGCAAGTTGTCTTTTTCGTGATTCTGAGATGAGTAAGAATGCGATCTATCCTTGTCCGAATTTAATAAAATTTGGCGTGCTTATTATTCACATACTGAGGAATATTGTGTTAAAATTTCAGATTAATCGGAGTTCGGGAAGTCACCCAAACGATGGCTGCAAAACAGCAGTTCGAGCAAACCAATCCAGGGACTTCCAGGATTTTCCTGGGACTGTGTCCCAACTTCAAAAAATCATTCCCGACGACTCACAAATAATTTGATCAAACTATTATATGGAAGTAGCTATGTGTGTCTAGTTTATCTGAGACTTGGAATCGCATCAATCGGAGCTCCGAGGAGGGAGATATGCCGGAGTTACTACAACAAGGTCGTTTCTGCCGATTCCAAGAAGCTACTGCCTCCTTTTTGCGATTTCTGTTTTTGATGGACCAAATGGTGTACAAATGCATATGTTATGATGGTCCAAGCTTAAGGAAGGAAGGAGGATGACACCAAGCCAAGGCATTGAAGAAAAATATGAAGAAGAAGTTTTCCTAGTCAAGCTAGGAGAAGCTGCCGGAAAAGGGCAGATTTGTGCCAGTTTTGTGATAGGCCGGCTGGGGCATTTTTCCATGGATTAAGTTCACTAAATGAAGATGTCAAGACCACATTTGAAGTCCATGAAGATGTGAAGCCCAAGTCTTGAAGAAAAATCAGAACAAGAAAACCTAATTGAGCTATGAAAGGAAGGTTTCAAAACCCTATCCTACTAGGTTTTGTGATTGCCTTGTGCAACAAGGGCTGCCGGCACCTATTCTCTATATATAGCCTCACTTTTTCATTCTGAAAATTATCTCATCTCAAGCATAAAATACTAGCCAAAGCTCTACCAAGTTTCTTAAGCACCAAATACCCAAATACTTAGCCAAAATTCCATCACCACCACCACCAAACTGCCGAACTCTCCACCTTGTCTTCTGCCGAATTCCAGTTTCTGCCGAACCAAGCAGCAGCCGAGCCTCATCTTGTCACGTCTTGAGGAGTCTTCAAGGTTCTAAAAGTGTGATCCACTCCCCCTATGGCTTTTGTATTTGTTGTAGTTTGGTTGTATCGTATGAACGCAATTCGATTCTTGGATTTTATTGAACTTTTGTGTAAACCGATTGCATGATTGATGTTTATGTTAAAGTTTTGTGATTTTAACTTGTGGATTTTGTATGTTGGATAATTAGGGCAGTGGTATTAGAAGCATGTTTAGGATTTAAATTGGTTAGTAATCTAAGGGTGTTCCTTAACAAATCGAAGCATTAGTTGTGTTTAAAACATTTGTTGTTTAAAGCATGTAAATCTAGATGTTAGGTTTCATTTAACCCGAGTAGAATGAATAAAGATGAAACGTATGTTGTGATAGGAGCATAATGTGCTACGATATTATATGCTTATGCCCTCGTTTATGCTTTGTTTAACCCTTACTTGTCTAAGATTGAGTCATAATATAGTTTAGTGTTAATTTGGTAGAGTTTGGCGAAAAATGGTTAAGAATCCAAAAAATGACTAAGTATGAGAAATCTGGAAAATAGTGAAAAATGTGTCTTTTTCGTGATTTTGAGATGAGCAAAAGTGCGATCTATCCTTGTCCGAATTTAATGAAATTTGGTGTGCTTATTATTCATATACTGAGAAATGTTGTGTTAAAATTTCAGATCAATCGGAGTTCGGGAAGTCACCCAAAAGATGGCTGCAAAACAGCAGTTCGAGCAAACCAATCCAGGGGCTTCCAGGATTTTCCTGGGACTTTGATCCAACTTCGAAAAATCATTCCCGACGATTCACAAGGAATTTGATCGAGATATTTTATGGGGAGATGGCTATATGTGTCTAGTTTATCTGAGACTTGGAATCACATCAATTGGATCTCCGAGAAGGGAGATATATCGGATTTACTGGAGCAAGGTCATTCCAGCCGAGTTGCTGCCGGTCTTGTGTTCTTGCGGGTTTGGGGCATTTTTCCATGGACCAAGCTCACCAAATGGAGTTGTCAAGCCTACACAAGAAGTTCATGAAGATATGCAGCCCAATCCAAGGAAGAAAATCAGAAAAAGAAGTTTCCTAGAAGAACCAAGAAAGGAAGGAACCAAAACCTTGTTGCACAAGGATTGCCTTTGCCGACTTGGACTAGGTTTTCTACTTAGGGTTTCTGCCGAATTTGCCTCTATATATAGCCATGTTTTCCTACAGAAAAATCATCTCATCTCAAGCTTAAACACAAGGCCTAAACTCTACCAAAATTCACCAAAGATCCTAGACAAAAACCTAAACCGAAAAATCACCTTCACCTCACCTCAACCAAGTTTTCTGCTCTGCCGAATCTTGGAACTTCTCCTCCATAACCTACTGCCGACACAACTCACTGCCGTGCAGCCTCACCCCAGCCTCCATACTTCGCCGGATCCGCACGACGTGAAGCTCTCAAGGTGTCTCAAAGTGTGATCCACTCCCTTCTTCGGTTTTTGTAATTTTTGTTTAGTTATGTTTAGTTTTGTCTATGAAACACTCATGTATGTTTGGTGTTGGTTTATATGTCTATGTATGAATCGATTTTGGTTTTATAAATTGTATGTTAAAGACTTGTTTGAATCGATGCTTAGATTTATGTTTAGGTTTCGACAAGAACAATGAATTTTGCATGCTAATTTGTAATATGTAACTTGTAAATTCATGTGTTAGATAATTAGGACAGTGGTATAGATGCATGTTTTAGGTTCGAAATTGGTTAGTATCTAAGGATTGGGCATGAAAATCGGTACTTAGTGTTGTCTTGAACATTGATCTAGGTGCTAGGTTTAATCAGCTAGAGTAATTACGAATGTTGCCATACTCAAAAGGTCGCTCTGATTTGTGTTGCTCACTTAGGGTTTAATACTTTAGATACTTGCATGTTTAAAATAAGATGATTGACAACCTTACTTATTTTGCTTGTCTCCAATTTAGACCATTGCGCACAATTGTTAAGTCTCAAAAGGATTAACATGACTTTAGGGCCCATAACCAAAAGTTCGGTCTTAAAACTTGAGAGGTCTTACAACTAAGTTGTAGTTGGAACTAATTTTGAACTTAAGCATGTTGGTACTTGTTCCTTACTTTCTTGCATGTGAGTTTATATGTTAAAGAGTCTTTGGTGCTAAATGTTTTGTGAGAGATGATGATCACTTGTATATAGTAGTTTAGATTTATTTTCGTGTTCTTAGTGTTAGTGGCAGCTTTGCTACTGATCCATATAAATCCCCCCATTGTGACGTTTTGTGTATATATATTTGTGTTAATATTTGTATTAACATTCTCATATTTCAGGTACCCTTAATCCCCGGCTAGAACGATCCCTACTTATTCTATACTACTAACGATATTTTGTAGGGTTATTATTGCATGCGAGCTTAGGTTCCCATCAATTTTTGGCGCCGTTGCCGGGGATCGAACCCGGGTCACCCGCGTGACAGGCGGGAATACTTACCACTATGTTGCTTTGATTCTATTGTGCTCACTTAGGGTAAAACCTTAGCTAAAACTTGCATGTTAAACGAGATGATTGACAACCTTGCTTGTTTACATGTCTTCGATTATAGACTTTTGTGCATCAATGCTATGACTTGTATAAGGTAGCATAACTTTTAGGATCACCATGCGAATAGCTCGAACTTAAAACATTAGAAAAAGTCTCTCAACTAGGTAAAAATCGGAAACGTTCTAGTTGTAGGTCGAAACTAATTTGAGTATTGAACATGCTAAATACTTGTTCCTTACATTCTTGCATGCGAATCTATGTGTTAAAGAGTCTTTTGTGTGAACTGTTTTGTGTGAGAGATAATGATCACTTATATATAGTAGATTAGGGTTTAAATTTCATGTCATTTTGTTCTAGGGCAGCAAGCTGCCGACACATACTTTTTCCCCCATTGTGACGATTTCATGTATATTTGTGTGGATAATTTGTCTAACAATCTCATATTTCAGGTACCCTTAATCCCCGGAGTAGAACGATCCCTACTTGCTCATACTACTAACGATATTTTATAGGGTTATTATTGTGTGCGTGCTTAGGCTCACATCCAACATACAAAATCCACAAGTTAAAATCACAAAACTTTAACATAAACATCAATCATGCAATCGGTTTACACAAAAGTTCAATAAAATCCAAGAATCGAATTGCGTTCATACAATACAACCAAACTACAACAAATACAAAAGCATAGGGGGAGTGGATCACACTTTTAGAACCTTGAAGACTCCTCAAGACGTGACAAGATGAGGCTCGGCTGCTGCTTGGTTTGGCAGAAACTGGAATTCGGCAGAAGACAAGGTGGAGAGTTCGGCAGTTTGGTGGTGGTGGTGATGGAATTTTGGCTAAGTATTTGGGTATTTGGTGCTTAAGAAACTTGGTAGAGCTTTGGCTAGTATTTTATGCTTGAGATGAGATAATTTTCAGAATGAAAAAGTGAGGCTATGTATAGAGAATAGGTGCCGGCAGCCCTTGTTGCACAAGGCAATCACAAAACCTAGTAGGATAGGGTTTTGAAACCTTCCTTTCATAGCTCAATTAGGTTTTCTTGTTATGATTTTTCTTCAAGGCTTGGGCTTCACATCTTCATGGACTTCAAATTTGGTCTTGACATCTTCATTTAGTGAACTTAATCCATGGAAAAATGCCCCAGCCGGCCTATCACAAAACTGGCACAAATCTGCCCTTTTCCGGCAGCTTCTCCTAGCTTGACTAGGAAAACTTCTTCTTCGTATTTTTCTTCAATGCCTTGGCTTGGTGTCATCCTCCTTCCTTCCTTAAGCTTGGACCATCATCACATATACATTTGTACACCATTTGGTCCATCAAAAACAGAAATCGCAAAAAGGAGGCAGTAGCTTCTTGGAATCGGCAGAAACGACCTTGTTGTAGTAACTCCGGCATATCTCCCTCCTCGGAGCTCCGATTGATGCGATTCCAAGTCTCAGATAAACTAGACACACATAGCTACTTCCATATAATAGTTTGATCAAATTATTTGTGAGTCGTCGGGAATGATTTTTTGAAGTTGGGACACAGTCCCAGGAAAATCCTGGAAGTCCCTGGATTGGTTTGCTCGAACTGCTGTTTTGCAGCCATCGTTTGGGTGACTTCCCGAACTCCGATTAATCTGAAATTTTAACACAATATTCCTCAGTATGTGAATAATAAGCACGCCAAATTTTATTAAATTCGGACAAGGATAGATCGCATTCTTACTCATCTCAGAATCACGAAAAAGACAACTTGCATTATTTTCCAGATTCCTCAAACTTAGTCATTTTTCGGATTCTAAAGCACATTTGATAAAAACTCTACCAAATTGACACTATACTAAATTATGACTCAATCTTAGATAAATAAGGGGAAAACGAAGCATAAACGAGGGCAAATACATATAATAACGTCGCACATTGTGCTCCTATCACTCGACTCGACATCTCATTCGCTATAAACTTATAAAGCCAATGTAATAGCTAGACGTGCCCACGCAATGCCATGGTATATGGCGATACTTTCGTTCAAGAGAGAAAGGTTTAGGCTCATTCGATCCCATCATGAAAGACACATCAATAGGTAATTCCAGAATCTGTCTGGTTCTGTATGTTGACTTCCCCAAGACCTATAGGACAGCCCACTCACTGGAAAATAGTGAAATTAGAACCATTGGAAAGGTCTATGTGTCTACTTTCCAGAGACACTAACTATTTGATCATAGCTGTGATATTGAGTGAGTTATGGATGTTTTGGCAAAGTAGGACGAATCTGTCCGGTAATTTGCTGATCAGTCCCTTCGACAGAGCTTTGTGATCAGCTCTGGACAAACCATGTTGTGTACTTTATATCACTGGAATGATATGGGTGTCTGTTTTCAAGAAATCTTTACAGTTCATTCATACCTACTGTATCAAAGGAGTTATGACTATTTAAGTACACAAATGTCATGCTGCGCGTGAATCTAATATTCAACGCAAACTCTAGTTTTGAGTTGTTAATCAACCTTCTTCCTTAAGACCAAGTAAAGCTAAGTGTAGCTGGTCGAATACAAGGATAATGTGGCCATATTCAATGACTCGATCATTGGCCACGCCTACTTTTGAAACTTGTGAGGAGCGTTTGTATACGCCATTTATCTTAACTCTGATATTGGGTTACCAATCAGGGGGAGTTGTCTTGTAGACATCAGAGGGAGTCTACCTCACATGTAATCTTCAATTGTAGTTGGTGAGTTGTGCTCTTTTTCCTTCGACCAAGCTTTTTATTTTTTACCCAAGTGGTTTTGTTTTACTTGGCAAGGTTTTAGCGAGACAACATGTCATGCATCATGTCATATTAGGTACGCGACACAAAGGGGAGTGTTCAAGGAAGGATAATTCTGTAACTTCCTATGTGTGTCTTGACCTAATTAGACTAGATATGCAGTATCTTTAGTAGATAGAGAATCCCTGATTATTCGGGATACTTGATGTAATGCCTATATAAAGGCCTTCTTATCTATCAATAAAACGACGTTTTACATCTATTCCTTTTCTCCTACAACAAATGAGTTTTTAAGTATTTTACGATCAATGACTATAGTTGGTATTAGTGGACTATTCCTGAGTGAATGTCTACGTATATATATATATATATATATATATATATATATTTACTTGAAATATATATTGTGAGTGTCCATTGGGTGAACTTATCTTGTTACAGAATTGTTGTAATTGAATTTATATGAGTTGTGTGACGTGTGAATGAGTTGGTATAGAAACCAACAGCCAGTGAGAGATATTTCCTGTGTTATAATGGGGATTTCTCACGTGTGGCGATAAGGTCCACCCTGTGAGATGATAGGGGATCGACAAATATATCGGGAACCAAACATTTGGCCAGGTGATTGGTTACGATCAGTTAGAGCTCTAGTCTGTCTACCTTTGTGTGATTTGGAGGGGAATGACAGTGGCCATTGCGCCCTAGTTTTATTCTTTTGGTTGTTTGTGAGTAGTGAATTTATTATTTTCAAGTTGTGGTTTAATTATATTATCATGATCCTGTTTGTTTTACTCACACGAGCTTTGAAAGCTTACCGGGTTCGTTGTTTACAACCAGGTGCACCAATTGATGGCATTCTAAGTCTCAGATAAACTAGACACACATAGCTACTTCCATATAAAACAGTTTGATCAAATTCTTTGTGAGTCGTCGGGAATGATTTTTCGAAGTTGGGACACAGTCCTAGGAAAATCCTGGAAGTCCCTGGATTGGTTTGCTCGAACTGCTGTTTTGCAGCCATCTTTTGGGTGACTTCCCCAACTCCGATTAATCTGAAATTTTAGCACAACATTCCTCAGTATGTGAGTAATAAGCACGCCAAAGTTTATTAAATTCGGACAAGGATAGATCGCATTTTTACTCATCTCAGAATCACGAAAAAGACAACTTGCATTATTTTCCAGATTCCTCAAACTTAGTCATTTTTCGGATTCTAAAGCACATTTGATAAAAACTCTACCAAATTGACACTAGACTAAATTATGACTCAATCTTAGATAAATATGGGAAAAACGAAGCATAAACGAGGGCAAATACATATAATAACGTCGCACATTGTGCTCCTATCAACAACCCCACACTTATCCTTTGCTAGTCCCTAGCAAACTAAATTAAACTAAACTCTAAACAAACTATTGCCCCTAACAATTTGTCTCAGGCTCGTATGTACACATAGCTTTCAAGTTATGCATAAGAATGCTAGGCACGAAAATTCCGAGCTTCATGAACATGTGGCATCAATATGAACATATAAGAGCAAAAGGTAAGCATGTAAACATGTTAAAGCTAATCCAATCCTCCTCACTAGGCATACTCTCTTCTTTTGAAACCGTGCCTACACTTTTTCTTTTATTTCGGACTTGAGTTTTCTTTTTCTTCTTTTCTGTCCGATTTCAATTTTGCTTCTTTTGTTTTCTCATAGGCACGGCTCACATACAATTTTTCACAATTTTTAGCTAAATCTACACCATACTTGTTCTTCTTCATCACTTCACGCGAAAACGCCTTCAAAAATCAAGCTTTGCCGACACATAAGGTAAAGGCATCACTATACTAAGCTCATGGAAAGTGTTTAAGGGTGATGAAAGAAAAAGGCTCAACGTAGGCTCAAAGGGGTTTACTAAGGTGTCCCACGACGGGCTCAAATAGGGCTCATGCTTTATTTGGCAATGGTGGTAAACCTAAATGATCTTTATTCAATCATATTCAAAATCAAAGTATTTTATGATATAAACGTTTCGAAAATCAACAAGAGTAAGTTCTAGCATACTAGAGTTCATTAAAAGCTATGGCACATAGTCATCAATAGTTAAAGAATTATGAGGTTTCATGCTTCCTACGAATCTATCGAATTTTATCTTTTTATCGCTCAAGAAGAAAGCAAATTGGCTCCAAAGCTCACATAGGTTATTATCGAAATAAACTAGCTAAAACATGCATGCTTCGTTAATCAACAAGTCATACATGCTCCTACCAATGCACATAATCTATGAAACTCACAATTTTGATTGTATGCACAACTATCATCTATGTATGCAAAGAGGAGAAAAATATCATTGACATATTAGGGGCATCCTAAGACTCGAAACAAATTAAACACTCTCTTTTGGTATTACAATTTTCTGAATTTTCTTTTCTAAACTAAGCACACGAAAACATAAACGGAATACGTTATCCCACCCCACACTTAGAAAATTACATTGTCCTCAATGTAAGCACAAATCTATATCAACGAATTTCCTAAGCATGCAATCGACTAACATATTCCAACATATCATCACAAACCAAAGAAAAAGAGAAGGGTTAAGAAATTTCAAACTCTCGGTGATGGCTCCTTCGTTTTTCTTGGTCATATGGGGTTGCCTCCCCATAAGCGCTTTATTTTTATAGTCCTTAGCCTAGACTCTTCACCGTGTGTTTTGTGTATGTGTTCATCTTGCTCCAAAGTATGACAAATCGTCAAGAAGAAGTTCAAGAAGAAGATCATTGCATGTTGTATCTGAATGAGTCTCATTCTGCGTGTCCTGTGTATGCAACGTGTCCGGCAGTGTGTTAGTCGTATCCGGCGTATCCGGCGGCGCAGCTGCATTGTGTCCGGCTTCTAGTATGAGCTTGTCAATCCTGCCGGCAATGGCAGGTCCGGCAGGAGATGTAGTTGCAGCTGGAGTTGGGTGCTGCCTCTCGGCAGCAAGGAGCAGTGTATCCGGGCTGAACACCGTATCGGATAAGGGGAGCTTCTCGGCAGCATGGTGGTTGGCAGCACAGCCGGCAATGGCTGGTCCGGCTGCGACACTTGTGAGTTGTGACAATACCACGACAAGTGTGGTTGGTGGGGCGTCATTCAAAGGTTGGGAGGCAATGGTGTGTTCTTGGAATGAATCATAGTAAAGCTTCAAGCGATGCCCATTAACCTTGAACTCTTTATTGGTGCTTGGATTAAGGATCTCAATGGCTCCATGTGAAAATACTTTAGTGACTATGAAAGGTCCAACCCATCGAGAACGAAGCTTACCCGGAAAGAGTCGAAGTCGAGTATTGAATAAGAGAACTTTTTGACCCACCTCGAATTTCTTTCCTCGTATGATCTTGTTATGGTAAGCTCGAGCCTTCTCCTTATAGATCCATGCGGCATCATAGGCTTCATTACGGATTTCTTCAAGTTCGTTGAGTTGAAGCTTTCTATGAAGTCCGGCATCATCAATGTTCATGTTGAAGGCCTTGATTGCCTACCATGCCTTGTGCTCAAGCTCAACCGGTAAGTGACATGCTTTGCCATAAACTAACCGAAAAGGAGACATACCTATCGGTGTCTTGTATGCAGTCCTATATGCCCACAAAGCATCATCGAGACGATCACTCTAATCCTTCCTTGAAGGTCCAACCGATTTCTCTAGTATTTGCTTGATCTCTCGATTACTTACGTCGGCCATACCACTTGTTTGGGGGTGATAAGGTGTAGATACCTTATGAGTGACTCCATACCTCTTCAATAAGGCTTCAATGGTGCGGTTACAAAAATGGGATCCTCCATCGCTAATCAAGACTCTTGGAACTCCAAAACGTGAAAAAATGTTAGTCTTGAGAAACTCGGCTACCACCTTGGCATCGTTGGTGCGTGTAGCCCTTGCTTTGATCCACTTCGACACATAATCAACCGCAAGCAATATGTAGAGAAAGCCCTTACTTGAAGGAAACGGTCCCATGAAGTCAATACCCCAAAGATCAAAAATTTCAACCTCCATGATAGGCGTGAGCGGCATTTGGTCTCGAGCTCCAATGTTCCCCATTCTTTGGCATCTATCACACGCTTTGCAAAACATGAATGCATCTTTGAAAATCGTAGGCCAAAAGAAACCACAAGTAAGAACCTTTAATGCCGTTTTCCTTGGTCCAAAATGCCTACCACAAGCTTTACTATGACAAAAAGCAAGGATGGAGCGATGTTCATTCTACGGAACACATCTTCGAATAACTTGATCACCACATTGCCTCCACAAGTACGGATCATCCCACAAGAAGTGTCGAGCTTGCTTCCTTATCCTCTTTTGTAGGTGGCTCGGCATCTCTTGGGGGAATCGGCGTGTAGCAAGAAAATTTGCAATGTCGGCATACCAAGGCTCATGTACTTCCAGTCGGAAAAGTTGCTCATCCGGAAAGGTCTCACATAGGGGCAGCCGATCCACATCATTGACAAGTCTACTCAAATGATCGGCTACAACATTCTCTACTCCTTTCTTGTCTTTGATCTCAATATCAAACTCTTGAAGCAAAAGAATCCATCGAATGAGCCTCGGCTTAGCATCCTCCTTTGTCATAAGATATCTTAAAGCGGCATGATCACTATAAACAATAACTTTGGAATTCAAAAGATATGATCGAAACTTTTCCAAAGTAAAAATTACCGCTAAGAGTTCTTTCTCCGTGGTGGTGTAGTTAAGTTGAGCATCGTTGAGAGTCCTTGAAGCATAGTAAATGGCGCATGGCTTCTTCTCAATTCGTTGTCCAACTACCGCTCCAAGTGCATAATCACTAGCATCACACATTAATTCAAATGGTTCGTCCCAATTAGGAGACACTAATATCGGCGCCGAACACAACAACTCCTTCAATTGGCAAAAGCTTGCCTCACATGCATCCGACCACTCAAACGTCACCTCCTTTTGTAATAAGTTGCTCAATGGCTTTGCAATTGAAGAGAAGTCCTTGATAAATCTTCGATAGAACCCCGCATGGCCAAGAAAACTTCTCACATCTTTAACACATCTAGGGCTCGGATTAGCTCCACTTTGGCTTTGTCAACCTCTAAGCCTCTTGCCGAAATAATGTGCCCAAGAACAATACCTTGCGTGATCATGAAGTGACACTTCTCCCAATTGAGCACAAGATTGGTCTCAACACACCTCTCAAGTATCTTCTCCAAGTTCCCCAAACATGCATCGAAGGTGCCTCCATACACACTAAAGTCATCCATAAACACTTCGATAATGTCTTCAATAAAATCCGAGAAGATAGCATACATACATCTTTGAAACGTGCCGGGTGCGTTGCATAGACCAAATGGCATCCATCGATAAGCAAACGTGCCAAATGGACAAGTAAAAGTGGTCTTCTCTTGATCATCCGGGTGTATATATCATGATTTGATTGTAGCCACTATAACCATCAAGAAAGCAATAGAAAGAATGGCCGGCTAACCTCTCTAGCATTTGATCCATAAACGGCAAAGGCATGTGATCCTTCCTCTTTGTAGCGTTGAGCTTCCTATAGTCGATGCACATCCGATGACCGGTTACAAGTATTTGTGGTACAAGCTCATTCTTCTCATTCTTGACAACCGTCACACCACTCTTCTTCGGCACTACTTGCACGGGAGATATCCACTTACTATCCGAAATTGGGTAAATCACCCCACAATCAAGCAACTTGATGATCTCTTCTTTCACAACTTTCATCATGGGAGGGTGAAGTCGACGTTAAGCTTCCTTTGTCGGCTTAGCTCCTTCATCTAACAAGATGCGATGAACACAAGTAGTAGGGCTTATTCCCTTGATGTCCGCTAAGGTCCAACCTATGGCGGTCTTATACTTCTTAAGCACACTTATCAAATCAACCTCTTGCTTCTCACTAAGTATTGAAGACACAATAACCGGTAGTGTATCTTCTTCTCCAAGATAAACATACTTTAAGTGACTTGGGAGTTCTTTAAGTTCTAACTTTGGGGCCTCTTCCACACTTGGTCGAAATTTAGTTGTGGCATTTGGAATTGACAAGAACAAATCAAAAGCTTTGGCAAATGGCCGAGCTTCTAGCTCGGCACAAACCTCTATCAAGCTCGGCAACATCATGTATGGCTCGACAATGCTGCTAGGCTCGGCAATGCAGCTCCTCTTCTCCTCAAACGTGACTCGTTCTCCCTTCTTGTCAAATCCGACCCCTTGCTCAATCGCTAATTGCTATGCGTCGAGCGAGGTCGACATAACTTGTTCGACCTCCTCCAAAACATCAATGGCGCAACCATCCTTCAAGTCAATATTGGGGAATTTCATGGCATCAAACACATTAAACTTGATCACCTCACCATCAAACTCCATAGTTAGGTTGCCCTCGGCCACATCTATCTTTGTGCGTGCCGTCCTCATAAATGGTCGCCCAAGTAGCAATTGAGTGCTATTGACCGGCGAGTCCTCCATCTCAACCACATAGAAATCGGCAGGGAATATTAATTGGTTAACTTGCACAAGCACATCCTCCACATAACCCTCCGGATACTTACTAGAGCGATCCGCAAGTTGAATGATGACATTGTCCTTCTTGAGAGGCCCTATACTCAACGTTTGGTACACATTGAGTGGCATGACATTGATCGATGCTCCCAAGTCTAACATCACATCCTCGAAACGAGTGTTGCCTATTACACAAGGCACATTCCCGGATCCTTCATCTTTGGTGGCAACTTCCTTTGAATAACGGCCGATACCGTCTCGCTCATAGTCACCACACGAGTCTCCCTCGTATGCCTTCTAGCCGTGCAAAGCTCCTTCAAAAACTTAGCATACTTTGGTACTTGCTTAATGCATTCCAACAAAGGGATGTTGACTTGCACTTTCCGGAAAATCTCCAACACCTCCTCATCGGATTTGTCCTTCTTCGTTTTAGCAAAGCGAGAAGGGAATGGAATGCTTGAGGTCGGCACTAACTCACTCTTTGCTGTTGCGGGATCATACTCAAGCTCATTGCGCAGCCCCTTGTTCTTACTTTCATTGTTGCCGGCCTTCTTTCTCTCGGCTGCATGGCTCTCGGCAGCATCCTTGCTGCCGGCAGCAGTTTGCTCACTCTCGGCTGCAGCATTGCTGGCTGCAGCCCCTTCTTTTCCATCATCATCATGGCTGCTGGCAATTGCAGGTCCGGCAGCCCTTTCTTCATCCTCAATGACATCAAAAGTTACTCTCTTCTTCTTTGGACTTGTTGGAGGAAACAACTCTCTTCCACTTCGAGTTTGAATCACCTTGGCATGCTCGTTCCTCAGATTGGGAATCGTATTGCTTGGCAACTTCCCTTGCTCATTAAATCTTCCCATAAAGTCTACAACTTGGCCCATTTGAGTCTTGAGCTCTCCAATGTCCTTTTGCTGATTTTGTTGCCCCGCGAGCAATGCTTGAGTCGCACTTGACAAAGATTGGAGCAAAGCATTATAGTTCGGATTGCTTGGTGCGGTTTGGCCTTGGCTCGACCCTCCTTGGTGTGGCACGGCTTGGTGATTGCTCGGCATGGCATTGTAGTTGTCGTGGTTTGGCTGAAACGGCTGCCGAGGCACAAAGGGTGCCCTCGGTGCATATGGTGCTCCTCCTTCTCTCGGTTGCATAGGTGCCCTAAGCACATTGTCATTGTTCGCCCATCGAAAGTTAGGGTGATCATTGAACCTCGGATTGAAGTTCCCAAACCGTTGGCCTCCTTGAAAGCCAATAGCATTGCACTCTTCTACTCCCTCATTCGATCCAAATTGAGGGTATTGTTCGGTTTCATGCCCCTCGGTGCAAATTCCACATACCATGGAACGCTTCTTCATCAAATTACTCACTAAGTCGGTAAGCCTGTCAACTTTCTCCTCTAGCTTTGAGCTCGAAGATGTCTCATGCACTTTCTCATTCCTTTGCACATTGCTACGTGCCATGCCAAATTGTTGGTTGTTCAATGCACCAACTTCCAACAAGCTTCTTGCCGCTCCGGCATTCAACTCCAAAAAGCTACCTCCCGCGGCCGAGTCAAGAAACTCTCTCTCCATAACACGCAATCCCTTATAAAAATATTGCAACAAGAGCACATCGCTAATGCCATGCGATGGACACAAAGAAACTAGGGACTTTAACCTCTTGTAGTAGTCAAAGAAAGTCTCATCTCCGGCTTGCTTCACACTAGTAATTTGCTTCCTCAGATCAGTGATACGCGAAGCGGGAAAGTACTTGAGCAAGAACTCATCCATCATAGAATTCCACGAAATGATGCGACCATTAAGCACCTCAAACAACCACTCCTTCGCTTGATCTTCCAATGAGAACGGAAAAGCCTTGATTTTGAAGTGTTGCAAATCGGTCCCTCGCGGACACATAGACTCCGTGGTGAAGTTAAACCACTGTAGATGCTTGTTAGGGTCCTCACTTGGCATCCCATAAAATGATTTCAACTTATGGAGGAATCCACTCCTCAATTCAATCTCTCCCGTCTTGTCAGCTTCCAAGGGAGGATAAGTGATATTCGACGGAGCAACTCCAGCTCCAGCAACATGACCATTCTGTGATCGGATTGAAGTCATTATTTCTTCTTCTTCTTCTTGCTCGGCAAAGGTCTCAAACTCTGGATTTCCAAGATCACACGACGACGAAACAACGGAGGGCGAGCTCGGCTCACTAGCAGAACCTGGCGACAACGATGGTAATCTGGACGGCGATGAAGGTGATGACGGCAATGTAGGTGACGGCACTGATGAACTGGTTGATGACGATGGTAATGGCACAAACAGAGAAATGGCGAGTTCTTGATCTAAACGTTGCAATCGGCCTTGATGATCTCGTGTCCAAATATTAGATCTGGACATGCATTATTCTGAAATTTGCAACATTTAAACAAGTTAGAACATAGTAAAGAAATAGAAATGCAAGAATATACATCATTACAAGCCACGGCATTGGCAATTACACAACATCTTTCAAACATTGGCACACACATATACACAATTGGTAGAGCATCAATATATTCGGCAATAAGAGATAAAAATTGAAACGTTCATGTGATCATGTAATTGCTAAGTCTAATTTCTTTTTAAAAAATTTGTTCTAACTCTCGAAGTACGTGGAGCAGAGGAGATAATGGTGCAATGGACTGATACAGCCCCCAGTAGTATCATGCTTTACCCGGTATACCTCAAGAGTTTGAACCATAAAATTTGTTTTATCTTTTGAAGAAAATAGGTCACGTATGTCAAGTTATGTTCTAGCGTCTAAAGTGAGGTGATGCTTCGGCACAAGCTGTCGACTAGGTCGTGCGGATTTTACGTTTCAAAGGTCATTAAAATCACGGAGGGCGAACCCCCTACAGGAACCAGGCAGGACTCGTTGTTGGACACCACGGAGGGCGAACCCCCTATCGACTCACTCACCGAGAATGAACATCAGTCCGTGGGCCTTGAGATCCAGTTAGACAAACCTGAGAACCATATCTATGATAATAACTTCCCCATACTTTGTAAAACAAACAACGGATCCCTAGCGGTCTACAAGTGTTGATCAAAACAGCCCTCAACCTCATAAAAATAATACCAAGTTAGCGTCTTTATGCGTGGGGGGGAAGTATCCCACGTTTCCCAGTCTACACAAAAACATACCTAATATGGCACCATTCGTATGAAGGGTTTAGGTTAAGATCAACAAAAGAGGCTTCACCTACATGTTACACTTTAGAAACTACAATAAACTCAAACATACACAACACTATCAACTTCCTAGAAATTAAACTAAGTAATTACAAACATACATCAATATACATCATGCAACTTCCAAAATTTAAACTCTACATGCCGAAGCATATTTCTACTTTACAAAATCCCAAAAGAAAACTAAAAATTACAACTTTACAACTTTACAACAAAAATTTCCAGCAACATATATACACAGCAATAACATATATCAAGCTTTTATAATCCCCGGCAACGGCGCCAAAAATTGATGTGAGCCTAAGCTCGCACACAATAATAACCCTACAAAATATCGTTAGTAGTATGAGTAAGTAGGGATCGTTCTAAGCCGGGGATTAAGGGTACCTGAAATATGAGATTGTTAGACAAATTCTCCACACAAATATACATAAAATCGTCATAATGGGGGAAAAAGTATGTGTCGGCAGCTTGCTGCCATTGAACTAAATGACATGAAATTTAAACTCTAATCTACTATATACAAGTGATCATTATCTCTCACACAAAACAGTTCACACAAAAGACTATTTAACACATAGATTCGCATGCAAGAAGGTAAGGAACAAGTATTTAGCATGTTCAAGACTCAAATTAGTTTCGACCTACAACTAGAACGTTTCCGATTTTTACCTAGTTGAGAGACTTTTTCTAATGTTTTAAGATCGAGCTATTCGCATGGTGATCCTAAAAGTTATGCTACCTTATACAAGTCATAGCATTGATGCACAAAAGTCTATAATCGAAGAAATGTAAACAAGCAAGGTTGTCAATCATCTCGTTTAACATGCAAATTTTAGCTAAGGTTTTACCCTAAGTGAGCACAATAGAATCAAAGCAACATACGTTTCATCTTTATTCATTCTACTCGGGTTAAATGAAACCTAACATCTAGATTTACATGCTTTAAACAACAAATGTTTTAAACACAACTATTGCTTCGATTTGTTAAGGAACACCCTTAGATTACTAACCAATTTAAATCATAAACATGCTTCTAATACCACTGCCCTGATTATCCAACATACAAAATCCACAAGTTAAAATCACAAAACTTTAACATAAACATCAATCATGCAATCGGTTTACACAAAAGTTCAATACAAACCAAGAATCGAATTGCGTTCATACAATACAACCAAACTACAACAAATACAAAAGCCATAGGGGGAGTGGATCACACTTTTAGAACCTTGAAGACTCCTCAAGACGTGACAAGATGAGGCTCGGCTGCTGCTTGGTTCGGCAGAAACTGGAATTCGGCAGAAGATAAGGTGGAGAGTTCGGCAGTTTGGTGGTGGTGGTGATGGAATTTTGGCCAAGTATTTGGGTATTTGGTGCTTAAGAAACTTGGTAGAGCTTTGGCTAGTATTTTATGCTTGAGATGAGATAATTTTCAGAATGAAAAAGTGAGGCTATATATAGAGAATAGGTGCCGGCAGCCCTTGTTGCACAAGGCAATCACAAAACCTAGTAGGATAGGGTTTTGAAACCTTCCTTTCATAGCTCAATTAGGTTTTCTTGTTATGATTTTTCTTCAAGGCTTGGGCTTCACATCTTCATGGACTTCAAATTTGGTCTTGACATCTTCATTTAGTGAACTTAATCCATGGAAAAATGCCCCAGCCGGCCTATCACAAAACTGTCACAAATCTGCCCTTTTCCGGCAGCTTCTCCTAGCTTGACTAGGAAAACTTCTTCTTCGTATTTTTCTTCAATGCCTTGGCTTGGTGTCATCCTCCTTCCTTCCTTAAGCTTGGATCATCATCACATATGCATTTGTACACCATTTGGTCCATCAAAAACAGAAATCGCAAAAAGGAGGCAGTAGCTTCTTGGAATCGGCAGAAACGACCTTGTTGTAGTAACTCCGGCATATCTCCCTCTTCGGAGCTCCGATTGATGCGATTCCAAGTCTCAGATAAACTAGACACACATAGCTACTTCCATATAAAATAGTTTGATCAAATTATTTGTGAGTCGTCGGGAATGATTTTTCGAAGTTGGGACACAGTCCCAGGAAAATCCTGGAAGTCCCTGGATTGGTTTGCTCGAACTGCTGTTTTGCAGCCATCGTTTGGGTGACTTCCCGAACTCCGATTAATCTGAAATTTTAACACAATATTCCTCAGTATGTGAATAATAAGCATACCATATTTTATTAAATTCGGACAAGGATAGATCGTAGTTTTACTCATCTCAGTATCACGAAAAAGACAACTTGCATTATTTTCCAGATTCCTCAAACTTAGTCATTTTTCGGATTCTAAAGCACATTTGATAAAAACTCTACCAAATTGACACTAGACTAAATTATGACTCAATCTTAGATAAATAAGGGGAAAACGAAGCATAAACGAGGGCAAATACATATAATAACGTCGCACATTGTGCTCCTATCACTCGACTCGACATCTCATTCGCTATAAACTTATAAAGCCAATGTAATAGCTAGACGTGCCCACGCAATGCCATGGTATATGGCGATACTTTCTTTCAAGAGAGAAAGGTTTAGGCTCATTCGATCCCATCATGAAAGACACATCAATAGGTAATTCCAGAATCTGTCTGGTTCTGTATGTTGACTTCCCCACGACCTATAGGACAGCCCACTCACTGGAAAATAGTGAAATTAGAACCATTGGAAAGGTCTATGTGTCTACTTTCCAGAGACATTAACTCTTTGATCATAGCTGTGATATTGAGTGAGTTATGGATGTTTTGGCAAAGTAGGACGAATCTGTCCGGTAATTTGCTGATCAGTCCCTTCGACAGAGCTTTGTGATCAGCTCTGGACGAACCATGTTGTGTACTTTATATCACTGGAATGATATGGGTGTCTGTTTTCAAGAAATCTTTACAGTTCATTCATACCTACTGTATCAAAGGAGTTATGACTATTTAAGTACACAAATGTCATGCTGCGCGTGAATCTAATATTCAACGCGAACTCTAGTTTTGAGTTGTTAATCAACCTTCTTCCTTAAGACCTGATAGGAGCACAATGTGCGATGATATTATATGTTTATGCCCTCGTTTATGCTTTGTTTAACCCTTATTTGTTTAAGATTGAGTCATAATGTAGTTAGTGTCGTTTTGGTAGAGTTTTGATGAAAAAATGGTTAAGAATCTGAAAAATGACTAAGTTTGAGAAATCTGGAAAATATTGTAAAATATGTCTTTTTCGCGATTCTGAGATGAGCAAAAGTATGATCTATCCTTGTCCAAATTCTATGAAATTTGGCGGACTCAATATTTATATGCTAAGGAATGTTGTGTTAAAATTTCAGATCAATCGGAGTTCGGGAAGTCACCCAAAAGATGGCTGCAAAACAGCAGTCCGAGCATTCCAATCCAGGGACTTCCAGGATTTTCCTGGGACTTTGTCCCAACTTCAAAAACTCATTCCCGTCAATTCACAAGGATTTTGATCATACTGTTTTATGGGGAGATGGCTTTTTGTGTCTAGTTATCTGAGATTTGAAATCGAATCAATCGGAGCATCGAAGAAAAAGTTATACTCGACTGAAGACACAAAGGTATCATCCGCCAGGTCTCATTCGCCAAGCCCTTGCTTGCTCGCCCACGATCTTGCTCGCCAGAAGCTCATCCGCCAGGTCGCATCCGCCAAAGCTTCATCCGCCAGCAGATTCACCAGAACTGGTCAGCTCACCAGCTAGTACATGTCCGCTCGCCAACCATCCGCGCATGCTAGCATGCACGTTCGCTCGCCAGCACCAGACTCGCCACTAAGAAGCCTCGCCAGTACCCGATACTAGCAAAGTCTGTACTTGCGAGCAGAGAGGAATTTCCGGTAATGTCTCCAAGCGACTGCGAGCGTGCTAAATCATTCCAAGAAGCTTCCTATGCGTGTCCAAAAAGAAATCATAAGCCGGCCAAGCTAGAGTTTCTTTGTTCAATAAGGAGAGAAAAGCCTATTCCAACTCGGATTGGGAAACCTTATTTATTGAAGATTTCTATCTCGTTTTTAGCAAGGAAAACTCTCCCAAATCAGCCTTTCCCTTCTCTTATAAATAGAGGCCGGCACCATGAAGAAAATATATCTCATCTCTTGCAAAACACTAGCCAAAACTCTACCAAATTTCCTACTCAAAGTTCTAACCCGAAACCCTAAAAATACCAAGTCACCGATTCACCACCACCAATCACCACCGAACCATTCCCTGCCCTAGCTACTGCCGAAACTCTTCCACCACACCAAGACGAAGCTCTCCAAGGTTTCTAAAGTGTGATCCATCCCTATGACTTGTGTTTTTATTTTCGGTTTAGTCACATATTGTTGTTATAAAAATACTTTGTTTCGTTTGGTTTTGTATGATGAACATAAATTGAGACTTTTGTTGGAATTTATGTGATGACTTTGCAATCTTTAATTCATGGATTTTGTATGTTTAGATAATCAGGGCAATGGTATTAAAAGCATGTTTAGGATTTAAATTGGTTAGTGGGTTAAGGATGTTCCTTATAAACCGAAACATTAGTTGTGCTTAAGCATTTGTTGTTTGCATGTAAATCTAGGTGTGAGGTTTCATCTAACCTGAGTAGAATGAATAAAACTATAGGCCTAGCGGTTGTTTTGATTTGTTGTGCTCACCTAGGGTATAAAACCTTAGCTAAAACTTGCATGTTAAATAAGATGATTGACAACCTTGCTTATTTGCATGTTTTCGATTTAAGACTCTTGTGCGTTATATGTTAAGTCTTAACCGGATTAGCATAAATATCTTTAGGGCTAGAGCGAGAGTTTGTCCTAAAAGAACTTAAGGAAGTCTAGTAACTAGGTACAGAGCGAGAGCTCTAGTTACGGTCGAAACGAATTTGAATTGTGAACATGCTAAATACTAGTCTCTTACTTTCTTGCATATGAATCTATGTTTTAAAGAGTCTTTTGTGTGAACTGTTTTGTAAAAGATGATGATCACCTGTAAATATTAGATTTAGGATTTTATTTTTCTGTTTTGGTGCCGTGCTTAGTACTAGGGCAGCCTAGCTGCCGATCCATACTTATCCCCCATTTGTGACGTTTTTAATGTATGTATGTATATATGTGTGTCTAACAATTTCATATCTCAGGTACCCTTAATCCCCGGCCTAGAACGATCCCTACTTATTCTATACTACTAACGATTGTAGGGTTATTATTGCTTGATGCTCGCTTCGGCGACTCGTCAATTTTTGGCGCCGTTGCCGGGGATTATAAAAGCTTGTTTTATGAATTTGTTGTGTATATAATGTTGCTGGAAATTTTTTTTTTTTTTTTTTTTTGTGAAGTTGTAAAGTTGTAAATTTTAAGTTTATTTTGGGATTTTGTAAAGTAGAAATATGCTTTGGCATGTAGAGTTTAAATTTCGAAAGTTGCATGATGTATAATGATGTATGTTGGTAATCACTTAGTTTAATTTCTAGGAAGTTGATAGTGTTGTGTATGTTTGAGTTTATTGTAGTTTCTAAAGTGTAACATGTAGGTGAAGCCTCTTTTGTTGATCATAACCAAAACCCTTCATGTGAATGGTGCTATGTCGGAGGGCGTTTCTATGTAGATTGGGAAACGCGGGATACTTCCCCCCCACGCATATAAGCGTTTCTTCGGTAATAGTATTACTTCTATGAGGTTGAGGGCGGTTTTAATCAACACTTGAGACCGCTAGGGATCCGTGTTTGTTTTACAAAGTATGGGGAAGTTATTATCATAGATATGGTTCTCAGGTTTGTTTAACTGGATCTCAAGGCCCATAGACTGATGTTCATTCTCGGTGAGTGAGTCGATAGGGGGTTCGCCCTCCATGGTGTCCAACAAAGAGTCCTGCCTGGTTCCTGTAGGGGGTTCGCCCTCCGTGATTTTAATGACCTTTGAAACGTAAAATCCGCACGACCTAGTCGACAGCTTGTGCCGAAGCATCACCTCACTTTAGACGCTAGAACATAACTTGACATATGTGGCCTATTTTCTTCGAAGATAAAACATGTTGTGTGGTTCAAACTCTTGAGGTATATCGGATTAAGCATGATACTACCGGGGGCTGTATCAGTCCATTGCACCGTTATCTCCTCTGCTCCACGTACTTCGAGAGTTAGAACAGATTTAAAAGAAATTAGACTTAGCGATTACATGCTCATGAACTTTCCAATTTTTGATCACTTATTGCCGATTGTATATGTTTGCTTTGCCGAAATTTTATGTTGTGCCGTGTGATGTGTATGCCATTGCCGAATGTATATATGTGTTATGGTTTGAAATTTGTTGTGTAATCGCCAATGTCGTGGCTTGTAATGATGTATATTCTTGTCTTCTATTTCCTTACGAAGTTCTAACTTATTTAAATGTTGCAAATTTCAGAAATAGTGCATGTCCGAATCTAGTATTTGGACAAGAGATCTTCAAGGCCGTTTGCAACGTTTAGAGCAAGAACTCGCTATTGCTCGTTTTGTGCCATTACCTCCATCGTCACCAATCAGTTCATCAGTACCATCACCCTTGCCGAGTTCACCTATTGTGCCGTCCATTTCATCATCAGTGCCGAGTTCACCATCAGTTGTGTCATCATCGTGTGATCTTCTGAATCCAGAGTTTGAGGCCTTTGCCGAATTAGAAGAAGAAGAAGAGATCATGGCATCAATCAGATCACAGAATGGTCATGTTGCTGGAGCTGGAGTTGCTCCTTCGAATATCACTTATCCTCCTTTGGAAACTGACAAGACTGGAGAGATTGAATTGAGGAGTGGATTCCTCCATAAGCTGAAATCATTTTATGGAATGCCGAGTGAGGACCCTAATAAGCATCTACAGTGGTTTAACTTCACCACGGAGTCCATGTGTCCAAGAGGGACCGATTTGCAACACTTTAAGATGAAGGCTTTTCCGTTTTCTCTAGAAGATCAAGCGAAGGAGTGGTTGTTTGAGGTGCCTAGTGGTCGCATTGTTTCGTGGAGTACTATGATGGATGAGTTTTTGCTCAAGTACTTTCCTGCTTCACGTATCACTGATCTGAGGAAGCAAATTACTAGTGTGAAGCAAGCCGGAGATGAGACTTTCTTCGACTACTACAAGAGGTTCAAGTCCCTAGTTTCTTTGTGTCCATCGCATGGCATTAGCGATGGACTCTTGCTACAATATTTCTATGAGGGATTGCGTGTCATGGAGAGAGAGTTTCTTGACTCGGCCGCGGGAGGTAGCTTTTTGGAGTTGAATGCCGGAGCGGCAAGAAGTTTGTTGGAAGTTCGTTCCTTGAACAACCAACAATTTGGCATGGCACGAGGCAATGTGCAAAGGAATGAGAAAGTGCATGAGACGTCTTCGAGCTCAAAGTTAGAAGATAAAGTGGACAAGCTTACCGACTTGGTGAGTAATTTGATGAAGAAGCGTGCGAGTGTATGTGGAATTTGCACCGAGGGCCATGAGACCGAACAATGCCCTCAATTTGGAGTTAATGAGGGAGTAGAGGAGTGCAATGCCATTGGCTTTCAAGGAGGCCAACGTTTTGGAAATTTCAATCCAAGGTTCAATGATCATCCAAACTTTCGATGGGCGAACAATGATAACGTGCTTAGGGCACCTATGCAACCGAGAGAGGGAGGAGCGCCATTTGTACCGAGGCCACCATTTGTGCCTCGGCAGCCATACATGCCGAACCAAGGACACTTTGCTGCATTGCCGAACCAATCACAAGGAGGGCTGAGCCAAGGCCAAGGCCAAGCTTCGCCAAGCAATCCGAACTATGATGCTTTAATTCAATCTTTGTCAAGTGCTACTCAAGCATTACTCGCGGGACAACAAAATCATCAAAAGGACATTGGTGAGCTCAAGACTCAAATGGGCCAAGTTGTAGATTTTATGGGAAGATTTAATGAGCAAGGGAAGTTGCCAAGCAATACTATTCCCAATCCGAGGAACGAGCAAGCCAAAGTGATTCAAACTCGTAGTGGAAGAGAGTTGTTTCCACCAACAAGTCCAAAGAAGAAGCGAGTGACTTTCAAGGGTATTGAGGAGGATGAGAGGGCTGCCGGACCTGACATTGCCGGCTGCCACATGCATGAAGCCGAGAGGGACACAACCGGCAGGGCTGCAGCCGGCAACAATGGTGATGCCGAGAAGAAGGAAGCTGCCGAACAAAGGCATGGTGCCGGCAACACTAATATTAAAGACAAGGGGCTGCATAACGAGCTTGAATACGATCCCGCAACATCAAAGAATGAGGTATTGCCGAGCCAAGCAAGTAAGGGAGGTGTGTCATCATCTAGTGCCCCATTCCCTTCACGCTTTGCTAGAACAAAGAAAGATAAATCCGATGAAGAGGTATTGGAGATTTTCCGGAAAGTGCAAGTCAACATCCCTTTGTTGGAGTGCATTAAGCAAGTACCAAAGTATGCTAAGTTTTTAAAGGAGCTTTGCACGGCGAGAAGGCATACTAGAGAGACTCGTGTGGTAACCATGAGCGAGACGGTGTCGGCCGTTATTCAAAGAAAATTGCCACCAAAGATGAAGGATCCGGGAAGCTTCAATGTGCCTTGTGTCATAGGCAATACTCGGTTTGAGGATGTTATGTTGGATTTGGGAGCATCAATCAATGTCATGCCACTCAATGTGTATCAAACGTTGAGTATAGGGCCTCTCAAGAAGGATAATGTCATCATTCAACTTGCGGATCGCTCAAGCAAATATCCGGAAGGCTATGTAGAGGATGTGTTGGTGCAAGTCAACCAATTGATATTCCCCGCCGATTTTTATGTGGTTGAGATGGAGGATTCGCCGGTCAACAACACTCAATTGCTTTTAGGGCGACCATTCATGAGGACCGCGCGCACAAAGATAGATGTGGCCGAGGGCAACCTAACTATGGAGTTTGATGGTGAAGTGATAAAGTTCAATGTTTTTGATGCCATGAGATTCCCCAATGTTGATTTCAAGGAGGGTTGTGCCATTGATGTTTTGGAGGAGGTCGAGCAAGTTATGTCGACCTCGCTCGACGCATAGCAATTAGCGATTGAGCAAGGGGTCGGATTTGACAAGAAGGGAGAACGAGTCACGTTTGAGCAAGAAGTAGCCGAGCCATGCATTGCCGAGAAGGGGGTTTATGCTGAGCCCTTCATGATCATGCCGAGCCCAATGGAGGTTTGTGCCGAGATAGAGGCTCGGCCATACAACAAAGTTTTTGATTCGTTCTTGTCAATTCCAAGCGCCACAACAAAATTTCGACCAAGTGTGGAAGAGGCCCCAAAGTTAGAACTTAAAGAACTCCCTAGTCACTTAAAGTATGTTTATCTTGGAGAAGAAGATACACTACCGGTTATTGTGTCTTCAATGCTTAGTAAGAAGCAAGAGGAGGATTTAATTTGTGTGCTTAAGAAGTACAAGACCGCCATAGGTTGGACCTTGGCGGATATCAAGGGAATAAGCCCTACTACTTGTGTTCATCGTATCTTGTTAGAAGAAGGAGCTAAGCCGACAAAGGAAGCTCAACGTCGACTTCACCCTCCCATGATGAAGGTTGTAAAAGATGAAATTATCAAGTTGCTTGATTGTGGGGTGATCTACCCAATTTCGGATAGTAAGTGGATATCTCCCGTGCAAGTAGTGCCGAAGAAGAGTGGTGTAACGGTTGTCAAGAATGAGAAGAATGAGCTTGTGCCACAAAGACTTGTAACCGGTCATAGGATGTGCATCGACTATAGGAAGCTCAACGCTACAACAAGGAAGGATCACATGCCTTTGCCGTTTATGGATCAAATGCTAGAGAGGTTGGCCGGTCATTCTTACTATTGCTTTCTTGATGGATATAGTGGCTACAATCAAATCATGATACACCCGGACGATCAAGAGAAGACCACTTTTACTTGTCCATTTGGCACGTTTGCTTATCGGAGGATGCCATTCGGACTTTGCAACGCACCCGGCACTTTTCAAAGATGTATGTATGCTATCTTCTCGGATTTTATTGAAGACATTATCGAAGTATTCATGGATGATTTTAGTGTGTATGGAGGCACCTTCGATGCATGTTTGGGGAATTTGGAGAAGATACTTAAGAGGTGTGTAGAGACAAATCTTGTGCTTAATTGGGAGAAGTGTCACTTCATGGTCACGCAAGGCATTGTTCTAGGACACATTATTTCGGCAAAAGGCTTAGAAGTTGACAAAGCCAAGGTGGAGCTCATACAAGCATTGCCGAGCCCTAGATGTGTGAAAGATGTGAGAAGTTTTCTTGGCCATGCGGGGTTCTATCGACGATTTATCAAGGACTTCTCTTCAATTTCCAAGCCATTGAGCAACTTGTTACAAAAGGAGGTGACGTTTGAGTGGACGGAGGCATGTGAGCAAGCCTTTTGCCGATTGAAGACCTTGTTGTGTACGGCACCTATACTTGTTTCCCCTAATTGGGACGAGCCGTTTGAGTTGATGTGTGATGCTAGTGATTATGCACTTGGAGCGGTACTTGGACAACGAATTGAGAAGAAGCCATGCGCCATTTACTATGCTTCAAGGACTCTCAACGATGCACAACTCAATTACACAACAACGGAGAAGGAACTCTTAGCGGTAATTTTTGCTTTGGAAAAGTTTCGATCATATCTTTTGAATTCCAAAGTTATTGTTTATAGTGATCATGCCGGTTTAAGATATCTTATGACGAAGAAGGATGCTAAGCCGAGGCTCATTCGATGGATTCTTTTGCTTCAAGAGTTCGACATTGAGATAAAAGACAAGAAAGGAGTAGAGAATGTTGTGGCCGATCATTTGAGTAGACTTGTGCAAGAGGAGGATCGGCTGCCCCTATTAGAGTCCTTTCCGGATGAGCAACTTTTTCGACTTGAAGTACATGAGCCTTGGTATGCCGACATTGCAAATTTTCTTGCCACACACCGATTTCCCAAAGAGATGCCGAGCCACCAACAAAAGAGAATAAGGAAGCAAGCTCGACACTTCTTGTGGGATGATCCGTACTTATGGAGGCAATGTGGTGATCAAGTGCTTAGAAGATGTGTGCCGGAGAATGAGCATCGATCCATCCTTTCTTTTTGTCATAGCGAAGCTTGTGGTGGACATTTTGGACCAAAGAAGACGGCTTTGAAGATACTTAATTGTGGTTTCTTTTGGCCTACGATTTTTAAAGATGCATTCATGTTTTGCAAAGCATGTGATAGATGCCAAAGAATGGGGAACATTGGAGCTAGAGACCAAATGCCGCTCACGCCTATCATTGAGGTTGAAATTTTTGATTTATGGGGTATTGACTTCATGGGACCCTTTCCTTCAAGTAAGGGCTCTCTCTACATATTGCTTGCGGTTGATTATGTGTCAAAGTGGATCGAAGCAAAGGCTACACACACCAATGATGCCAAAGTGGTAGCCAAGTTTCTCAAGACCAACATCTTTTCACGTTTTGGAGTTCCAAGAGTCTTGATTAGCGATGGAGGATCCCATTTTTGTAACCGCACCATTGAAGCCTTATTGAGGAAGTATGGAGTCACACATAAGGTTTCTACACCTTATCACCCCCAAACAAGTGGTATGGCTGAGGTAAGTAATCGAGAGATCAAGCATATATTGGAGAAATCGGTTGGACCTTCAAAGAAGGATTGGAGTGATCGTCTCGATGATGCTTTGTGGGCTTATAGGACCGCGTACAAGACACCGATAGGTATGTCTCCTTTTCGGTTAGTTTATGGCAAAGCATGTCACTTACCGGTTGAGCTTGAGCACAAGGCATGGTGGGCAATTAAGGCCTTCAACATGAGCATGGATGATGCCGGTCTTCATAGAAAGCTTCAACTCAATGAACTTGAAGAAATTCGCAATGAAGCTTATGATGCCGCTTGGATTTACAAGGAGAAAACAAAGGCTTACCATGACAAGATGTTACGAGGAAAGAAATTTGAGGTGGGGCAAAAAGTTCTCTTATTCAACTCAAGACTTCGACTCTTTCCGGGTAAGCTACGCTCACGGTGGGTTGGTCCCTACATCATCACTCAAGTTTTTCCTCATGGTGCAATAGAAATTTCAAGCCTCACCTCGAGCAATATTTTCAAAGTGAATGGTCATCGTCTCAAGCCATATTATGAGTCTTCCTCCAAACACATCATTGAGGAGTGCCTTGTTGACGACGCACCACTTTCGGGACATCATGAGGTCCTTGCCGGCAGTCCCCACATGGAAGAACCGGCCTCACACATGGAAGCCGAGAAGCAGCAGCCGATCCCAGCTTCACCACCACCACCTGCCGGACCTGCCATTGCCGGCAGGGTTGACACACAGCAACACAAGGCCGAGCACAAGGCTGACACGCCAGAGGATACGCCAGATACGGCAGAACCACGGCCGGACACGCACCCGGATACGCAGCCTTCTACAAGCACCGAATCGGATACACTATGCAACACTCTTCTCGTTGACCTTCTTCGTGCCGATTTGGGATGCTTTGGAGCACGATGAACACATGCAAAACACACGGTGAAAAGTCTAGGCTATGGACTATAAACACAAAGCGCTACTTGGGAGGCAACCCATGTCGATCAAAGAAAAGTGAAGGAGCCATCACCGAGAGTTTGAAATTTCTTAACCCTTCTCTCTTTCTTTGATTTGTGATGATATGTTGAAATATGTTAGTCGATTGCATGCTTAGGAAATTCATTGATATTGTTTTGTGCTTACATTGAGGGCAATGTAATTTTCTAAGTGTGGGGTGGGATAACGTATTCCGTTTTTGTTTTTGCTTTTGTGTGCTTAGTTTAGAAAAGAAAAATTCAGAAAATTGTTCCACAAAAATAGAGTGTTTAAATTTGTTTCGAGTCTTAAAATTGTAAGACATAGGATGCCCCTAATATGTCAATGATGTTATTTCTCCTCTTTGCATACATAGATGATAGTTGTGCATATTTTTAAAATTGTAAGTTTCATGGATTTTATGCATTGGTAGGAGCATGTAGGACTTGTTGATTATTAAGCATGCATGTTTTAGCTAGTTTATTTCGATTATAACCTATGTGAGATTTAGAGCCAAATTGCTTTCTTCTTGAGCGATAAAAGATAAAATTTGATAGATTCGTAAGAAGCATGAAACCTCATAATTCTTTGCATATTCGATGACTATGTGCCATAGCTTTTTAATGAACTCTAGTATGCTAGAACTTACTCTTGTTGATTTTCGAAACGTTTGTATCATAAAATACCTTGATTTTGAATGTGATTGAATAAAGATCATTTAGGTTTACCACCAAAGCCAAATTAAGCATGAGCCCTATTGGAGCCCGTCGTGGGACACCTTAGTAAACCCCTTTGAGCCAATATTGAGCCTTTTCTTTCATCATCCTTAAACACTTTCCATTAGCTTAGTATAGTGATGCCTTTACCTTATGTGTTGGCAAAGCTTGATTTTTGAAAGCGTTTTCGCGTGTGTAATGAAGAAGAACAAGTGTGGGGTAGACTTAGCCATAAAATTATATGAAAAATGTATGCATGCCGTACCTAGAAAAAGGAAAAAATAATTGGCTCGAATTAAAAAGAAAATAAAAGAGCCGTGAGAAAAAGAAGAAAAAGAAGGGTACGGCATAGGCATAGAAAAGAAAAATTTTGTGCATGGCTATTGTCTAGATTATTGTTGTAATGTTGTATGGGAAGAAAAGAATGAAGTATGGGTCCAACAAGATGAAATTTGACCTTTTCGGCGAGAAGACATAAGGAGAGTCGAGCTTTGCTAAAGCGCACGGTGACGTTTTGAGCCTCCTTATCCAAATATCGAATACCTCTTAGCCTAGCCCCATTACAACCCTTTTATTGATCTTTTTCATGATTCTTAAGATGGTTAAAAATTGATTTGTGGAGATTATCTCAAGAGTAAGCATATGGTTTTGGTTCATTGGTGCATATAGTTATCATATGAGGTTTTTCCATAAAAATTCACAAAGTGCTTTCGTTTCTTTGATATATGCAAGTCACTCTTTGTAATTCATTATCTTTCGCTTGCATATACTTATGAGTGAATTACCATGCTTCGAGAGAAAAGAAGAGAGTATGCCTAGTGAGGAGGATTGGATTAGCTTTGACATGTTTACATGCTTACCTTTTGCTCTTATATGTTCATATTGATGTCGCATGTTCATGAAACATGGAATTTTCGTGCTTAGCATTCTCATGCATTTAACTTGAAAGCTATGTGTACATACGAGCCTGAGACAAATTGTTAGGGGCAATAGTTTGTTTTGAGTCTTAGTTTAATTTAGTTTGCTAAGGGACTAGCAAAGGATAAGTGTGGGGTAGTTGATAGGAGCACAATGTGCGATGATATTATATGTTTATGCCCTCGTTTATGCTTTGTTTAACCCTTATTTGTTTAAGATTGAGTCATAATGTAGTTAGTGTCGTTTTGGTAGAGTTTTGATGAAAAAATGGTTAAGAATCTGAAAAATGACTAAGTTTGAGAAATCTGGAAAATATTGTAAAATATGTCTTTTTCGCGATTCTGAGATGAGCAAAAGTATGATCTATCCTTGTCCAAATTCTATGAAATTTGGCGGACTCAATATTTATATGCTAAGGAATGTTGTGTTAAAATTTCAGATCAATCGGAGTTCGGGAAGTCACCCAAAAGATGGCTGCAAAACAGCAGTCCGAGCATTCCAATCCAGGGACTTCCAGGATTTTCCTGGGACTTTGTCCCAACTTCAAAAACTCATTCCCGTCAATTCACAAGGATTTTGATCATACTGTTTTATGGGGAGATGGCTTTTTGTGTCTAGTTATCTGAGATTTGAAATCGAATCAATCGGAGCATCGAAGAAAAAGTTATACTCGACTGAAGACACAAAGGTATCATCCGCCAGGTCTCATTCGCCAAGCCCTTGCTTGCTCGCCCACGATCTTGCTCGCCAGAAGCTCATCCGCCAGGTCGCATCCGCCAAAGCTTCATCCGCCAGCAGATTCACCAGAACTGGTCAGCTCACCAGCTAGTACATGTCCGCTCGCCAACCATCCGCGCATGCTAGCATGCACGTTCGCTCGCCAGCACCAGACTCGCCACTAAGAAGCCTCGCCAGTACCCGATACTAGCAAAGTCTGTACTTGCGAGCAGAGAGGAATTTCCGGTAATGTCTCCAAGCGACTGCGAGCGTGCTAAATCATTCCAAGAAGCTTCCTATGCGTGTCCAAAAAGAAATCATAAGCCGGCCAAGCTAGAGTTTCTTTGTTCAATAAGGAGAGAAAAGCCTATTCCAACTCGGATTGGGAAACCTTATTTATTGAAGATTTCTATCTCGTTTTTAGCAAGGAAAACTCTCCCAAATCAGCCTTTCCCTTCTCTTATAAATAGAGGCCGGCACCATGAAGAAAATATATCTCATCTCTTGCAAAACACTAGCCAAAACTCTACCAAATTTCCTACTCAAAGTTCTAACCCGAAACCCTAAAAATACCAAGTCACCGATTCACCACCACCAATCACCACCGAACCATTCCCTGCCCTAGCTACTGCCGAAACTCTTCCACCACACCAAGACGAAGCTCTCCAAGGTTTCTAAAGTGTGATCCATCCCTATGACTTGTGTTTTTATTTTCGGTTTAGTCACATATTGTTGTTATAAAAATACTTTGTTTCGTTTGGTTTTGTATGATGAACATAAATTGAGACTTTTGTTGGAATTTATGTGATGACTTTGCAATCTTTAATTCATGGATTTTGTATGTTTAGATAATCAGGGCAATGGTATTAAAAGCATGTTTAGGATTTAAATTGGTTAGTGGGTTAAGGATGTTCCTTATAAACCGAAACATTAGTTGTGCTTAAGCATTTGTTGTTTGCATGTAAATCTAGGTGTGAGGTTTCATCTAACCTGAGTAGAATGAATAAAACTATAGGCCTAGCGGTTGTTTTGATTTGTTGTGCTCACCTAGGGTATAAAACCTTAGCTAAAACTTGCATGTTAAATAAGATGATTGACAACCTTGCTTATTTGCATGTTTTCGATTTAAGACTCTTGTGCGTTATATGTTAAGTCTTAACCGGATTAGCATAAATATCTTTAGGGCTAGAGCGAGAGTTTGTCCTAAAAGAACTTAAGGAAGTCTAGTAACTAGGTACAGAGCGAGAGCTCTAGTTACGGTCGAAACGAATTTGAATTGTGAACATGCTAAATACTAGTCTCTTACTTTCTTGCATATGAATCTATGTTTTAAAGAGTCTTTTGTGTGAACTGTTTTGTAAAAGATGATGATCACCTGTAAATATTAGATTTAGGATTTTATTTTTCTGTTTTGGTGCCGTGCTTAGTACTAGGGCAGCCTAGCTGCCGATCCATACTTATCCCCCATTTGTGACGTTTTTAATGTATGTATGTATATATGTGTGTCTAACAATTTCATATCTCAGGTACCCTTAATCCCCGGCCTAGAACGATCCCTACTTATTCTATACTACTAACGATTGTAGGGTTATTATTGCTTGATGCTCGCTTCGGCGACTCGTCAAGACCAAGTAAAGCTAAGTGTAGCTGGTCGAATACAAGGATAATGTGGCCATATTCAATGACTCGATCATTGGCCACGCCTACTTTTGAAACTTGTGAGGAGCGTTTGTATACGCCATTTATCTTAACTCTGATATTGGGTTACCAATCAGGGGGAGTTGTCTTGTAGACATCAGAGGGAGTCTACCTCACATGTAATCTTCAATTGTAGTTGGTGAGTTGTGCTCTTTTTCCTTCGACCAAGCTTTTTATTTTTTACCCAAGTGGTTTTGTTTTACTTGGCAAGGTTTTAGCGAGACAACATGTCATGCATCATGTCATATTAGGTACGCGACACAAAGGGGAGTGTTCAAGGAAGGATAATTCTGTAACTTCCTATGTGTGTCTTGACCTAATTAGACTAGATATGCAGTATCTTTAGTAGATAGAGAATCCCTGATTATTCGGGATACTTGATGTAATGCCTATATAAAGGCCTTCTTATCTATCAATAAAACGACGTTTTACATCTATTCCTTTTCTCCTACAACAAATGAGTTTTTAAGTATTTTACGATCAATGACTATAGTTGGTATTAGTGGACTATTCCTGAGTGAATGTCTACGTATATATATATATATATATATATATTTACTTGAAATATATATTGTGAGTGTCCATTGGGTGAACTTATCTTGTTACAGAATTGTTGTAATTGAATTTATATGAGTTGTGTGACGTGTGAATGAGTTGGTATGGAAACCAACAGCCAGTGAGAGATATTTCCTGTGTTATGATGGGGATTTCTCACGTGTGGCGATTAGGTCCACCCTGTGAGATGATAGGGGATCGACAAATATATCGGGAACCAAACATTTGGCCAGGTGATTGGTTACGATCAGTTAGAGCTCTAGTCTGTCTACCTTTGTGTGATTTGGAGGGGAATGACAGTGGCCATTGCGCCCTAGTTTTATTCTTTTGGTTGTTTGTGAGTAGTGAATTTATTATTTTCAAGTTGTGGTTTAATTATATTATCATGATCCTGTTTGTTTTACTCACACGAGCTTTGAAAGCTTACCGGGTTCGTTGTTTACAACCAGGTGCACCAATTGATGGCATAGGGGTTAGACCTGCAGATGAGGACCAGTACCCAGGAGGCGGTGTCTGAGTCGTGCGGCTAGTAGGTGTGCTCCATGGTCTAGCTTGTATTTATTTTTGGGTTACAGAGGTATAGCTTGAGCCTCTATTTTACATCTATGTATTTATTGATGTAATATTTTGTGTGTTGTGAGCCACGCATTTGAACTCTGATAACATACTTAGTTATTTGTATGATAACTTTTAAGTATTTGAGTTTATTTGTGAATTTTCACATTGTCGAATTTGGATTTTTGTTATCCGAAATTCAGGGTGTGATAGTTGGTATCAGAGCCTAGGGTTACATATTTGGTGGTAATTGGTACTTTCGAGAGATGTCCCGACTGCAGCGGATCACCATCATGTTCGCTTGTACTAATATGTCATCGAGTATGTAGGGGGCAGGGAGTTGAGTCCTAGGATTGAGCGTTGTCTCTGTGATAAGATTAAATGATCCGTGTGCATCCTATTAGCGTTATGGCCTTGATTAATATATATCGTGTTTAACTTACACTTCGGTTTAAGCTTATGAAAATATTAATCAAGTGTTGCCTTGCTTCGTAGGATGGATCGTCGTGGAGGTAGAGCTAGAGGCCGAGGTAGGCCAGACGAGGATGAGGCAGCGTATGCCCTGTCGAGGAGTTCTATGAGGAGGAGGCAGAGGAGGTGCCATTGGTTGAGCAGCCTGTTCCTCCTGTGATTGTGCCTGATGACGGCCGCGCACTGAGGTTGATTCAAGAGATTGAAAGGGTGGGGACACCCATGTTCCATAGAGGACTAGATCACCTGGTGGCCGATCATTGGATTCAGGAGATGGATAAGCATTTCGATCTAATCGTATGCTCTGAGATCGAGAAGAGGAAGATAGCCACATTCTTCCTCAAGGATGATACCCTAGACTGGTGGAGGAGTACTCAGAGGGTGAGAGATGTGACTACTCTCACGTGGGAGGGTTTTGTGGAAATCTTCCGGGAGAAGTACGTTCTAGCCACAATGAGGGAACAGTTGGAGCTTGAGTTCATTACTTTGACGCATGGGGCTATAAATGTTAGAGAGTATGAGACGCAATTCTCGCAACTGTATCGGTTTGTCAGGCCGATGGATGAGGCATCATTAGCTCAGAATTTCCTCCGAGGGTTGAGGCATGAGATCAGAATGATCATATCTGCCCTTTGCTTATCTTCCAAGGCAAGGATGTATGAGAGTGTTGTGTGCCTAGAGCAGGAGGCCAAGCTTCATGCTAGTGAGGTTGCTCTGAGAGATCCCAAGGGAAGGGGAAGGCTGTTGGGTGAGCGGTGGTTCAGGTCATAGAGGGGGACCTTGGACGAAACAGCGGACTGCTCAGCAGGCTCCAGCTAGGGTGGTGGGTGCACCCATCAGAGCCGCACATATTAGGCAGGCAGTACCTGGGAGATGCTTCACCTGTGGCGAACTAGGCCACATCTCCAGGGATTGTGGGAAGCCGAATCCTATAGTATGCTTCACTTGAAAGCAACCCGGGCACATTGCTAGAGTGTGTCCTCGAGCTCAGCCTGGGGGGCCGGTGGACCAGCAGAGACAGTTGCCGGTAGGGCAGGCCAGAGTGTATGTCATTGGTTAGCGAGGCACATGGGTGGAAGGTACTTTATCTGTTTTAAATTACCTTGCTAGAGTATTGTTTGATACGGGAGCATCTCATTCATTCATATCTAGTTTTGTGGTAGAGGTGTTAGGATTGGTTCCTTCGTCTCTTGCTGGATCTTTGTGGGTCATATCACCTTTGGGTGTTTCTCTTGAGCTTGGAATGATTTGTGAAGCTTGCCCTGTGGTGATTGGAGGCAGAGAGTTCTCTGCATCCTTGATTGTGCTTCCAGACCACACTTATGGTGTGATTTTGGGAGTTGATTGGTTGAGGCCGCATCATGCATTGATTGACTGCTTTAACATGATAGTGTCATTCCGCATTCTCGGGCAACCGGAGTTTCGCTATCGCTGCCTCAAGTCAGATAATGCTATGTGGGAGAGTGTCATGGCACATATCGAGTCTGTGAGCAGTGAGGTAGCTATTGAGGATATTGCAGTGGTTTCAGAGTATGCTGATGTGTTCTAGGAGATACCGGGGTTACCTCCGTGGAGGGTAGTGGATTTTGCCATTGATGTGGTACCTGGTACTGCGCCAGTGTCGAAGACGCCGTATCAGATGGGACCAAATGAACTCCGCGAGTTGAAGATCCAGATTGAGGGGCTACTCATGCAGGGGTTCATCAGGCCCAGCACTTCTCCCTAGGGTGCTCCGTTGTTGTTTGTGAAAAAGAAGGATGGTTCATCCAGGCTATGTGTGGACTATCGGGAGTTGAATAAGGTGACCATCAAGAACAAGTATCATTTGCCCAGGATCGATGACTTGTTTGATTAACTTAGAGGAGCAGTGGTGTTCTCTAAGATTGATTTGAGGTCCGGTTATCATCAGTTGAGGGTGAAAGAGCAGGACATTCCCCAGACCGCTTTTAGGACTCGTTATGGACATTATGAGTTTGTTGTCATGTCCTTTGGTCTAACCAATGCACCTGCAGCTTTCATGGACTTGATGAACCGTATCTTCAGTCAGTTCTTGGATAGGTTTGTGGTGGTATTCGTGGATGATATCCTGATTTATTCTAAGTCCTTGGAGGAGCATGAGGAGCACTTGCGAATTGTGCTGCAGATTCTTAGGGAGGTTAAGTTGTATGCCAAGTTCGAGAAGTGTGAGTTTTGGAAGGAGAAAGTCAAGTTCCTTGGTCATGTGGTTTCGAAGAATGGAGTCTCGGTAGACCCTTCCAAGGTTGAGGCCGTGATGAGTTGGGGTCGCCCCAAGACTGCTACGGAGGTTCGTAGTTTTCTCGGTTTGGCTGGGTATTATCGAAAATTCATTGAGGGGTTCTCTAGCATCTCTTCTCCATTGACCAGGTTGACCAAGAAGGATGTCCAATTTGTATGGACAGATGAATGTGAGAAGACATTCAATGAGTTGAAGACGAGACTGACCACGACCCCAGTGTTGATTATTCCCACAAGTGGGGGTGGATATGTCGTATATAGTGATGCATCTCATCAGGGCTTGGGTTGTGTGCTGATCCAGCATGGTGGTGTTGTTGCCTATGGCTCTAGACAGTTGAAGATTCACGAGAACAATTATCCTACTCATGACCCAGAGCTAGCTTCATTGGTCTTTGCCTTGGAGATTTGGAGACATTACTTGTATGGCGAGAAGTTTCAACTCTTCTCAGATCATAAGAGTCTGAAGTATTTGTTCTCTCAGAAGGAGCTGAACATGAGGCAGAGGAGATGGATGGACCTCCTTAAGGACTATGACTTCACCTTACATTATCATCCGGGAAAGGCCAATGTTGTGGCGAATGCCTTGAGTAGGAGACCGAGAAGTGCAGTTGCTTCTCTCATGGTCCAAGAGTAGCTCACGCTTGAGACTGCATCGGAGTTTGACCTCATGTCATCTGGTGGTGAGCAGGAGACCTTCCTTGGTAGTGTTTTTGTGCAGCCTACCTTGATTTCCAAGATTATTCAAGGTCAAGCAGATGATGAGTTCTCTCAAGCAAATTTGGCTGAATTAGTAGTCGATTTGATGGATGAGTGTCCGTCTGAGTGGACTGTTAGATCTAATGGTGGGTTAAGATTCAAGGGTAGATTGTGCGTGCCGGATTGTGCTGATCTCAAGGAGGAGATTCTTCGGGTAGCACATCGGTCACGATACACAATACATCTAGGGACCACAAAGATGTATAAGGATCTTTGTAGGCAGTTCTGGTGGAATGAGATGAAGAGAGATGTGGCAGAGTATGTGTCCAAGTGAGGGCAGAGCATCAGAGACCAGCGGGCATGTTGAAGCCGCTATCTATTCCGGAATGGAAGTGGGAGCGCATCTCTATGGACTTTGTGACTAGGTTGCCTAAGTCCAAGTTGGGACATGATGCCTTGTGGGTGATTGTTGATAGATTGATGAAGTCGGCATACTTTCTCCCAGTGTCGATGACGCACTCAGTGGAGGCTTTGTGCAAGTTTTATGTGAAGGCGATAGTGAGACTTCATGGGGTGCCGATATCCGTTGTATCAAATCGGGATGCTCGCTTTACTTTCAAGTTTTGGGCTGGTTTTCAGAAGGCCATGGGGACCACCTTGGATATGAGCACAGCATTCCACCCTCAAACTGATGGGCAGACTGAGCGGGTGAATCAGGTGATGGAGGATATGTTGAAAGCCTGTGTCTTGGACTTCAAGGGAAGTTGGGAAGACCACCTCCAATTGATTGAATTTGCCTACAACAATAGCTATCACTCTAGTATTGGCATGGCTCCATATGAGGTCTTTATGGGAGACCATGTAGATCTCCTGTTTGTTGGGCCGAAGTGGGCGAGAGTGGGCTCTTGGGTCCAGAGATTGTTCAGGAGACCACGGAGAAGATCTCGATTATTCGAGATAGGATCTGAATTGCTCAGAGTAGGCAGAAGAGCTACGCTGATTTAAAGAGAAGGCAAGTTGAGTTTGAGATTGGTGATCATGTATTCTTGAAGGTATCACCTATGAAGGGTGTGGTGAGATTTGGCAAGAAATGAAAGCTGGTGCCAAGGTATGTTGGGCCTTTTGAGGTTCTTGAGAAGGTAGGAGATTTAGCCTATCTACTTGCCTTACCTCCTAGCATGTCCGGAGTGCATGATGTCTTTTATGTTTCGATGTTGAGGAAGTATATATGTACCGGATGAGTCGCATGTGATCGATTATGGCACTATTAAAGTGAATGAGAAGGCGACGTTCGTTGTTGAACCTGTTCGTATTCTGGATAGGTCAACAAAGAAGATACGAAGGAAAGAGGTACAGTTGATCAAGGTGTTGTGAAGTCACCATGATGAGGGTGATGCATCTTGGGAATTAGAGTCGGATTTGAGGGCTAAGTACCCCCAGTTGTTTGTAGAGTAGTGTGCTTGAATTTCAGGGCGAAATTTTCTTTAAGGAGGGTAGAATGTAATAACCCGACTTTAATTATTAAATTCCTTATAAATTTTTGTATTTTAATGGGAGGATGATTTATGAGAATTTGTATTTCGTACACTTTTAATTAGTAGTTACGCAACATCGGAAGTGATTCCGAGAGTTAAAATTCGAAACACGTTTAAGTTTATATGGGTCAAAAGTTAACTTTTTTATCCGTCGTGAATTTCGAAAAATTTTCCTTCACGAAAGTCGTAGAGCTTGACCATACGAGTTCGTAGACATATGGCACGCGTGAAACAGACATCGTATAAAGAAGTTACGACTTGTTGAAGTTATTTATAAAATCAGAAATTACTATAAATAGTAAAAATATCTGAGGAAAGTCAAACTTTCCAAAATTTCCAAAAATTTCCAAAAATAATCGCGCTGCACTGTTCATCTTCTTCCTCTCGATGGCAGAGCTTTCTTCCCTCTGTTCTCTGTCGTCCGGCGATGCCAATCACGAGCCACCACTCAAAACCTTTGTCTCTCTCTCCCCTATGACCCCGTACTAGCGGCGAGCCCCAACGACCACTGTACAATTCGCAGTGGAGCCGGAAAGCTACTGCTGCCATTGACGTTGGAGCTGCTAGCTCCATTGACGAGGCCGGAGCTAGGGGTTTCTCCTGTTCGGCTGTCCTCCTTCCTCTGAACAGTACTCGGTCGATCTCTAAGCGCTTGGAAGCTGCAGCCAAGCTGCATCGGCTAAGTGAAGGGAAGGTTGCAGTAGCTTTTCCGGCCGCCCTATGACTGACCAAGGGTCGTTTCAGGTACCTTCTGACTTCCCTCTCTCCGATCTACATGTAGATGTGGTGGTGGTGGTCTGAAATTGTGATTTTTGGTGGAGATGTGTGGGGCCCACGTGCCGCCGCTTAGGGCGGAGTGTGGCGGCTCGTCCGACTGCCATGGGTGCCTTGGGTGTCCTGGAATCTTGATTCCGTAATTACGAGTTTGTGGGTATATTTAATGTGCATGATTTAATTACCATAAGAGCATGTTGTGTTGTTGTGAGTCCATGTGAGGATTTTGTGAGTCCATGTGAGGATTATTAGGTGGTTTCGGGGATTGATAGGAGCCAAAGTGCTACGTTCTTAATATATTTATGCCTACATTTATACATTGTTTAGCCCCTATTTACTTAAGATCGAGTCATAATATAGATTCATGAGCTTTTTGGTAGAGTTTTAATGAAATCGTGCTTAAAATTCGGAAGTTTACAGAAATTTGACGAAGTGCTAAAAATCTGAGTCCTTAAATGTTTCGTTGAATCTGTAAAGCTTTCATGTTGCTTTTGATGGAATTTTCTTCTCTTATGAGCAGTATATACATTGATGATTGAGCAATAGAAAGAGTTAGAGTAATTGGAGCTAAAGAAGCTGCCGAGAATTGCTATGCAAGTTCGGATCCAGTAAGTGCCAGGAATTTCCTGGGCACATCACTCAACTTCCAAAATTTCCCTAGAACAGCTCACTTGGAGCCAAATGGCGTGCCATATATGTATAAAAAGATCTCTGAGTTTCCACAGAATTTGGAATCGCATCAATAGCTATTTCTTGGAGGAAGTTATGCTCGATTGAAGACACAAAGGTCAATCTGCCGAGAGGAAATTAAGTATCGGACACAAGGAGAGGCAGTCCCTGCTGATAGGCTGTTGTGCCAGCCTTTGAGACTTGCAGCCTCTGCCGCAGTGCAGCGCACAGCCTGACATTGGCGCTGCCGCACAACCTGACATATAGCCTGCCATGAGCCAGCGCGCATCCATGCCTTAGCGAGGCTAAGCTGCCGATAGCCTATGGACAGCCTACTCACCATGACACCAACAGTGCCGGCACGTATCCGACACGTGACCTGGCAGTATCCAACAAAGGCCCAGACGTATCTGAGCCGTATCCCAAGCGTATCCGCCAAGGCTTTGGCCTATGTCACCACGTATCTGATACTGGCATCTCGTATCGGATACAGGCACTCAACCCACACACGCCTCTGCCTACCGCTGCTGCTGCCTTGCTACCGATGCTGCTCAGATGCCAACGCCTTCATCGAGCCCGCGCACTCCTACTGTTGCCTCGCTACCCTGCGCTGACTCTACCAATGTCATGCTCGAGGATTTTTCCTGCTATCGAGACACGCACGCATGAGCCTCCTGCACCCTGCACCCGAAACAGAGCAATTTGTCGGTATTGCTTCCGAGAAGCTGCAAGCGATTTCTTTGTTTTTCCAGGAGGCTACATATGGCTGCAATACATCCTAGGGCTACTAGGAAAAACTGAAAACGTGTGAAGACCAAGAAAGTCAAAAGAAGTCGCAAGCAATCCTAAGAAGACAAGGAAATCCTATCGGAAGAAGGAAAGTGTTCCCGGAAGAACTAGGAGAGCATGCTGCTGATTTCTTGGACTTTCATCCATCAAGAGTGGGCTGCCAACTTACTTAAGGAGACGATGAAGCATTACAGCCAGCCCATACAGAAAACGCAAGGAAGATTCATGAAGAAAACAAGACTTGGCCGGCAAGTATCCTAAACCAATTCGGTTTAGGTTTTGTGTTTCCTTATTGGTGCCGGCAATACCCTATCTTTTTTCCTGTATAAAGGCCTGATTTTCTCACAGAAAAATCATCTCATATTTTGCACAAGTACTAGCCAAAAGCTCTACCAAGTCTCTTAAACACCAAACACCAAAATACTTAGCCGAACCCCCACCACCACATTCCATAAAATCTGTACCTTCACCCTACCTTCTGCCGTGCATCTCCACCACATCTTGCGAAGTCTTCAAGGTTTCTAAAGTGTGATCAATTCCCTCTATGGCTACTATATTGGTTCATATTTGTGTAGTTTGTAGGAATTTATTTCGTTTCTTGGTTTTTATTGAAACTATGTATGAACTGATTTCAAGTTTGTCTATGTAATAGTTTTTCTGATTTTAACTTGTTTGATTTGTGTGTTAGATAATTAGGACAGTGGTATTAGATGCATGTTAAGGATTTAAAACTGGTTAGTAATCTAAGGGTGTGACTTAAAAACCGAAACATTAGTTTTGTTTGACAAGCATGTAAATCTAGATGTTAGGTTTCATTTAACCCGAGTATTAACGGATAAAGTGGTACGTATGTAGCTTTGATTTGTTATGCTCACCTAGGGTATAACCTTAGCTAAAACTTGCATGTTAAATAAGATAATTGACAACCTTGCTTGTTTACATGTCTTTGACTATAGACTATTGTGCTTCAATGTTATGAGTTGTATAATAGTAACATAAATTTTAGGATCACTTTGCGAATAGCTAGATCTTAAAACATTAGAAGTCTCACAACTAGGTAAAATCGGATTCGTTCTAGTTGTAGGTCAAAACTTGTTTGAGTCTAAAACATGCTTAATACTTGTTCCTTACTTTCTTATGTGCGAATTTTACATGTTAAAGAGTTTTTGTGTGAATTGCTTGGTGTGAAAGATGATGATCACTTGTACATAGTAGTTTAGGTTTTATTTCGTGCATTTAGGTCTTAGGGGCAGCTTGCTGCCGAACCAATCTCTCCCCCATAATTTTGTTTCAATGTTTGTATATTTGTGAATATTTGTGTTAACATTCTTATATTTCAAGTACCCTTAATCCTCGGCTAGAACGATCTCTACTTATCATATACTACTAACGTTTCTTGTAGGGTTATTATTGAAAATGTGCTTATGCGACCCGTCAGGGACCTTGAGAGATTCTGAAGGAGGTTTGTCGTGTGTTAGGCAAGCCTCGGGGTTAAGGGTTAGGTGATCGGAGAGATTTATAATATATTTTGTTCGAATTGAATGCTAAGTTTCGATAATATCGCTTATGTGATTGACCGTGCGTGAGTATCTCACCCTTGTGAGGTTGAAGACGCAGCGGAAGTAATAAAGATGAGTAAAGCTCACAGTGTTCGTATGTAATATAAGTTAAATTATAGTAAATGGATTGTTATATGCAAAATGGTTATATGGAAATGATATTTGTTTTAAATTGAATGAACTTGATCGACTACAGTTCATGGTAAGTAAAATGATTTTAATATAAAAATGATTTTTAAAGTATTTTACGATCAATGACTATAGTTCGTATTAGTTAACTATTCCTGAGTGAATTTCTACGTGTATATATATATATATATATATATATATATATATTTACGTAAAATATATATTGTGAGTGAGCATTGGGTGAGCTTATCTTGTTACGGAATTGTCATAATTGAATTTATATGAGTTGTGTAACGTTTGAATGTGTTGGTATGGAAACCAACAGCCAGTGAGAGATCTTTCCTGTGTTATGATGGGGATTTCTCATGTGTGGCAATTAGGTCCACTCTGTGAGATCATGGGGGATCGGCAAATATATCGGGAACTGATAGGAGCACAATGTGCGACGATATTATATGCTTATGCCCTCGTTTATGCTTTGTTTAACCCTTATTTGTCTAAGATTGAGTCATAATTTAGTTTAGTGTTAATTTGGTAGAGTTTTGGTGAAATGTGCTTAATTGTCTAAGTATGAGAAATCTGGAAAATAGTACAAAATATGTCTTTTTCGCGATTGTGTGACGAGTACAAATATGATCTATCCTTGTCCGAATTCTATGAAATATGGTGTGCTTAATATTCATATGCTGAGAAATGTTGTGTTAAAATTTCAGATCAATCGGAGTTCGGGAAGCCACCCAAAGGTTGGCTGCAAAACGGCAGTCCGAACATTCCAATCCAGGGGCTTCCAGGATTTTCCTGGGACTTTGACCCAACTTCGAAAAATCATTCCCGTCGACTCACAAGGAGTTTGATCGAACTGTTTTATGGGGAGATGGCCATATGTGTCTAGTTATCTGAGACTTGGAATCGCATCAATCGGAGCTCCGAGGATGGAGATATGCCGGAGTTACTACACCAACATCAAATCTGCCGATTCCAGGAACCTACTGCCCCCTTTTTGTGTTTTCTGTTTTTAATGGACCAAATGGTGCACAAATGCATTTATGAAGATGGTTCAAGCTTTAAGAAGGGAAGAGGAAGACACTAGGCCATGGCATTGAAGAAAAATATGAAGAAAGAAGTCTCCTAGTCAAACTAGGAGAAGCTGCCGAATGAGGCAGATTCGTGCCAAAGTGAAGAGCTGCCGGACTGGGGCATTTTTCGATGGACCAAGACATTTCAAATGAAGTCCAAGACCATATAAGAAGTCCATGAAGATGTGAAGCCCAAGCCTTGAAGAAAAATTCAGAAAAAAAAAAACCTAATTGAACTATGAAAGGAAGGTTTCAAACCTTATTCCTCTAGGTTTTCTGAAATCCTTGTGCACCAAGGGCTGCCGGCAAATACCCTAGTTTCTCCCTATATATAGCCAACTTTTACACAGAAAAACGGGTCACATTCCAAAGAAAAAATCTAGCCAAAGCTCTACCTAAATTTCCCCAAGAATCCTACACAAAAACCCTAGCCAAAACCACCTCCACCACACCCAAAGTTCCTGCCGAACCTTGGTACCTTGCTGCCGACACAACCACTGCCGAGCAGCAGCCTTTCGCCGATCATGATCGAGCCGCCGAAGCAACTCAAGCAATCAAAAACCCTACAATCGTTAGTAGTATAGAATAAGTAGGGATCGTTCTAGCCGGGGATTAAGGGTACCTGAAATATGAGAATGTTAACAAAAATATTTACAAACATATATGCACACAATTGTCACACTTATATACATATATACAAATTTATCATGGGGGATGAAGATGAGGTTCGGCAGCAAAGCTGCCACTAACACTAAGAACACAAAAATAAACCTAAACTACTATATACAAGTGATCATCATCTCTCACACAAAACAGTTCACACAAAACACTCTTTAACACATAGATTTGCATGCAAGAAGGTAAGGATCAAGTATTTAGCATGTTCAAGACCTAAATTAGTTTCGACACAACTAGAGCCTCCAACGGTTTTTCCAATTGTTAGACTTCTTAAATTCTTAGAAACTACTCCAACGTATGACTTCTAAGGTGATGCTAATCCGGTTTTACACGTTTTAACATTTAAGCATGTGAGTCTAAATCGAAGACATGTAAACAAGCAAGGTTGTCAATCATCTTATTTAACATGCAAGTAATCTAAGGTTTTTACCCTATGTGAGCAACACAAAACAAACTACTCCAACGTATGACTTATCCGTATTACTCGGTTAAATGAAACCTAACATCTAGATTTACATGCTTCCAGCCAATACTAATGCTTCGGTTTATAAGGCACACTTTTAGATTACTAACCAAATTAAATCCTAAACATGCTTCTAATACCACTGCCCTAATTATCCAACATACAAAATCCATAAGTTAAATTTCAGAAAAACCATGCATAACAAACAATATTCGGTTCATACAAAGTTTCAAGAAAAACCAAGAATCGAAACAAATTCGTACAAAACAACCAAACATAAATAAATACAAAAGCCATAGGGGAATGGATCACACTTTAAAAACCTTGAAGATTCCTCAAAGGTGACAAGGTGGCTCGGCTGCTGCTCCTTGGTGTTCGGCAAGAACAGAAATCGGCAGAAACAAAGGTGGAAGGGTTCGGCTATATGGTGGTGGTGGTGATGGTTCGGCTAGGTATTTATGTGTTGGTGTTTGAAAGGACTTGGTAGAGCTTTAGGTTAGTGTATTATGCTTGAGATGAGATGATTTTATTCTGAAATTCGTTGGCCTTTATATAGGGAAAAGCCTAGGGTTTGCCGGCCACACAAGGAAAGGAGTTTCCTTGTCCTAGTTGGCTTATGTTTCCTTGTGGGATAAACATTGCATTCTTGGACTTCTTTTTCTGAATTTTCTTCATAGCATGGGCTTGGTGTCATCCTCTAACCTTCCTTAAGCTTGGACCATCATCACAAATGCATTTGTACACCATTTGGTCCATCAAAAACAGAAAACACAAAAAGGGGGCAGTAGGTTCCTGGAATCGGCAGATTTGACCTTGATGCAGTAATTCCGACATATCTCCATCCGTGGAGCTCCGATTGATGCGATTCCAAGTCTCAGATAAACTAGACACATATGGCCATCTCCCCATAAAATATCTCGATCAAATTCCTTGTGAGTGGTCGGGAATGATTTTTCGAAGTTAGGACAAAGTCCCAGGAAAATCCTGGAAGTCCTTGGATTGGAATGCTCGGACTGCCGTTTTGCAGCCATCTTTTGGGTGACTTCCTGAACTCCAATTGATCTGAAATTTTAACACAACATTCCTCAGCATATGAATATTAAGCACACCAAATTTCATAGAATTCGGACAAGGATAGATCACAGTTTCATGCATCTCAAAATCACGAAAAAGACATATTTTGTAATATTTTCCAGATTTCTCAAACTTAGTCATTTTTCGGATTCTTAACCATTTTTCACCAAAACTCTACCAAATTGACACTAACTACATTACGACTCTATCTTAGACAAATAAGGGTTAAACAAAGCATAAACGAGGGCATAAGCATATAATATCGTCGCACATTGTGCTCCTATCAGATCACCACCAACCGCCGGATCCATACAAGACGAAGTCTTCAAGGTTTCTAATGTGTGATCCACTCCCTTCTCTTGGCTTTGTAATTTTTTTTGTAGTTATGTTAAACTTTGTCTATGAAGTTAGCATGAATTCTTGGTTTCAATTTGTATGTCTATGTATGAATTGGATTGAAATTTGGTTTTATGATTTGTATGTTCAATTTGTTTTCTTTATCTTTAAGTGGTTTTTGGATGTAAGAATACAAATTGCATGCTAAAAAGTAAGGGAAATATGTAACGAATTAGTTAATAGGATAATCGGCAAGAATGCATGTTAACTTGGTTTTAAGGTTTTCTTGACTTATTCTTTAAATTCGTGTGCTTAAAGATTGGTAGTCTATATAATTGCAATATGTGGAGTACTAATCTCATTAGCCGAAAATAATATGGGTTAAGTAATCTTTAGGGTTATTTTAATTTGTGTTGTTTTCGCGAGGGCTAGAGTAATTTAAATGAACATGCTTGTTAATAAGATGATTGACAACCTTGCTTATTTAACTTGTTTCCAACTAAAGAAAAAGACTTTGTGCTTAATTACTTGTCATGTTTGTTTACGTCGGTTAGAATATTCAAAGATGACTAGTATAATTTTAAGGTTAGGCGGTTAGTCACTTAAAATACATGAGGAGTCTTAATCAATTAGTAGCCGGTTAGAAGCTAATTGGGTTGGAGTTAAGTTGAGTCTAGAACATTTTAACATCTTGCTGTGAGTCCTGTTTGCTTGCTTGTTATATGTTTTGATTGTTTTCGTGTTAGTGCTTTGTGAAAGAATGTCGACCAAACTTGTAAATATTAGACTTAGGATTTATTTTTCAGCATTGTATTTCGTGTCACCTAGTTTAGGGCAGCCTAGCTGCCGATTCATACCATTCCCATATGTGACGTTTTTTATGTATATATGTGTCTAACAATTTCATATCTCAGATACCCTTAATCCCCGGCTTAGAACGATCCCTACTTATGTCTATACTACTAACGATTGTAGGGTTATTATTGCATGCGAGCTTCGGTTCACGTCAGGAACCAAGTCTTAGGTCGGGTGATTAGTTACGATCAGTTAGAGCTCTATTCTGTCTGCCTTTGTGTGATTTAGAGGGAATGACAGTGTTCATTGCGACCTCAAGCATTCCATTCCCTTCTCGCTTTGCTAGAACGAAGAAGGATAAGTCCGATGAGGAGGTGTTGGAGATTTTCCGGAAAGTGCAAGTCAACATCCCTTTGTTGGAGTGCATTAAGCATGTACCGAAGTATGCTAAGTTTTTGAAGGAGCTTTGCACGGCTAGAAGGCATACTAGGGAGACTCGTGTGGTGACTATGAGCGAGACGGTGTCGGCCGTTATTCAAAGGAAGTTGCCACCAAAGATGAAGGATCCGGGAAGCTTCAATGTGCCTTGTGTCATAGGCAACACTCGTTTTGAGGATGTGATGTTGGATTTAGGAGCATCGATCAATGTCATGCCACTCAATGTGTATCAAACGTTGAGTATAGGGCCTCTCAAGAAGGATAATGTCATCATTCAACTTGCGGATGATAGGAGCACAATGTGCGACGATATTATATGTGTATGCCCTCGTTTATGCTTTGTTTAACCTTTATTTGTTTAAGATAGAGTCATAATATAGTTAGTGTCAATTTTGGTAGAATTTGGTGAAAAATGGTTAAGAATCCGAAAAATGACTAAGTATGAGAAATCTGGAAAATAATGAAAATATGTCTTTTTCGCGATTTTGAGATGAGTGAAATTGTGATCTATCCTTGTCCAAATTCTATGAAATTTGGCGGACTCAATATTCATATGCTAAGGAATGTTGTGTTAAAATTTCAGATCAATCGGAGTTCGGGAAGTCACCCAAAAGATGGCTGCAAAACAGCAGTCCGAGCATTCCAATCCAGGGACTTCCAGGATTTTCCTGGGACTTTGTCCCAACTTCAAAAAACTCATTCCCGTCAATTCACAAGGATTTTGATCAAACTGTTTTATGGGGAGATGGCAATTTGTGTCTAGTTTATCTAAGATTTGAAATCGCATCAATCAGAGCATTGAAGAAAAAGTTATACTCGACTGAAGATGCAAAGGTCTCATCCGCCAGCTCATCCGCCAGCTCATCCGCCAAGTCTCATCTGCCGGATTTCATCCGCCAAGTCTCATCCGTCGGATTTCATCCGCCAAGCTTCATCCGCCAGCAGCTTCACTAGTACTTGTCCGCTCGCCAACCATCCGCGCATGCCTGCATGCATGTTCGCGCGACCCGCCAAAAAGCCTCGCTTGCACCCGGTACTAGCAAAGTCTATACTCGCGAGCAGAGTGGAATTTCCGGTAATAACTTCAATTGGCGGCAAGCATGCCAAATCATTCCAAAGAGCTATGAAACGGCTAAGAAGAAATTATAAGTTGACCAAGCAAGGTTTCTTTGTTCGATACGGAAAGAAAAGCCTATGCCAACTTGGATTGGGAAACCTTATTTACTGAAGATTTCTTTGCCGATTTGAACAAGGAAAGGCTTCAAACTGCACAGACCTTTTCTCCTATATATAGAAGCCTGCTCCCATCATAAAAAACTATCTCATCTCAAGCTAAACAAAAGGCCGAAACTCTACCAAAATTCCCCAAACTTCCTAGACAAAAACCTAAACCCGAAACCACCATCCACCACCAACCAAGTTTCTGCCGAAACTTGGAAAATCCCTGCCGAACCTCCTAAGCCGTGCAGCCTCATCCCTTCACCTACACAGCACCGGATCCACACCAAAAGAAGCTCTCAAGGTGTCTCAAAGTGTGATCCACTCCCCTCTTTCGGTTTAGTACTTTTTGTTTAGTTATGTTTGATTTTGTCTATGAAACATTCATGTATGTTTGGGTTTGGTTTATATGTCTATGTGTAAACCGATTTTGGTTTTATAAATTATATGTTAAAGACTTGTTTAAATCGATGCTTAGATTTATGTTTAGGTTTCGACAAGAACAATGATTTTGCATGCTAATTTGTAATATGTAACTTGTAAATTCGTATGTTAGATAATTAGGACAGTGGTATAGATGCATGTTTTAGGTTCAAAATTGGTGAGAGTAAGTTCTAGCATACTAGAGTTCATTAAAAAGCTATGGCACATAGTCATCGAATAGTCAAAGAATTATGAGGTTTCATGCTTCCTACGAATCTATTGAATTTTATCTTTTTATCGCTCAAGAAGAAAGCAAATTGGCACTAAAGCTCACATAGGTTATAATCGAAATAAACTAGCTAAAACATGCATGCTTCATAATCAACAAGTCCTACATGCTCCTACCAATGCACATAATCCATGAAACTCACAATTTTAAAAGTATGCACAACCATCATCTATGTATGCAAAGAGGAGAAAAACATCATTGACATATTAGGGGCATCCTAAGACTCGAAACAAACAAATTAAAACACTCTATTTTTGTGTTACAATTTTCTGAATTTTTTCTTTTCTAAACTAAGCACACAATAACAAAAACAAAAACGGAATATGTTATCCCACCCCACACTTAGAAAATTACATTGCCCTCAATGTAAGCAAAAAACAATATCAACGAATTTCCTAAGCATGCAATCGACTAACATATTCCAACATATCATCACAAATCAAAGGAAAAGAGAAGGGTTAAGAAATTTCAAACTCTCGGTGATGGCTCCTGCACTTTTCTTTGATCGACATGGGTTGCCTCCCAAGTAGCGCTTTGTGTTTTATAGTCCATAGCCTAGACTTTTCACCGTGTTTTGCATGTGTTCATCGTGCTCCAAACCAACTCAAATCGGCAAGAAGAAGATCGATAAGAAGACTTTGGCATGTCGGATCCGAATCTGTCCTATTCTGCGTATCCGATACGTGCCGCGTATCCGGCTTGTCCGCCACCGTAGCTGGCGTATCCGGCATGCGTCCGGCCTCTTGTGGCCTTGTGTCAACCCTGCCGGCAATGGCAGGTCCGGCAGGGAGTTCTCTTGCAGCAGGGGTGAAAGATGGTTGCTCGGCATCAAGTTGAGGCGTGTCCGGCTTGTTGGCTTCTAGGTCCGTATCCGGCCTTGTGTGGGTGCTGCCGGCAATTGCAGGTCCGGCAGCATCTTGACGTAGTGGTGGCACGGTTGCAGCAGCAGTATATGTAGGTGGCTCGGCCTCAAGTTGTGGTGGTGATGGAATAGCCTCGGTTGGTGTAGGTGGATCGGCATTTGGCTTGTCTTGCACATTGAGTTCCTCGATTGTGGGGTGTAGAAAGGGCTCGTAGTACGTCTTCAAACGATGTCCATTAACCTTGAATGTCTCTCCCGACACTTCACTTTGAATCTCGATGGCACCATGAGGAAAAACTTTAGTAACAATGAATGGTCCAAACCAACGAGATCGAAGCTTACCCGGAAAAAGTTTAAGCCTTGCATTGAATAAGAGAACTTTTTGTCCAACTTGAAACTTTTTCCCTCGAATCATCTTATCATGGTAGGCTCGAGTCTTCTCCTTGTAGATCCATGCGGCATCATAGGCTTCATTACGGATTTCTTCAAGTTCGTTGAGTTGAAGCTTTCTATGAAGACCGGCATCATCAATGTGCATGTTGAAGGCCTTGATTGCCCACCATGCCTTGTGCTCTAGCTCAACCGGTAAGTGACATGCTTTGCCATAAACTAACCGAAAAGGGGACATACCAATCGGTGTCTTGTATGCAGTCCTATAAGCCCACAAAGCATCATCGAGACGATCACTCCAATCCTTCCTTGAAGGTCCAACCGATTTCTCCAAAATTTGCTTGATCTCTCGATTACTCACCTCGGCCATGCCACTCGTTTGGGGGTGATAAGGTGTAGATACCTTATGTGTGACTCCATACTTCCTCAATAAGGCTTCAATAGTGCGGTTACAAAAATGGGATCCTCCATCGCTAATCAAGACCCTTGGAACTCCAAAACGTGAAAAGATGTTGGTCTTGAGAAACTCGGCTACCACCTTGGCATCATTGGTGCGTGTAGCCCTTGCTTCGATCCACTTTGAAACATAATCAACCGCAAGCAATATGTAGAAAAAACCCTTACTTGAAGGAAACGGTCCCATGAAATCAATACCCCATAAATCGAAAATTTCTACCTCAATGATAGGCGTGAGCGGCATTTGGTCTCTAGCTCCAATGTTCCCCATTCTTTGGCATCTATCACATGCTTTGCAAAACATGAATGCATCTCTAAAAATCGTAGGCCAAAAGAATCCACACGTAAGTACCTTCAAAGCCGTCTTCTTTGGTCCAAAGTGTCCACCACAAGCTTCACTATGACAAAAAGCAAGGATGGATCGATGCTCATTCTCCGGCACACATCTTCTAATAACTTGATCACCACATTGCCTCCATAAGTACGGATCATCCCACAAGAAGTGTCGAGCTTGCTTCCTTATTCTCTTTTGTTGGTGGCTCGGCATCTCTTTGGGAAATCGGTTTGTGGCAAGAAAATTGGCAATGTCGGCATACCAAGGCTCAAGTACTTCAAGTCGAAAAAGTTGCTCATCCGGAAAGGTCTCTAATAGGGGTAGCCGATCCTCCTCTTGCACAAGTCTACTCAAATGATCGGCTACAACATTCTCTACTCCTTTCTTGTCTTTAATCTCAATGTCGAACTCTTGAAGCAAAAGAATCCATCGAATAAGCCTCGGCTTAGCATCCTTCTTCGTCATAAGATATCTCAAAGCGGCATGATCACTATAAACAATAACTTTGGAATTCAAAAGATATGATCGAAATTTTTCCAAAGCAAAGATTACCGCTAAGAGTTCCTTCTCCGTTGTTGTGTAATTGAGTTGTGCATCGTTGAGAGTCCTTGAAGCATAGTAAATGGCGCATGGCTTCTTCTCAATTCGTTGTCCAAGTACCGCTCCAAGTGCATAATCACTAGCATCACACATCAACTCAAACGGCTCGTCCCAATTAGGGGAAACAAGTATAGGTGCCGTACACAATAGCATCTTTAATCGGCAAAAGGCTTGCTCACATGCCTCCGTCCACTCAAACGTCACCTCCTTTTGTAACAAGTTGCTTAATGGCTTGGCAATTGAAGAGAAGTCTTTGATAAATCGTCGATAGAACCCCGCATGGCCAAGAAAACTTCTCACATCTTTCACACACCTAGGGCTCGGCAATGCTTGTATTAGCTCCACTTTGGCTTTGTCAACCTCTAAGCTTCTTGCCGAAATTATATGCCCTAGAACAATGCCTTGCGTGACCATGAAGTGACACTTCTCCCAATTGAGCACAAGATTTGTCTCTACACACCTCTTAAGTATCTTCTCCAAGTTCCCCAAACATGCATCGAAGGTGCCTCCATACACACTAAAATCATCCATAAATACTTCGATAATGTCTTCAATAAAATCCGAGAAGATAGCATACATACATCTTTGAAAAGTGCCGGGTGCGTTGCAAAGTCCGAATGGCATCCGCCGATAAGCAAACGTGCCAAATGGACAAGTAAAAGTGGTCTTCTCTTGATCGTCCGGGTGTATCATGATTTGATTGTAGCCACTATATCCATCAAGAAAGCAATAGTAAGAATGACCGGCCAACCTCTCCAGCATTTGATCCATAAACGGCAAAGGCATGTGATCCTTCCTCGTTGTAGCATTGAGCTTCCTATAATCGATGCACATCCTATGACCGGTTACAAGTCTTTGTGGCACAAGCTCATTCTTCTCATTCTTGACAACCGTTACACCACTCTTCTTCGGCACTACTTGTACGGGAGATATCCACTTACTATCCGAGATTGGGTAGATCACCCCACAATCAAGCAACTTGATAATTTCTTCTTTCACAACTTTCATCATGGGAGGGTGAAGTCGACGTTGAGCTTCTTTTGTCGGCTTAGCTCCTTCTTCTAACAAAATACGATGAACACAAGTAGTAGGGCTTATTCCCTTGATGTCCGCTAAGGTCCAACCTATGGCGGTCTTGTACTTCTTAAGCACACAAATCAAATCCTCCTCTTGCTTCTTACTAAGCATTGAAGACACAATAACCGGTAGTGTATCTCCTTCTCCAAGATAAGCATATTTCAAATGACTAGGGAGCTCTTTTAGTTCTAACTTTGGGGCCTCTTCCACACTTGGTCGAAATTTTGTTGTGGCGCTTGGAATTGACAAGAACGAATCAAATACCTTGGAATAAGGCCGAGCCTCTAGCTCGGCAGCAACTTTCATCACACTTGGCTCTATCATAAATGGCTCGGCAATGGTGCCTTGCTCGGCACTTCTTGACTTGGCCGGCCCTTCTTCCTCATTCTTATGCACGATTCGTTCTCCCCTCTTGTCAAATCCGACCCCTTGCTCAATCGCTAATTGCTATGCGTCAAGCGAGGTCGACATAACTTGCTCGACCTCCTCCAAAACATCAATGGCACAACCCTCCTTCAAATCAACGTTGGGGAATTTCATGGCATCAAAAACATTGAACTTGATCACCTCACCATCAAACTCCATAGTTAGGTTGCCCTCGGCCACATCTATCTTTGTGCGCGCGGTCCTCATGAATGGTCGCCCTAGAAGCAATTGAGTGTTGTTGACCGGCGAATCCTCCATCTCAACCACATAAAAATCGGCGGGAAATATCAATTGGTTGACTTGCACCAACACATCCTCAACATAGCCTTCCGGATATTTGCTTGAGCGATCCGCAAGTTGAATGATGACATTATCCTTCTTGAGAGGCCCTATACTCAACGTTTGATACACATTGAGTGGCATGACATTGATCGATGCTCCCAAATCCAACATAACATCCTCAAATCGTGTATTGCCTATGACACAAGGCACATTGAAGCTTCCCGGATCCTTCATCTTTGGTGGCAACTTTCTTTGAATAACGGCCGATACCGTCTCACTCATTGTCACCACACGAGTCTCTCTAGTATGCCTCCTTGCCGTGCAAAGCTCTTTCAAAAACTTAGCATACTTCGGTACTTGCTTAATGCACTCCAACAAAGGGATGTTGACTTGCACTTTCCGGAAAATCTCCAACACTTCCTCATCGGACTTGTCCTTCTTTGTTCTAGCAAAGCGTGAAGGGAATGGAATGCTAGATGATGGCACACCTCCCTTACTTGCTTGGCTCGGCAATAACTCATCCTTTGATGTGGCGGGATCGTATTCAAGCTCGTTACGCAGCCCCTTGTCTTGTATATTAGTGTTGCCGACACCATGCCTTTGTTTGGCAGCTTCCTCCTTCTCGGCATCACCATTGTTGCCGGCTGCAGCCCTGCCGGTTGTGCCCCTCTCGGCTTCATGCATGTGGCTGCCGGCAATGTCAGGTCCGGCAGCCCTCTCATCATCCTTAATACCCTTGAAAGTCACTCGTTTCTTCTTTGGACTTGTTGGTGGAAACAACTCTCTTCCACTACGAGTTTGAATCACTTTGGCTTGCTCGTTCCTCGGATTGGGAATAGTATTGCTTGGCAACTTCCCTTGCTCATTGAATCTTCCCATAAAGTCTACAACTTGCCCCATTTGAGTCTTGAGCTCACCAATGTCCTTTTGATGATTTTGTTGCCCCGCGAGTAATGCTTGAGTAGCACTTGACAATGATTGAATCAAAGCATCGTAGTTCGGGTTGCTTGGCGAAGCTTGGCCTTGGCCTTGGCTCGGCCCTCCTTGTGGCTGGTTCGGCAATGCAGCAAAGTGTCCTTGGTTCGACATGTATGGCTGCCGAGGCACAAATGGTGGCCTCGGTACAAATGGCGCTCCTCCTTCTCTCGGTTGCATGGGTGCCCTAAGCACGTTGTCATTGTTTGCCCATCGAAAGTTCGGATGATCATTGAACCTTGGATTGAAATTGCCAAATCGTTGGCCTCCTTGAAAACCAATTGCATTGCACTCCTCAACTCCCTCATTAACTCCAAATTGAGGGCATTGTTCGGTCTCATGGCCCTCGGTGCAAATTCCACAAACACTAGCACGCTTCTTCATCAAATTACTCACCAAGTCGGTGAGCTTGTCCACTTTATCTTCTAACTTTGAGCTTGAAGACGTCTCATGTACTTTCTCATTCCTTTGCACATTGCCTCGTGCCATGCCAAATTGTTGGTTGTTCAAAGCACGAACTTCCAACAAGCTTCTTGCCGCTCCGGCATTTAACTCCAAAAAGCTACCTCCCGCGGCCGAGTCAAGAAACTCTCTCTCCATGACGCGCAATCCCTCATAGAAATATTGTAGCAAGAGCCCATCGCTAATGCCATGCGATGGACACAAAGAAACTAGGGACTTGAACCTCTTGTAGTAGTCGAAGAAAGTCTCATCTCCGGCTTGCTTCACACTTGTAATTTGCTTCCTCAAATCAGTGATACGTGAAGCAGGAAAGTACTTGAGTAAAAACTCATCCATCATAGTACTCCACGAAACAATGCGACCACTAGGCACCTCAAACAACCACTCCTTTGCTTGATCTTCTAGAGAAAACGGAAATGCCTTCATTTTAAAGTGTTGCAAATCGGTCCCTCTTGGACACATAGACTCCGTGGTGAAGTTAAACCACTGTAGATGCTTATTAGGGTCCTCACTCGGCATCCCATAAAATGACTTCAGCTTATGGAGGAATCCACTCCTCAATTCAATCTCTCCAGTCTTGTCAGTTTCCAAGGGAGGATAAGTAATATTAGAAGGAGCAACTCCAGCTCCAGCGACATGACCATTCTGTGATCTGATTGATGCCATGATCTCTTCTTCTTCTTCTAATTCGGCAAAAGCCTCAAACTCTGGATTCTGAAGATCACAAGACGACGAAACAAATGATGGGGAGCTCGGCACACTATCTGATACTGACGGCACAATAGGGAAGGATGGTACGGATGATGCTACTGATGAACTGGTTGGTGACGATGGTGGTAATGGCACAAAACGAGCAATAGCGAGTTCTTGGTCTAAACGTTGCAAACGGCCTTGAAGATCTCTTGTCCAAATACTAGACTCGGACATGCACTATTTCTGAAATTTGCAACATTTAAACAAGTTAGAACCTCGTAAAGAAATAGAAAGCAAGAATATACATCATTACAAGCCACGGCATTGGCGATTACACAACAAATTTCAAACAATAACACACCAAATCACAATCGGCACAACACAAAGCAGCATTCGGCAAAGCATACATATATTCGGCAACAAGAGGGCAAAAATCGGAAAGTTCATGAGCATGTAATCGCTAAGTCTAATTTCTTTTAGATTTGCTCTAACTCTCGAAGTACGTGGAGCAGAGGAGATAACGGTGCAATGGACTGATACAGCCCCCGGTAGTATCATGCTTAATCCGATATACCTCAAGAGTTTGAACCACACAACATGTTTTTATCTTTGAAGAAAATAGGCCACATATGTCAAGTTATGTTCTAGCGTCTAAAGTGAGGTAATGCTTCGGCACAAGCTGTTGACTAGGTCGTGCGGATTTTACATTTCAAAGGTCATTAAAATCACGGAGGGCGAACCCCCTACAGGAACCAGGCAGGACTCGTTGTTGGACACCATGGAGGGCGAACCCCCTATCGACTCACTCACCGAGAATGAACATCAGTCTATGGGCCTTGAGATCCAGTTAAACAAACCTGAGAACCATATCTATGATAATAACTTCCCCATACTTTGTAAAACAAACACGGATCCCTAGCGGTCTCAAGTGTTGATTAAAACCGCCCTCAACCTCATAAAAATAATACCAAGTTAGCGTCTTTATGCGTGGGGGGCCAACGATGGACTAATTCCAACATTGCAGGGCCCGTTTCCCAATCTACACAAAAACATACCTAACATGGCATCACTCGTATGAAGGGTTTTGGTTATGATCAACAAAAGAGGCTTCACCTACATGTTACACTTTAGAAACTACAATAAACTCAAACATACACAACACTATCAACTTCCTAGAAATTAAACTAAGTGATTACCAACATACATCAATATACATCATGCAACTTTCGAAATTTAAACTCTACATGCCGAAGCATATTTCTACTTTACAAAATCCCAAAATAAACTTAAAATTTACACTTTACACATTCACAACAAAAATTTCCAGCAACATTATATACACAACAATAACATAAAACAAGCTTTTATAATCCCCGGCAACGGCGCCAAAAAAATTGATGTAAGCCTAAGCTCGCACGCAATAATAAACCCTACAATCGTTAGTAGTATAGAATAAGTAGGGATCGTTCTAGGCCGGGGATTAAGGGTACCTGAGATATGAAATTGTTAGACAAACAAATATACATATATACAAAATCGTCACACACATATGGGGGTATAAAATGGTTCGGCAGCCCTATGGCTGCCCTAATACTAGGCACGGCAACATAAAAGCAGAAAATAAATCCTAGGTCTAATATGTACAAGTGATCATCATCTTTCACAAAACATTTAGCACATAGACTCTTTAACGAATAAGTTCACATGCAAGAAAGTAAGGAACAAGTATCAACATGCTCAAGTTCAAAATTAGTTCCAACTACAACTTCGTTGTAAGACCTCTCAAGTTTTAAGACCGAACTTTTGGTTATGGGCCCTAAAGTTATGTTAATCCTTTTGAGACTTAACAATTGTGCGCAATGATCTAAATTGGAGACATGCAAAACAAGCAAGGTTGTCAATCATCTTATTTTAACATGTAAGAAATCCAAAGTATTATACCCTAGGTGAGCAAAACAAATCAAAGCAACCTTTTGAGTATCTAGCCATATTTGTTATTACTCGGGTTTGATGAAACCTAACATCTAGATTTACATGCTACAAGCCAATACTAATGTTTCGGTTTTTAAGTCCCACTCCTTAGATTTCTAACCAATTTTGAACCTAAAACATGCATCTATACCACTGTCCTAATTATCTAACATACGAATTTACAAGTTACATATTACAAATTAGCATGCAAAATCATTGTTCTTGTCGAAACCTAAACATAAATCTAAGCATCGATTTAAACAAGTCTTTAACATATAATTTATAAAACCAAAATCGGTTTACACATAGACATATAAACCAAACCCAAACATACATGAATGTTTCATAGACAAAATCAAACATAACTAAACAAAAAGTACTAAACCGAAAGAGGGGAGTGGATCACACTTTGAGACACCTTGAGAGCTTCTTTTGGTGTGGATCCGGTGCTGTGTAGGTGAAGGGATGAGGCTGCACGGCTTAGGAGGTTCGGCAGGGATTTTCCAAGTTTCGGCAGAAACTTGGTTGGTGGTGGATGGTGGTTTCGGGTTTAGGTTTTTGTCTAGGAAGTTTGGGGAATTTTGGTAGAGTTTCGGCCTTTTGTTTAGCTTGAGATGAGATAGTTTTTTATGATGGGAGCAGGCTTCTATATATAGGAGAAAAGGTCTGTGCAGTTTGAAGCCTTTCCTTGTTCAAATCGGCAAAGAAATCTTCAGTAAATAAGGTTTCCCAATCCAAGTTGGCATAGGCTTTTCTTTCCGTATCGAACAAAGAAACCTTGCTTGGTCAACTTATAATTTCTTCTTAGCCGTTTCATAGCTCTTTGGAATGATTTGGCATGCTTGCCGCCAATTGAAGTTATTACCGGAAATTCCACTCTGCTCGCGAGTATAGACTTTGCTAGTACCGGGTGCAAGCGAGGCTTTTTGGCGGGTCGCGCGAACATGCATGCAGGCATGCGCGGATGGTTGGCGAGCGGACAAGTGCGGATGAAGCTTGGCGGATGAAATCCGGCGGATGAGACTTGGCGGATGAAATCCGGCAGATGAGACTTGGCGGATGAGCTGGCGGATGAGCTGGCGGATGAGACCTTTGCATCTTCAGTCGAGTATAACTTTTTCTTCAATGCTCTGATTGATGCGATTTCAAATCTTAGATAAACTAGACACAAATTGCCATCTCCCCATAAAACAGTTTGATCAAAATCCTTGTGAATTGACGGGAATGAGTTTTTTGAAGTTGGGACAAAGTCCCAGGAAAATCCTGGAAGTCCCTGGATTGGAATGCTCGGGCTGCTGTTTTGCAGCCATCTTTTGGGTGACTTCCCGAACTCCGATTGATCTGAAATTTTAACACAACATTCCTTAGCATATGAATATTGAGTCCGCCAAATTTCATAGAATTTGGATAAGGATAGATCACAATTTCACTCATCTCAAAATCGCGAAAAAGACATATTTTCATTATTTTCCAGATTTCTCATACTTAGTCATTTTTCGGATTCTTAACCATTTTTCACCAAATTCTACCAAAATTGACACTAACTATATTATGACTCTATCTTAAACAAATAAAGGTTAAACAAAGCATAAACGAGGGCATACACATACAATATCGTCGCACATTGTGCTCCTATCAGCGGATCGCTCAAGTAAGTATCCGGAGGGTTATGTGGAGGATGTGTTGGTGCAAGTTAACCAATTGATATTCCCTGCCGATTTTTATGTGGTTGAGATGGAGGATTCGCCGGTCAATAGCACTCAATTGTTACTTGGGCGACCATTCATGAGGACGGCGCGCACAAAGATAGATGTGGCCGAGGGCAACCTAACTATGGAGTTTGATGGTGAGGTGATTAAGTTCAATGTGTTCGATGCCATGAAATTTCCCAATGTTGATTTGAAGGAGGGTTGTGCCATTGATGTTTTGGAGGAGGTCGAGCAAGTTATGTCGACCTCGCTCGACGCATTGCAATTAGCGATTGAGCAATGGGTCGGATTTGACAAGAGGGGAGAACGAATCATGCATGATATCGAGCAAGGAAACAATGCCAAGCAAGGGGATAATGCCGAGCCATACATGATATTGCCGAGTCCAATGGAGGTTTGTGCCGAGTTAGAGGCTCGGCCATTTGCTAAAGTATTTGATTCGTTCTTGTCAATTCCAAGTGCCACAACCAAATTTCGACCAAGTGTGGAAGAGGCCCCAAAGTTAGAACTAAAAGAACTCCCTAGTCACTTAAAGTATGTTTATCTTGGAGAAGAAGATACACTACCGGTTATTGTGTCTTCAATGCTTAGTGAGAAGCAAAAAGTGGATTTGATACGTGTGCTTAAGAAGTACAAGACCGCCATAGGTTGGACCTTAGCGGATATCAAGGGAATAAGCCCTACTACTTGTGTTCATCGCATCTTATTAGAAGAAGGAGCTAAGCCGACTAAGGAAGCTCAACGTCGACTTCACCCTCCCATGATGAAAGTTGTGAAAGAAGAAATTATCAAGTTGCTTGATTGTGGGGTGATCTACCAATTTCGGATAGTAAGTGGATATCTCCCGTGCAAGTAGTGCCGAAGAAGAGTGGTGTAACGGTTGTCAAGAATGAGAAGAATGAGCTTGTGCCACAAAGACTTGTAACCGGTCATCGGATGTGCATCGACTATAGGAAGCTCAACGCTACAACGAGGAAGGATCACATGCCTTTGCCGTTTATGGATCAAATGCTAGAGAGGCTAGCCGGCAATTCTTACTATTGCTTTCTTGATGGTTATAGTGGCTACAATCAAATCATGATACACCCGGATGATCAAGAGAAGACCACTTTTACATGTCCATTTGGCACGTTTGCTTATCGGCGGATGCCATTCGGACTATGCAACGCACCCGGCACTTTTCAAAGATGTATGTATGCTATCTTCTCGGATTTTATTGAAGACATTATCGAAGTGTTTATGGATGACTTTAGTGTGTATGGAGGCACTTTCGATGCATGTTTGGGGAACTTGGAGAAGATACTTGAGAGGTGTGTGGAGACAAATCTTGTGCTCAATTGGGAGAAGTGTCACTTCATGGTCACGCAAGGCATTGTTCTAGGGCACATTATTTCGGCAAGAGGCTTAGAAGTTGACAAAGCCAAGGTGGAGCTAATACAAGCATTGCCGAGCCCTAGGTGTGTGAAGGATGTGAGAAGTTTTTTTGGCCATGCGGGGTTCTATCGACGATTTATCAAGGACTTCTCTTCAATTGGCAAGCCATTGAGCAACTTGTTACAAAAGGAGGTGACGTTTGAGTGGTCGGAGGCGTGTGAGAGAGCTTTTTGCCGATTGAAGGCTTTACTATGTACGGCGCCGATCCTTGTGTCCCCAAATTGGGACGAGCCATTTGAGTTGATGTGTGATGCTAGTGATTATGCACTTGCAGCGGTACTTGGACAACGAATTGAGAAGAAGCCATGCGCCATTTACTATGCTTCAAGGACTCTCAACGATGCTCAACTCAACTACACAATAACGGAGAAAGAACTCTTAGCGGTAATTTTTGCTTTGGAAAAGTTTCGATCCTATCTTTTGAATTCCAAAGTTATTGTTTATAGTGATCATGCCGCTTTGAGATATCTTATGACGAAGAAGGATGCTAAGCCAAGGCTTATTCGATGGATTCTTTTGCTTCAAGAGTTCGACATTGAGATTAAGGATAAGAAAGGAGTAGAGAATGTTGTAGCCGATCATTTGAGTAGACTTGTGAATGAAGAGGATCGGCTGCCCCTATGTGAAACCTTTCCGGATGAGCAACTTTTTCGACTTGAAGTGCATGAGCCTTGGTATGCCGACATTGCAAATTTTCTTGCTACAAACCGATTTCCCAAAGAGATGCCGAGCCACCAACAAAAGAGAATAAGGAAGCAAGCTCGACACTTCTTGTGGGATGATCCGTACTTATGGAAGCAATGTGGTGATCAACTTATTCGAAGATGTATACCGGAGAATGAGCATCGCTCCATCCTTGCTTTTTGTCATAGCGAAGCTTGTGGAGGACATTTCGGAGCTAAGAAGACGGCATTGAAGGTACTTACTTGTGGTTTCTTTTGGCCTACAATTTTTAAAGATGCTTACATGTTTTGTAAGTCATGTGATCGATGCCAAAGAATGGGGAATATTGGACCAAGAGATCAAATGCTGCTCACTCCTATCAACGCCATTGAGATTCATGATCTTTGGGGGATTGACTTTATGGGACCGTTTCCTTCGAGCAAGGGCTTTCTCTACATATTGCTTGCGGTTGATTATGTGTCAAAGTGGATCGAAGCCAAGGCTACACGCACCAATGATGCCAAGGTGGTAGCCGAGTTTATCAAGACCAACATCTTTTCACGTTTTGGAGTTCCAAGAGTCTTGATTAGCGATGGAGGATCCCATTTTTGTAACCGCACCATTGAAGCCTTATTGAAGAAGTATGGAGTCACTCATAAGGTATCTATACCTTATCATCCCCAAACAAGTGGTATGGCCGAGGTAAGTAATCGAGAGATCAAGCAAATACTTGAGAAGACCGTTGGACCTTCAAGGAAGGATTGGAGTGATCGTCTCAATGACGCTTTGTGGGCATATAGGACTGCATACAAGACGCCGATAGGTATGTCACCTTTTCGGTTAACATATGGCAAAGTATGTCACTTACCGGTTGAACTTGAGCATAAAGCATGGTGGGCGGTTAAGGCTTTCAACATGAGCATTGATGAGGCCGGCCTTCATAGGAAGCTTCAACTCAACGAACTTGAAGAAATACGGAATGAAGCTTATGAAGCCGCATGGATTTACAAGCAAAAGACTAAGGTTGCTCATGATAAGATGCTTCGACGGAAGAAGTTTGAAGTTGGTCAAAAAGTTCTCTTGTATCACTCACGGCTCAAACTTTTTCCGGGTAAGTTGCGCTCTCGTTAGATCGGACCATTCATTGTTATTCAAGTATATCCACATGGAGCCATAGAGATTCGGAATGAAGATACGGGAAACATATTCAAGGTGAATGGACATAGACTCAAGCCGTACTACGAGCCATTTGAGCCCCTAAACAATGAAGCCGATGTCCATGATCCTCCAAGCCAAGGGGCTACCGTAGCTATTGTCCATGCCAAGTCCCTTGCTGCCGAGCTGCAGCCTCCACAAGTACCACCACCGAACCAAGCTGCCGGACCTGCAATTGCCGGCAGCCCAAGCATGGAAGAACTGGACACACACCATGAAGCCGAGATGCCGGACACAAACACCACTACCGTGAGGCAGCCCGTCTTTCCTGCTGAGCCTCCACCACCTGCCGGACCTGCCATTGCCGGCAGGATTGAAGATATGACGCATGAGGATCAGCACAGCCATATTAAACCGCTGGATACGCCGGATACTGATAGGAGCACAATGTGCGACGATATTATATGCTTATGCCCTCGTTTATTCTTTGTTTAACCTTTATTTGTCTAAGATAGAGTCATAATGTAATTTAGTGTTAATTTGGTAGAGTTTGGCGAAAAATAGTTAAGAATCCGAAAAATGACTAAGTTTGAGAAATCTGGAAAATAGTGTAAAATATGTCTTTTTCGTGATTTTGAGATGAATGAAACTGTAATCTATCCTTGTCCAAATTCTATGAAATTTGGCGTGCTTAATATTAATATGGTGAGGAATGTTGTGTTAAAATTTCAGATCAATCGGAGTTCGTGAAGTCACCCAAACGTTGGCTGCAAAAAGGCAGTCCGAGCATTCCAATCCAGGGGCTTCCAGGATTTTCCTGGGACTTTGTCCCAACTTCGAAAAATCATTCCTGTCGACTCACAAGGAATTTGATCGAACTGTTTTACGGGGAGATGGCCATATGTGTCTAGTTTATCTGAGACTTGGAATCGCATCAATCGGAGCTCCACGGATGGAGATATGCCGGAATTACTGCAACAAGGTCAAATCTGCCGATTCCAGGAACCTACTGCCCCCTTTTTGTGTTTTCTGTTTTTAACGGACCAAATGGTGCACAAATGCATTTTTGAAGATGGTTCAAGCTTTATGAAGGGAAGAGGAAGACACTAGGCCATGGCATTGAAGAAAAATTGAAGAAAGAAGTTCTCCTAGTCACACTAGGAGAAGCTGCCGAATAGAGGCAGATTGTGTGCCTTTGTGTTGCTGCCGGCAATGATGCATTTTTGGTGGATTAAGACCTATCAATTGAAGTCTAATGATCATACAAGAAGTCCATGAAGATGTGAAGCCCAAGCCTTGAAGAAAATTTCAGAAAAAGAAAACCTAATTGAACCATTAAAGGAAGGTTTCAAAACCTTATTCTAATAGGTTTTGTGAATCCCTTTTGCATCTAGGGTTTTGCCGGCAGCCTCCTATTTATATACCCTCACTTTTTCATTCTGAAAATCATCTCATCTCAAGCACAAAATACTAGCCAAAGCTCTACCAAGTTTCTTAAGTCCCAAATACCCAAATACTTAGCCAAAACACCATCACCACCACCACAAACTTCCGAATTCCTTCACCTTGTTTTCTGCCGATTCTTGCTTAGACCGAGCACTAAGGAGCAGCAGCAAGTTCCATCTTGTCACGTCTTGAGGAGTCTTCAAAGGTTCTAAAAGTGTGATCCACTCCCCCTATGGCTTTTGTATTTGTTGTAGTTTGGTTGTATTGTATGAAAACAATTCGTTTCTTGGTTTTTATTGAACTTTTATGTAAACCGATTGCATGATTGATGTTTATGTTTAAGTTTTATGATTTTAGCATGTGAATTTCGTATGTATGATAATTAGGGCAGTGGTATCTTGCATGTTTTAGGTTCGAAATTGGTTAGAAATCTAAGGATTGGGACTTAAAAACCGAAACATTAGTGTTGGCTTGAAGCATGTAAATCTAGATGTTAGGTTTCATCAAACCCGAGTAATAACAAATATGGCTAGATACTCAAAAGGTTGCTTTGATTTGTTTTGCTCACCTAGGGTATAACACTTCAGAGTTCTTGCATGTTAAAATAAGATGATTGACAACCTTGCTTGTTTTGCATGTCTCCGATTTAGACTATTGTGATTAATTGTTAAGTCTCAAAAGGATTAACATATATTCTAGGGTCCATACTCAAAAGGTCGATCTTAAGAACTTGAGAAGTCTTACAACTAAGTTGTAGTCGGAACTAATTTTGAATTTAAACATGTTGATACTTGTTCCCTACCTTCTTGCATGCAAATTTACGTGTTAAAGAGTCTTTGTGTGAACTGTTTTGTGTGAAAGATGATGATCACTTGTAAATATTAGACTTAGGATTTATTTTCAGCAATTTAAGTTTCGTGTGTAGTCTAGGGCAGCTTAATGCCGAACCATATCATACCGCCATGTGTGACGTTTTGTGTTTATATTTGTATATATTTGTCTAACAATTTCATATCTCAGGTACCCTTAATCCCCGGCTTAGAACGATCCCTACTTGCTTATACTACTAACGATCTTTTGTAGGGTTTATTATTGCGTGCGAGCTTAGGCTCACATCAATTTTTGGCGCCGTTGCCGGGGATTATAAAAGCTTGTTTTATGAATTTGTTGTGTATATAATGTTGCTGGAAATTTTTGTTGTGAATTTGTAAAGTTGTAATTTTAATTTTATTTTGGGATTTTGTAAAGTAGAAATATGCTTCGGCATGTAGAGTTTAAATTTCGGAAGTTGCATGATGTATATTGATGTATGTTGGTAATCACTTAGTTTAATTTCTAGGGAGTTGATAGTGTTGTGTATTTTTGAGTTTATTGTAGTTTCTAAAGTGTAACATGTAGGTGAAGCCACTTTTGTTGATCATAACCAAAACCCTTCATGTGAATGGTGCTATGTCGGAGGCCGTTTCTATGTAGATTGGGAAACGCGGGATACTTCCCCCCCACGCATATAAGCGTTTCTTCGGTAATAGTATTACTTCTATGAGGTTGAGGGCGGTTTTAATCAACACTTGTAGACTGCTAGGGATCCGTGTTTGTTTTACAAAGTATGGGGAAGTTATTTTCATAGATATGGTTCTCAGGTTTGTTTAACTGGATCTCAAGGCCCATAGACTGATGTTCATTCTCGGTGAGTGAGTCGATAGGGGGTTCGCCCTCCGTGGTGTCCAACAACGAGTCCTGCCTGGTTCCTGTAGGGGGTTCGCCCTCCGTGATTGTAATGACCTTTGAAACGTAAAATCCGCACGACCTAGTCGACAGCTTGTGCCGAAGCATCACCTCACTTTAGACGCTAGAACATAACTTGACATATGTGACCTATTTTCTTCAAAGATAAAACATGTTGTGTGGTTCAAACTCTTGAGGTATATCGGGTTAAGCATGATACTACCGGGGGCTGTATCAGTCCATTGCACCGTTATCTCCTCTGCTCCACGTACTTCGAGAGTTAGAACAAATTTAAAAGAAATTAGACTTAGCGATTACATGATCATGGACGTTTTGATTTTTAGCTCTCTTATTGCCGAACCATGTTTGTTCTTTGCCGAAATTTTATGCCTTTGCCGAATGTTCATATGTGTATCATTGTTGAAATATGTTGTGTAATCGCCAATGCCGTGGCTTGTAATGATGTATATTCTTGCTTTCTATTTCTTTACGATGTTCTAACTTGTTCAAATGTTGCAAATTTCAGAAATAATGCATGTCCGAATCTAATATTTGGACAAGAGATCTTCAAGGTCGTTTGCAACGTTTAGATCAAGAACTCGCTATTGCTCGTTTTGTGCCATTACCGCCATCGTCACCAACCAGTTCATCAGTTTCATCATCATTGCCATCATCACCCATTGTGCCGTCAGTTTCTGACTCAGTGCCGAGCTCCCCTTCAGTAGTTTCATCGTCTTGTGATCTTCAGAATCCAGAATTTGAAGCCTTTGCCGAATCAGAGGAAGAAGAAGAGATAATGGCATCAATCAGATCACAGAATGGTCATGTTGCTGGAGCTGGTATTGCTCCTTCGAATATCACTTATCCTCCCTTGGAAGCTGACAAGACTGGAGATATTGAATTGAGGAGTGGATTCCTCCATAAGCTGAAATCGTTTTATGGGATGCCAAGTGAGGATCCTAACAAGCATCTACAATGGTTTAACTTCACCACGGAGTCTATGTGTCCAAGGGGAACCGATTTGCAACACTTCAAGATGAAGGAATTTCCATTCTCATTAGAAGATCAAGCGAAGGAGTGGTTGTTTGAAGTGCCTAGTGGTCGCATTGTTTCGTGGAGTACTATGATGGATGAGTTTTTGCTCAAGTACTTTCCTGCTTCACGTATCACTGATCTGAGGAAGCAAATAACTAGTGTGAAGCAAGCCGGAGATGAGACTTTCTTCGACTACTACAAGAGGTTTAAGTCCCTAGTTTCTTTGTGTCCATCGCATGGCATTAGCGATGGACTCTTTTTGCAATATTTTTATGAGGGATTGCGTATCATGGAGAGAGAGTTTCTTGACTCGGCCGCGGGAGGTAGCTTTTTGGAGTTAAATGCTGGTGCGGCAAGAAGTTTGTTGGAAGTTCGTGCCTTGAACAACCAACAATTTGGCATGGCACGAGGTAATGTACAAAGGAATGAGAAAGTGCATGAGACATCTTCGAGCTCAGAGTTAGAGGAGAAAGTGGATAAGCTTACCGACTTGGTGAGTAATTTGATGAAGAAGCGTGCTAGTGTTTGTGGAATTTGCACCGAGGGCCATGAGACCGAACAATGCCCTCAATTTGGAGTTAATGAGGGAGTAGAGGAGTGTAATGCAATTGCTTTTCAAGGAGGCCAACGTTTTGGAAATTTCAACCCGAGGTTCAATGATCATCCAAACTTTCGATGGGCGAACAATGACAATGTGCTTAGGGCACCTATGCAACCGAGAGAGGGAGGAGCACCGTTTGCACCGAGGCCACCATTTGTGCCTCGGCAGCCATATATGCCGAACCAACACCAAGGAGGGCCGAGCCAAGGCCAAGCCGCGCCAAGCAATCCGAACTATGATGCTTTGATTCAATCATTGTCAAGTGCTACTCAAGCATTACTCGCGGGGCAACAAAATCATCAAAAGGACATTGGTGAGCTCAAGACTCAAATGGGCCAAGTTGTAGATTTCATGGGAAGATTTAATGAGCAAGGGAAGTTGCCAAGCAATACGATTCCCAATCCGAGGAACGAGCAAGCCAAAGTGATTCAAACTGGTAGCGGAAGAGAGTTGTTTCCTCCAACAAGTCCAAAGAAGAAGCGAGTGACTTTTAAGGGCGTTGAGGGTGACGAGAGGGCTGCTGGACCTGTCATTGCCGGCAGCCATATTGAAGAACAAGGGGCTGCAGCTGGCAACCATGCTGCAGCCGAGAGCTATGATGCAACCGGCAGGGTAGCTGTCGAGAAGGAGAATTCTGCCGAGCAAGGAAGAGAGGCCGGCAACAACCATTTGAAAGATGGGGGGCTACGTAATGAACTTGAGTACGATCCTGCAACATTAAAGAATGAGTTAGTGCCGAACCAAGCAAGCAAGGGAGGGGTGCCGACATCAAGCATTCCATTCCCTTCTCGCTTTGCTAGATCGAAGAAGGATAAGTCTGATGAGGAGGTGTTGGAAATTTTCCGGAAAGTGCAAGTCAACATCCCTTTGTTGGAGTGCATTAAGCAACTACCGAAGTATGCTAAGTTTTTGAAGGAGCTTTGCACGGCTAGAAGGCATACTAGGGAGACTCGTGTGGTGACTATGAGCGAGACGGTGTCGGCCGTTATTCAAAGGAAGTTGCCGCCAAAGATGAAGGATCCGGGAAGCTTCAATGTGCCTTGTGTCATAGGCAACACACTCGTTTTGAGGATGTGATGTTGGATTTGGGAGCATCGATCAATGTCATGCCACTCAATGTGTATCAAACGTTGAGTATAGGGCCTCTCAAGAAGGATAATATCATCATTCAACTTGCGGATCGCTCAAGCAAGTATTCGGAGGGTTATGTGGAGGATGTGTTGGTGCAAGTCAACCAATTGATTTTTCCCATGGAGGATTCGCCGGTCAATAGCACTCAATTGTTACTAGGGCGACCATTTATGAGGACCGCGCGCACAAAGATAGATGTGGCCGAGGGCAACCTAACTATGGAGTTTGATGGTGAGGTGATCAAGTTCAATGTGTTTGATGCCATGAAATTCCCCAATGTTGATTTGAAGGAGGGTTGTGCCATTGATGTTTTGGAGGAGGTCGAGCAAGTTATGTCGACCTCGCTCGACGCATAGCAATTAGCGATTGAGCAAGGGGTCGGATTTGACAAGAGGGGAGAACGGATCATGCATAAGAATGAGGAAGAGATGTCGGCCGAGCCAATCATTGCCGAGCCTTTCATGATGATGCCGAGCTTAATGAAGATTTGTGCCGAGCTAGAGGCTCGGCCCTATGCCAAGGCTTATGATTCATTCTTGTCAATTCCAAGTGCCACAACAAAATTTCGACCAAGTGTGGAAGAGGCCCCAAAGTTAGAACTAAAAGAACTCCCTAGTCACTTGAACCGGTTATTGTGTCTTCAATGCTTAGTGAGAAGCAAGAGGTAGATTTGATACGTGTGCTTAAGAAGTACAAGACCGCCATAGGCTGGACCTTAGCGCACATCAAGGGAATAAGCCCTACTACTTGTGTTCATCGCATCTTATTAGAAGAAGGAGCTAAGCCGACAAAGGAAGCTCAACGTCGACTTCACCCTCCCATGATGAAAGTTGTGAAGGAAGAAATCATCAAGTTGCTTGATTGTGGGGTGATTTACCCAATTTCGGATAGTAAGTGGATATCTCCCGTGCAAGTAGTGCCGAAGAAGAGTGGTGTAACGGTTGTCAAGAATGAGAAGAATGAGCTTGTGCCACAAAGACTTATAACCGGTCATCGCATGTGCATCGATTATAGGAAGCTCAACGCTACAACGAGGAAGAATCACATGCCTTTGCCGTTTATGGATCAAATGCTAGAGAGGCTAGCCGGCCATTCATTCTATTGCTTTCTTGATGGATATAGTGGCTACAATCAAATCATGATACACCCGGATGATCAAGAGAAGACCACTTTTACTTGTCCATTTGGCACATTTGCTTATCGGCGGATGCCATTCGGACTATGCAACGCACCCGGCACTTTTCAAAAATGTATGTATGCTATCTTCTCGGATTTTCTTGAAGACATTATCGAAGTGTTTATGGATGATTTTAGTGTGTATGGAAGCACCTTCGATGCATGTTTGGGGAACTTGGAGAAGATACTTGAGAGGTGTGTAGAGACAAATCTTGTGCTCAATTGGGAGAAGTGTCACTTCATGGTCACGCAAGGTATTGTACTAGGGCACATTATTTCGGCGAGAGGCTTAGAGGTTGACAAAGCCAAGGTGGAGCTAATACAAGCATTGCCGAGCCCTAGGTGTGTGAAGGATGTGAGAAGTTTTCTTGGCCATGCGGGGTTTTATCGAAGATTTATCAAAGACTTCTCTTCAATTGCCAAGCCATTGAGCAACTTGTTACAAAAGGAGGTGACGTTTGAGTGGTCGGAGGCGTGTGAGAGAGCTTTTTGCCGATTGAAGGAACTCTTGTGTACGGCGCTGGTTTTGATGCCACCAAATTGGGATGAGCCATTTGAGTTGATGTGTGATGCTAGTGATTATGCACTTGGAGCGCTACTTGGACAACGAATTGAGAAGAAGCCATGCGCCATTTACTATGCTTCAAGGACTCTCAACGATGCTCAACTCAACTACACAACAACGGAGAAGGAACTCTTAGCGGTAATTTTTGCTTTGGAAAAGTTTCGATCATATCTTTTGAATTCCAAAGTTATTGTTTATAGTGATCATGCCGCTTTGAGATATCTTATGACAAAGAAGGATGCTAAGCCGAGGCTCATTCGATGGATTCTTTTGCTTCAAGAGTTCGATATTGAGATTAAAGACAAGAAAGGAGTAGAGAATGTTGTAGCCGATCATTTGAGTAGACTTGTGAATGAAGAGGATCGGCTGCCCCTATGTGAAATCTTTCCGGATGAGCAACTTTTTCGACTTGAAGTACATGAGCCTTGGTATGCCGACATTGCAAATTTTCTTGCTACAAACCGATTTCCCAAAGAGATGCCGAGCCACCAACAAAAGAGAATAAGGAAGCAAGCTCGACACTTCTTGTGGGATGATCCATACTTATGGAAGCAATGTGGTGATCAAGTTATTCGAAGATGTGTGCCGGAGAATGAGCATCGCTCCATCCTTGCTTTTTGTCATAGTGAAGCCTGTGGTGGACATTTTGGACCGAAGAAAACGGCATTGAAGGTACTCACTTGTGGTTTCTTTTGGCCTACGATTTTCAAAGATGCATTCATGTTTTGCAAAGCATGTGATAGATGCCAAAGAATGGGGAACATTGGAGCTAAAGATCAAATGCCACTCACGCCTATCATTGAGGTTGAAATTTTTGATTTATGGGGTATTGACTTCATGGGACCATTTCCTTCAAGTAAGGGTTTTCTTTACATATTACTTGCGGTTGATTATGTGTCGAAGTGGATCGAAGCAAGGGCTACACGCACCAACGATGCCAAGGTGGTAGCCGGATTTCTCAAGACAAACATCTTTTCACGTTTTGAAGTTCCAAGAGTCTTGATTAGCGATGGAGGATCCCATTTTTGCAACCGCACCATTGAAGCCTTATTGAGGAAGTATGGAGTCACACATAAGGTTTCTATACCTTATCATCCCCAAACAAGTGGCATGGCCGAGGTAAGTAATCGAGAGATCAAGCAAATACTTGAGAAAACCGTTGGACCTTCAAGGAAGGATTGGAGTGATCGTCTCGATGACGCTTTGTGGGCATATAGAACTGCATAAAAGACACCGATAGGTATGTCTCCTTTTCGGTTAGTTTATGGCAAAGCATGTCACTTACCGGTTGAGTTAGAGCATAAGGCATGGTGGGCAATCAAGGCCTTCAACATGAACATTGATGATGCCGGTCTTCATAGAAAGCTTCAACTCAACGAACTTGAAGAAATCCGTAATGAAGCCTATGATGCCGCTTGGATCTACAAGGAGAAGACTCGAGCCTACCATGATAAGATGATCCGAGGGAAGAAGTTTCAAGTTGGACAAAAAGTTCTCTTATTCAATACAAGACTTAAACTTTTTCCGGGTAAGCTTCGATCTCGTTGGTTTTGACCATTCATTGTTACTAAAGTTTTTTCTCATGGTACCATCGAGATTCAAAGTGTGGTGTCGGGGGATATATTCAAAGTTAACGGACACCGTTTGAAGCCGTACCACGAGCCCTACCTACACCCCACTATCGAGGACTTCAATGTTCATGACATACCAACTGCCGGACCTGCAATTGCCGAGCAGCAGCCACCAGTTCCAGCCGCGCCACAACCCCCTGCCGGACCTGCCATTGCCGGCAGGGTTAACACACTCACACAGGAAGCCGGACACATGCCGGATACGTCGGATACGAAGACAATACTGCCGGACACGCCGCATGAGTCCGACACGGCTGCAACTTGCGACGAGCTACTTTTTGAACTTCTTCATGCCGAATTGAGCTACTTCGGAGCAAGGTGAACACATGCAAACACGGTGAAAAGTCTAGGCTATGGACTATAAACACAAAGCGCTACTTGGGAGGCAACCCAAGTCGATCAAAGAAAAGTGAAGGAGCCATCACCGGGAGTTTGAAAAATCTTACCCCTTCTCTTTTTCTTTGATTTGTGATGATATGTTGGAATATGTTAGTCGATTGCATGCTTAGGAAATTCATTGATATTGTTTTGTGCTTACATTGAGGACAATGTAATTTTCTAAGTGTGGGGTGGGATAGCATGTTCCGTTTTTGGTTTTATGTTTTTGTGTGTTTAGTTTAGAAAAGAAAAATTCAGAAAATTGTAACACAAAAATAGAGTGTTTAAATTTTTGTTTCGAGTCTTAGGATGCCCCTAATATGTCAATGATGTTTTTCTCCTCTTTGCATACATAGATGATGGTTATGCATAATATTAAAATTGTAAGTTTCATGGATTATGTGCATTGGTAGAAGCATGTAGGATGTGTTGATTATTAAGCATGCATGTTTTAGCTAATTTATTTCGAAAATAACCTATGTGAGCTTTAGTGCCAAATTGCTTTCTTCTTGAGCGATAAAAGATAAAATTCGATAGATTCGTAGGAAGCATGAAACCTCATAATTCTTTGATTATTCGATGACTATATGCCATAGCTTTTTAATGAACTCTAGTATGCTAGAACTTACTCTTGTTGATTTTCGAAACGTTTATATCATAAAATACCTTGATTTTGAATATGATTGAATAAAGATCATGTAGGTTTACCACCATAGCCAAATAAAGCATGTGCCCTATTGGAGCCCGTCGTGGGACACCTTAGTAAACCCCTTTGAGCCTATATTTAGCCTTTTCTTTCATCACCCTTAAACACTTTCCATGAACTTAGTATAGTGATGCCTTTACCTTGTGTGTCGGCAAAGCTTGATTTTTGAAAGCGTTTTCGCGTGTGTGATGAAGAAGAACAAGTGTGGGGTAGACTTAGCCATAAAATTATATGAAAAATGTATGCATACCGTGCCTATGAAAAGGAAAGAAAAATGCTCGGATTAAAAAGAAAAGAAAAAGAAGCCGAGAGCAAGAAAAGAAGAGGGCACGGCATAGGCATAGAAAATAAAAATTTTGTACATGGCTATTGTCTTGAGTATTGTTGTAATATTATGGGAAGAAAAGAATGAAGTATGGGTCCAACAAGATGAAATTTGACCCTTTCGGCGAGAAGACATAAGGAGATCGAGCTTTGCTAAAGGCCTTAGTGACGTCTTTGAGCCTCCTTATCCAAATATCGAATACCTCTTAGCCTAGCCTCATTACAACCCTTTTATTGATCTTTTTCATGATTCTTAAGATGGTTAAACTTGATTTGTGGAGATTATTTCAAGAGTAAGCATATGGTTTTGGTTCATTGGTGCATATAGTTATCATATGAGGTTTTTTCCATAAGAATTCACAAAGTGCTTTCGTTTCTTTGATATATGCAAGTCACTCTTTGTAATTCATGATCTTTCGCTTGCATATACTTATGTGTGAATAACCATGCTTCGAGAGAAAAGAAGAGAGTATGCCTAGTGAGGTGATTTGAATTAGCTTTACATGTTTCCATGCTTACCTTTTGCTCTTATATGCTTTTATTGATGTCACATGTTCATGAAACTTGGAATTTTCGTGCTTAGCATTCCCATGCATTTAACTTGAAAGCTATGTGTACATACGAGCCTGAGACAAATTGTTAGGGGCAATAGTAGTTTGAGTCTTAGTTTAATTTAGTTTGCTAAGGGACTAGCAAAGGATAAGTGTGGGGTAGTTGATAGGAGCACAATGTGCGACGATATTATATGCTTATGCCCTCGTTTATGCTTTGTTTAACCTTTATTTGTCTAAGATAGAGTCATAATGTAATTTAGTGTTAATTTGGTAGAGTTTGGCGAAAAATAGTTAAGAATCCGAAAAATGACTAAGTTTGAGAAATCTGGAAAATAATGCAAAATATGTCTTTTTCGTGATTTTGAGATGAATGAAACTGTGATCTATCCTTGTCCGAATTCTATGAAATTTGGCGTGCTTAATATTCATATGTTGAGGAATGTTGTGTTAAAATTTCAGATCAATTGGAGTTCGGGAAGTCACCCAAAAGTTGTCTGCAAAACGGCAGTCCGAGCGTTTCAATCCAGGGACTTCCAGGATTTTCCTGGGACTTTGTCCCAACTTCGAAAACTCATTCCCTTCGACTCACAAGGAAATTGATCGAACTGTTTTATGGGGAGATGGCCATATGTGTCTAGTTTATCTGAGACTTGGAATCGTATCAATCGGAGCTCCACGGATGGAGATATGCCGGAGTTACTGCAACAAGGTCAAATCTGCCGATTCCAGGAACCTACTGCCCCCTTTTTGTGTTTTCTGTTTTTAACGGACCAAATGGTGCACAAATGCATTTTTGAAGATGGTTCAGGCTTTATGAAGGGAAGAGGAAGACACTAGGCCATGGCATTGAAGAAAAATTGAAGAAAGAAGTTCTCCTAGTCACACTAGGAGAAGCTGCCGAATAGAGGCAGATTGTGTGCCTTTGTGTTGCTGCCGGCAATGATGCATTTTTGGTGGATTAAGACCTATCAATTGAAGTCCAATGATCATACAAGAAGTCCATAAAGATGTGAAGCCCAAGCCTTGAAGAAAATTTAAGAAAAAGAAAACCTAATTGAACCATTAAAGGAAGGTTTCAAAACCTTATTCTAATAGGTTTTGTGAAACCCTTTTGCATCTAGGGTTTTGCCGGCAGCCTCCTATATATATACCCTCACTTTTTCATTCTGAAAATCATCCCATCTCAAGCACTAAAATACTAGCCAAAGCTCTACCAAGTTTCTTAAGTACCAAATACCCAAATACTTAGCCAAAACACCATCACCACCACCACAAACTTCCGAATTCCTTCACCTTGTTTTCTGCCGATTCTTGCTTAGGCCGAGCACTAAGGAGCAGCAGCAAGTACCATCTTGTCACGTCTTGAGGAGTCTTCAAAGGTTCTAAAAGTGTGATCCACTCCCCCTATGGCTTTTGTATTTGTTGTAGTTTGGTTGTATTGTATGAAAACAATTCGTTTCTTGGTTTTTATTGAACTTTTATGTAAACCGATTGCATGATTGATGTTTATGTTTAAGTTTTATGATTTTAGCATGTGAATTTCGTATGTATGATAATTAGGGCAGTGGTATCTTGCATGTTTTAGGTTCGAAATTGGTTAGAAATCTAAGGATTGGGACTTAAAAACCGAAACATTAGTGTTGGCTTGAAGCATGTAAATCTAGATGTTAGGTTTCGTCAAACCCGAGTAATAACAAATATGGCTAGATACTCAAAAGGTTGCTTTGATTTGTTTTTCTCACCTAGGGTATAACACTTTAGAGTTCTTGCATGTTAAAATAAGATGATTGACAACCTTGCTTGTTTTGCATGTCTCCGATTTAGACTATTGTGATTAATTGTTAAGTCTCAAAAGGATTAACATATATTCTAGGGTCCATACTCAAAAGGTCGATCTTAAGAACTTGAGAAGTCTTACAACTAAGTTGTAGTCGGAACTAATTTTGAATTTAAACATGTTGATACTTGTTCATTACCTTCTTGCATGCAAATTTACGTGTTAAAGAGTCTTTGTGTGAACTGTTTTGTGTGAAAGATGATGATCACTTGTAAATATTAGACTTAGGATTTATTTTCAGCAATTTAAGTTTCGTGTGTAGTCTAGGGCAGCTTAATGCCGAACCATATCATACCCCCATGTGTGACGTTTTGTGTTTATATTTGTATATATTTGTCTAACAATTTCATATCTCAGGTACCCTTAATCCCCGGCTTAGAACGATCCCTACTTGCTTATACTACTAACGATCTTTTGTAGGGTTTATTATTGCGTGCGAGCTTAGGCTCACATCAGATACGCAAGCTGTCGAGCCGGACACGCCGATTCACCCGGACACGCAGAGTGCAGCAGAATCGGATACAACATGCGATGCACTTCTCATCAACCTTCTTCTTGCCGATTTGAGCTGCTTTGGAGCGAGATGAACACATGCAACACACGGTGAAAAGTCTAGGCTATGGACTATAAACACAAAGGGCTACTTGGGAGGCAACCCAAGTCGATCAAAGAAAAGTGAAGGAGCCATCACCGAGAGTTTGTAATTTCTTAACTCTTCTCTTTTTCTTTGATTTGTGATGATATGTTGGAATGTGTTAGACGATTGCATGCTTAGGAAATTCGTTGATATAGATTTGTGCTTACATTGAGGACAATGTAATTTTCTAAGTGTGGGGTGGGATAACGTATTCCGTTTATGTTTTCGTGTGCTTAGTTAGAAAAGAAAATTTCAGAAAATTGTTCCACAAAAATAGAGTGTTTAAATTTGTTTGTTTTGAGTCTTAGGATGCCCCTAATATGTCAATGATGTTTTTCTCCTCTTTGCATACATAGATGATAGTTGTGCATACAATTAAAATTGTGAGTTTTTTGGATTATGTGCATTGGTAGGAGCATGTAGGACTTGTTGATTAACGAAGCATGCATGTTTTAGCTAATTCATTTCGATTATAACTTATGTGAGCTTTTGTGCCAATTTGCTTTCTTCTTGAGCGATAAAAGATAAAATTCAATAGATTTGTAGGAAGCATGAAACCTCATAATTCTTTGCATATTCGATGACTATATGCCATAGCTTTTAATGAACTCTAGTATGCTAGAACTTACTCTTGTTGATTTTTGAAACGTTTATATCATAAAATACTTTGATTTTGAATATGATTGAATAAAGATCATTTAGGTTTACCACCAAAGCCAAATAAAGCATGTGCCCTATTGGAGCCCGTCGTGGGACACCTTAGTAAAACCCCTTTGAGCCTACGTATAGCCTTTTCTTTCATCACCCTTAAACATTTTCTATGAGCTTAGTATAGTTGTGCCTTTACCCTTGATCAATGTATTGACAAAGCTTGATTTTTGAAAGCGTTTTCGCGTGTGTGATGAAGAAGAACAAGTGTGGGGTAGACTTAGCCATAAAATTATATGAAAAATGTATGCATGCCGTGCCTTGAAGAAAAAAAAGAAAAGAAAAGAAAACCGAGAGCAAGAAAAGAAATAGAGTAAGGCACGGCATAGAAAAGAAAAATTTTGTGCATGGCTATTGTCTAGATTATTGTTGTAAAGTTTTATAGGAAGAAAAGAATGAAGTATGGGTCCAACAAGATGAAATTTGACCCTTTCGGCGAGAAGACATAAGGAGATTTGAGCTTTGCTAAAGGCCTTAGTGACGTTTTTGAGCCTCCTTATCCAAATATCGAATACCTCTTAGCCTAGCCCCATTACAACCCTTTTATTGATCTTTTTCATGATTCTTAAGATGGTTAAAATTGATTGTGGAGATTATCTCAAGAGTAAGCATATGGTTTTGGTTCATTGGTGCATATAGTTTTCATATGAGGTTTTTCCATCAAAATTCACAAAGTGCTTTCGTTTCTTTGATATATGCAAGTCACTCTTTGTAATTCATGATCTTTCGCTTGCATATACTATTGAGTGAATTACCATGCCTTGAGAAAAAAGAAGAGAGTATGCCTAGTGAGGTGATTTGAATTAGTTTTAACATGAATACATGCTTACCTTTTGCTCCTATATGTTCATATTGGTGTTACATGTTCATGAAACTTGGAATTTTCGTGCTTAGCATTCTCATGCATTAACTTGAAAGCTATGTGTACATACGAGCCTGAGACAAATTGTTAGGGGCAATAGTTTGTTTAGAGTCTTAGTTTAATTTAGTTTGCTAAGGGGCTAGCAAAGGATAAGTGTGGGGTAGTTGATAGGAGCACAATGTGCGACGATATTATATGCTTATGCCCTCGTTTATGCTTTGTTTAACCCTTATTTGTCTAAGATTGAGTCATAATTTAGTTTAGTGTTAATTTGGTAGAGTTTTGGTGAAATGTGCTTAATTGTCCGAAAAATGACTAAGTATGAGAAATCTGGAAAATAGTGCAAAATATGTCTTTTTCGCGATTTTGTGACGAGTACAAATATGATCTATCCTTGTCCGAATTCTATTAAATTTGGTGTGCTTAATATTCATATGCGGAGGAATGTTGTGTTAAAATTTCAGATCAATCGGAGTTCGGGAAGCCACCCAAAAGTTGGCTGCAAAACGGCAGTCCGAACATTCCAATCCAGGGGCTTCCAGGATTTTCCTGGGACTTTGACCCAACTTCGAAAAATCATTCCCGTCGACTCACAAGGAGTTTGATCGAACTGTTTTATGGGAAGATGGCCATATGTGTCTAGTTTATCTGAGACTTGGAATCTCATCAATCGGAGCTCCGAGAATGGAGATATGCGGAAGTTACTACACCAACATCAAATCTGCCAATTCCAGGAACCTACTGCCCCCTTTTTGTGTTTTCTGTTTTTAATGGACCAAATGGTGCACAAATACATTTATGAAGATGGTTCAAGCTTTAAGAAGGGAAGAGGAAGACACTAGGCCATGGCATTGAAGAAAAATATGAAGAAAGAAGTCTCCTAGTCAAACTAGGAGAAGCTGCCGAATGAGGCAGATTCGTGCCAAAGTGAAGAGCTGCCGGACTGGGGCATTTTTTGATGGACCAAGACATTTCAAATGAAGTCCAAGACCATATAAGAAGTCCATGAAGATGTGAAGCCCAAGCCTTGAAGAAAAATTCAGAAAAAAAAAAACCTAATTGAACTATGAAAGGAAGGTTTCAAACCTTATTCCTCTAGGTTTTCTGAAATCCTTGTGCACCAAGGGCTGCCGGCAAATACCCTAGTTTCTCCCTATATATAGCCAACTTTTACACAGAAAAACGGGTCACATTCCAAAGAAAAAATCTAGCCAAAGCTCTACCTAAATTTCCCCAAGAATCCTACACAAAAACCCTAGCCAAAACCACCTCCACCACACCCAAAGTTCCTGCCGAACCTTGGTACCTTGCTGCCGACACAACCACTGCCGAGCAGCAGCCTTTCGCCGATCACCACCAACCGCCGGATCCATACAAGACGAAGTCTTCAAGGTTTCTAATGTGTGATCCACTCCCTTCTCTTGGCTTTGTAATTTTTGTTGTAGTTATGTTAAACTTTGTCTATGAAGTTAGCATGAATTCTTGGTTTCAATTTGTATGTCTATGTATGAATTGGATTGAAATTTGGTTTTATGATTTGTATGTTCAATTTGTTTTCTTTATCTTTAAGTGGTTTTTGGATGTAAGAATACAAATTGCATGCTAAAAAGTAAGGGAAATATGTAACGAATTAGTTAATAGGATAATCGGCAAGAATGCATGTTAACTTGGTTTTAGGGTTTTCTTGACTTGTTCTTTAAATTCGTGTGCTTAAAGATTGGTAGTCTATATAATTGCAATATGTGGAGTACTAATCTCATTAGCCGAAAATAATATGGGTTAAGTAATCTTTAGGGTTATTTTAATTTGTGTTGTTTTCGCGAGGGCTAGAGTAATTTAAATGAACATGCTTGTTAATAAGATGATTGACAACCTTGCTTATTTAACTTGTTTCCAACTAAAGAAAAAGACTTTGTGCTTAATTACTTGTCATGTTTGTTTACGTCGGTTAGAATATTCAAAGATGACTAGTATAATTTTAAGGTTAGGCGGTTAGTCACTTAAAATACATGAGGAGTCTTAATCAATTAGTAGCCGGTTAGGAGCTAATTGGGTTGGAGTTAAGTTGAGTCTAGAACATTTTAACATCTTGCTGTGAGTCCTGTTTGCTTGCTTGTTATATGTTTTGATTGTTTTCGTGTTAGTGCTTTGTGAAAGAATGTCGACCAAACTTGTAAATATTAGACTTAGGATTTATTTTTCAGCATTGTATTTCGTGTCACCTAGTTTTGGGCAGCCTAGCTGCCAATTCATACCATTCCCATATGTGACGTTTTTTATGTATATATGTATATATGTGTGTCTAACAATTTCATATCTCAGGTACCCTTAATCCCCAGCTTAGAACGATCCCTACTTATGTCTATACTACTAACGATTGTAGGGTTATTATTGCATGCGAGCTTCTGTTCACGTCAGGAACCAAGTCTTAGGTCGGGTGATTAGTTACGATCAGTTAGAGCTCTATTCTGTCTGCCTTTGTGTGATTTGGAGGGAATGACAGTGTTCATTGCGCCCTAGTTTTACTCTTTTGGTTGTTTGTGAGTAATGAATTTATAATTTTCAAGTTATGGTTTAATTATATTATCATGATCCTGTTTGTTTTACTCACACGAGTTTTGAAAGCTTACCGGGTTCGTTGTTTACAACCCGATATACCAATTGATGGTGTAGGGGTTAGACCTGCAGATGAGGACCAGCAGCCAGGAGGCGGCGTCTGAGTCGCGTGGCTAGTAGTTGTGATCCATGGTCTAACTTGTATTTATTTTTGAGTTAGATAGTGATAGCTTGAGCCTCTATTTTACATCTATGTATTTATTGATGTAATATTTTGAGTGTTGTGAGCCATACATTTGAACTCTGATGACATACTTAGTTATTTGTATGATAACTTTTAAGTATTTGAGTTTATTTGTGAATTTTCACATTGTCGAATTTGGATTTTTATTATCCGAAATTCGGGGTGTGACAACTAACATAAAAAATAAATGCACACGAAGGTGCTTATTCCAAACCAAAGTTCAAAAGCGTCCAAAACAAAAACGGACAATACTAAACCTCAAAGTAAAAGCATAAATGTAACTTCTTAACCCGAATCGAAGAAAAAAAAAACCCTAGATTTCGAATCAGGCCTACGGACCATTTAAGGTGTACCTTTCAACGAAAGGGTTTGCCAATTAGGGTTAAGAAGGATCAATCATGGTGGTGGTAGGAAAACTACTCGTTGTCGAATCCCTCATCAACACTAGTTTGACCCGAATCTGAGTCCATGTCCCATTCCACACCTGCAGAATCCGACCCAGGTTTCGTTAACGCCATCAGTTCTGCAATGGTTAGTTGGAGCTCCGCCGCCGGTTTTCTAGTATGGCTTCCTAGAGTCTGGCCATACTTAACAGGGGATTTACCGGTTTTCATGATACCCAAGAAACCGATTGCAGTGGCCTTCAGTCCCAGCTTTGTTGGAGTTAGGTTACCCAACCCTAGGGTTAACCCATGCCTGATCTTCTTTCCCATTTTACCCTCCACATCATCACGTCAACGTCGGCCGCCAGAGATTTTGGTAAGGGAGTTGAAGTGTCAGAACCCGCCCCAGATTTCACCCTGAAATCCGGATAAGGTCCTGCGGGGACCACCTTAAGACTAACTCTATCGATAACTCGATAAAGTCAATCTTAGGGTGGACAACCCTAAAACCTGCAACAACCAAAAACACTTCTAAATCCAGTTCCATCCTCAACACCTGGAGCCACCTGCTCCCCAAATCACAACAACCGCCACAAAAAAAAACATACAAAATCTAACTCAACTGGATCACAGGTAATCAGAGCAATCTAATACAATGAACTGGAAATCGAAAAGGAAATAAAACAAGAAAAATAAGAATAAGGGATCACAAATCCCACCTAGCGGAAGCAACAACGATGATAGCTATGCCTCGACTCCGAGTACTCTTGACCTCTGACCACTACTCTGCACACTGGGTGATTTAAACCGAAGGGCCCAGGAGAAAGTAATTTAAAAACGTTAGAGTGAGTGGATAAAAACAATATCAAATAATACCTGATATAAAAAGTATCATATTACTTTCTCAATATTTTATAATTAAAAACCACGATGCATGCATTTTCATAAAACGTCCCACGTTTCAAAAAAATCATAATAATTAATCAGCTCCGCTGATATCTCAAATAACAAATAATATTTTTCAAGATATAAATTTTTGAAAACCAAAAGATGAATAGCTAGGCCAATTCCATCGGTACATTTCCAAATATTTTCATAATAAAATCCAGCCCCACTGGTTTGGGAATTTATTAAATAAATGAAATTCTCATAAGAGAAAATATTCCCGAAAACCAAAATAAAGACAAAGTCAATCTCATTGGCCCAACAAACGAAACAATGGGGAAGTGATTACACCATAAACAGGAGCCTCTCACTCTCAGGCTCGGGTCGGAACCTCCCAGGGCTTCTGATCCAGCGTGGACAAATATGACGACCTAAGCCCCTTAGGCTAAAGGTCGGAACCTCTCAGGCTACTAAACCAACGTCCCACGCTAAGGCTAGCTAGCAAATATGATGACCCAAATAAGTGGTGTAAAAACAAATCAAATCAAATCTGAAAACACGCTTCCCCCATTTAATCCACAATCCGTACGGTCCTCGACCGTACATCTGAGGCTTATAAACATAATCAATTAAAACAGTAGCCTCGAAGTAAAAACATAACCGACATATCTTACATGCCGTAAAATCACAATTTATGAAATCATAAAATCCCCGGAAATCTCATTTCCGGTCTTTTAAATATAAATATATTTAGAATGCTCAAATATGATTTTATCAAACCATACTATTTCCGGAAATCTCATTTCCGATTAAAATTACGTACTATTCAAAATAGTAGTAAACATACACCCCACACCCATATTTTTCTTTAAATATTAAATGCTCAAATATCAAAATCATATATCTCGATAATTCATATCAAACTCAAGAACTCATTTAATTAAAATAAACTTCCTTTCAATAAAATATTTATGCATGCATTATTTAAAATAAAGTCCACTCACAGTACGGCCGAGCGCACCGCTATTCCGAGTTCTCGTCACGTCGAGTCACCCCTCGACCTGTAACAAGGACGTAATTATAAATATTACGAAACTCGGAATTTATTTATAAACGTTAAATCTACGGACGTCCTCACTCGCACGAAACCTCCCAAGTTTCCCTTTTTCAGTTATCGGTATAGGAATTACACCTCGATACCGATAATCTACGTCCGAAACAACTCAGGACACCCACCCCGTGTTCGATTAATCTTTTTACTAGTTATATATTTCGTCGTAAAACCCCTTTGAAACAACTTTTATCTATTTACGGTAAGTCAACAATAATTTTTAATGGTCAAACAGTAATTATATAAGTAAAATAGTAAATGGTTAAAGTCCAATTACTATTTACCATTTACTTTTACTGGTTTACCATTTACTTTGCACCTTTTACAGTTTTACTTTAACCTTTTACTGTTTCACTATTCATCATCTTCCTCCGCCGCCGGCAGCTCCGCCACACGGGCTGAAAACCTCGTCAAATCGACTCCAATTCAACCCAACACCATCGCCACCACCACAGCACCTCGTCCCCGTCGCCTCCGCCGCCAAAAACGCACGCAGCCGCCGCATACGGCGGCCAACATGGCTGCCCCAAACTGCCCAACCTCCAATTCTCACAAAAACCACCCGTTTCAACATCAAACAACACATAATCGACTCTAATAATCGTCCTAAACTCAATTCCAGCCTCCAATTACAACAAAAACGCCAATTACGCAACCTCCACCGAAATTCCTAACAACCCTAGAATTTTGAATTCAAAATTCTCCTTACCTGGTGCAAATTGGTTCAATTCCTTCCATAAAAGGATTGCACGGGCCGAGACCTTCGATTCCCGACCAGAATCGGGCCGAACCATGGCCGGAGGAGAGAGTTCCGTTCAATCAGGGGCGGCACTTCCCGAGCTGCGCACGGCCAAACGGCAGCGAACCACGCCGTGCCGCTGCCACAGACGCGAAGAGGAGAGGAAGCCGGTTCGAACGCGACCGGCGGTGCGCCGATTGGTGGCCGGACGGCGGAGAACTGAGGGTGGCGACTCGGTCGGTGGGTGCGGGCCGAGTCGGGGAAGAAGAGAGAGAAAGAAGAAAAGAAAGAAAAGGAAAAAGAAAAAGGAAATGGGGGATTTGCCTTTCGGGAAATTTTCCTCCCGACTATTTATACTCGTCCAAAATCGGACAAATTCTGATTTTACATCATAACTTTTTCGTACAAATTCCGAATTGAGCATGCTTCGTGTCCACGAACTCGTTTCAACGTCTTCTACCTCGTCATGAAATAAAATCCTCGGTCGGGTCAACTTATTTAAAAGTCAACTTTTAGAACTTTCGAATCGTAAAAACAATTCCCGAGGAGTAAAAGTAAAAGTACAACAGTTAAAAGTAATTCGAGGTTCGGGGTGTGACATGAAGGCTTCATGTTCCCGAATTTGGACCTGTCTCTTCTGTTTGGGGAGGATGGTGGGGGAAATAGGAGCCGGCACCGGGGCCGACTGAGTATCAGCCCAAAATCCATCATGGGGGCCGAGGGTGCTAGTGATGAAAGCTGGGGCTCCGTCGTCTCTGTTTCCTCCACCGCTACCCTAGGGCAGGGTAGTCTACCATGATTAATCATCATGCATGTGTGACATCTGCGTAGCAATTTTTCATATCGATACTCCACAGTAATCACATCCACTGGCGAGATGCGGAGGCGCCGATCCAGACGAACCTGGTCATGCAGTGGTAGGGTTAAGCGAACCCTAAATATACCCCGAGCCAAACCCGTAGTATCCACTCGAAGTACAGGACCAATGGTCTCCCTGACTAGTTGAGCCGTGGCCACTGTCATGAACGCAGTCGGCAGGTTTGTTATCCCCACGGAGCTCCACGCTTAACACGAGCCACATCTCGTTCATTGGAGAAGGTGAACAGATACCGATCACTCCTGGCTTGAATTTTCACCATCCCTTAGCCACCACATTGAACGAACAGCACTTCGAAAAGCATTAAAAAACCACAGCCCTAGCCGTGTTGAGCTTTCCGACGAGATAGTATCTAGGAGCCATAAAACCTCTGTTAGGGCACTTGAGATTGCCCAAATCCACAGGCCCATCATGGTGAGAGAGGGAGAGTTTGGAAGCCAATCTGGCTGTCATGCAGGCAACAGAGGTGGTCATGGGAGGAGCTCGCCGCACAACCTAGTATTTTCTCTGAAAACCTAACCCTCATTGCGGAGGCGCGATAGAGAGAGAGAGTGAAACAGTTCCTATCCAGAGTGAACATTCGCTCTGAAATTAATGTGCGAAGTTCCTTTTTTGACACACTTTTCGGTCATATTTTCACATCTCCACCGTTCAGATGTTAGAACTTAATGTATAAATCATTCCTCCAAAATTTCATCTAATTTGGTTACCGTTAAGGTATCGAAACTATATAAATCAATGAACAAACCGAATCTGTTCAACCTGAACTGTTCGTGTAAATCACCATAACGAAAGGCCAAAAGATTATCAAGTTGGATGAAATTTTGCAGAGATGATCTATACATTAGGTTCTAACATCTGAACGGTGGAGATGTGGAAATATGACCGAAAAGTGTGTCAAAAAATGAACTTTGCACGTTAATTTCATAACGAAGATTCGCTCCAGATAGGAACTGGAGGGTGAAAATAGGTCGCAGTATGTCTATTTTAAAGTCAAGATTCGAGGGGTTTCTTTTGATAGATTCGCTAATCTAAAGCATACCGCAGATCATCTTTTCTGGGGTGATCCACGTTCACCATTAGCTTATTTAGCTATTATGGTGTGGGGTCAGCGATAATCCAGCCCTAACCTGCAGCTCAAGCATGAACCAAACATGTGCATCTTCTGTTTCCAAAGCAGTTTACTGAGTAGAATTTCTTCTGAACAATGACGGGTTTCGGATGATTCAGATATAACATTTAGCATTTTGTGTGTAAAACTCAGATGGTCATTCAACTCGGGATGAAAGATTATTAGACTTGAGAGTTGAAATAAGTTGCTGTTCTTGCATCTACTTGGTGTCTACGTATTCTTGTGTGCCATATCACTCAACTGTTCATCCTCAAAAGAAGTCAGCATGTATGAGAAAAAGATACAAACAAGTGTCGGTACCAACTTGGAATCATCAGCAATGCAATTATGCAGAACAACTGAAGGGGTGCAAAAATAATATCATACAGAATACAATTTACTCTTCAATTCATGCCAAACTTGAGGACCACAAGGATGATGATTGACATATTTTGATATAAATTGTTTCTCTGCCATTGCGACAACAGTGCTCAAGGCTAGCGTAGGGGATATTGTTCCTTGACCACTGAGCCAATTGTACATGAATACTCTATGCTTCACCCTTTGAGTTGTATAGGCTAGATATGCTGGGAAGTTCACCAAAGATGATACAGGATAACCCAAATGATTTACAAGAACATCAATCTTCATTTGTAATACATCTCTTTGCTGGTTAAGAATTTGAGGAGATACTTTAATCATTTCACAGACATCCTGACGACTTAAACCAGCATTCACTATACAATCAAATCTGTCTTGAAGTTCCCCTCCCTTGCCTCGAAATAGCTGTAGTGCTACTTTCATTTTGTTGGAGTTCTCTATAAATCCTACGTCTAACAAGAACTTAATTCTCTTTCCCTTTGAGTCCTCTTCCGAGTCTGGAAGTGGCTCAACTCTTCTACCTAGAACCCATTTCTTCAATGCTTCTGGGTTCTCCTGTATGTACCTAGCCAGACGCTTCTTCCCAATCTTCAAATAAGAAAGTAAGCTGTTAGTGCTTTTCAGAGCACACGAACCAAGTAGCAGGGGGTGTGAACAAACAATCTTCTGAATCTCTGGAACCTCCACCTCAATCTCATTTAGGACCAAAATGCATTTCCTCAAATTCAAAACAAATTGCATAATCTGAATCTGTGGAAGCTGCAGAAACATTGAACATATTTGGCTCCTTGTGGATCCAAACTTCAGTAACAACCCAATTAACTTATGTGTCATTTCTCCTGAACTCTCAAATAAAATATCTGGATGCTGGCCAAGAAGTTCAACCAACTCCTCATTGCTGCAACCCATCTCATCAAACAACCTTAGCACTTCAAGCATCCAGCTCCAACTATAAGAATTCTCTTCTGATAAATTATTTCCAGTCCAATGGGCCTCAAATCCCAAACTCTTCAACTTTTCTAGTACCTTAACAAATGGCACATTTACATCCCCAGCTAAAATATAAGGACTGCAAACAATAAACTTAGCTAAAGCAAATTGGCTGAGACCTAATTCTTCATAAGCTTGAAGTTTGGACAACAAAACCTCAAAATCATATCGAAACACTTCTGTTGCTTCTTTATAAATCTTTCCTATCTTACTGCGTGCAACCCCATAACTACACAAAACAGTATAATTGTGAAGCAACAAACCATCATCAGCCAAGAACATCAAATTACACGGAAGCCGGGGGTTATATTCAGAAGGTTTCAACCCCAAGCTCTCAAAGAAAGGCTCGAATTCATTAATGGGGTGGTACCTCAAATACCGAGAAATTAACCCCCCAATTTCCTTATCAACTTTACCATCCACACTTCTTACAAGCTTGTCAAGAAACTGCGGGGAGTTTTTACTCATATTCTCAGCATCCATGAACTGCAAACCCCTAGTACAGTGCAAATACTCCAACAATGCAGCCTGGGCTTCTTTTAGAATAGCTCTAGAAATCCCACCTCCATTTCTTCCGCTAGAAGTCGAAGTTTTATCCAACTTTTCAGGGTTTTCAGCTTCAAAACTTGGTTTGGTACTGTAAAGCCTAATAGTATGGGAACTGGGGAAAGACCCAATTGGCTGAAATGGGATTCTTGAAGATCTAAGGTGGATATGAGCAATATCTGAAGAAACCCATTTGAGAATAGATACATTTCTGAGTTTATGCAAAAGGGTCATGACCAGTTCTATGAGATTACCAATTGATGTTCAGAAAAACCTAAGAGACATTCGGATGAGCATATATGAGTATTGAGACTTAGGACGAATGTGTTACCTTATGCAATTGATGGATACAACTACTGCTGACAAAGAGTTCAAGCTTCCCCTGCAAATTTCCTTGTAATTTTTGCTCATTGAGTGACTGCCTCTCTTCACTAGTTTCTCAGGGGTTTAGACCTGAGAGTTTAGACGGAGGGTGGCCAAATAAGGACTCCTTGTAACTTTCATTGTATTTACATATTAAAAAAGGAAAATTGCTCCCAACGGTACCTCACGTTTACAGCCTTATAAACATTGGTACCTCATGTTTATTAAACTTCACATTGGTACCTCACGTTTAGATTCCGTCATAATTTTGGTACCTAGTGCTGTTAACTCCTTAACAGAGTTTGTGATGTTGCAATTTTGAACATTGAATGACGAAACTACCCTTGTTCCATATATAAAACAATTTTTTTTTTATGGGGGGTTTTTCAAATTAGGATTTTCTTTTACCGACGAAAGGGTTGTCGGGAAAAAGAGTTTCTGGAGGTGTACCAAATTCTGCCGGCAACAGTTTGTCGGCAAAGAAGGCCTTCCTCCAGAAACTCTTTTTCCCGACAACTTCTTCGTCGGTAAAATAAAATCCTTTCTTTTACCGACGAAGGGGTTGTCGGGAAAAAGAGTTTCTGGAGGAAGGCCTTCTTTGCCGACAAACTGTTGCCGGCAGAACTTGGTGCCCTCCAGTTACTGCCCTCTTCCTCGCCAGTGTCCCCTCCGCTGGTTCCCCACCCCCACCCCCGTCTGCCCATTCTTACTACCACGCCTACTCGCCTTCCGGCTCGGCGCACCCCGTCAGCGGCTGCGTGGTGGTCGCCAGAAGAGGCGGCGAGCTGCCGAGAAGTGAGGCGGTGAGGTTAAATGCCGAGAAGCACGGCACGGTTGCTTTGAATTGCGGGGGCGGGTGCGGGGGCGAGGCGCGGTTGCTCTGAATTGCGGGGGCGGGTGCGGGGGCGAGGTAATAGGGTGCGCAGAGTAGTCTTCTGGGTGCCCAAAGAATTTCCATTCTCTACAGACAAAGCTTTCGTCGGCATAGTTTAGGACAATTTCTCTACCGACAACCCCTTCGTCGGTAAAAGAAATGATTTTATTTTACCGACGACGGAGTTGTCGGGAAAAAGAGTTTCTAGAGGAAGGCCTTCTTTGCCGACAAACTGTTGCCGGCAGAATTTGGTGCACCTCCAGAAACTATTTTTCCCGACAACCCCTTCGTCGGTAAAAGAAAATCCTAATTTGAAAAACCCCCACAAAAAAAAAATTGTTTTATTTATGGAACAAGGGTAGTTTTGTCATTCAATGTTCAAAATTGCAACATCACAAACTCTGTTAAGGAGTTAACAGTGCTAGGTACCAAAATTAGGACAGAATCTAAACATGAGGTACCAATGTGAAGTTTAATAAACGTGAGGTACCAATGTTTATAAGGCTGTAAACGTGAGGTACCGTTGGGAGCAATTTTCCATTAAAAAAAGAATATTATAAAATAAAGGAAGGGGCTAGAATATGCTAGGGTTTATGCACACCGCAAGTGGGGTCAGCCACGCAGTTGATTGTTGTCTATAAATTTTGAAATATAAGGACACAACAGTAAATGCTCATTTAACGATTGTTATTTGTGAAAAAAATTCTGTTAAAGTTAAATTTTGAGGACATTTATGACAAATTCCACAATTATCGTTCTGATCTCAATCTTCCTCTTACTCTGCTAAAACCCAATATTCAATCTCAAATCCAAACCTTGATCAATTACCCAAACTCTTTTTTTCTTTCTCCTTTCTGCACGACCTTCCGACGCCACTCATCGGCAACCCCAAACCCCAATTCAGCTTCCCCCTCACCCTGGACGAGATCACCGGCCTCTTCGGCTACCCTTCGTCGTCGCCGACATGTCCAAGAGATTGAAATTACGGCGGAGAGATACTCAGTTAACTTGGGTCGATAATTTGGTTTGCCTCTCAGTCGTCTGGCTCCCGACCACGGCCACCTCCTCCCAATTTGGTGGCTTGCGAGCACACACTACTCGGCGGTGTTGCGCACAGAGTAATCGAGGCCATCATGGCTCTTCAATCACATAATCCAAATAGAGAATAAGCTTTTTGTCTCATACTCAATAAATATATTCCAGTCAAATTGCCTGAACCTCCATGTATTTCACTCAAGGACCATCGGCAGGTGAGAAGCTAAGACTCAGAGAGAGATGGCCCCTTGGCTGAGGATGATGGGTTAAATGACCACTTCACCCGAGCAGTAAAGAGGAGTTTTACCTAAAAAATATAGTTTGTCCTGTGTAATATAGTAAATGACAATCTAACCTCTACGTTAACGTCGTTTAAAGGCGTGTGAAAGGCCGGCGTATTCCAAAAATACTCTAAAATAAAAAATAATTAAAAATTCACCCTTATTAATTTTTTTTTTCTTTTTTAACTTTTAAAGAAAGTCCATCAAAAAATGCAAAACATTCATGTTTAGGTGTATCTTAAGGGGGGTGTATTGTATATGGAATTAGTGAATGTTTTAAGAAAATCAATAAAATTTAAAAATCTGGGTGTATTCAATACAGACTTTTGATAATCCATAAAACTCTGGGTGTATTCAGTAAAGATTTTAAAAAGTCTTTATGAAATCTATAAAGTCTAGGGGTATTCAATTAGGACTTTTAAAAATGAATAGAATTTTCAGGGTATTCAAAATATCATTCATACTTAAGGAATTAGTAACTCATGGATAATCATGGACTTTGTAGTGTAAATTATGCACACAAAACTCCAATATTTTTCCACTCTCCAGACCAAAGATTTCGAAAAGTCCACGACAGACTTTTTCTGCCTATGAAGAGGTTAATCCTCCGTCATCTCTTTATTTTTTAACATATCATCTGTCTTTCCTGTTTTTCTTTCCTCTAATTTTTTCTATGAAATTTTATACAATCAACTTATACTAACATGTTCATTGTTGTTGAATTTGTTTTTCAAATATTTTTAATTTATTTCGTTAACTAATGAATAAGCTTGATCAAATGAATATAAATCAAACTACATATTTGTAGTCGGTCTATGAGGCTGCCATGATTAACATCTTATATGGGACAGACGCTCAATATTTCGTGACTAGAAGTTGTGCTTCCCCTTTTTGGTACTGAATTGATTACGCTTAACAGATTGGAGCATCACCCTACATCAACTCAAATGAATTTTGTTTTTCATTTTAAATTTTTATTTGTTAGTATTGAGAATCTGTACCAGTCGTTCATAATAAAGTTTGTAGATTTTTATAAATCAATATGAAGTCTGTGTAAAAGTCGATGGTTTTAAAGAATCAAGAGAAATCTGTGAACATTTTAAATAATCTGTAGACTTTTTAAAAAGTCTGTGAATTACAAAATATCCATACAAATCCAAATATAATACACCCCCTTTGTTTCTGCCTAAACCCGGGGGTCTAGTAGATACTTGATGAATCCAACTCGATCTCCTGCAATCCTGCTTACTAAGGGGAATACCGGGCGGGCCGGCCTTCACCTCTCTGATGCCTAAGTTAGTATAGTTGGAATGTATGTAACTAAGGCACGTATGTAAGCAGGGAGAGAGACAAGTTACCTCATAAAGAAGGTAGTTGGGGCACATATATAGGTGGTTGGGAGTAAGGACTGGCCTTACTCTTCGATGTGGGACTGGTTCCCTTCTGTTTACACCTTCTGGTGCCCACTTAGGCAGGCTGGCACCCCCGGCCCCTGGGTCCCTGGAGGCAGGATAGAGTGCCAGGCCCCGAGGCCGGGTGCTGGTGATCTGGTCCCGACCCTTGGGCCGGGCCCTAGTGCGCTTGCTGCGGGTCTGCGGGCCTGCTGTAGCCTCTCTGCGGCTACTGTCAACAAGTCCCCCAAGTTCCCGGTCAAGTGCAATCTCGAATGGGGACTTAAATCTGTCCTGCTCTTGTCCCGCAGGCCCGCGGGGTTACCAATCTACCGGTGCCCAGTCCCCCAAGTCCGCGTTAAAGATTGGGCGTGACCGAGGTGAGTACCTGTTACCGATGGGAAGCAATAGTTTATAAGCACACTTGCAATATAAGCAGCAATATGGCTAAGTGTGGTGTTATGAGCATGGAGCCAAGATGATAATGATGATGTCATGATGTTATGATGCCATGATGCCATGATGCCATGCAACAGATGTGTGCATGGAATGATAATGAGGCGTTGAAATCCGCCATGCAAGAGATTTATGCATGGAATTTCGGCGGGGCACTCTGCCCTATCGGTACGAAGCAGAGCTTCACTAGGCTTCAACTGGCCGACCTGCCGAATCGAAGCGGAGCGGAGTTCACTGAGCCTCTACCGGGCGATATGCCGAAACAGGATTCACTGAGCCTCTACCGGGCTATCTGCCGAAACGGGATTCACTGAGCCTCTACCGGGCTATCTGCCGAAACGGGATTCATATTGCTAGGCTGCAGGGAGATTACCCTGGTGTTGCGGCCTGTTTGAAGCACCGGCGAACACTTGCTAGTTCTTCTCAGCTTATATTGAATAAGCATTGAGGTAAAGGGGTGGCATTGAGGTGACAAGGCTCGCCATGTAGCCCCATGTTTGATCGCCTTTCAATGCGATGCAGGGTTTTTATCCTACTGGACAAGCGTGCATGAGTTAGATGCAAACTCGCCTGGGTGTATAAAGCCCGCCGGTCGAATACTTTCGACCGGTGTCAGCCATGGTATTGGGCGGAACTCGACCGTTGCCCGGACATCATGCCATCTCCGGACGAGTCCCCCAGTGAAGTGCCATGGGCCAGGTGCATTATGTTCCTGGTACGGGGGCTGCGTTGAGGTGACAAAGCTCGCCATGCATCCCCCTGTTGCAGCAGCTAGTGCGATGCAGGGTTTTTATCCTGCTGGACAAGCGTACATGGGTTAGATGTAAACTCACCCGGGTGTATAAAGCCCAAGCCGGTCGAATGTTCTCATGACCGGGGTCAGCCATGGTACTGGGCGGAACTCGACCGTTGCCCGGACATCATGCCATCTCCGGACGAGTCCCCCAGTGAATTGCCATGGGTCCGGGTGGATCCTATTCCCGGAATATGTTCTGGAGCCGGTTGGATGCGTAAAACCGGTGGACGGAACTCGACCGGGCGTCCTGCCATATCGAGACGAGTCCCCCCAAAAGAGATGCGACTGGACAGACCTCGACCGTTGTCCGGACGCCATGCCATATCCGGACGAGGTCTCCAGTAATATGCGATGAAGAAGCCATGCAGCCGGTTGAATGATCATAACCGCTAACTGCCATGGTGCCGGGCGGACCTCGATCGGGCATCTAGCCATATTGAGTCGAGGCTTCATACCCGGTTGGGTGCTCTCCAAGCGGTTGGATGATCATAACCGCGAGAGAGATCTTCGAGATATGCAGCGAAGAAGCCATGCAGCCGGTTGAATGATCATAACCGCTAACTGCCATGGTGCCGGGCGGACCTCGATCGGGCGTCCACCCATATTGAGTCGAGGCTTCATACCCGGTTGGGTGCTCTCCGAGCGGTTGGATGATCATAACCGCGAGAGAGGTCTTCGAGATATGCAGCGAAGAAACCATGCAGCCGTGGAATCTGGGGAAGTGGGAGGGCCTGACTCCTTGATTCCCGTTCCTACCTTCCTGCCGCCGGTGTGTGGGACAAGTGGCTGACATGCATTTAAGGAGGAAGTCCATCAGTCCCGTCAGTTTATGATGGCGTGGGGAGGTTACCAATGCTGGGACACGTGCCAGGGCGGGGCGGTCTTGAGATGGAGGGCGTGGATTCGCAGGCTTTTGAGTCGCTCTAATTACTTGTTTTGGAGGGATTTCGATTGCCTAGGGCATTGGTCCCTTCTATAAAAGGGCCCTTTCTGCTCTTCTTTCTGTTGTTGCTTCTTACTTTAGAGAGTGTTTCTGCCTAAACCCGGGGGTCTAGTAGATACTTGATGAATCCAACTCGATCTCCTGCAATCCTGCTTACTAAGGGGAATACCGGGCGGGCCGGCCTTCACCTCTCCGATGCCTAAGTTAGTATAGTTGGAATGTATGTAACTAAGGCACGTATGTAAGCAGGGAGAGAGACAAGTTACCTCATAAAGAAGGTAGTTGGAGCCCATATATAGGTGGTTGGGAGTAAGGACTGGCCTTACTCTTCGATGTGGGACTGGTTCCCTTCTGTTTACACCTTCTGGTGCCCACTTAGGCAGGCTGGCACCCCCGGCCCCTGGGTCCCTGGAGGCAGGATAGAGTGCCAGGCCCCGAGGCCGGGTGCTGGTGATCTGGTCCCGACCCTTGGGCCGGGCCCTAGTGCGCTTGCTGCGGGTCTGCGGGTCTGCGGGCCTGCTGTAGCCTCTCTGCGGCTACTGTCAACAAGTCCCCCAAGTTCCCGGTCAAGTGCAATCTTGAATGGGGACTTAAATCTGTCCTGCTCTTGTCCCGCAGGCCCGCGGGGTTACCAATCTACCGGTGCCCAGTCCCCCAAGTCTGCGTTAAAGATTGGGCGTGACCGAGGTGAGTACCTGTTACCGATGGGAAGCAATAGTTTGTAAGCACACTTGCAATATAAGCAGCAATATGGCTAAGTGTGGTGTTATGAGCATGGAGCCAAGATGATAATGATGATGTCATGATGTTATGATGCAATGATGCCATGCAACAGATGTGTGCATGGAATGATAATGAGGCGTTGAAATCCGCCATGCAAGGAATGTGCACGGAGTTTCGGCGGGGCACTCTGCCCTATCGATACGAAGCGGAGCTTCACTAGGCTTCAACTGGCCGACCTGCCGAATCGAAGCGGAGCGGAGTTCACTGAGCCTCTACCGGGCGATATGCCGAAACGGGATTCACTGAGCCTCTACCGGGCTATCTGCCGAAACGGGATTCACTGAGCCTCTACCGGGCTATCTGCCGAAACGGGATTCATATTGCTAGGCTGCAGGGAGATTACCCTGGTGTTGCGGCCTGTTTGAAGTACCGGCGAACACTTGCTAGTTCTTCTCAGCTTATATTGAATAAGCGTTGAGGTAAAGGGGTGGCATTGAGGTGACAAGGCTCGCCATGTAGCCCCATGTTTGATCGCCTTTCAATGCGATGCAGGATTTTTATCCTGCTGGACAAGCGTGCATGGGTTAGATGCAAACTCGCCCGGGTGTATAAAGCCCGTCGGTCGAATACTTTCGACCGGTGTCAGCCATGGTATTGGGCGGAACTCGACCGTTGCCCGGACATCATGCCATCTCCGGACAAGTCCCCCAGTGAAGTGCCATGGGCCAGGTGCATTATGTTCCTGGTAGGGGGCGGCGTTGAGGTGACAAAGCTCGCCATGCATCCCCCTGTTGCCGCAGCTAGTGCGATGCAGGGTTTTTATCCTGCTGGACAAGCGTACATGGGTTAGATGTAAACTCACCCGGGTGTATAAAGCCCAAGCCGGTCGAATGTTCTCATGACCGGGGTCAGCCATGGTACTGGGCGGAACTCGACCGTTGCCCGGACATCATGCCGTCTCCGGACGAGTCCCCCAGTGAATTGCCATGGGTCCGGGTGGATCCTATTCCCGGAATATGTTCTGGAGCCGGTTGGATGCGTAAAACCAGTGGACGGAACTCGACCGGGCGTCCTGCCATATCGAGACGAGTCCCCCCAAAAGAGATGCGACTGGACAGACCTCGACCGTTGTCCGGACGCCATGCCATATCCGGACGAGGTCTCCAGTAATATGCGATGAAGAAGCCATGCAGCCGGTTGAATGATCATAACCGCTAACTGCCATGGTGCCGGGCGGACCTCGATCGGGCGTCCAGCCATATTGAGTCGAGGCTTCATACCCGGTTGGGTGCTCTCCAAGCGGTTGGATGATCATAACCGCGAGAGAGGTCTTCGAGATATGCAGCGAAGAAGCCATGCAGCCGGTTGAATGATCATAACCGCTAACTGCCATGGTGCCGGGCGGACCTCGATCGGGCGTCCAGCCATATTGAGTCGAGGCTTCATACCCGGTTGGGTGCTCTCCGAGCGGTTGGATGATCATAACCGCGAGAGAGGTCTTCGAGATATGCAGCGAAGAAGCCATGCAGCCGTGGAATCTGGGGAAGTGGGAGGGCCTGACTCCTTGATTCCCGTTCCTTCCTTCCTGCCGCCGGTGTGTGGGACAAGTGGCTGACATGCATTTAAGGAGGAAGTCCATCAGTCCCGTCAGTTTATGATGGCGTGGGGAGGTTACCAATGCTGGGACACGTGCCAGGGCGGGGCGGTCTTGAGATGGAGGGCGTGGATTCGCAGGCTTTTGAGTCGCTCTAATTACTTGTTTTGGAGGGATTTCGATTGCCTAGGGCATTGGTCCCTTCTATAAAAGGGCCCTTTCTGCTCTTCTTTCTGTTGTTGCTTCTTACTTTAGAGAGAGTAGGAGAAAAGGAGAAATCCGGCGAGCACTCTGAGCCTTTCTTGCCTCACGAGATCTGTTTTCCTTGAACGCTCCCTACCATTGCGCGCTGCTTTCCCCGGGCCGATTGTCCTCGGTTGAGCATACTAATCGGTAAGTTTGATTTCTTTGCCCCATCGTTATTCTTGTTTCTGGGTTTGTTGTTTTGCCTTGGGGGGGAGGGATCTCTGCCGCTGACGGAACTGCTTTGAGGCGAACTTGGGGAGAGGTCGTAGAAGGCGTTGTTGTACCTGTTGCTGACAAGCGCTTGGGTTTTGTGTTCTTCCCCTAGGTTAAGATGCCGTCTTCAGGTTCTGACCGGGTTTTCGAATCGGCCGTCAGAGGTCCCCTCGTGGACGATGCGCAGAGGCTGGACTGGCTGAGTTCAGAATCTCCGGAGACCGAGGTTGCTGACCGCTCCGGGAGCAGGGTTTCGACTCCGTCCTCGGCTTCGTCCTCCGGGGCTGAATCCTCGGAGACCGAAATACCGCACGGGGTGCGATTTGCAGATGCTCCGGTTGCGAGCTATACCATGGGGAGAGGGAAGCACGCTGTGGTGTGTGACGAACCAGAGGAGAGCATGACCCTAGAAGAGATTGAAGAGCTGCGGGAAGCGTGGGGTATCTCGGATAACATTCTGCTACGGCCCTTGAATCCTGGAGAGTCAGCCTGCAACCCGGAAGAAGGTTGGGTTGCGGCACGTCCGGATCAATTCCGGCATGGACTGTCGTTCCCGCTGCCACACTACCTGCAGTACATGCTCAGTGCGCTGCAAGTGTCACCAGCTCAGCTTCCTGGGCTCCAGTGGAGACGACTACTGAGCCTCGGCTGCTTGTACGAGTTCTCTGGGATGAACATACCCACGGTGAACGAGTTCCGGGCCCTGTACAGGTTGTCGTACTCCCGGAAGCAGGGGTCCCGTGGTTGCCTGTCCTTCAACAGCCGGAAGCCTCCACCGATCGTCACCAATGTGCCTTCATGGGTAGACAACAGCTGGAGGAAGAAAGTGGTGATGGTGGGCGGGAAGTGGCAGGCGAGGAATAGAATGTACTGTGTTCCTGGCGCCTTCCAACCCATTGGTGACCAGTCGTACGAACTATCGGACCTGGAGCGCGAGAGGATCTCGACCATAACCGGGTGTTGGGATGATCTGGAACGGAGTTCTTACAACTTCATCCGGCGAGAAGTGCTGGAATACTGCCAGCTTGGGCGGGGTCCCGGTGCGTAGGAAGCGGTTGAGCGGTGATACTTTATGCTAGGCGCTTGCAAAATACTAACTGTTTGCTTTCCTTGCAGGTGCATCTTCTCGGGCGACTATCAAGCCCGAAACCACTCTCTCCATGGACGGGGAGGATCTCCTCAACCAGCTGAAGGAGAAGGCCGAGATCGTCTCGCGGACGTCGGTGGAGGACGAGTCCGGCCGGCTTGTGACCCATGCGGAGCGGAGGGCCATGGACGTTGATAAGGACGCCTATGTCCTGACGCGGGTGAAGACCCATCACTCTACAGGCCTGCTGGCGCCTGGAAAGGGCAAGAACACCGGGGGGGCCTTAAAGATTCCCGGTGGAGCGAACAGGATCCCCAACCGCCCAGTGACTGTGCCGCGCGTGGCTCGCGCTCCCCCCGCAAGCGCACAATCTTCTTCTCCGGAAGGCCGGGGAGAAAAACGGAAGGTCGGGGACGTTCCTTCCTCCGCGCTGGTGACGCTGATCGGCGAGTCGGTTCGGGAGAACCTGGCCAAACGGTTCAGGATTACCAGCGGTTCGCAGACCACCGCTGCTGGGGAGAATGCTGCTGCTGCTGCTCGGCAGAGTAGTCCAGCGCCTGCGGATGCACCAAGGGGAAGCCCGAGTGGTGCATTCGCGCAACAGGTGGCATCGGACCTGGCCGGCCTTGGTCTGGATAGGCCCGGGGTTGCTGGAGTCCTGGCGGGCGGGAACCGTCCAAAATGCAAGGAATCCGTCCTCCGGGTAAGCACCGCACGGTACCCCTGTACTGCTTGACTAACTCGCTTTGCCTTGCTGCTTGACTAACTCTTTGGTGTTGCGCAGTTGTTGTACAGTTTGTACGAACCGGATGCGAGCGAGGGGCTGTCGGAGCTGCAGAGACAGATAACTGCTCTATCCGAGACCCGGCAGCGTCTGGAGGTGGAGAAGTCTCGCTCGGATCGGGAGAAGGCCAAATCGGAGGAGAGGGCCAAGAAGCTGGAGGAGCAGAACCGGATCCTGGATAAGGAGAGGGCCGAACTGGCGGAGCAGAACCGACTCCTGGAGAGGGAGAGGGCGGAGCTGGCGGAGCAGAACCGACTCCTGGAGAGGGAGAGGGCGGAACTGGAGTCCAAGGTGGACGAGCTCCAAGCGGGAGCTGCTGCTCTGCGCGCCGCCTCTGCTGCTCCGGCCGGGGAAGATGACCCGGTACTCTTCGAGCGGGTCGCTCTCAAATACCATGAGAGCGATCAGTTCCTGGAGTTTCTGGTGAAGGCCAGGGAGGAAGGCATCTCGGATGCGTACACGGAATGGGCGGGGAAGGGATGGTTAGATACTTCCCTGATGTCGACTGCTGCTGAAGGAGATATCCATGAGCAGTCGGACATCCATCAGGAGGCGGTGGAGGAGCAGCCGGGTGAAGTGATTCGCTCGGACTTAGATTCTTTTACCAATGGTGCCGAGTCTGCCCGGGCCGAAGTCCACACCGGAACTGTCGTCGACGACGAGGGTACCGCAGGAGAGGCTGGCGGATTGCCTGCCGAAGGCGCAGTCGTAGGTCCCTAGGATTTTCTTGCCCTTTTCCTTGTAATCCTTCCGGATCGGTTACTGCTTGTATACTTGCCTGAATATGAATATAATGGAACTGGTAGAGCCGGTGAAATTTTCTCAAAAGTAGTTTGCATATATATTTGTTTTTTACAACGGTCGAACCGCGAACTATGCCAAACTAACCGCTCAGACTAGCGGGTTTTACCAAGACTGGTCATGCTCCCGGTCGTGGTCTGTTCCTCTTTTCCCCACGTACCGCTGGAGCTGGCCGTTATCAATCAAAACCTGCACCGCCTGCCTGAGGGCCTAGCACTTGCTCGTTCGGTGAGTAGCCTCATCATGGTACGAGCAGTACTTGCCCGTTTGCGCCGTTGTAAGTTTCCCTTTTGGGAACCTTCTCGGGGGCGGTGGGGGAATGACACTCTCGTTCTCAAGTAGGATATCCTCGTAGGACGTGGTGAGAGCGGTGAAGACTTCTTGGTTGGTCGGGGGTGCTGGCATGATTGCTAGGGGGCGCTCTTGGCGGAACGGCGCCGGCTTGTGCTCATTCTGAGGTTTATCAGAATAGGACCTCTGGTGCCGCTGCGGCCAGTTGTTTCTGTTGTTGGCGTTCTGGCTGGGCCGAACGGTGCGGTTATCGGTCCGCTGATTGGGCTTGGCTTCCTGGGCGGGTGGGGGGTTCTCTTCCCGGGGATGGTCCTCCTGCTCCTCATCTCGCTTCCTCTTCAGGAGGTGGTGCCCATAGGTCTCATGATCGGCCTGAGCATGCCTGATGGCCATAGCCATCAACTCGTCGTACCCCTGCGGGAGTTCTACTCGGACGGCGTAGGAAAATTTGCCCGCTCGGAGCCCTTGTTTAAACGCCATCTCGGCGATGCCCTTGTCCAGGTTCCGAACTCCGGCCGTAGCCGTCTGCCAGCGGTTGACAAAGGTTCTCAGCTCCTCTCCGGGGGCTTGCCTGCAATTGAAGAGGATGGTCGACGTCCGGGCTCCCTCGACTCGGAGGATGAATCGGCCCACGAACCGGTCGGCTAACTGCTCGAACGCCTGGATTGAGTTTGCCGGAAGCTCGTAAAACCAGCTGAGTGCTTCTCCGGACAAGGTCTCCTGGAAGATGTTGCAGCAAACTGCATCGGAGTATCCCTTGGCGCAGGTTTGGGACCGGAAGCTGTCCAGATGCTGGTACGGGCAGCCGGATCCTGAGTAGGTGAGCTTGAGGGATTTCTGGTTGCCAGATCTTCCCGACTCCATGACCCGGTGCGAAAAGGGACCCATGCGCTCATTAAACCGGGGGCCCTCCATCGGCCGCGCGGCTCTTCTCTCGTTAGCCTCCATCTGGGCTTTCAAGCTCGACACGGTGTCGGCCAGCACTTGCAGTGCTCGCGCGGTTGGCGTCTCAGCTCCATCTACTGACGAAGCGTCGGGCTGGCGGGAGGTCGGCGTGCTCTTTGGCAGGCTTGCACCTAATGGCGACTTCTGCTGTACGGGGTTACCGGACCGACCGCCCGAAGACTGCCCTCCATCGGTGTGCTGAGGTGGAACCGGCGGGATTGCCGCCTGTGCCTCGGCCATGGCGCTATTGCGCTGCTGCCCCCTCTCCAGGGCGGCCACCAGGGCAGTGTTCACCGCCTCCATCTCTTCGTACCGAGCGTTAGACTTAGCTCTGTCCCTGTCGCTCTCCTCTCTCAGACGACTGACCTCTGTGGCCATCGCCCGTAATTCTCCCGCCATACCGCTATGGCCGGGGCTGTACGTGAGGTCCTGGTCCGGGCTCTCAGATCGATCGCTTGAATCATCCGAGAACGTCAAGGCGAAGCCCCGTCGCTCTGGACTGTCTTCCTCCTCTGCCAGGCCTTTACCTCGCGAGCTGTCGCTATGGGGATCCGGCACGCCGGATGGTCCCCCGTAGCTTCCTACCTCCTGACCGTCGCTCTGGTCGTGGCGCGGCTCTCTCACAACGGCTGGGGTGGAGGTGAGCGCCTGCACTACTGCAGGGTGTCCCTCCTCGGTGGTTTCTTTCTCTTGATTCATCTCCGATCTCTTTCTCAACGGTGTTGCTTTACACGACTTTTCGTTCAAGGTTCCCACAGACGGCGCCAATTGTTTCTGCCTAAACCCGGGGGTCTAGTAGATACTTGATGAATCCAACTCGATCTCCTGCAATCCTACTTACTAAGGGGAATACCGGGCGGGCCGGCCTTCACCTCTACGATGCCTAAGTTAGTATAGTTGGAATGTATGTAACTAAGGCACGTATGTAAGCAGGGAGAGAGACAAGTTACCTCATAAAGAAGGTAGTTGGGGCCCATATATAGGTGGTTGGGAGTAAGGACTGGCCTTACTCTTCGATGTGGGACTGGTTCCCTTCTGTTTATACCTTCTGGTGCCCACTTAGGCAGGTTGGCGCCCCCGGCCCCTGGGTCCCTGGAGGCAGGATAGAGTGCCAGGCCCCGAGGCCGGGTGCTGGTGATCTGGTCCCGACCCTTGGGCCGGGCCCTGGTGCGCTTGCTGCGGGTCTGCGGGCCTGCTGTAGCCTCTCTGCGGCTACTGTCAACACCCTTAATACTAGAAATCTATGCAAATGTAGTTTTCTTAGACGACCAGTGGATCTTATTCTCACACATTGTGTATACGATGTCGCACATGTAGATGAGTCAAAGGTTAAGGCCATCAACAACTTACGTATGCACAAGTTTTTCCTGAGGTTCGGAACTTCACTAGTCACTACATTGGTCTCCATTTGTGACACTACTGCTTCTGCTCCTGTCATATGTTGTATGAAGGTTGGGAAGTTTAACTGTGACGAAGTCTTTGAGTTGATCAAGCAATAGTCGACTACTGCTCCAGCTCTTGTTAAACCAGATGTTAGTGTTGGGGCTCTGTTGAGTGAAGAAGGCAATCCAATGAGGGGTGGGAAATCAAAGCTTAACTATAGTACTTGTAATTTAGAGTTTATGAAGTGGTGCAGGCTTTAGAAGCACTGGAATTCATACATAAAGATTGTGCTTTTCACTTGAGAACAAAATCAGAACAAGCACTGATGTGAATGCTCTCAACGAGAAGTCTAGTGTTCTCATCAACATGAAGATTTAGGTGATGGATTTTGTATGTTTTTAGACTCTAGTAAACACTGAGTGACTGGAAGCAGGTTCTAGGTGGTGGCTGAGAGCTTGAAGTCTTGGACCAGAAACTGTGCCATGATTAATCGGTCAGTCAGAAAACACTGGAAATAGCCCTATTTATGTTATGCAACAAATCCCAACAATGCAGGGTCTTCAGTTGAGCTTTCTTCAATTCTATAAATTTAGTGCAGATACTGAGACTTTCATGAGTCAAAGCTAATGGGGTCAGTTGGCTTTTATGCAGAAGCCAGTATAAACCAACTGACTCAGTCCTGTCAAGTTATATCAAACATGAAAAACTTATGCTCGTTCTTGTTTCCCATTTCTTCAGTTTGATATCCCTTTCCTTAAGTAGAGATATAAAATGTTGAAAAGCATTTACCAAAATTTTTGCCTACGCAGTTATATCAAACTAGAGACACAATTTATAAACCAGAAACAGAAGCTGAAAAAGGTATCAAAACCAGGAGATAGATTTCCAGGATCATAACGACAAATCCATTCAATATAACAAGTTACTCTATTCAAAGTAAAAAGTGACAGTAAAAGATTTCTGGCTAAAATGGAGATGCTGTGATGATTGACTGATTTGGTTTTTAATTCTTAGGTGCATATCACCTTTTAACAGTTAATCCTCAATAGATAAAAAAAAAAAAAGAAAAAAAAAAAAAAGAAGGAACTAATAGCATTAACAAACAATAGTGTAGAAATATTGAAGCGGGAAGCAATGACAATTCTACTCTGAATCAATTTTATTCTTCAAATCCTGCCAAACTTCAAAACCACAAGGATGATGATTTACCAACTTCCTCAGAAAACATAAATCTGAGGGATAAAAAATAATGCTCAATCTAATACCAGGATCTACTGTTCCTTGATCTTTGAGCCAATTGTACATGAGTATCCTATGCTTCACCCTTTTAATTCCACAAGATAGATATCTTGGGAAGCCCAGCAAACTTGATAAGGGATAACACAAATGATTGACAAGGAGATCAATCTTCATTTCGATAAGTTTCTTTGACTGACAAAGAACTGGAGGCCATCTCTTAATCATTTTACAGACTTCATCGTGATCTAAACCAGCCTCAACGATGCAATCAAATCTTTCCTGCAGCTCCCATCCATTGCCCTGAAACTGATTTGCAGCTTCTGTTATTTTGTTAGGGTTGTCTACAAATCCTATATCTAACAAAAACTCCATCTTGTGTGTCTTTGATCTGAGGTTCTTGTCCAGCTCTAATGGTTTAAGTGTTCTACCAAATACCCAATTCTTCATTTCTTGCGGGTTCTCCTGAATGTATCTAGACAATTCCTTCTTCCCGATCTTTAAGTGAACAAGTAAGGTGTTGGTACTTTTCAACGCAATGGAACCCAGTAGCAGGGGTTGAGAATGCACAATCTTCCCCATCTCTGTAAACCCCATTTTTATTTCATTCAGGAACAAAAAGCATCTCCTCATATTTGATACAAATTTTGTAACTTCAATTTGCGGAAATTGCAGAAACATGGAACATATTTGGCTCATTGTGCATCCAAATTTCATGAAGATTCCAATTAGTAAAAATGTCATTCCCCCTGAAGCCTCAAACACTATATCTGGTTGCTGGCCAAGTAATGTACCCAACTGCTTCTTACTGCAACCAATCTCACTAAGAAGACTCAGTACTCCAAGCATCTGACCCCAATTATAGGAATCTGATTCCAACAAGTTCCCCAGAACCCAACTGGTTTCAAACCCAAGACTCCTCAATATCTTCAATACCTCCACAAATGCCTCATCTACATCCCCAACTAACAAATAAGGACTAGCAACAACAAACTTAACTAAAGCACATCTACTGAGACCCAATTCTTCATAAGCTCGAAGTTTTGAATGCAAAACCTTATAATCATATCGAAAAACTTCTGTAGCCTCCTTGTATATCTTCCCTATCCTATTACACGCAACCCCATATTGACACAAGACAGCATAATTGTGAAGCAACAACTTCTCATCGACTAAGAGCATCGACTTAGAAGGAAGAAAATGAGCATACTCGGAAGGCTCCAACCCCAAACTCTCAAAGAAAGGCTCAAATTCATTAAGAGGGTGGTAAAGCAAGTACCGGGACACCGACCGCGGGATTTCCTTGTCATTACCAACGCATTTCAAAAGCTTTTTGAGAAAATGCGGCGAGTTTTTGCTCATATTCTCTGCATCCGCAAAGTGCAAGCCTCTATTACAATACAAATACTCCAATAATGCAGCTTGCGCTTCTTGCTGAACAGCACGAGATATTCTACCAGCATTTCTGCCATTTTCAGTTACAGGGGTCCTTTTAGTTCTGTAAAGTCTAGGGGTTTGGGCATTTGGGAAAGACCCAATTGGCCTAGCTGGGGATCCTAACAGTCTGAAGTGGCTTTCATCAAAATTTGAAGAAACCCATTTGAGAATGGATGCTGTTCTCAATTTATGCAAATGGGTAATGCTCAGATTGATGAGATTTTAGCCACTAGTGATCTTATCAGAGAACCTAACAAGTCTGAAGCTGAATGGAAATGAATCTGAAACATTAGGGGTGGAAAATATTACCTTGGATTGTGATTAATGTCAGAGAGAATCAGCAAGATGTGCCAGTGGTGCTGATTCAGAGTGGCTGCTTTCAACTGTTTCAATTGGATAGTTCTCAACATAACTCTCGGTAAGGCCAAGTCGAGAGCAAAATGACGAGGAAACTCCGCTTGTTCGGGTCGGGTACGAATCCAACGGATTGGGGCAGTGCCCATGTGCCCATATGATCAGAAGCTTTCTTTTGAACTTTTGATTACTCACTTTAAGGCTAAAATTGCGTAGTCTAAGATATAAATGGAAACAATCTTACAGCTGATTTTTCTCTTTTGAAATACGATTTTGATCTATTGAATCACAATGAAATGGAACAGTGCCGAAAGAGAAAACTTGAATGAAGCTTCATATATACATAAATCAATGAAAAGGTGGATCAGTGGCTGTGATTTCAGATGTTATAGCAATATAAATCCAACTGCAAAAATGGTCGAGCACAATCCTATAATAGCCCATAGTTGGGATTAGATCGCTACCTCGATTGGCTTTTAGCTTTACCAATGCAGACAAATATTATGAGATTAGACAAATTTCAAACTGAAGGAAACAGAAAGTCATCCGCAAACGCACTGAGCAAGAGCAAGCAGAATAAAATAAGTTCCGGCCAACTTCGGGAACAGGAAAGAACATTCAACATAATAATCCAGCTTTACATCTATTTTTCTCATAGTAGAAGCTAAATGGCATCCAGCAAGGTGCATTCAATTGAAACGTTAAGGTACATACAATCCTTAAGAGAAGGGTCCTTCTGATTTCATTACATGGGGTACTATCTTGAAAGTTGCATTCATTTATGACATTACTTCATGTATTTATGCAGAAACTTGCGGTGAAAGTCATTCCTCACTGTGTCGTTGATGAAACGCTTGGGAGTTTTAGTTTCACCCCGGGCCTGATTTTTGAACACCACATCATCATCCCATCTGCGCCCAAATTTTTTTTGCATAATGAGTATTGCATATTAAGAAAATTACCTTAATGAAAATTCTAACTTGATTACAGAATTAATATACTAACCTTCTTTTTACACTGAAAGAAGAAACAGTTATTGGATTATTAAGCAATGGGTTTCCTTTGAGAAGCTCTGCCTCCTTGACTTTAAGATCTTCTGCCATCTGCTGTTCTTCCTAAGAAAGTATAGAGTATACTTGTTACGAATAGAGATACACCAAAGCTTCTTAATCTCTTTCTCTTCAAATAAAAAAATAAAATAAAATAAAATAAATATAAAAAAAGCTTCTTAATCTCAATGTCAGAATTAATAAAAAACTCACCTTTCGCCGCTTCTCCTCCGCTCTTTCCTTCTTTATTTGTTCAAGCTCGGCCAAAAGAGCTTCTGTGTCATCCTCCTCCTCATCTTCATCACTAAAAAGAGAAACAATTACATTAGCATATCTAGTTAGCAACAGAATTACAAATGCAAAAAATGGCCGAGGAACCACACACGCAAAAGTAACATAACTACCAACAAATGAAACAGTTGATGATTGTAAAACCTTTAAGGTGCAAATATCAATTTTGGTTCAAATTTGCATAACCAAAAGGTCGCAAAAGTACAGACGAAATTTAGACTACAAACCCCTAAAAACTACTGGAAGGCTGAGCACCAACAGACACAGTAATCTAGGTCAATATTAGCGTGATTAATCAACAGTGCTTAATCTTAAGTTTCAAAACTCGTCATTCAAATTGATATTGAAAGACTGCAAGGAAAACTGTGGCAAAACACTGATGATTTAATATCAAAGCTAAGAATTCACAGGGTAACAAGTGAGAAGTCTGATTTAGACATATCTGATAATACTGACCTGTCATCATCACTTTTGACTTCCACATCAGAATCATCAGCATCTACATTACGTGGTACAATGCGGTCTTCAGCATCCCTCCTTGTCCCTAATTAATAATACATTTGTATAATTAGACAGAGCAATTACTTGCAGGAATGTTTGCATCAAAATATGAATATGGAGCTGGGATACACACCTTCCAACAAAAGTTGGCTCCCTCTCTTGCTGCGATCTCGGTCATCTGCACAATGCACATAACAATTAGAAACCATGAAGAAATAACATCACATCCTCATAGACTTGAACTGACACCAGACCCTGACTAAGTGGTGAGTTCAAAATCCATGACTTCAATAAAAACAAAAATGGTAAAGGAAAGATATCATACAACTATATTTATCCTTTGATGAAAAATGCCTCCTCTCACGGTCTTCCAGCTCCTCCTGGAGGTTCCTCTTTTGCAGTTCTTCCTGGGTGTCCTGGCCGTCCCTCCTGTTCATACATACCATCAACAAGAAAGGTTCAAAACTCAGCATCCAAAGACAGCTTACTTGCATATTAGTTGATAAACAAACTCAAGTAAGCATGTTCTATCAATTTGCCTCCTCAGAATCTACAATGATAACAATGCCAGTAAAGAACAAAAAAACCTAACCTTGGTTTTAGAGTTGTATGCGAGGCAATGTCCCTTGATGAGTACTTCTGGGATGGGCCAAAAATCCGAGTACCACCTTGTTCATTACCACCTTTCGCTGGAGCCCATGTGGGTCGAGCTGCAGTCGTCATGTCTTCCTACTACTTTTCAAGATATCTGCCAATCAACCACAAACATAAAATCAATAAATCCGTATAAGCCTCATTGATCATCTTAGAGGTTACTTATTTATTGTCTATTACGATTTTTTGAGCAAACAATACACTTAAATTATAATAAACCATACAGACATGTATATATGAATTCAAGATTATTGAAATTCAAGTCTTTTACAGCTTCCAGGTACTCAGGTGTCTTATTTACTTTTCTTTAATGCAAAACCCTAGAATCAAATTGACTTCTTGTAACTGATGATTTTAATGGAGCTGATTCATAGAAGAAGCCGTAGTATATAGGCGTTAGCCAAATTCAAGACTCGAATTCGAATGAATATAACCTAGAATTTCAATTCGTTTATATTTCCATACGTTTCTAAAGAAAAAACAATTCGAGGAAAAGATTAGAGAGAGAGAGGACAGAGATAACCTAACGGCGGTGAGTGGCACGACGAACGGCGGTGAGTGGCACGACGAACGGCGGTGAGTGGCACGACGAACGGCGGCGTTCCTTCGGCGGAGAGAGCGTCGGGGTGGAGAGAGAAGCTAGGGTTGGTCGCTTTGATTTGGGGCCGGTTCGATTTGATTTTGCAAGAGAGAAGTTTAATAATGCATCCTTGCTAGATATATAGACCCGGGTTTGGTATTTCGGGTCGGTTTGGTGCACAAAATAATTGGGAATGTAATTATTTTTTTGGTGTTAAAGGAAAAACACATTATGTGCCTTCGTCAATGTAACTGACGAGAGGTAATTAGGTAGTTATTATTGTAATTAATGTATTTACTATTATTGTTGTAATACTCACCCTAAAGGGGATTATCAATGAAATGAGTAGACCAATTCATTATTTCCTACAACACGTTATCAGCACTTTGCCTAACTAAGAGCTTTTAACCAAAAAAAGAAAAAAAAAAACCTTTTTTTCCAAGGCCGCTGTCGCCTCTTTCCCAGCTAGGCTTACGGTTTAGCCTACAGATCAGCTCCGGACGGCACCATCATCTCGCCTCTGCACCGACGAACCAGGGCCGCTGCCGTCACCTAACAGCATCGACGTGGAGCATCTGAACTCCATCGAGCCCACCCCGGTGTTGCACGACGCGGATCCACGCGCCTAATCCTCGTCCCCGATCCAGTCGTGCTCGACGACAAACCAGCGCCGCCACCTGCCTAGCCAGGGCAAGCCCCCTTTTCTCTGGTCCGGCTTCCTCTGTTAGCCCCCGAACGGCGTCTCCTTCTGCCGATTTCGATCCCAGCGCCGATGGCTGGTACTTTTCTCCTAGCCGTCGACGTCGACGTCGACTCAACTCGGCCCGCCCGCCACCATGATGCGGACGACCTCGACGCCGCGCCCAAGGCCTAGCAACAAGCAAATCTGCTCTGGGCACCCATCATCGATCCAGATCCGATCGGTCGGCGTCAAACTCGCCTCCGCGCCGACGATCCAGCTGCTCCGGTTGAGATCCGATCCAGCTTTCTCTCGGCTCCGATCCAACCTCCACTGCGATCTGAAAAAAAATAAAAAATAAAAAAATTCGACGCTGCTCCTGTGGGCCTAACCCGACCCGGCCTGGATCCTTGGGCCTGACCCGACCAATAGCTGTCAGACCCGATTCAGTGTGAAGGGCAAAATGGTAATTGTACTTACCCCAGTTAATTTTTTTTTCTTTTTTACCCTACGGGTTAAAATACTTACTGTCGTAATTTATTTATTAGTTTTACTGCTCTATATATATTAAAATACGAAATTATTTAATTTATATGGTAAATGTGAAATATATATGATTAAAATAACTAATCATATGAATATTGTTGTTTTTTTTATATGACATATCAATTACGATGCGGCGATGAATATGCGACGACAATTTGGAGTCGAAGATCGAGCAATGGTATCATATGCAGTTTATTTGGCAAACTAACGAGTAAGATCTAATTAAAGTTATCATTTTCATTAAATCGTTAATGATATAATGCTCAAACTGATCTTATTATATTATGACATATACTTATGAAATTTGAGCATCATTATATGTCAATTTTATTATGTTAAATAATTACTTTTATTTAACATGTTATTTAGTTTGAGCATTGTCATGTTAATTGCAATTTCATGAGCATTGAAATATAAAGAAAAATGGACAAACCTACTACTGTGAAAAAGCATATTCACGAAGTAAGAAAAATATGACCATTACAAATTTCGGTCTTGAGATCCAATTTTTATTTCTTGAAAATTTTTCAAGATGGATATCTTATTAATTGTGTAAAAAGCAATAATAATGGAATTTCATTAGCTTCACATGCAATGAAAACGGAGAAACCAAAATTTTACTGTGATAACGTAATTTCACAAAGCATCGGATTTACCATAATGTATGTACTTCGGCCAAAACCCATTACTCTTTAGGTGCTCCCATACTGTCATAATCGGAAATCGACACATATCACTGCGACACTTACATTTCTTGCACGGGTAATAATGGTATTCATTCCCGTTTGCATTTTCCTCGACGAACTGTAAAAAATCCACAACTCCTGTAGTGTATCGTCGGTAATGCCTTGGAAGCGAAATCCAACTCTTATCTCGATCTATATATAGCCTGATAATAATATATATGTATAACTTTAATTAATAAGAAATTAATTAACACATATATATTACAATATATATTATTATCAACATCAACTCATATATATATATACCATTAATTAACAACCATTATTTAAGTTCATTACACTATCAACAACCATTAATTAACATTTATATATATATATATATATATATATTTTAACACTAATTAAAATAACATCAAATTAAAACACATAATTAAACTCTAACTTAAAATCAACTCAACTACAACTCAAAATTAACATATATACATACATTCTAACACTAAAACAACAACAAAACAAAAAATCACTTACTATATCAAAATCACTAAAACTCAAAATCAACTCAACTAAAACTCAAAATCAACATATATACACATATACGTACCTATATATAGCTCCACAATGTAAGAGAGGACGGATTTCAACAATACCCACAGATTTTTCACTCTTTCTCCCGTTTTTTTTCATTTTTTTTTTAAATGAGCAGCTGCTGTCCAGATCTGAAAATATAAAGACTTATAGCCGACGAAAATTCCAATTTCGTCGGCCAAACTTTCAAAAGTTTTCGTCGGCTATACTTTAAGAGAAAGGCCGACGAAAATTTTAACTCGTCGGTCATTCTAGAGGTATAGCCGACGAAAAATATTTTTTAGGGACGAAAGAAAAATATTTTTGTAGTAAAATAAAGTTTGTTTACTTATGGGTTATGACCCAAATATGGTAATCGTGTGTTGCTATAAATTTTAAATGTCTATTACAGAAGTTGAATTTCTTATTGTTATGATGGGAGTTGTTGTGATTTGGGGAGCAGATGGCTCCAAGCGTTGAGGTTGGAAATTGCTTTAGAAGTGTTTTTGTTTGTTACAGGTTTTAGGGTTGTCCAGTTTAAGATTTGCTTTACCGATTTATCGATAGAGTTAGTCTTGAAGTGGTCCCCGCAGGACCTTATCCGGATTTCATGATGAAATCTGGTTCGGGTCCTGTCACAGTTGATCACCAACAACGAGTCCTCTTCGACGAGCAGATTCTTGTGGTTGAATCTCTTGGCAGCTAAAAGACAATCTTTAAGGGCAAGGCACTCTGTTTTAAACAGGATAATTAGAAGAATGAAGGCGCCGAGCAACAGTAACAAGAGGATTACCATTAGAATTTCTAAGAATAAAGCAGAAGCATCTGACACTAAGCCATCAAAGTTGAGTTTCACCCAGTTCGAAGCAGGTAGAATCCATTTTATGCAAATAGCATCATCAAAAGAGGCAGAGGATCCCGAATTGTTGATCTCTCGGTAAGTATAGACCACCGAAGTAGCATGATAGGAGCATAAAATACGACATTCTTAATATGTTTTACCCATCATTTGTACTATGCTTAGCCCTTATTGTTGTAGAATCAAGTCATTTAATAGAGTCATGAGCTTTGGTAGAAGTTATAATGAAAATGTGCTAAGTATAGGGAAATTTGCAGAAATTTGACAAAGTGCTTAATATAGAGTCTCTAAATGCTTCGTCGATTCTATAAAGCTTTGCCTATGCTTTTGATGAATTTTTCTTCCCTTATAGGCAGTAGACATATTGAAGATTAAGCAATGGAAGAAGTTAAACAAATCGGACAGAGAAAAGATGCCAGAAATTGCAAAGGAAAAGTTATCGGAAATCCAGAAGTTCAAGTAATTTCCTGGGCACATCATCCAACTTCCAGAAATTCTCCAGGACGATTCACAAGGAACAAGAAGGCGTACCATATATACACGGAAATCTCTACGAGTTTAGTTTCTATAGAACTTGGAATCACATCAAAAGCTACATTGAGGAGAGAGTTTTGCTAGTCACAAGTAAAGAAGGCCACCGCCTTGCCGAGAAAGCAACCTACTGCCCATTTTTATACTTTTTTGTATTTGTGCACCAAAGTGGTTTCTAAATTTATCAAATGAGAGTTGCTGAGCTACATGGACCGTATGGGAGTCGTACATGCCAAAAAGAAGTGCAAAATATGGAAAGAAGAAGTTCCCTAGTCCGGTTAGGAAAAGGAAGAACAATCGGCCGATCCTAGGAGAATTGTTCCTGGTTCGGCTAAGGAACCTTGCAGCCGAGTCTTGGGCCATGTATCCATCAAGTAATGTTGTTGATCCATTAAGGAGTCCATGCAACCATGATCCATGAAGAAATCAGCAGAAGACAAATCCTAGAAGAATCAAGAAATGCAAGAAAACCAAAACCGGCAAGGAAAAGGTTTTCCTTGTCGATTTACAAGAGGATTCTGCAGACCCTTTCACAACCCTTTCTCCTATATATAGAGGCTTATTCCATACATAAAAATCATCTCGTCTCAAGCATAAGTACTAGCATAAACCTCTACCAAGTCTCTTAAGCACCAAACAAAAAAATACTTAGCCAAAACCCGATTCCACCACATTCCATAAAATCGTACCTTCACCTTACCTTTTGTCGATCTCTCCACCACATCTTGCGAAGTCTTCAAGATTTATAAAGTGTGATGCAATCCTCTATGGCTACTGTATTTATTTATGCTTGTGTGTGTTGTAAGAATTTGTTTCAATATTTAGTTTTTGTTAAACTTTTGTATGAACTCGGTTTGATATTTATGTAATGGTTTTGCAAGTTTAGCATGTAATTTTCGTGTGTTAAATAATTAGGACAGTGGTATTAGATGCATGTTTAGGACTTAAATGGATTAGTAATCTAAGATGGGGGTATGAAAATCGGTACTTAGTGTCGTCTTGAATGTAATCTAGGTACTAGGTTTAATCGGCTAGAGTAATAACAAACTAGATGAACATGATTGTCTCTTTGATTTGTGCTGCTCGACTAGAGTTAATAACCCTAGTTTGACAACTTGTATGTTAATTAAGAAGATTGACAACTTGTTTTCGATTTTAGACTCTTGTGCTTCAATGTTACATGTTGGAAAACGGTAGCATAACTTATAGGATATAAAACGGAAGTTCGGTCTTAAAAACACTACCAGAAAAAAAGCTTTTGCCGACGAAAAAAAAAAAACGGCCGACGAAACCAATTTTCGTCACTAAAAAGAAAAAAATCGTCGTCTATTCCCCTAGAATGGCCGACGATTTTTTTTTCGTCCCTAAAAAAAAAAGTCGTCGGCTATTCCCACTGAATGGCCGACGATTTTTTCTTTCGTCGCTAAAACAAATATTTCGTCGCCTATACCCCCTAGAATGGCCGACGATTTAAAAATTTCGTCGCCTATTCTCTGAAAGTATAGCCGACGAAAACTTTAGTAAGTTTGGCCGACGAAATTGTCATTTTCGTCGGCTATAAGTCTATATATTTTCAGATCAAAACCCGGTTTACTACAGATTTAGCGTCCGGCGTCCGAATGACGATTGTGATACCATTCCGGAAAGGGAACGACGCCAGGAATCAAACTTGTCGCTTTGCCACGACGTGTGTGCCTTTTCGGGCTTTCGAGTTCGTTTAGGGCCTCAAAACGGCAGTTTAATATGTTTTCAAGATTTAAGTTTTCTAATTTATTTTGTTTTAAACCATTGCTTCATCCTTCAAATGCAAAAATGTTGTGAAATAAGATATGACCGAAATAATGAAATACGTCTACGGTTGAAAAATGACAAGATTTTGATAAAATCTGAGTGTCGAAAGATGCGGTCAAAGGTTTTATTCTTTCGTTTCCCTAATGGTAGCGTTACCTTCGGTAAATATTTTGAGCAAAATTTGTATACGATTAGTTGCATCTCATCGATTTGAAACTATTATCTGTTGAAGGTCAGGCAAAAAAACGTCATTTAGACAGTCCAATTACCATTTCTAAGCGTTTAGAGGTTTGACTCACCCGGTTGACCGTTCCGATCGAGCCTTTAACGTTGTCAGCTGAAGTTGGATTTTTTTCCATACTTGTATTTAATCTTAACGGTGATATCTGACGGTTGGAATAGATTTTCTAAACTTTTAGATTCAAAATCAGAACATATGCACTAATGTTCCTTAACTTGTTTACTAAGTGTTTAAGTGAATGTATAGTTTCAAATAGTTACTATACGTAGACTCTTCAAATGCAAAAATGTGGTGAAATAAGATATGACCGAAATGATGAAATACGTCTACGGTTGAAAAATGACAAGATTCCGATAAAATCTGTGTGACGAATGTTGCGGTTAACTGTTTTTTACCTTCGTTTTCCTATGGGTAGCTTGACGTTCGGTAAATATTTTGAGGAAAATTTTTATACGATTAGTTGCGTCTCATCGATTTGAAACTATTATCTGTTGAAGGTCAGGCCAGAAACCGTCGTTTAACTAGACTAATTTCCGTTTTTAAGCGTTTAGAGGTTTGACTTAGTGGTTTGACCAATAGTTTAGCCGACGAAATGTAATTTTCGTCGGCTAAACTTTTGCGATCCGCGCCTTTTTATTGTCCGCCGTTGGATGGCTCAGATCCAACGGCTGTTGATTTTCCAAAGTATAGCCGACGAAATATATTTAATCGTCGGCTATTCTCTAAGTATAGCCGACGAAATCTTTTAAATCGTCGGCTATTCTCCTTCTAAATCTTTTAAATGGCTTCCTCCCGCCTTTTTTCTCTCCTCCTTCCCCCCCCCCCTCCTCCGGCCTCCGGCCTCCTCCTTCCCCTCCTCCTCCGGCCTCCTCCTCCTCGTCCTCCGGCCTCCTCTTCCTTCCCCTCCTCTGGCCTCCTCCTCCTCCTTTCCCTCCTCCTCCGGCCTCCTCCTCCGGCCTCCTCCTCCTCCTCCTTCCCCTCCTCCTCCTCCTCCTCCTCCTCCTCCTCCTCCTCCTCCTTCCCCTCCTCCTCCGGCCTCTTCCTCCTCCGATCCGGTATTTTTTTTTGCCCAAAATGCAGTTATAGCCGACAAAATTGACATTATTTTGTCGGCTATAACTTTAAAATATTAATATATTCCGACGAAATAGTCGACGAAATAGCCCAAATCGTCGGCTATACTTCAGAACAAATAGCCGACGAAACCAAATTTCGTCGGCTATAACTTTAAAATATTAATATATTCCGACGAAATCGTCGGCCATACTCGAAAATAGCCGACAAATTTCGTCGGATATTTGACCAAGCTTTGGTCGACGAAATCATTTTCGTCGGCCATAATTCGTCGGCCAAGGTTGGAATGGCCGACGATGTCGTTTTTTTCATCGGCCATCACTTTTACCGACGGGCTTTTACCGACGAATTATAGCCGACGAAATAAATTTCGTCGGCTATTCTGTCAAAGCTGGTAGTGAAACATTAGAGGTCTAATAACTAGGTACATAGTGGAAGCTCTAGTTATGGTTTAAACTGAATTAAGTCTAAATTATGTCAAATATTTGTTCCTTACTTTCTTGCATGCGTGTCTTACTTGTTAAAGAGTCTTATGTGCTAACTGCTTTGTGTGAAAGATGATGATCACTTGTATATAGTAAATTAGGATTTTATTTTTGTGTTTTAGGTTATAGAGGCAGCTTGCTACCGAACCTCATCTTAAATCCCCATGTTTTCGTTTCAATGTTTGTAAATATATGTATATGTGTGTGAATATGTGTTTCTAACCTTTTGCATGTCAGATACCCTTAATCCCCGGCTAGAACGATCCCTACTTACCATATACTACTAACGTTTCTTGTAGGATTATTATTGAAGATGTGCTTAGGCAACTCGTTAATTTTTGGCACCGTTGTCGGGGATTATAAAGGCTTGATATGTTTGAAGTGTTATTTGTTGTGTAAATTGCATATGATTGTAAATTTATATTGTAAATTTTCGTTGGGAATTTTTGTAAAATAGAAATATGCTTCGGCATGTAGAGTTTAAATTTCGGAAATTACATGTTGAAATTTAGTTAAAGGTTTTAGGTTTTGAGATTTGTTTGTGTTTGGTTTATTGTAGGTTCTAAAGTGAACGGAATAGGCAAGGTCACTTTTGTCAATATTAGCCTTAACCCTTCATGTTATCTCTCGAGGTCTCATGAGGTTGAGGCTGGCTTTTATTGACACTTGTAGAACTGTCTAACACACGAGGTTATTCTCAACTGAGTAATGGGGAAAATGGTTCGCCTATTAGTGTGTGTTGTCCCGACTTAGTCTCAAGGTTTGTCGAACTAGATCTCAGAGGCCCACAAACTGCTATCTCTTCTCTGTGAAGGGGGCGATAAGGGACTTGTCCTCCCTGGTTACCAACAAATGAGTCTTGCCTTGGATTACTTTTGGATGACACGTACTAGCCTTCTGAAACCATGGAATGACTTTGTGTCTAGACGACTATATCTAGGCCGCATGTCCACCTTGCTTTAGAGCCTAGAAGCTAGCCGAACATGAGTGAATCTTGAGACAAAAGAAAACATTTTGCTCTTCGATGAGAGGTATATCGGATCAAGAATGACCTTACCGTGGGCTGCACAAGTCCATTATACAGTTTGCTCCTCTGCTCCACGTACCTCGAGTCTTAGAGTTGTGTGAATAAAATTGAGCTAGAAACTTTAACTAAGTTTGACATGTCGTGATGATAGGAGCACAATGTGCGACGATATTAATATGTTTACGCCCTCGTTTATGCTTTGTTTAACCCTTATTTATCTAAGATAGAGTCATAATATAGTTTAGTGTCAATTTGGTAGAGTTTTGAAAATATGTGCTTTAGAATCCGAAAAATGACTAAGTTTAAGAATTCTGGAAAATAGTGCAAAATGTGTCTTTTTTGTGATTCTGAGATGAATGGAACTGTGACTTATCCTTTTTCAAATTTTCTGAAATTTGGTATGCATATTATTGGCTTGCTAAAGGTTTTTTTTTTTTTTTTAAAATTCAGATCAATCGGAGTTCGGGAAGTCACCCAAAAGATGGCTGCAAAACGGCAGTCCGAGCAACAAATCCAGGGACTTCCAGGAATTTTCCTGGGACTGTGTCCCAACTTCAAAAATTCATTCCCGACGTTTCACAAGGAATTTGATCAAGCCCCTTTAAATGGAGGACGCTCTATGTGTCTAGTTTATCTGAGACTTGGAATCGTATCAATTGGAGCTCCAAGGAGGGAGTTATGCCAGATTTACTGGAGCAAGGTCACTGCCCTGCCGAGGAAACCTAGCATTCTGCCGGTTTGAGCATTGAGGCCGATTGGGGTGTAACCATTGACCAAATTTCATCATGAAGAGTTTCTGAGTTCACAAGTGATGTCCATGAAGCATTGCAGCCCAATCCAAGGAAGAAAATCAGCAAAAGAAGTTTCCTAGAAGAACCAAGAAAGGAACGAACCAAAACCTTGTTGCACGAGGATTGCCTTTGCCGATTTGGACTAGGTTTTCTACCTAGGGTTTCTGCCGAATTTGCCTCTATATAAAGCCATGTTTTCCCACAGAAAAAAATGGGGTCACATTCCAAGGTAAAAATCTAGCCAAAGCTCTACCAATATTTCCGAAAAGTCCTACATAAAACCTAGCCGAAAATCACCCCCATCTCACCTACAAAATTCTGCCGACACCTAACCATTGCCGAGCAGCCATCTCCTTCATCCTCCGCCGGATCCATATGAGTCGAAGTCATTAAGGTGTTTACAAAAGTGTGATCCACTCCCCTCTTTCGGTTTTGTAATTTTTATGTAGTTATGTTAAACTTTGTCTATGAAGATAGCATGAATTCTTGGTTTCAAATTCTATGTCTATGTATTGTTTGGATTGAAGTTTGGTTTTATGATTTGCATATTCAATTCGTCTTCTTTATTTTTAAGTGGTTTTTGAGAGTAAAGAATCGGATTGTTTGTTAAAGAGTCAGGGAAATATGTAATGAATTAGTAAATAGGATAATCGGCAAAATATGTGCTAACTTGGTTTTAGGGTTTTCTTGACTTGTTCTTTAAATTCGTGTGCTTAAAGATTGGTAGTCTATATAATTGAAATATGTGGAGTATTAATCTCATTAGCCGAAAATAATATAGGTTAAGCAATCTTTAGGGTTGTCTTAATTTGTGTTGTTTTTACAAGGGTTAGAGTGGTTTAAAGAACATGCTTGTTAATAACAACCTTGCTATATTAACTTGTTTCCAACTAAAAAGACCGTGTACCTAATTACTTTACATGTTTGTTTTCGACGATAAGTGTTCTCAAATATGTTTAGTATAACTTTAGGGTTAGACGATAAGTTAATTTTGAAGTACTAGAGAGTCTTAATTAGTAAACTGATAAGGAGCTAATTGGGTTGGAGTTAAGTTGAGTCTAGAACATTTTAATACTTTGCCGTGAGTCTTATTTGCTTGTTTGTTATGTGTTTTGATTGCTTTCGTGCTAGTGCTTTGTGGAAGAATGTCGACCAACCTTGTAAATAGTAGCTTTAGGATTTAATTTCATGTCTTGAATTCATGTCTAGGAATTTAGAGGCAGCTTTGCTGCCAAGCCTTTTATCCCCCATAATTTCTTGTGTGAATATGTATATATGTATATAAGTGTGACAATTATGTGCATATGTGTTTGTGAATATTTGTGTTAACATTCTCATGTTTCAGGTACCCTTAATCCCCGGCTAGAACGATCCCTACTTATTCTATTCTACTAACGATTGTAGGGTTATTATTGCTTGATGCTCGCTTAGGCGACACGTCACGTGATTGTACAAAATAACTCTTATTGCCGTGTGTGTAGCTTGTATATAGCTTTGTAATTTTCTGGAAATTTCTAGCATGCTTTGTATTCCCTTGTATCCGTGTGTAATCATATAGCATTGTATATTCTTGGTTTCGATTTATCTTAAATGATTCTAACTTGCTTCTCGTTGGACTACTCCTCAGGATAATGCATGTCCGAATCTAATCTTTGGACAAGAGATAATCGAGGACGCTTGCAACGAATCAACGAAGATCTCTCCATCGCTATTGCTACACCACTGCCCCCATCCGATTCTAGCTTATCCATCTCGGCACCATCAAGTCCATCGTCACCTTCTCTCGTTACTTCATCAAGCCCACAATCTCTATCACCCGAACCAACCCCTACTCACCTAGAAGATCCGGAATTTGAAGTTGTTGTCGAACCTATTATTGAAGAAGATTTCGATTTCAACTTTGTCATACAACCAACAATGACTTCGATTCGTGCTCAAAATGGACATGTTACCGATGGAGGAAGAACCGCACCCGCGAACATCACTTTCCCAACATGTGCTGCCGGCAAGACAAGTATTTTTGAGTTGAAAAGTGGATTTCTCCACCAGTTGAGGCCGTACCATGGACTTGCGGGAGAGGATCCGAACAAACAGTTGCAATGGTTCAACTTCACAACCGGTAGCATGTGTCCAACGGATGCCGACATTCAAATCTTTAAGATGAAGGCGTTTCCATTCTCTTTGGAAGATCAAGCGAAGGAGTGGTTGTTTGAGGTGCTAACCGGCCGTATCACTTCGTGGGAAACAATGGTGAATGAGTTCTTGCTCAAGTATTATCCGGTCTCGCGTATCACGGATTTGAGGAAGCAAATCACAAGTATTCGACAGGGAGGAGATGAGACTTTTGACGAGTCGCCGAAGCGGCACTTCAATGATAAACCCTACAATCGTTAGTAGTATAGAAATAAGTAGGGATCGTTCTATCCGGAGATTAAGGGTACCTGACATGTAAAATGTTAGAAACACATATTCATATACAATGTCACACTTATATACAAATACGAAATAAAACATGGGGGATTTTTAGAGATGAGGTTCGGTAGACTTACTACCCTACATTACCTAGACACGAAAAATAAATCTAATTCTATTATTTACAAGTTGGTTGACATTCTTTCACAAAGTAATAGCACATAAGCAATCAAAACACACAACGATTTAGCAAACAAGACTCACGGAAACATATTAAAGTGTTCTAGACTCGACTTAGTTTCAACCTAACTAGCTCCTTATTAGTTTACTAATCGATTAAGACTCACAAATACTTCAAGATTAACTTATCGTCTAACCCTAAACTTATACTAAACATCTTTGAGAACACTTATCGTCGAAAACAAACATGCATAGCAATTAAGTACAAAGTCTTTTTAGTCGGAGACATATTAACAAGCAAGGCGTCACTCTTCTTATTACTATGTAAATTCTTTAGACCACTCTAGCCCTAATGAAACAACACAACTCAAGACAACTTATCGTATGACTCAACTTATACAAATTTCGGCTAATGAGACCAATGCCCCACACATTGCAATTGTATAGAACACCAACCTTTAAGGCACACGAATCTAAAGTCCTAACCAAGGACGAATCTTAAAACCAAATTAACATGCTTGCCGATTATCCTACTTATTACTATCTTGTTACATCTTTTCCTTATAATTTTAACATGCAATTCGAAACTTATCTTTGAAAAACCTTTTACACAACTTAAGTACGAATTTAACATGCATAAATATAAAACCAAATTCACAATCGTTTTTCACATAGACATGAAAATATAAAAACCAAACATACACATGAGTTTCATAGACAAAACTACACATAACTACATACAATTAAAACAAGCCGAGAATGGGGAAGAGATGGATCGAATCAGATTTTTGAAACCTTCAGAAGATCTTCAAAAACGTGGCTTGATGATTGGATGAAGGCTTAGAACTTGGTTCGGGTATGGAGGGAGTTTTAGGTGGTGGTGTGGTGTTTGTGGCTTGTTATTTTATATAGGATCTTTTTGCTGAATATTGGTAGAGCTTTGCACTTGTATTTTACTTCGGAATGTGACAGTTTGAGAAGATGCAGCCGGCCTCTATATATAGGGAAAAGAGGATACGGTTTGGGAGAGTTTTTCCCAAACCGAATTAGACTAGGTTTTCCATTCCCTAGTTGGACTAGGCATTCTTTCTTTGACCAGTCTTTGGTTGGTTTCACATGCCTCGCATGCTCCCTTCTCTCCTTGCAGACCTAAGACACGACAGGGACACTTGCATTCATTCGATATGTCACTTGGAAGCTTATCGGCAGAATTGCAGACCATCGACAGCGTCCTGGCGCTTGCGCAGCAGTATCGGACGCATCGGCAGCTTCTCGACAGGATATGCGCAAGGCGCAGCGCATGGTTGTCGATAGGCTGGCTCGACATGGCTTCGGCAGGTGCAGGATGGCTGCTGCGCAGGACTTCTTCGTCAGTGCGAGTGTCAGTGTCGATATTTCTCGACAGCATGGGTGTCCGTATCGGACACATATCCGATACGTGATATTGTCGGCAGAGCATCGGCCGATACGCCCGGGATACGTCATTGGATACGCCTGGTGATGTATCACACACGGCTGGGCACGTGTCGGATACGGGCATGTTGTGATTGGATACGGCTCGGCAGCGCGAGTGTCAGCGCTCGCGCGTCACGGCAGGCTGCATGTCAGGTTGTGCGGCAGCGTGAGTGTCAGGATGCGAGTGCTGCGCAGCGGCACAGGCTGCAAATCGGCGAGGCTGACACTGCAGGCTATCAGCAGGGGCTGAGGCTGAAATTTCCGATTTATTACTTTCTTCTTGGCAGATTTGACATTTGTGTCTTCCATCGGGCATAACTTCCTCCAGAAAATAGCTATTGATGTGATTCCAAGTTCTTTGGAAACTAGACTCAGAGATATTTCCATTTATTTATGACACGCCATCTAGTTCCAAGTGAGCTATTCTGGGGAAATTCTGGAATTCGAGTGATGTGCCCAGGAAATTCCTAGAACTTACTGGATCCGAACTTGCATAGCAATTCTCGGCAGCTTCTTTAGCTCTGAATATTCTAACTCTTTCCATTGCCCAATCATCAATGTATATACTGCTCATAAGAGAAGAAAATTCCATCAAAAGTATAATCGAGATTTTAACAAATCCATCGAAACATCTCTACAACTCTAAATCGGCTACTTAACATTTTTGTACATTTTTATCAATACTTAGCACGATTTCTTTGTAACTCTACCAAATACTCATGACTCGATATTATGACTCGATTCTAAGATAAAAAAGGTTAAAAAAAGTATAAATGAAGGAAATAATACATTAAGAACGTAGCATTTTATGCTCCTATCAACTACCCCACACTTATCTTTTGCTAGTCCCTTAGCAAAACTAAATTAAACTATGACTCTAAACAAACTATTGCTCCTAGTAATTCGTCTTAGGCTCGTATGAACACATAGCTTTCAAGTTGATGTATGAGAATGCTAAGCACGAAAATCCCAAGTTTCATGAACATGCAACATCAATATTAACATGTAAGAACAACACATAAGCATGAAAACATGTATAGCTAATCTGAATCTTCTCACTAGGCATACTCTCTTATTTTCACTCGAAGCATGGTATTCACTCATAAGTATATGCAAGAGAAAGATAATGAATTACGATGAGTAACTTGTATAAATCGTGAAAAACAAAAGCTCTTTGTGAATTTTTATGGAAAACCTCATTTAACAACTATATGCACCAATGAACCAAAGCCATATGCTTACTCTTGAGAAAGACTCCACAAATCGAAGTTAACCTATCTTAAGAATTGTGAAAAAGGTCAATAAAGGGCATGTAATGGGGCTAGGTTTAGAGGTATTCGATATTTTAGATTAGGAGGCTCAAAACGTCACCGTGGCCTTTAGCAAAGCTCGATTCTCCTTATGTCTTCTCACAAAGGGCCGGATTTCTTCTTGTTGGACCCTTCCTTCATTCTTAACTCCCAAAACATTGCAAAATAATTTTCAAGACTTAAAAACCATGCTTAAATCGAACCGTGCCTGTGCAATTCTTTTCTTTTCTCTCAGATGTTTTTTTTTCTTTTTCCGAGTAAAAACTTTTCTTTTCTTTTTCTAAGGCATTCGGCACATATTTTTCATATATATTCATGGCTAAATCTACCTCACACTTGTTCTTCTTCATTACTTCACGCGAAAACTCTTTTAAAGATCAAGCTTTGCCAAGACTTTGAAAAAAAGTAAAGGCATAACTATACTAAGCTCATGGAAAGTGTTTGAGGGTGATGAAAGAAAAGGCTAAATGTCGGCTCAAGAGGGTTTACTAAGGTATCTAACGATGGGCTCAAATAGGGCGCATGCTTTTATTTGGCTATGGTGATAAACCTAAAAGATCTTTTCAATCCTTTTCAAAATCAAGGTATTTTATGATAGAAGCCTTTTGAAAATCAAAAAGAGTAAGTTATGGCATTCTAGAGTTCATTCAAAAGCTATGGCACATAATCGTTGAATATATAAAGAATAATGAGGTTCATAGCTATTATGCACGAAATTTTTTGAATTTTATCACTCATGAAGAAAGCAATTTGGCTTTAAAGCTCACAAGGTTATATCGAAACAAACTAGCTAAAACATGCATGCTTTATTAATCAACAAGTCCTACATTCTTCTACCAATGCACATTATCCATGAAACTCACAATCTGTAAAATATGCACAACTATCATCTATGTATGCAAAGAGGAGAAAAAATATCATTGACTACTTTAGGGGCATCCTAAGACTCGAAATATTAAATAAACACTCTATTTTTGTGGAACAATTTTCTGAAATTTTCTTTGCACACTAAAACATTAACGGAATATACGTTATCCCACCCCACACTTAGAAAACTACGTTGTCCTCAATGTAAGCATAAAACTATAACATGTAATTTCTAAGCATACGACAAGCTAACAAATTCCAACATATCATCACAAACCAATGAAAAGAGAAGGGTTAAGAAATTTCAAACTCGCGGTGATGGCTCCTTCGTTTTTCTTGGTCGTATGGGGTTGCCTCTCCATTAGCGCTTAAATATTTAAAGTCCTTAGTCTAGACTTTTCACCATGTGGATTGTGTTCATCGTGGTCCAAAATAATGTATCTCGGCAGCCAAAATGGCACAAAGGTGCCTTTGGAAAAATTCGTCCATATCGACAGCGTTGTTGGTGCTATCGGCAGCGCTGTCGGCAGTGGCAGGTCCGTCATCTGTATCGGCAGCATGTGTATGCTGCTCGGCAGCGTTGTACGCAACGACATTGGAAGTATCGGATGTGTGCGCAACATCATCCTCGCTATCGGCAGCATGGCCCTTGCTATTGGCAATATGGGCAGGTGCTGTGGCATCGACATTGTGGTTATCGGCAGTGTTGGGGCTCGTCTCGGCAGCATGCACAGGCTGTGCATTTGGCGCATCGGTAGTAGTAGCGACAGCGTTAGCAGGATGAGCGGTAGGCTGCGCGGCAGGAGAGGCTGCAATGTTGCAGGCCTGACTTTGCAGCCTGTCAGCAGGGGTTGAATCGGTAGAGGCTGCATTTGGCTCTTGAGCACTTTGTGCATCAGTGATGACTTCTTCCTTGTCGTGTGCGTCGAATGGCTCATAGTAAGGCTTGACTCGATGACCATTGACTTTAAATGTGTTCCTCGTGGCTTCATTGCCAATCTCGATGGCTCCATGAAAGAAAACTTAAGTGATAATGAAAGGGCCAATCCATCGAGAACGTAGCTTACCCGGGAAAAGTTTGAGTCGTGAGTGAAATAGGAGAACTTTTTGTCCAACATCAAACTTCTTCCCTCGAAGCATCTTATCATGGTAGGCTCGTGTCTTTTCTTTGTATATCCATGCGGCATCATAAGCTTCATTGCGGATTTCCTCTAATTCGTTGAGTTGAAGTTTCCTTTGAAGGCCGGCGGCATCTATGTCCATGTTGAAGGCTTTTACGGCCCACCATGCTTTGTGCTCTAGTTCCACGGGTAAGTGACAAGTTTTTCCATAGGTTAGCCGAAAGGGAGACATTCCTATTGGCGTTTTGTACGCGGTTCAATAGGCCCACAAGGCATCGTCAAGTCGATCACTCCAATCCTTTCTTGTTGGTCCAACGGTTTTCTCAAGAATTTGCTTGATTTTCCGGTTACTTACCTCGGCCATGCCACTAGTTTGGGGATGATAAGGCGTAGACACTTTATGTGTAACTCCATATTTCTTCAACAAGGCTTCTATGGTGTGGTTGCAAAAGTGGGATCCTCTATCGCTTATTAAGACTCGTGGAACTCCAAACCGTGAGAAAATGTTGGTCTTGAGAAATTCGGCAACCACCTTGGCATCATTGGTGCATGTAGCCTTGGCTTCTATCCACTTTGACACGTAATCGACCGCTAGTAAAATGTAGAGGAAGCCTTTGCTTGATGGAAATGGCCCCATGAAGTCTATCCCCCACAAATCATGTATTTCGATGGTGGTGATGGGATTGAGTGGCATTTAATCTCTTGAGCCGATATTCCCCATCCTTTGGCACCTATCACATGTTTTACAAAACATGTATGCATCTTTGAAAAGTGTAGGCCAAAAGAATCCACACTCAAGCACTTTTAAAGCGGTCTTCTTTGCTCCAAAATGCCCTCCACACGCCTCACTATGACAAAACTTGAGAATTGGCAAATGCTCTTGCGCATTTGCCACGCATCGTCGGATCACTTGATCGCTGTATTGTTTCCACAAATATGGCTCATCCCAAAGATAGTGGTGTGCATGTTTGATGAGCCGAAGCTTTGCTTGTTTTGGCATGGTGCTTGGGAATTGTCGAGTTGCTAGTAAATTAGCTAAATCGGCATACCAAGGCTCTTGTGATTCGATTCGAAATAGTTGCTCATCTGGAAAGTTCTCAATAAGAGGTAGCCGATCCTCTTCCTTGATGATTCGGCTAAGGTAATCTGCCACGACGTTCTCGCTTCCTTTCTTGTATTTGATCTCTATGTCAAACTCTTGAAGCAAAAGAATCCATCGAATGAGCCTTGACTTGGCATCCTTCTTTGTCATGAGATATCTCAAAGCGGCGTGATCACTATACACAACAACTTTGGAATTAATAAGATAAGAATGAAATTTCTCCAAAGCAAATATTACCGCTAAGAGTTATTTTTCGGTTGTCGAGTAATTGATTTGAGCATCATTGAAGGTCCTCGAAGCATAGTGAATCACATTTGGCTTCTTCTCTATTCTTTGGCCGAGCACGGCTCCCATGGCGTAATGACTTGCATCACACATCAACTCGAATGGAAACTCCCAATTTGGTGAAGACAAAATCGGTGTCGTGCATAGCTTCTCCTTCAACCGAATGAATGCTTGCTATCATGCTTCGCTCCACACAAACGACACATCTTTTTGCAACAAGTTACCCAATGGCTTTTCATCTTTGGAGAAATCCTTGATAAATCTTCGATAGAAGCCGGCATGTCCAAGGAATGATCTCACGTCTCTCACGTTCTTTGGCGAAGGTAAGTGTTGAATGAGCTCCACTTTGGCTTTGTCTACTTCCATGCCTTTTGACGAAATAATGTGTCCAAGAACAATGCCTTGCATACCGAAGGATGTCGTTCGGCCTATGCAACGCACCCGGCACGTTTCAACGATGCATGTACAACATCTTCTCCTACTTCCATGCGTTACCATGAAGTGACACTTCTCCCAATTAAGCACAAGGTTGGTTTCAACGCACCTTTCTAATATCTCCTCTAAGTTCTCCAAACATGTGTCGAAGTCGCTTCCATAAATACTAAATTCATCCATGAAGACCTCGATCTTGCTTTCAATAAAGTCGGAGAAGATGTTGTACATGCATCGTTGAAACGTGCCGGGTGCGTTGCATAGGCCGAAAGACATCCTTCGGTATGCGAAGGTGCCGAATGGACATGTGAAAGTAGTCTTCTCTTGATCATCCGGGTGTATCATGATTTGATTGTAGCCGCTATATCCATCAAGAAAATAATAGAACTCATGACCGGCTAACCTCTCGAGCATTTGATCCATGAACGGCAAAGGCATGTGATCCTTCCTTGTTGTTGCGTTAAGCTTCCTATAGTCGATGCACATGCGATGGCCGGTCACAAGTCTTTGAGGCACTAGCTCGTTTTTCTCATTCTTCACAACCGTTACACCACTCTTCTTTGGAACCACTTGCACTGGAGAGATCCACTTGCTATCCGATATAGGGTAAATGACTCCACAATCAAGTAGCTTGATGATCTCGTCCTTAACTACCTTCATCATGGGAGGATGTAGCCGACGTTGAGCTTCTTTTGTAGGTTTCGCACCATCTTCAAGTAAGATGTGATAAACACACGTTGTAGGGATTATTCCCTTGATATCCACCAAGGTCCAACCTATAGCGGTTTTGTACTTCTTAAGCACACAGACTAACTCTTCTTCTTGCTTCTTTCTAAGTTTTGAAGACACAATAACTGGTAGAGTGTCTTCTTCTCCAAGATAAACATACTTTAAGTGACTAGGGAGCTCTTTTAGTTCTAACTTTGGGGCCTCTTCCACACTTGGTCGAAATTTTATTGTGGCACTTGGAATTGACAAGAATGAATCATGCTTCTTTTCATAAGACCGAGCCTCCAATTTGGCACATAATTCTACTAAGCTTGGCTCAATTTCATTCTTCTCTTCCTCCTTGATTCGTTCTCCCTCCTTGTCAAATTCGATCCCGAGCTCTATGGCTCGTTGCTATACATCAAGAGAGGTCGACATAACTTGCTCGACCTCATCCAAAATATCACTAGTTTGGCACTCTTTCAAATCGGCGATGGGATACTTCATGGCATCAAAAACGTTGAACTTGATTGATGAGTTGCCTAAGCGAGCATCAAGCAATAATAACCCTACAATCGTTAGCAGTATAGACATAAGTAGGGATCATTCTAGCCGGGGATTAAGGGTACCTGAAACATGAAAATGTTAGACAAATATACATATATACACATCAAAATCTTCACATTTATGGGGGAAAAATTGAGGTTCGGCAGCCCTAGGGCTGCCCCTAAACTATGGCACGAATTTAAAAGACATGGAATTAAATTGTAGGAATTTAAATTCTAAACTACCATGTACAAGTTTGGTCGACATTCTTTCACAAAGCACTAGCACGACAGCAATCAAAACACATAACAAACAAGCAAATAAGACTCACGGCAAGGCATTAAAGTGTTCTAGACTCAACGTAACTCCAACCCAACTAGCTCCTAAACGGTATTACTAATTGATTAAGACTCCTTATATATTTTAAGTGACTAAACGCCTAGCCTTAAAAATTATACTAGTCATCTTTGAATATTCTAAACGAAGTAAACAAACATGGAAAGTAATTAAGCACAAAGTCTTTTTTTATTTGGAAACAAGTTAAATAAGTAAGGCGTCACTCTTCTTATTTACAAGCATGTTCTTTAAACCACTCTAACCCTTGTGAAAACCAACACAAATCAAATAACCCTAAAGATTACTTAATCTATACTCTTTTCGGCTAATGAGATTAATATTCCACACATTGCAATTGCATAGACTACCAATCTTTAAGCACACGAGTTTAAAGAAGTCAGTAAGTTGGAATAAACTTATAACTTAAGCGGGAATGAGTAGTTGGAGTATTGATTACCCCTTAATGATGACAGTTGGGACCCTTATATAGGCTGCACATATTATAGTACTGTTTCGGCCCCTGTTTGGGGAGCTGCCATCCCCGGTTCCCGGGCCCAGATCTCAGGTAAGACCTGGCCGGGCACTGGTGCAGGTTTTCATGCTCTGGCCCCGGACCCTGAGCCGGGTCCAGGAGTGCTGGTTGCGGGTTTGGAGGCCTATGTAGCCTCTCTACGGCTACTATCAACAAGTCCCCCAAGTTCCCGGTCAAGTGCCATCTTGAATGGGGACTTAAATCTATCTTCTTTTATAGGCCTGCAGACCCGCTAGGGCACTTACCCACAGGTACCCTAGCCCCCCAAGTCCGCGTGTAAGATTGGGCTTGGCCGGGCGTTCGGATAAACATGTTATGATGATGCATAATGTTATGAGTGCATGGTGATGATGTTGGTGCTGACAATTGCATATGGGTACCAGATGCAGTACGTGAGATGATAATGTGGCGTTGAAATCCGCCATGCTATGTTCCGGAGAAATCCAGTGAATATAGCTAATGGGATGATCGAGTCTCCCATGTTTTACAACCGTAGCCGCAGAGGGCATCGGTTGACTTAAACAGGGGATGACGTGGTGAAATGTATAACCGGGGAACCTGCCCGGTGTTAGAGGAGGTTCCGGTGGGTGGCGTGGCCAAGAGAGCCTCGGCTGCCGTTCCTTATGTTTCCTATGCCTTTGTTTCTGCAAGCATATATGATGTGCAGGGTTTTTAACATGCGGGAAGAGCTGTCCTGTATGAGAGGATCAAGTCTCCCGGGGTGAAGCGGTCCCGTGTTGGCACTGGTCAACATTCCCGATTAGTTTCCCAGCCTTTATTCTTACAGGCCTGAGGTATTGTGCAGGGTTTTTAGCCTGCTGGAAGAGTTGTCTTGTATGAGAGGATTCAGTCTCCCGGTGGGTTGGCGTTGCCAGGAGTAGCCTTTGGTTGCCGTCCCCAGCGTCGCTGCATTTGGTCCTGCAGGTGGGAAGTATGTGCAGGGTTTTTAGTCTGCGGGAAGAGTTGTCATGTGTTAGAGGATCAAGTCTCCCAGGTTTATAAAGCCCAGTGGTACATTGGATACGTTAGGTCGTACACAGGTGTCCGTAGGAATGTCTCAGTTCGCTGAACCGGTTATTCCATAGGAGGGCGGTAAGCAAGTGTGATCATGGTCGGTGCGATACCGCTTCCAATAGTCGAAGCTAGATGGATCGAGAACTAGGAAACCATTTGAACTGGAGCAGGCACTACAGTTGGAATATCGTAGCCTGTACATAATATTGCTGTAGGGTTTTTAGCCTGCTGGAAGAGGTTTCCTGTGCTAGAGGAATACCTCTCCCGGTGGGGTATCTAACTGTGCCTGTGAATGTTGAATAAATTCAACCGGTGGAATGCCCCGTACCATTGGGATATATGTTAGATTGCCCCGTACTTGTTGGAATATTTCCGGGGTAACAATAAGAATCCTGCGAGGTACCTCGATATGTTGGAGTATTTCAGCGCTAGGTGGAGTAGGCTCTAGGCGGGGCGGTTCGAGTATGCCCCCTGCTCTTTCAACTACCCTCTGCATGCGAGGCAGGTGGCTGACATGCATTGAAGGGGGTGTTCCATCAGTCTCATCAGTTATGATGACCTGAGAAGTTACCAATACTGGGACACATGTCGGTAGGAGACGGTCAGAGATGGATGGCCCGGATCCGCGGGTGATGTGAGCCTAAGCTCGCACGCAATAATAAACCCTACAATCGTTAGTAGTATAGAATAAGTAGGGATCGTTCTAGCCGGGGATTAAGGGTACCTGAAATATGAGAATGTTAACACAAATATTCACAAACATATATGCACACAATTGTCACACTTATATACATATATACGAATTTATCATGGGGGATGAAGATGAAGTTCGGTAGCCATAGGGCTGCCCTAAACTAGATGCGAAAATAAAATGAAAAGAAAGCTGAAAAATAATCTAAACTATTATTTACAAGTTTGGTCGACATTCTTTCACAAAGCACTAACACAAAAGCAATCAAAACATGTAACAAGCAAGCAAACAGGACTCTCAGCAAGATGTTAAAATGTTCTAGACTCAACTTAACTCCAACCCAATTAGCTCCTAATCGGCTACTAATTGATTAAGACTCCTCATGTATTTTAAGTGACTAATCGCCTAACCTTAAAATTATACTAGTCATGTTTGAATATTCTAATCGACGTAAACAAACATGACAAGTAATTAAGCACAAAGTCTTTTTCTTTAGTTGGAAACAAGTTAGATAAGCAAGGCTGTCAGTCATCTTATTGATAGGAGCATAAAATGAGACGTTCTTAATATGTTTTTACCCCCATTTATGCAATGCTTAACCCTTATTGTTGTAATATAGAGTCATGTTATAGAGTCAAGAGTTTTGGTGGAATTAAAGTGAAAACATGTGGAAAATAGAATAAAAATGCAGAAATTGTCAAAAGCCTATTCACAAAGTCTCTGAGATGTTTTATTGAATCTGTAAAACATAAACTTTGCTTTTGATAGATTTTTCTCTTCTCATTTGCAGTCGACATACTAAGGATTGAACAAAGGAAAGAATCATTAAAATCGGAGTGGAACAAAATGCCAAGAACTTCAAGTTCTTATCGGATGCAAATCCAAGAATTCCAGAAGATTTCAGTGTCCGACATCCAACTTTCTGAATTTATTCCCGACGATTGACAAGGAATTTGAAGGTGAAATTTTTATGGATGAAAGCCCTGTGTGTCTAGTTTCATATGCAACTGGAATCGCAGAAAAATCTCTCCTAAGTAGAGAGTTATGCCGGTTTGAATGCAAGAAGGTCAGATCTGCCGAGAGGAAGAACCTGCTGCCCGTTTTGAAGGATTTCTATTTTTCTACAACAATTTCGTGTCCAAGGTTGTAAGTGATGAGCTACTGAACATATTGGAGCATTAGAGAGTCATCCTTTCAAGGAAGAAGTCGAAGAACAAAAGAAAAGAAGTTTCCCTGATGCAAGCAGGAAAAGAAGATACAAAGGATGCTTTCCTGGCTCAACTAGGGAAAGCTACGGCTAGCTCTTGGATAAATTGTCCAAATGAGTTATGAGCCTAGTCCATTATTCAGTCCATCAAGCATTGATCCATGAAGAATTTGGCTGAATTAAAAAAGAAAAGAAAAGATTAATTTCGGAATGGAAAAGAAGAAGCAAGCCGAGTTCTACATGGATTTGGCTTATGAATGTGGACTGAATTCCATCCTTTGTGCAAGATTTTTGGCTGAATTAATTCATGGAAAACCTAAAGAGATATTGCTCAATTATTCAGCCATTATCTTGGGAATTTTCGACAGAAAATAGAGGAAGAAAATCGCAACAAATCCTGATTAATTTCGAGAAAATTCCTGTGCACGTCTCTCAACTTCCACGGACTCTCCCGGACAGCTGACAATGAATCAGAATTCGAGCTTTATATGGATAGAAAGCTACGGGAGTCTAATTTCCAACCCAACTGGAATCACCTCAATAGCTATTTTCTAGAGAGAGTTATGACGTAATTAATGCACGGAGGTCATTCTGCCGAATTCAGAAAATCAAGGAAACCTAAACCAATTCGGTTTTTGTTTGTGGCTAGCTTCTCTAGGTTACTTCCTCTATAAATACCAAGGCTTTTGCACAGAAAATCATCATCTCTCCCTCCACAAAAGCTGCCGAACCTCTGCCCAAATTAATTCCCCAAATTTTATACCAAGGAGCAAAGCCGAATCCACCACCCTTCCATCAATTCGATCACCATCTCATCAATCCTTGCCGAATCTTAACCAAGGTTGTAATATGGATTGTTTTATTTTGGTTTTTGTTACTTTGTATTTAAACATAACTTTGTCTATGAAGTATGTTTTGGTTTTTGGTTTTAATTTCGGTATTGATAATCATATATGGGATCTTCGGATCTTTGTTATAATTGTTTGGATATTTTATATGTGATTGCCGAATTATATATGTGATGTGATTAAATTTGTATTATGGGCAGTAGCTTTAGCATGTTTCTTGATTTCAATTAGGTTTATTTTCTTAATTCGTGGGGAACCGAAGGAGATGTTTAGATGCACTCGAAAGGCCATGAGTGTTATCTAGATGTTGAATTCATATTCCGATCTAATACATGTTGATTCACACGCGTTGTTGGTTTTGGCATGTATTAATCTAAGGGTAAGAGTAATTATGGAAATTTACATGTCGATGTGAGATGGGTGACGCCATACTTGCTAACATGTTCCAATTCGACAATATGTGCTTATGTGCTATTTGTGTTTAATTTACATGCGTTGTGTTGTTAAACCGATTAGTACCATGTTTAGGATTGCGCGCGTTTCGGATTCTAAATACTTATGATGTCTTGAATAATTAGGATAAGCTGCGTTGGCCCTAATTAAATTGGAGCTTAATTAATCTTGAAATCGTTTTATGTTTGCTGCCCCTATTACTTGTTTTAATTTTATTGCATGTGTAATGAGATTTGTGTTTGGTGATTGTGTGAAAGGTGATGATCAATTGTATATAGTAATCTAGGATTTAATTTTCGTAAACTAGTAAGTAAATAATAATTAAAAATTTCGACAAACCCCTTTTATACAATACTTTGTGTGATTGAAAGCCCTTGATTTCCCCGGATAGAACGATCCCTACTTGTCAATACTACACTCGACAAAAGAAGGGTATTATTTGTATGAGATTGTTTTGCAGGTACAAATTGTGCACGCATGTGATCCCATCACTTATTAACAAGCATGTTCATTTAAATTACTCTAGCCCTCGTGAAAACAATACAAATTAAAACAACCCTAAAGATTGCTTAACCTATCTTATTTTCGGCTAATGAGATTAATAATCTACGCATTGCACTTACATAGGCTACCAATCTTTAAGCACACGAATTTAAAGAACAAGTCAAGAAAACCCTAAAACCAAGTTAACATGTGTTCTTGCCGATTATCCTATTAACTAATTCGTTACATATTTCCCTTACTTTTTAGCATGCAATTTGTATTCTTACATCCAAAAACCACTTAAAGATAAAGAAAACAAATTGAACATACAAATCATAAAACCAAATTTCAATCCAATTCATACATAGACATACAACTTGAAACCAAGAATTCATGCTAACTTCATAGACAAAGTTTAACATAACTACAACAAAAATTACAAAGCCAAGAGAAGGGAGTGGATCACACATTAGAAACCTTGGAGACTTCGTCTTGTATGGATCCGGCGGTTGGTGGTGTCGGATGGAGGCTGCTGCTCGGCAGTGGTTATGTCGACAGCAAGGTACCAAGGTTTCGGCAGAAACTTTGGGTGTGGTGGAGGTGGTTTTGGCTAGGGTTTTTGTGTAGGATTCTTGGGGAAATTTAGGTAGAGCTTTGGCTAGATTTTTGCTTTAGAATGTGACAAGTTTTTCTGTGTAAAAGTTGGCTATTTATAGAGGCAAATTCGGCAGAAAACCTAGGTAGAAAACCTAGTCCAAATCAGCAAAGGTAATCCTTGTGCAACAAGGTTTTGGTTCCTTCCTTTCTTGGTTCTTCTAGGAAACTTCTTTTTCTGATTTTCTTCCTTGGATTGGGCTGCATATCTTTATGGACTTCTTGTGTAGGCTTGACAACTCCATTTGGTGAGCTTGATCCATGGAAAAATGCCCCAAACCCGCAAGAACACAAGACCGGCAGCAACTCGGCTGGAATGACCTTGCTCCAGTAAATCCGGCATATCTCCTTACTTGGAGCTCCGATTGATGCGATTCCAAGTCTCAGATAAACTAGACACATATAGCCATCTCCCCATAAAAGGGCTCGATCAAATTCCTTGTGAGTTGTCGGGAATAATTTTTCGAAGTTGGATCAAAGTCCCAGGAAAATCCTGGAAGCCCCTGGATTGGTTTGCTCGAACTGCTGTTTTGCAGCCATCTTTTGAGTGACTTCCCGAACTCCGATTGATCTAAAATTTTAACACAACATTCCTCAGCATATGAATATTAAGCACACCAAATTTCATAGAATTCGGACAAGGATAGATCATATTTGTACTCGTCACAAAATCGCGAAAAAGACATATTTTGCACTATTTTCCAGATTTCTCATACTTGGTCATTTTTCGGACAATTAAGCACATTTCACCAAAACTCTATCAAATTAACACTAAACTAAATTATGACTCAATCTTAGACAAATAAGGGTTAAACAAAGCATAAATGAGGGCATAAACATATAAATGCTGGGGCACAATATGCTTCGTGTTGGCCTGCGGTGGTTGTGGGTTTTTTTCTTTTAGATCGTGTTTCTGATCGGGCAAGGGGTTTTTTTTTTTTTTTTTTAAGTTACATGGATTCTGGGAGCTCCAGTGACGTTTCCGGATTGGCCGCCAAGCGACCGGTGAGGGACGACCAAGAGACGATGGAGGACTGGCTTGCCTCCTCTTCCTCGGGGCCTAACCCCAGCGCTAGCTCGACCGGTGAGGCATCGACGTCCGGGTCGCTGGGACAGGAGGATGCTCCGTACAGAGTCTCCTTGGGCACTGCCCACCAGGAAAGGGCCCCGCGCCACATAAGTTGTGATGAACCGGAGGGATCTTTATCTCTCGGGGAGATTTCCGCTTTTCGGGGGAGGTGGAATATTTCTGGAGAGGTAGAGCTGCGACCCCTATATTCCGGAGAGTGCCATCAGGATATCTCCGGCACAGCTGCCCGGGAACCAGTGGAGGCAACTACTGAGTCTGGGCTGTCTCTACTGGCTGAGTGACATGAGTTGCCCTACGGTGAATGAGTTTCGGGCCTTGTACCGGGTGACATACTCGAAGAAGAGTAAGTCCTGGGGCTATGTAAGCTTTTCCGCCTGGGATTTTAAGCCAGTGATAACCCGCTTGCCCTCCTGGCTCAACAATAACTGGAGGAAGAATGTGGTAATGGCAGGAGGGGGGGGGGGGGGGGGGGGGGGGGGGGTTGGCAGAAGAGAATTAGGGCTTACCAGGTCCCTGGCGCCTTTCATCCGATCGGCGATCAGCCGTATCGCTTATCTGAATTGGTGAGAGATAGGATCGCCCAGGTTTTTGAGTGCTGGTCAGACATGGAGCGGAGTTCCTACAACTTCATCCGGTGGGAGGTGCTAGAACAATGTCACCTGGGGGGGAGTCCTAGTGGGTGGTGGAATGTAGGATGTATCGTTGATCCTGTTGACCGTATTAGTGTTGACTAATATACTTGCCTTGTGTTCTGCAAGTGTTTAGGGTAATGGCAGGAGGGGGGGGGGGGGGGGGGGGGGGGTTGGCAGAAGAGAATTAGGGCTTACCAGGTCCCTGGCGCCTTTCATCCGATCGGCGATCAGCCGTATCGCTTATCTGAATTGGTGAGAGATAGGATCGCCCAGGTTTTTGAGTGCTGGTCAGACATGGAGCGGAGTTCCTACAACTTCATCCGGTGGGAGGTGCTAGAACAATGTCACCTGGGGGGGAGTCCTAGTGGGTGGTGGAATGTAGGATGTATCGTTGATCCTGTTGACCGTATTAGTGTTGACTAATATACTTGCCTTGTGTTCTGCAAGTGTATCTTCCCGGACGGCAATTAAAGCTCACGAGACGCTGTCAATGCACAATCAGGATCTGGTCTCGAAGTTAAAGGAAAGGGGGGGACGCCCCTGCGCGGTCCACGGTTGACCGGCGAACCGGGGGATTGACTGTACATGACAAACCAGTCTCAGTTGACGTTGCGGACGAGGATTATGCCATAATGCGCGTGAAGACTCACGCTTCGGGACCCCAAGTGGCTTCTAGACCGGGGAAGGCTGTTGCTGGGCCGTCAAAGCCGCCGGGTGGTGCTTCCAGGATTCAACAGGGGTTGGGTCCGGTGCCCATAGTCACCAGGTCCCCACTAGCTGCCGTCCATTCTTCTCGTTTACAGGTTGACCTGGGTGAGAGGAGGAAGAGGTCCCGGGAGATGCCGGTGTCCGCGGTTTTTACCTTCATCGGCCGGTCTGTTGGTGAGAGCTTGACCAAGCGGCTGAAGCTGACACGTAGTGCTCCCACTACCGCCCAAGGCGATGTTCCTGCTGCTTGTAGGTCTGTTGCTGCCGGCACAGAAGCATCGGGGTGGAGAAGTATCCTGCAGCGGGCCCGGGCGATTCTTTCGCCCGGAGGCTGCTCATGGATGTGCAAGAGAACTTGCTGAAAACCAAGGAGGTGGCCCTTCAGGTAAGGATAGTTTTCCACTGGTATTCGTTCAACATTATTTCGTGTTTTGTTGCTTTATAACCAGTGCCTGTTAAAATGTAGATGTTGTACCACTTGTATCAGTCGGATGCAAGTGAAGACCTGCCGGAGCTGCAGAAGCAGGTGGCGGCGTTAATGAGCGCCCATGACCTCTTAGAGTTTGAGAAATCCAAGCTCCAACGGGAGAAGGCCCGCTTGGAGAAGAGGGCGAGGAAGCAAGTGGCCAAGCTGAAGGCCCAGGTCGAGGCTCTTGAAGAAGAGAAGAAGGGTCTGGAGGAGGAGAGGGCCGAGCTAGAGGCCAAGGTCGAGGAGCTCCAGCGGGAGGTGGAGACGGTATCAGCTTCTGCTGGCGGGGCGGTCGATGAAAATGACCCGGAGCTGTACCGGGCAGTAAAGAAGTATCAGGACAACGCTGATTTTCTTGATCTGCTGGGACAGGCCCGGGAGGCGAGGATAGCCGATGCTTATAACGACTGGAAGAGTAAGGGCAATCTTGGCGTCTCAAAGTTGTCGTTGCCACAGGCGGATGAAGAAGAGGTTCTGGAGGGTGGTACTGAGCCAGCCGGTGAAGACGCCGCTGGTGAAACCGCTGCTGAAGGAGCTTCTGCTGAAGAGGGGGAGCGGGCGGAAGTACCCTAACAGACTCCAGACTTTGTACACTCCTGACCTCAGTTTTTTTATTTTATTTATTTATTTTTTTGTAAATGCTGCCCTGAATTACAATGAATGGACATTTTGCCTGAGCTTGTATTATGCCTTTTTCAATTTGCCTGATTTGGCTACCCATATATTGCCCCCGTACTTAGTTGAAAACAAAATTGGAATAGATAACTGCTGAAATTACACCTGCCGAACTAGTTGGGATGCCTAGCTAGTTGTGTTTAGAAGGGAGAAGAAAAAAACTAGCGTTTTACTGAGGGTGATAAGTTGTTGGACTGCTGAGCTTCTATACGGGTTTAAGATTTCGACCGGTCGTATGAGCGTTGGTGTTGCAGGATAGACATCCCGATTTCGCGCGGTCCCTACTGTCCGGGTTACCCTTGATACCGCTGCAAGTCATCGCGACGGACTAGGCCCTCAATCGTTGTTTTCAAGGCAAGACAGTCATTTGTGTGGAGTGTGGCTTCATCGTGGTAGGAGCAGTACTTACCGGTCTGCGCTCTGGTCAGGTTCCCCTTTGGGTGCTTTCTTTTGGTGGAGGGGGGATGTTGTTCCCGTTCTCATATAGGATATCCTCGTAAGAAGCGGTCAAGGTGGAGAATACCTCTTGTCGTCTCGCTGGCATTATTGTGAGGGGGCGGGTTTGTTGGTAGGAAGGGGGCTTGCCACCTCGTTGGGGGGGGGGGGGGGGGGGGGGGTGTCAAAATTGTCCCTCTGGCGGTGCTAGTTTGGCCAACTCCTTGGTTTCTTGTCGAATGCGGCTCCTCAATTGTGGCTCTGCTGCCAGTTTCTTGCCTCCTGCCGGGCGGAATCATGTTTCTTGTGCCTTCTCTTGTGTTGGCGAGACCCGTAAGTTTCGTGGTCAGCCTGGGCGTGCTTAATGGCCATCGCCATTAGTTCATGGTAACCCTGCGGGGCCGCCACCCGCACAGTGTACGAGAATTTTTAGGGCCGGAGACCTTGCTTGAAGGCCGATTCAGCAATCCCCTTGTCCAAGTCTTTGACCCCGGCAGTGGCCGTCTGCCAATGATTAACGAAAGCTCGGAGCTCTTCGCCGTCTGCCTGCCTGTAGTTGAAGAGAACCGTCGAGGTCCGGGCCCCCTTGACCCATAATATGAACCGGCCCACGAACCTGTCGTCCAGCTGTTCGAATGCCTTTATAGAATTCGCTGGCAGCTCGTAGAACCAGCTAAGTGCCTCCCCAGACAGGGTCTCCTAGAATATGTTGCAACAAACGGCGTCGGAGTAGCCTTTAGCACACGTTTGGGACCGAAAGCTGTCCAGGTGTTGGTATGGGCAGCCGACCCCGGAGTATGTCAACTTGAGCGACTTTTGGGTGCCCGCTCTGCCGGATTCCAGTACCCGGACCGAGAAGGGTCCGGGCCGTTTGTTGAATCGTGCGCTCTCCAGCGGTCTCGCAACCATTCTCTCGTTGGCCTCCATTAGGGCCTTCATTTCTAACACCGAGTCAGATAGTATTTGTAGTGCCCGTGACATCAAGGTGGTGGCATCTTCCTCGAACGAGCCGTCATTCCTCCGAGGAGCTGGGACGATCTTTGGAGGTATCGCGTCCGCCGAGAACACATCTCCCGCCACGCCGGTGTCCCTCTCTCCTCCTGATGACTGGCTCACCTCCTGGTGCCGAGGCTATTTTGTGGGCGGTGCGAATGACTTTGCCAGAGCAGCGTGGCGCTGCTGGCCTCTTTCCAGGGCCGCCACTAGTGCGGCATTGACCGCTTCCTTGTCTTGATACCTAGTGGTGGCCTCCGCCCTGTCCCGATCGCTCTATGCCCGCAAGCGGCTTACTTCCGCTCGCATCTCTTCTATTTCTCCCGCCATATCATACTGGCCGAGAGTGGAGACATCGTCTGGCCTGTCGCCGCTGGGCAGCCGATCTTCCCCTCTGTTTGGGGCCTCGGGGGACGCTGGTGAGGGTTCTAGGTTCAAGACTTGGTGGGCTTCTTCCGGGTCCTTCCCGCGTGCAACCCTGTCTTCTTCGCCTATGGTTCCATCCGGATCTCGGCTAGTGGCAGCGGTCTGACTGCCACCTCCAGCGGGCTGCCCCTGTCCCGCTCCCGATATTTTGGACCAGCATCGGCTCCAAAACCCACCTAACCCCTGGATTCCCTTCCTTCCTGTCTCCTGTGCTTCTAGAGATATGTTTGTTTTGTTTTTTTTTGCGACCCGTAGACTGATCGATTCTGTTCCCGTTCGTATGACAACAGAAACTTTTTGTACTCTTCCCACAGACGGCGCCAATTTTTTTTGTCTGAATTCGTAGACTCACAGATACTGGTGGATCTTTGTGTGGCTCCTACCTGCAAATCCTGCTAACTAAGGGAATACCGTGCGGGGCCGGTCTATTCCGCTCTGATGCCTAAGTCAGTATAGTTGGAATAAACTGATAACTTAAGCGGGAATGAGTAGTTGGAGTATTGATTACCCCTTAATGATGGCAGTTGGGACCTTTATATAGGCTGCCGGTTGTGAGGACTGGCCTCACCCTTCGATGTGGGACTGGCCCCCTTCTGCACATATTATAGTACTGTTCTGGCCCCTGTTTGGGGAGCTGCCATCCCCGGTTCCCGGACCCAGATTGCAGGTAAGACCTGCCCGGGCACAGGTGCAGGTGTTCATGCTCTAGCACTGGGCCCTGGGCCGGGTCCAGAAGTGCTGGCTGCGGGTTTGGGGGCCTGAGTAGCCTCTCTATGGCTACTGTCAACAACAGGTTTAGACGAGTATATACAGCAACTATACCACTGTTGGCCTGAAAATTCCCAAATATAAAAAATATCATCTACATGCATTTGTAGAAAATGGTTCAGGATATAGTTTAGCCAAAAGATATGCTATTCCTGAAGAATATTGGGAAACGTCTGACAAAACTGTTACTGGAATTGGGATGGGAGATAAAGAAATCCTTATGAGCCATTTTGCTAGAAATTTTCGAATATCCTTAGGAGGAGGAACTTTTATCTTCTACAGAATTTGGCAATGTGAGGCTCAAGGTGTTGATATGCTTATAGGAAATAACTTCCTACTTCAGCAAAAGATAGTGCAAACCTTAAAAATGATAGGTTTTGAAAAGAACAATAAGTTCTACTGGGAATCTAGACTATTTGATGTCGTTAGCATTGCAAGTAAATGATTCACAGAATAATATCAGAAGTCGCCAACAAAGCGTGGTGATCATAAACCACCTTTTAAACCGGTTTTACAACCGGTGTTGGCATTTCAAGAGTACCAAGAAATCACACTAAATAAAGCAATGAGTTCAAAAGATTCAAAATTAGAGGTAGAACCTCAAGATTCAGAAAACTCTGATGGTGAAGAAGAATTCATCAAAGAGCACAATCTAAAAGTAAACGTTAACAAGATACAACAAAAGAAAGTTTCAAATCTTGTTGAAATAGAAAACCTACTGATACCCATAATCAGTGAACATCCCCAGCTATACTGGGAAAGAGACTAGGTATATTATCAGCTAAAAATGGATGATGCAAATGTAATATGTCATGTCAAAGCCATTCCCCATTACAGAGATGAAGATAGAAAAGAAATGGAAAGTCAAATTCAAGAATTGCTTAAAAAGAGACTAATTAGACCTTCAGATAGCCCTCATCATGCGCCAGCATTCTTGGTTAGAAACTATGCAAAGCAATTGAGAGGAAAAGCAAGAATGGTAATAGATTACAGAGATGTCAATAAGAAAACAGTTAAAGATGGCTATCAAATTGCACAAGTAAGAGTCCTCATCAATAGACTGAAAGGAGCCAAAATCTTCTCAAAGTTTGATGCAAAGTCAAGGTTCTGGCAAGTCAGGATGCACCCTGATTCCATTGCCTTGACAGCCTTTGGAACTCCTCAAGGACATTACGAATAGTTAGTAATGCCATTTGGACTTAAACAAACACCTTCTATATTTCAAAGAAAGATGGATAATATTTTTAAGTCATACTTAGATTTCTGCATAGTTTACATTGATAACATTCTTGTATTCTCTAAAACTATGAACGAGCATCTGAGACATTTTTAGCAAATCTGCAAGTTTATGGTCCAGAAGGGGATCATTCTTGGACAAAAGAAAATTCATCTCATAAAAGGAGAAATAGATTTTCTTGGCATATATGTCAAAGATGGAGATATTCGTCTTCAAGAACATATTGTGAAGAAAATTAGCCAGTTCCCTGATAATATTCCAGATTTAAAATCTCTTCAGAGATTTTTGGGAGTTGTTAACTTTGCGAGATATTTTATTTCTCAAGTGAGTGGACTCACAACTCTTCTCTCTCCAAAGACAAGCTCAAAAATAAAATGGTCTCTTACAAAAGACGATAGCAACACCGTTAAGAAAATTAAAGAACTCACAAAGCACCTTCCTCCTTTGCAGTTACCCGAAGAAGGTGACTTGATCTTTTTGCAGACTGATGCAAATGATTATTACTGGGCAAAAGTAGTTTTGACGGTCACGCCAGATACAAATCAAGAAAATATTTATAAATTTTCAATCTTGCAGAATTAAATTACTCCACAGGAGATAAAGAAGTACTTGCCCTGATAAAATCTATTAAGCGTGCAGAAGCTTTTTTAGGAAATAAGCATCTGGTTAGAACGGATAACAAAAGAGTAAAAAACTTCAAAAATTATAAATTGACAGATGCAACTGACAGAGGAAGAGTTCTTATATGGCAGATGTTTTTAACTCAATATGAATATGATGTTGAAATGGTTGCAGGAGACAAGAATAATCTGTCTGACGCTCTTACAAGAGAAATGACAATGTTTGAAAGAAGTGAAGGTCGCAATCCAAGGAGCAGAAGACCAGAGCCTGAGCGGTCTGAGCCTGAAGAAAGGAGAAGACCAGAACTTGAAGAAAGAAGAAGATCGATGCCTAAAGAAAGGGGATTGAAAAAAGAAGAAAGAACTATGTGGGAAAGATACAAAAGTGGAGACAAAACTATAGGACCTCTACACGATGGACCAGGCTACCAATACATAGCGTCATATTCCCCTGCAAAATTAAGTGAAACTTCAGAAAAGGTTCAGCCTGATCCAGCAGGTTGGAATGATAAACCCAAAACTTCTTCACATGATGAAACTCAATCAGTTAATTCTTAAGACGAAAGACAAATCTTGAATGAGTTTTTACAGCATCCTGGAACTACGGTCATGAGTAACCGATTTCAGAGAAAATCTGCAAGAGCCCCTCAAATAGCATACAGAAAAACAAAATCTGATAGGCTAGCAGCCTTAAAGGTTAAACAACCGGTTGTAACCGGAATCAAGAAGATCTTCAACCATCCAATGAGAATTTATGAAAAACCAGTGTTCAGGACAAGCAAAATTTTACAATTTAACAAAAGGTTATTATGGATAACATCATGACTGCATCCCGTGAAAAGAATGAAGCACTTGTGCTTCAAGCCCCTTGAAGCATTAACTGAAGAACTCTACAGTTACAATCAGGAAGAAAAGAAACAAGCTAGTGAGAAAAACCTCAAGATAACATATCTTGAGAATCCTGAAAGTGCAAAGATCCCTATAGCAGCCTTATCAGAGGCTGAATAGTACCGTTTTCATAATCTATTAGGAGATTTTGAGAATAGAAAAGCTCTCCAGCCAACCTTATCGGTCATAACAGGTCCATACTATGGAAGATATCTAGTCGATGTTCAAGCAGAGCATCCTCAAAAACACAAGGTTTGGTTAGTAGAAAATGGTTTTGTCCATAATCGTTAGACAAAAATTAATGAGGATTTGAAAGGCCTCCCAGAGATCATTTATGAAGCAGTTAAAAACGTTAGACCAGAAGGTTGTATTCTAAGGTTGAAGTTCATTTCAACTCCTCCGGAATGGACGACCGAAGAAGGACGAGTGAGCTATATCTCTCCTTATCATTATGTCAGAATAATACATATAGAAATGGCTCAACACCGAGAAATGGTAAGCCAAACCAGAGCATCCCTTGGATAAAAGCAATGGCGATAATCAATATACAGAAACTGGTTAAGAAAGATCTTTCTACCACTCTTCTTGCAAGTGGAGAAAAAATAATGGTTACTAGCAATAACCATCCCCCTCCAGAAAATTGTGATTTCTACAGGGCCTTAGAAAGGCATGAAATAGATGGGACATTGGCCACCACCATTTGGAAAGAGAAATTGGAAAATGAGCAAAAGCATAAAATTCCTTATGACTCAGATATGGAATCTGAGGATGATGGTGTGGTACCAGATGGTGAATACACGGACTCGGGGGCCTCTTTTTGTGAGGAGGAACAACACAACATTATCAACATAATGGAGTACTGAGTGGTTGCCGACGCATAGCGACAAAGTAACTTTATGTAAGATAAGAAATAAGTGGTTGCCAACGCATATCGACAAACAACTTTTTAAAATCTCATAAATAAGTGGTTGCCGACAGGAACAGATAAGCTTTCAAAAGAGGAAAAGGTTGAAATCTTAGCAGCAATAAGATTCCACCTGTCTCTGGTTTCAAAGGTGAATTCAATTGAAGTTTGGAGTCCGGCCCTTATAAAAGGGAAGGAAGCCCTCAAAAGAAGGCATTCGAGAAGGAAGAGAGTAGAGCACATATATTATCAGAAAGTCTTTAAAGAGTGGTTCTTGAGAGTAGTGAGTATTTGAAAAATAGAGTGAGTAGTGTCTAAGTGAGTAGTGTCTGGAGGAACTATATCCTGCTAAGTCATCCGGTGTGGATTGCTTTATTTCTAAGTAAGTTTGTGTTTGTATTATAATTATGAGTAGCTAAACAACTTTTAGTTGTTTACCCAAGAGTGAGGCTCTGGATTATGTATATGTATGAATGTTTGAATGAATAAGAACAAAATACTAGTCACTCCTTATATTTTTAGAGTCTCGACAGTTTAGTCCTCGTGCTTTCAATTTCAACTAGTCACTCCTCGTAGTCTCAATTTTCGACCAATTGGTCAAATTTGTCCAAAATGGTTGTTAACTATTTTCTAATTTCCTCAAATGCCCTTAGGTGTTATTTTATTATTTTTCTTCTTGTTTTCTTTTCCTTTTTCTTCATAACCAAAACCGAAGAATACACAACCCACCATGAAAAGCTATGTAGCCTAATGTAGTAGTGTTGTTTGTAAGCTTAATTATATGAAATTGTAGTTATTTATATACTTTAATTCGTGAGAGCTTAGAGAGTGTTGTTAATGCTAAGGATGATGATGAGAATTTATTTTAATCTCTTTTTTGTTTGAATTGATATGATGGAGATTTGATAGATTTTTATTTCATCGTGATTATGGTGATGTTATTTGATTTTGTTAGCAGTATGTATCAAATCAATTCGCATATTTTTTTTTCCCGGTTGCAATTGTAAAGTTTTTGGATTGAAGATCGATAATCATAAACCCTGATATTCTGGAGCTTCTCTCGATTTTGGTTTTGAAGAAGAGAAAGTAAAAAAATAAGAAAAATAACCTAACGACATTTGAGGAAGTTGAAAATTGGTAAACGATCATTTTGGATGAAATGGACCAATTGGTAGAAAATTGAGACCACAAGGAGTGATCAGTTGAAATTGAAAGCAGAAGGACTAAACTGTCGAGACACTACAAGTATAAGGAGTGATCAGTAATTTGTCGAATAAATAATTTTCAATTGGTGTTCCCCATATCTGTCAAAATTTTAGTTTGTTTAAACTTTCTCAAACCCCAGGTGGCGGACTACCGCCTAAGAGTGGTCCTTGAGATTGTGACGTGAGCCGAAGCTCGCATGCAATAATAAACCCTGCAATCATTAGTAGTATAGACATAAGTAGGGATCGTTCTAGGCCGGGGATTAAGGGTACCTGAGATATGAAATTGTTAGACACACATATATACATATATAAACACTTAAAACGTCACAAATTGGGGGATAGGATGGATCGGCAGCTTGCTGCCCTAATACTAGGCACGGCAACAAAAACAGAAAATAAAATCCTAAGTCTAATATTTACAGGTGATCATCATCTTTCACAAAACAGTTCACACAAAAGACTTTTTAAAACATAGATTCATATGCAAGAAAGTAAGAGACAAGTATTTAGCATGTTCAAAATTCAAATTCGTTTCGACCGCAACTAGAGCTTTCGCGCTGTACCTAGTTACTAGACTTCCTTAAGTTCTTTTAGGACAAACTTTCGCTCTAGCCCTAAAGATTTTTATGCTAATCCGGTTAAGACTTAACATATATCGCACAAGAGTCTTAAATCGAAAACATGTAAACAAGTAAGGTTGTCAATCATCTTATTTAGCATGCAAGTTCTAAGATTAATAGCCCTAAGTGAATAACACAAATCATAGAGTCCGTTAGGTCCATCTAGCTTGTAATTACTCTAGCAGATTAAACCTAATACCTAGATCATGTTCAAAGACAACACCAAGTATCGATTTTCATGCCCTCACCTTAGATTACTAACCAATTAAAATCTTAAACATGTTTCTAATACCACTGCCCTAATTATCTAAACATACAAAATCCATGAATTAAAAATTGCACAAGTCATAACATAAATTCCAACAAAAATCGCAATTCATGTTCATCATACAATACCAAATGAAAACAAAGTATTTTTATAACAACTAATGTGACTAAACCGAAAATAAAAATACAAGTCATAGGGATGGATCACACTTTAGAAACCTTGGAGAGCTTCGTCTTGGTGTGGGGAGAGAGGCTCGGCAGTGGCTGAGTCAAGGGATGGGTTCGGTGTTGAATGGTGGTGGTGGAATCGGTGACTATGTATTTTAGGGTTTCGGGTTAGAACTTTGGTAGGAAATTTGGTAGAGTTTTGGCTAGTGTTTTGCAAGAGATGAGATGATTCTTAGAATGCAAAAGTGGGGGTATATATAGAGGAGAGGGGGTGTTGCCGGCAGCCCTTCATACACAAGGAAAAAGAAAACCAAGTGGGAATAGGTTTTGAAACATTCCTTTCATAGTTCAATTAGGTTTTCTTTTTCTGAATTTTTCTTCAAGGCTTGGGCTTCAAATCTTCATGGACTTCTTGTATGATCTTGGACTTCATTTGATATGTCTTGGTCCATCGAAAATGCCCCAATTGCCGGCAGCAACATCAAGCACACAATCTGCCTCTATTCGGCAGCTTCTCCTAGTGTGGTTAGGAGAACTTCTTTCTTCAATTTTTCTTTCAATGCTCGGCATGGTGTCTTCCTCTTCCCTTCATAAAGCTTGAACCATCTTCATAAATGCATTTGTACACCATTTGGTCCATCAAAAACAGAAAACACAAAAAGGGGGCAGTAGGTTCCTGGAATCGGCAGATTTGACCTTGTTGCAGTAATTCCGGCTTATCTCCCTCTGTGGAGCTCCGATTCATGCGATTCCAAGTCTCAGATAAACTAGACACATATCGCCATCTCCCCATAAAACAGTTCGATCAAAATTCTTGTGAGTCGACGGGAATGATTTTTCGAAGTTGGGCCAAAGTCCCAGGAAAATCCTGGAATCCCCTGGATTGAAATGCTCAGACTGCCGTTTTGCAGCCAACTTTTGGATGACTTCCCGAACTCCGATTGATCTGAAATTTTAACACAACATTTCTCAGCATATGAATATTAAGCACGCCAAATTTCATAGAATTTGGACAAGGATAGATCACAGTTTCATTCATCTCAAAATCACGAAAAAGACATATTTTACACTATTTTCCAGATTTCTCAAACTTAGTCATTTTTCGGATTCTTAACCATTTTTGATAAAAACTCTACCAAAATGACACTAAACTAAATTATGACTCAATCTTAGACAAATAAGGGTTAAGCAAAGTATAAACGAGGGCATAAGCATATAATATCGTCGCACATTGTGCTCCTATCAACTACTCCCACACTTATCCTTTGCTAGTCCCTTAGCAAACTAAATTAAACTAGACTCTAAACAAACTATTGCCCCTAACAATTTGTCTCAGGCTCGTATGTACACATAGCTTTCAAGTTAATGCATGAGAATGCTAAGCACGAAAACTCCAAGCTTCATGAACATGTGACATCAATATGAACATATAAGAGCAAAAGATAAGCATGTAAACATGTTAAGCTAATTCAAATCACCTCACAAGGCATACTCTCTTCTTTTCTCTCGAAGCATGGTAATTCACTCATAAGTATATGCAAGCGAAAGATAATGAATTACAAAGAGTGACTTGCATATATCAAAGAAACGAAAGCACTTTGTGAATTTTTATGGAAAAACCTCATATGATAACTATATGCACCAATGAACCAAAACCATATGCTTACTCTTGAGATAATCTCCACAATCAATTTTAACCATCTTAAGAATCATGAAAAAGATCAATCAAAAGGTTGTAATGGGGATAGGCTAAGAGGTATTCGATATTTGGATAAGGAGGCTCAAAAACGTCACCATGGCCTTTGGCAAAGCTCAAATCTCCTTATGTCTTCTCGCCGAAAGAGTCAAATTTCATCTTGTTGGACCCATACTTCATTCTTTTCTTCCCATAAAACATTACAACAATAATCTAGACAATAGCCATGCACAAAATTTTTTTATTTTTCAAGCCTATGCCGTGCCCTCTTCTTTTCTTGCTCTCGGCTTCTTTTCTTTTCTTTTTAATCCGAGCATTTTTTTTTTCTTTTCTTTTCATAGGCACGGCATGCATACATTTTTCATATAATTTTATGGCTAAGTCTACCCCACACTTGTTCTTCTTCATCACACACGCGAAAACGCTTTCAAAAATCAAGCTTTGCCGACACACAAGGTAAAGGCATCACTATACTAAGCTCATGGAAAGTGTTTAAGGGTGATGAAAGAAAAGGCTCAACATAGGCTCAAAGGGGTTTACTAAGGTGTCCCACGACGGGCTCTAATAGGGTACATGCTTTATTTGGCTTTGGTGGTAAACCTAAAAGATCTTTATTCAATCATATTCAAAATCAAAGTATTTTATGATATAAACGTTTCGAAAATCAACAAGAGTAAGTTCTAGCATACTAGAGTTCATTAAAAGCTATGGCATATAGTCATCGAATATGCAAAGAATTATGAGGTTTCATGCTTCCTACGAATCTATCGAGTTTTATCTTTTATCGCTCAAAAAGAAAGCAAATTGGCTCTAAAGCTCACATAGGTCATTATGGAAACAAACTTGCTAAAACATGCATGCTTCAATAATCAACAAGTCGTACATGCTCCTACCAATGCACATAATCCATGAAACTCACAATCTTAATTGTATGCACAACTATCATCTATGTATGCAAAGAGGAGAAAAACATCATTGACATATTAGGGGCATCCTAAGACTCGAAACAACAATTTAAAACACTCTATTTTTGTGGAACAATTTTCTGAATTTTTATTTTCTAAACTAAGCACACAAAAAGCAAAAACAAAAACGGAATATGCTATCCCACCCCACACTTAGAAAAGTACATTGTCCTCAATGTAAGCACATAATTATATCAACGAATTTTCTAAGCATGCAATTGACTAACATATTCCAACATATCATCACAAATCAAAGTAGAAGAGAAGGGTTAAGAAAATTCAAACTCTCGGTGATAGCTCCTTCACTTTTCTTTGATCGACTTGGGTTGCCTCCCAAGTAGCGCTTTGCGTTTATAGTCCATAGCCTAGACTTTTCACCGTATATTGCATGTGTTCATCTCGCTCCAAAGCATTCCACATCGGCATGAAGAAGTTCAATGAGAAGCTCATGGCATTTCGTATCCGATTGTGCACTTGTAGAGGGCAGCGTATCCGGCTGCGTGTCCGGCGCCTGTTCTGCCATGTCTGGCGTATCCGATGTGAGTGCATCAACCCTGCCGGCAATGGCAGGTCCGGCAGGTGGTGGCGCGGCTGGAATGGGGTGCTGCTGCTCGGCAGCAGGGTTTGTGGCCGGAATGTCCATGCTTGGTTCGGCAGCAACCTCTTGATGTCTCGAAAGTGGTGCATCGTCAATAAGGCACTCCTCAATGATGTGTTTGGAGGAGGAATCATAGTATGGTTTGAGACGATGACCATTGACTTTGAAAATATTGCTCGAGGTGAGGCTTGAAATTTCTATTGCACCATGAGGAAAAACTTGAGTGATGATGTAAGGGCCAACCCAACGTGAGCGTAGCTTACCCGGAAAGAGTCGAAGTCTTGAGTTGAATAAAAGAACTTTTTGCCCCACCTCGAACTTTTTGCTTCGTAACAACTTGTCATGGTAAGCACGAGTCTTTTCCTTGTAGATCCATGCGGCATCATAAGCTTCATTGCGGATTTCTTCAAGTTCATTGAGTTGAAGCTTTCTATGAAGACCGGCATCATCTATGCTCATGTTGAAGGCCTTGATTGCCCACCATGCTTTGTGCTCTAGCTCAACTGGTAAGTGACATGCTTTGCCATAAACTAACCGAAAAGGAGACATACCTATCGGTGTCTTGTATGCAGTCCTATATGCCCACAAAGCATCATCGAGACGATCACTCCAATCCTTCCTTGAAGGTCCAACCGATTTCTCCAAAATATGCTTGATCTCTCGATTACTTACCTCGGCCATACCACTTGTTTGGGGGTGATAAGGTGTAGAAACCTTATGTGTGACTTCATACTTCCTCAATAAGGCTTCAATGGTGCGGTTACAAAAATGGGATCCCCCATCACTAATCAAGACTCTTGGAACTCCAAAACGCGAAAAGATGTTGGTCTTGAGAAACCCGGCTACCACCTTGGCATCGTTGGTGCGTGTAGCCCTTGCTTCGATCCACTTTGACACATAATCCACCGCAAGCAATATGTAGAGGAAACCCTTACTTGAAGGAAACGGTCCCATGAAATCAATCCCCCAAAGATCAAAAATTTCCACCTCAATGATAGGCGTGAGCGGCATTTGGTCTCTAGCTCCAATGTTCCCCATTCTTTGGCATCTATCACATGCTTTGCAAAACATGAATGCATCTTTAAAAATCGTAGGCCAAAAGAAACCACAATTAAGTACCTTCAATGCCGTTTTCCTCGGTCCAAAGTGCCCACCACAAGCTTCACTATGACAAAAAGCAAGGATGGATCGATGCTCATTCTCCGACACGCATCTTCGAATAACTTGATCACCACATTGCTTCCATAAGTACGGATCATCCCACAAGAAGTGTCGAGCTTGCTTCCTTATTCTCTTTTGTTGGTGGCTCGGCAACTCCTTAGGAAATCGGCGTGTGGCTAGAAAATTTGCAATGTCGGCATACCAAGGCTCATGTACTTCAAGTCGAAAAAGTTGCTCATCTGGAAAGGTTTCACATAGGGGCAGCCGATCCTCCTCATGAACAAGGCGACTCAAATGATCGGCTACAACATTCTCAACTCCTTTCTTGTCCTTAATCTCAATATCGAACTCTTGAAGCAAAAGAATCCATCGAATGAGCCTCGGCTTTGCATCCTTCTTCGTCATAAGATATCTCAAAGCGGCATGATCACTATAAACAATGACTTTGGAATTCAAAAGATATGATCGAAACTTTTCCAAAGCAAAAATTACCGCTAAGAGTTCCTTCTCCGTTGTTGTATAGTTGAGTTGAGCATCATTGAGAGTCCTTGAAGCATAGTAAATGGCGCATGGCTTCTTCTCAATTCGTTGTCCAAGTACCGCTCCAAGTGCATAGTCGCTAGCATCACACATCAACTCAAATGGCTCGTCCCAATTTGGGGACACAAGGATCGGTGCCGTACATAGTAAAGCCTTCAATCGGCAAAAGCTTGCCTCACATGCATCCGTCCACTCAAACGTCACCTCCTTTTGTAACAAGTTGCTCAATGGCTTGGCAATTGAAGAGAAGTCCTTGATAAATCTTTGATAAAACCCTGCATGGCCAAGAAAACTTCTCACATCCTTCACACACCTAGGGCTCGGCAATGCTTGTATAAGCTCCACTTTTGCTTTGTCAACTTCTAAGCCTCTTGCCGAAATAATGTGCCCTAGAACAATGTCTTGCGTGACCATGAAGTGACACTTCTCCCAATTGAGCACAAGATTTGTCTCTACACACCTCTCAAGTATCTTCTCCAAGTTCCCCAAACATGCATCGAAGGTGCTTCCATACACACTAAAATCATCCATAAACACTTCGATAATGTCTTCAATAAAATCCGAGAAGATGGCATACATACATCTTTGAAAAGTGCCGGGTGCGTTGCATAGTCCGAATGGCATCCGTCGATAAGCAAACGTGCCAAATGGACAAGTAAAAGTGGTCTTCTCTTGATCATCCGGGTGTATCATGATTTGATTGTAGCCACTATATCCATCAAGAAAACAATAGTAAGAATGGCCGGCTAACCTCTCTAGCATTTGATCCATAAACGGCAAAGGCATGTGATCCTTCCTCGTTGTAGCGTTGAGCTTCCTATAATCGATGCACATCCGATGACCGGTTACAAGTCTTTGTGGCACAAGCTCATTCTTCTCATTCTTGACAACCGTTACACCACTCTTCTTTGGCACTACTTGTACGGGAGATATCCACTTACTATCCGAAATTGGGTAAATAACCCCACAATCGAGCAACTTGATGATCTCGTCTTTAACAACTTTCATCATGGGAGGGTGAAGTCGACGTTGAGCTTCCTTAGTCGGCTTTGCTCCTTCTTCTAACAAGATACGATGAATACAAGTAGTAGGGCTTATTCCCTTGATTTCCGCTAAGGTCCAACTTATGGCGGTCTTGTACTTCTTAAGCACACGTATCAAATCAACCTCTTGCTTCTCACTAAGCATTGAAGACACAATAACCGGTAGTGTATCTTCTTCTCCAAGATAAACATACTTTAAGTGACTAGGGAGTTCTTTAAGTTCTAACTTTGGGGCCTCTTCCACACTTGGTCGAAATTTTGTTGTGGCACTTGGAATTGACAAGAACGAGTTCCTCGGATAGATTGGTGTGGCGTCTAGCTCGGCAACAACCTCATCAAGGCTCGGCAATATGGCATATGGCTCGGCAACTCCTTGCTCGGCATTGGTTGGCTCGGCCTCTTCTTTAACTCGTTCTCCCCTCTTGTCAAATCCGACCCCTTGCTCAATCGCTAATTGCTATGCGTCGAGCGAGGTCGACATAACTTGCTCGACCTCCTCCAATACATCAATGGCACAACCCTCCTTCAAATCGACATTAGGGAACTTCATGGCATCAAACACATTAAACTTGATCATCTCACCATCAAACTCCATAGTTAGATTGCCCTCGGCCACATCTATCTTTGTGCGCGCGGTCCTCATAAATGGTCGCCCTAGAAGCAATTGAGTATTATTGACCGGCGAATCCTCCATCTCAACCACATAGAAATCGGCGGGAAAAATCAATTGGTTGACTTGCACCAACACATCCTCCACATAACCTTCCGGATATTTGCTTGAGCGATCCGCAAGTTGAATGATGACATTATCCTTCTTCAGAGGCCCTATACTCAACGTTTGATACACATTGAGTGGAATGACATTGATCGATGCTCCCAAATCCAACATCACATCCTCAAACCGAGTGTTGCCTATGACACAAGGCACATTGAAGCTTCCCGGATCCTTCATCTTTGGTGGCAACTTCCTTTGAATAACGGCCGACACCGTCTCGCTCATAGTTACCACACGAGTCTCCCTCGTATGCCTTCTAGCCGTGCAAAGCTCCTTCAAAGACTTAGCATACTTCGGTACTTGCTTAATGCACTCCAACAAAGGGATGTTGACTTGCACTTTCCGGAAAATCTCCAACACCTCCTCATCGGACTTATCCTTCTTCGTTCTAGCAAAACGAGAAGGGAATGGCATGCTTGATGTAAGCACACCTCCCTTGCTTGCTTGGTTCGGCACTAACTCATTCTTTGATGTTGCAGGATCGTACTCAAGTTCATTGCGCAGCCCCCTATTCCTCACATTGTGGCCGGCATCACTCCCCTTCTCGGCAGAATTCTCCTTCTCGGCAGCATGGTTGTTGCCGGCATCATCATGGGTTTTGGCTGCAGCATGGTTGCCGGCTGCAGCCCCCTCGTTTCCCTCAATATGGCTGCCGGCAATGACAGGTCCGGCAGCCCTCTCGTCATCCTCAATGCCCTTAAAAGTTACTTGCTTCTTCTTTAGACTTGTCGGAGGAAACAACTCTCTTCCACTACGAGTTTGAATCACTTTGGCTTGCTCGTTCCTCGGATTGGGAATCGTATTGCTTGGCAACTTCCCTTGCTCATTAAATCTTCCCATGAAATCCAAAACTTGGCCCATTTGAGTCTTGAGCTCACCAATGTCCTTTTGATGATTTTGTTGCCCCGCGAGCAATGTTTGAGTAGCACTTGACAAAGATTGAATCAAAGCATCATAGTTTGAATTGCTCGGTGCGGCTTGGCCTTGGCTCGGCCCTCCTTGAGTTTGGTTCGGCAATGCCCCATAAACTCCTTGGTTCGGCAGATATGGCTGCCGAGGCACAAAAGGCGCCCTCGGTGCAAATGGTGCTCCTCCCTCTCTCGGTTGCATAGGTGCCCTAAGCACATTGTCATTATTCGCCCATCGAAAGTTAGGATGATCATTGAACCTCGGATTGGAATTTCCAAAACGTTGGCCTCCTTGAAAACTAATTGCATTGCACTCCTCTACTCCCTCACTAACTCCAAATTGAGGGCATTGGTCGGTCTCATGGCCCTCGGTGCAAATTCCACATACACTCGCACGCTTCTTCATCAAATTACTCACCAAGTCGGTAAGCTTGTCAACTTTCTCCTCTAGCTTTGAGCTCGAAGACGTCTCATGTACTTTCTCATTCCTTTGCATATTGCCACGTGCCATGCCAAATTGTTGGTTGTTCAAGGCACGAACTTCCAACAAACTTCTTGCCGCACCGGCGTTCAACTCCAAAAAGCTACCTCCCGCGGCCGAGTCAAGAAACTCTCTCTCCATGACACGCAATCCCTCATAGAAATATTGCAACAAGAGCCCATCGCTAATGCCATGCGATGGACACAAAGAAACTAGGGATTTGAACCTCTTGTAGTAGTCGAAGAAAGTCTCATCTCCGGCTTGCTTCACACTTGTAATTTGCTTCCTCAGATCAGTGATACGTGAAGCAGGAAAGTATTTGAGCAAAAACTCATCCATCATAGTACTCCACGAAACAATGCGACCACTAGGCACCTCAAACAACCACTCCTTTGCTTGATCTTCTAAAGAAAACGGAAATGCCTTCATTTTGAAGTGTTGCAAATCGGTTCCTCTTGGACACATAGACTCCGTGGTGAAGTTAAACCACTGTAGATGCTTGTTAGGATCCTCACTGGGCATCCCATAAAACGATTTCAGCTTATGGAGGAATCCACTCCTCAATTCAATCTCTCCAGTCTTGTCAGCTTCCAAGGGAGGATAAGTGATATTAGAAGGAGCAACCCCAGCTCCAGCAACATGACCATTCTGTGATCTGATTGAAGCCATTATCTCTTCTTCTTCTTCTGATTCGGCAAAAGCTTCAAATTCTGGATTCTGAAGATCACACAATGACGAAACAACAGATGGGGAACTCGGCAAACTGTCAGAAACGGATGGCACTGATGGTGATGACGACAATGATGATGAAACTGATGAACTGGTTGGTGACGATGGCGGTAATGGCACAAAACGAGCAATAGCGAGTTCTTGATCTAAACGTTGCAAACGGCCTTGAAGATCTCTTGTCCAAATATTAGATTCGGACATGCATTATTTCTGAAATTTGCAACATTTAAACAAGTTAGAACATCGTAAAGAAATAGAAAACAAGAATATACATCATTACAAGCCACGGCATTGGCAATTACATAACATATTTCAAACAATGATACACACACATAATCGGCACAACATAAGTACATACGGCAAAGCACAAAACACATGGCAAAACATCAATATAGTTCGGCAACAAGGGAAGACAAATTGGAACGTTCATGATCATGTAATTGCTAAGTCTAATTTCTTTTAAATTTGTTCTAACTCTCGAAGTACGTGGAGCAGAGGAGATAACGGTGCAATGGACTGATACAGCCCCCGGTATTATCATGCTTAACCCGATATACCTCAAGAGTTTGAACCACACAACATGTTTTCTCTTCGAAGAAAATAGGCCACACATGTCAAGTTATGTTCTAGCGTCTAAAGTGAGGTGATGCTTCGGCACAAGCTGTCGACTAGGTCGTGCGGATTTTACGTTTCAAAGGTCATTAAAACCACGGAGGGCGAACCCCCTACAGGAACCAGGCAGGACTCGTTGTTGGACACCACGGAGGGCGAACCCCCTATCGACTCACTCACCGAGAATGAACATCAGTGTATGGGCCTTGAGATCCAGTTAAACAAACCTGAGAACCATATCTATGATAATAATTTCCCCATACTTTGTAAAACAAACACGGATCCCTAGCAGTCTACAAGTGTTGATTAAAACCGCCCTCAACCTCATAGAAGTAATACTATTGCCGAAGAAACGCTTATATGCGTGGGGGGGAAGTATCCCGCGTTTCCCAATCTACATAGAAACGGCCTCCGACATAGCACCATTCACATGAAGGGTTTTGGTTATGATCAACAAAAGTGGCTTCACCTACATGTTACACTTTAGAAACTACAATAAACTCAAACATACACAACACTATCAACTCCCTAGAAATTAAACTAAGTGATTACCAACATACGTCAATATACATCATGCAACTTCCAAAATTTAAACTCTACATGCCGAAGCATATTTCTACTTTACAAAATCCCAAAATAAATTTACAATTACAACTTTACAACTTCACAACAAAAATTTCCAGCAACATATATACACAACAATAACATAAAACAAGCTTTTATAATCCCCGGCAACGGCGCCAAAAATTGACGTGAGCCGAAGCTCGCATGCAATAATAAACCCTGCAATCATTAGTAGTATAGACATAAGTAGGGATCGTTCTAGGCCGGGGATTAAGGGTACCTGAGATATGAAATTGTTAGACACACATATATACATATATAAACACTTAAAACGTCACAAATTGGGGGATAGGATGGATCGGCAGCTTGCTGCCCTAATACTAGGCACGGCAACAAAAACAGAAAATAAAATCCTAAATCTAATATTTACAGGTGATCATCATCTTTCACAAAACAGTTCACACAAAAGACTTTTTAAAACATAGATTCATATGCAAGAAAGTAAGAGACAAGTATTTAGCATGTTCAAAATTCAAATTCGTTTCGACCGCAACTAGAGCTTTCGCTCTGTACCTAGTTACTAGACTTCCTTAAGTTCTTTTAGGACAAACTTTCGCTCTAGCCCTAAAGATTTTTATGCTAATCCGGTTAAGACTTAACATATATCGCACAAGAGTCTTAAATCGAAAACATGTAAACAAGTAAGGTTGTCAATCATCTTATTTAACATGCAAGTTCTAAGATTAATAGCCCTAAGTGAATAACACAAATCATAGAGTCCGTTAGGTCCATCTAGCTTGTAATTACTCTAGCAGATTAAACCTAATACCTAGATCATGTTCAAAGACAACACCAAGTATCGATTTTCATGTCCTCACCTTAGATTACTAACCAATTAAAATCTTAAACATGCTTCTAATACCACTGCCCTAATTATCTAAACATACAAAATCCATGAATTAAAAATTGCACAAGTCATAACATAAATTCCAACAAAAATCGCAATTCATGTTCATCATACAATACCAAATGAAAACAAAGTATTTTTATAACAACTAATGTGACTAAACCGAAAATAAAAATACAAGTCATAGGGATGGATCACACTTTAGAAACCTTGGAGAGCTTCGTCTTGGTGTGGGGAGAGAGGCTCGGCAGTGGCTGAGTCAAGGGATGGGTTCGGTGTTGAATGGTGGTGGTGGAATCGGTGACTATGTATTTTAGGGTTTCGGGTTAGAACTTTGGTAGGAAATTTGGTAGAGTTTTGGCTAGTGTTTTGCAAGAGATGAGATGATTCTTAGAATGCAAAAGTGGGGGTATATATAGAGGAGAGGGGGTGTTGCCGGCAGCCCTTCATACACAAGGAAAAAGAAAACCAAGTGGGAATAGGTTTTGAAACATTCCTTTCATAGTTCAATTAGGTTTTCTTTTTCTGAATTTTTCTTCAAGGCTTGGGCTTCACATCTTCATGGACTTCTTGTATGATCTTGGACTTCATTTGATATGTCTTGGTCCATCGAAAATGCCCCAATTGCCGGCAGCAACATCAAGCACACAATCTGCCTCTATTCGGCAGCTTCTCCTAGTGTGGCTAGGAGAACTTCTTTCTTCAATTTTTCTTTCAATGCTCGGCATGGTGTCTTCCTCTTCCCTTCATAAAGCTTGAACCATCTTCATAAATGCATTTGTACACCATTTGGTCCATCAAAAACAGAAAACACAAAAAGGGGGCAGTAGGTTCCTGGAATCGGCAGATTTGACCTTGTTGCAGTAATTCCGGCTTATCTCCCTCCGTGGAGCTCCGATTGATGCGATTCCAAGTCTCAGATAAACTAGACACATATGGCCATCCCCCTATAAAACAGTTGGATCAAACGCCTTGTCAGTCGACGGGAATGATTTTTCGAAGTTGGGCCAAAGTCCCAGGAAAATCCTGGAATCCCCTGGATTGAAATGCTCGGACTGCCGTTTTGCAGCCAACTTTTGGGTGACTTCCCGAACTCCGATTGATCTGAAATTTTAACACAAAATTCCTCAGCATATGAATATTAAACACGCCAAATTTCATAGAATTTAGACAAGGATAGATCACAGTTTCATTCATCTCAAAATCACGAAAAATACATATTTTACACTATTTTCCAGATTTCTCAAACTTAGTCATTTTTCGGATTCTTAACCATTTTTGATAAAAACTCTACCAAAATGACACTAAACTAAATTATGACTCAATCTTAGACAAATAAGGGTTAAGCAAAGCATAAACGAGGGCATAAGCATATAATATCGTCGCACATTGTGCTCCTATCAGATTGCTTGATTTGTTAACCTCTCAAACCCCAGGTGGAGGACTACCTCTTAGGAGTGGTATCTGAGATAGATTTTTCTGCTTAACTAGAACTTAAGAAACTCTCCATACCAAGACAGCAGTGATACCGCCAGAATAGTAACCGTTTAAACAGGAGGTCGCTAGGTGAAAAAATTGGCATGTTGAAGGCTAGTTCTTAGAATTGGTAGGTAATTAAATTTTAGAGAAGTAAAAAAAATAATAATAAATAAATGGAAAAGTTGATATAGGTACCTCATTGAAAGCAAAATAGGAGTCCAGGTACCACAATGATACACTTTAAAGTATGGGCATCATAGTGACAGTCCTTGAAGTCTCTAGACCCCAGTGGTGCATTTAGCACTATTAGAAATGTGTGTGATAACACTCGTACATTTTGTAATTAAACTATTAGGTTTTTAAATTTTACCTCTTTCATTTCTCATGAACTCTGCCTCATCCCTTTTTTTTTACAGAAAACCAAGGCCTTTACAAATATTGGGTAAGCATCACTGATATCTTATTGACTTGTAATATTTCTCCCTTCTAGATAACTGGAGTTATCTTTCAATTGAATTTACATAAAGAACATATATGTAAATTACCATTTAAGAGATTGCGTAAATTAAGCATTTTCTTAAAAAGATGTATAATTTTTAATCTTTGGAAACTGACAATTTATGCAAAAATTCTTCCCTACACGGCCGTTTAGGTGTACGACATTTTTTAAAGACACGTGTCAACATCAGAGTCTTCCATATGGTGGCTATGAAAGAACTTGTCTGAACTGTCGATTTAGACCTACTTTTTTAACAGTCAACGTCAATTGAGTGAGTGAGTAAAAAAAAAATACTAAAATAGTAAAATCTTCAAATCAATCTACCCTGATTCATATATCGTGGCCCGTTCCCAGATCATTCAAACAGGTACCGAGATTCGTTGTCGGTGACTTCCGATAACAACTCGATTCAATGGGAAGGAGCTCGCTTTTCTGGCAACGAGGCCCGGTCCGAGTTCGTCGAAGGTGATCGAGATTTGGGTTGCGGCGTTTTGTATCTCAAGGTTCGAAAGTTTAAATCTTTTGGTCTGTAAATTCGGTGTTAGTGATGTACAACAGATATATATTAACTTGAGGTTTTGATTTCTAAAGAGCATTTTGTCACGATTAAGGTTAATGGTTGTGGAGTCTGTGTGGTAGAATTAAAGTTTAAGGTATGGTTTCTTTTATATGGAATTTGTGTGTTTGATTGATTCATCAGCAATCTGATGGTTTTAGTTTTAAGACTTGAAGTAAAGTTGTTTGTATGAATTGGGTAGCTAGTACAGAGAGGTATTGCGGCCTTTATGTTCCTAGCTACTATTGGCATTATGCATGAAAATAGCCACTTCATACCAAATCTCTTGGTTGGTATATGTGAGGACATTGATCGGGTATGGTGTGAGTGTTCATTTCTTAATGTTGGGCTAAGGTTTGGAGTTTTGAAGTTACATATGATAAAACAGTTTGGTGGGACTGGTTATGAAAGCTCAGATGTAATGGTGATAGATGAGGTTGAGATGCAGAGGTATCAACAGCTTGAGAAACTGTATAGGTCTACTCGTGCAGGAAAGGTATACATCAAGTTTGTTTATATTGTAGATTTCGAGTTCAAAACTATGGCTATAACCATTGTACTAGTCAATGTGGTGATAGGTATGAGTGAATTGATCTTTGTCGATTCTGTTTTCCATTTATATCAGTCACTTTTTGGATTGGCTGGGAATGATCTGGCTTGGACACATGAGATTCTTAGATTCCTTAAACTCCATTTTAATATGGTGCTATGTTAGGATGATATGGGACGCGAATAGGAAAAATGTTAAGAGATAAAAGTAATTAATGGTGTCGATTACTAGAGCAAGAGGAAGATGGTTCATTGTTTGCAAATTGAAAATGCATGTCAACAATGACAATGCTAGGCATTACTATAAGTGAATATTTTACCATCTTGGTTCACAAGTTTGGAACATTCAAGTCATGCTAAACTAAAATGTTTATTTGGTGCCAAATTTGTTCTATCTGTTAAACTCACTCTTCATATTCTTATTCTCAGAATTTTCAGAAAGAAATTGTAAAAGCAGCAGAAGCATTGACAGCAATAGGATATAAGCATATTGAAGCAGGTAGAAATTTATTAGATTCAGTGACATTACGTGATAAAATGGGAAGTGTATGGTGAAGGAATAGCCTATGAAATTATCTGAATTAAATTTGCAAATAGAAAATATGCCAAGCTTTGTGGTTGTTCTCATTACTATTTATAATCTTTTTGTAGTAGCTAGGGACCAAGTTGTCTGAGGATTGTATGCTGAAAGTGTCCATGATAAAATTTTAGCTAAACGTGTATCTATATACGGCGATGCTCGTAAGCATGTGGAAAAGGAACAAGAAGACTTGAATAAGGTGTTATCTTCACAGGTATATGTATTATTCTGATCAAACTACCATTGGATATTTACTATACTATCATATGTATTCCACAGTAGAGAATACAATGATCTGTAATTCTGACCTCAGACATATCATTTTTATATAGTTTTCTGTTTTACGTCGAAGTTCTGTATAAGGTGATTGTTGGTTGAGCTAATAGCATACAAAAGTGACATGCATGTCAACAATCAAAGTTAATGCACAAATAATGAAAGATTAGTATCAAATTTTTGCTGTAAAGTTCACTTGCACATGGTTTGGCATAATTTTTTTGGGCCATTTATTTAGTTAGTCAATGCCTATAACTTTTCTGCTTGAAAGATTGACAATGGAAGCTTATAAATATCGCTTTCACCTCTAGATGGATTTTCAGTAGAATAATTTGTAAGCCCATTTCATTATTTTAGAGTTCATCATTCTAGTTTTTTTTATTTTATTCTATTTTGCTTTTAGGTTTTAGATCCGTTAAGAGCAATGATACTTAGTGCTCCCTTGGAAGATGAACGCCATCTTGCACAACGTTATAGTCGAATGCGGCAGGAAGCAGAGACACAGGTAATGACATTCCCTCTTTTATCTCTCCATTGATATTTGTCTTGTGGTTACTCACTGCAAGATGTGAACAAGCGGTTGAAGTTTCCAGAAGGCAAGCACGAGTAAGAGAAATCTCAAATCCATAAAATGCTGGAAAGCTGCATGCAGCAGAAGCAAAGATGAAAGAAATAAAAGCAAACATGGCAGTTCTGGGTATAGAAGCTTCAGCTGCTTTGGCTGCTGTGGAAGCACAGCAGCAAAGAATGTTTCACCAAATTGTGAACTATCATATCTGCCATTCTATCACCCACACCGTCATCCAAACAACCAGGGTTATTACGATAAAAATGAAATAAGAAAAAAAAATTGTATATATAAGAGAGAAAAAAACCGGAAGAAAGACGCACGTACTCACATGCTCTCACAATTCCGCGAAACAGTCGCACACAACTCCACTCACCCAGAAGAACAAAAACGTGGGAGTTACCTATACAATATGAACTATGAAGTGCCAGGTTGTAGTTTTGTGGTCATTGATTAAGCCCTATCTATATTTTAGTGTTTGGCGGCGGAGAGGGGCGCGCTGCTGAGACGGCACCGCTGGACTGGAAGTTTTCTCAGGTTTTCGGAGAACGGACCGCCGGCGAGGTAGTTCAGGAAGGTACTGTTGTCGATTCTTTTGCTTTCGTTTTCGATGGAGTTAGGGATTTCACTCTCTCATTCTCATTAATGCTATTCGATTTTCATTGATTGGATGAATAGGTATTAATGTGAATAGATGAGTAGGTATTCATGAGATTGTGATACTCCAATTGAAATTAGATGGATTAATTAGTTTTACATATTGTACTGCCCATTACGGGTTAGACATATTCATTTGATGCTTATAACAAGACGGTGTAGTTTTTAGAAGAAACTTAGTTCAAAGGGCTAGATACCATTAGTTTATGCTAGTGTTCTCAAAACCGGGAACACTACCATAAATAATACCATGATTTTATTTGTGTGGTTTCCTCTCATTCACAACTAATACAATTGCTTCGTTGGTATATGGGAGGGATATGAATTAATGTGTGCAACAATTCTATAATTTTGTTCAAGTGTGGGGTAAAACCATGTGTAGGTCACATAGTTTGCTTACTCCATACAATCATAAAACCCAAATTACAAAAACCATGACAATACAAAAAAAAAATGTCTGAATCAGAACGATTGCTACCCACAAACTCACATAAAACTCAAGTGCTTCAGACTTAAACCCTCGATCAACTAATCGGCTTTTGTTGCCAAGATCAAGCTTCTCTGCTCCAGTGGAGAAACCTTATTAACTTTCGATTCAATAGATGGAATGTGAAAAGTAACCAACTAAAAATGTATAAATAACAATGAATCCACCACATGCAAACTGATGGAGGTGTTATCCAAGCATAAAATACCTGCAAAACAACTACATACAAATAATACCCTTCTTGTGTCGAGTGTAGTATTGACAAGTAGGGATCGTTCTATCCGGGGAAATCAAGGGCTTTCAATCACATAAAGTATTGCACAAAAGGGGGTATCGATTTTTATGTATAATTATCTACTGAATTTTTACTAAATTTATAAATCCTAAATTATTATTTACATATGATCAACATCTTCCACACAATCACCAAACACAAATCTCATTATACATGCAACAAAATTAAAACAAGTAATAGGGGCAGCAGCAAATAACGAATTCAAAATCAACTAAGCTCCAATTTAATCAGGGCCAACGCAGCTTATCCTAATTATTCAAGACATCATAAGTATTTAGAACCCACAACGCGTGTAATCCTAAACATGGTACTAATCGGTTTAATAACACAATGCATAGAAATTAAACACAAATAGCACATAAGCACATATTGTCGAATTGGAACATGTTAGCAAGTATGGCGTCACTCATCTCACATCGACATGTAAATTGTCATAATTACTCTAGCCCTTAGATAAATACATATTAAAATCCACAACGCGTGAGATCCAACATATATTAAATCGGCATATGAATTCAACACCTAGATAACACTCATGGCCTTTCGAATGCATCTAGACATCTCCTTCGGTTGCACACGAATTATGAAAATAAACCTAATTAAATTAAGAATATAAGCTAAAGCTACTGCCCATAACACAAATTTAATTAAATAGCATGCATAATTCGGCAATCATATACAAAATTCCCAAACATTTATAACAAAGATCCGAAGATCCCATATATAATTATCAATACCAAAAATAAATCCAGAAATTAAAACATATTTCATAGACAAAAGTATGTTTAAATACAAAGAATCAAAAGCCATAAAAATATAATCCAAGTTACAACCTTATGAAGATTCGGCAAGGATTGATGAAGGATGAATTTTGGTGAATGATGAAGGTGGAATTCGGCAAAGGATTCTTGGTACAATTTCTGAAAATAAATGGGCAGGGATTCGGCAAGGTTTTTGAGGGGAAGAGAAGATCATTTTCTGTGCAAAAGCCTTGGTATTTATAGAGGAAGTAACCTAGAGAAGCCAGCCACAAACCAAAACCGAATTGGTTTAGGTTTCCTTGATTTTCTGAATTCGGCAGAATGACCTCCGTGCATTGATTACGTCATAACTCTCTCTAGAAAATAGCTATTGAGGTGATTCCAGTTGGGTTGGAAACTAGACTCCCGTAGCTTTCTATCCATATAAGACTCGAATTCTGATTCATTGTCAGCTGTCCGGGAGAGTCCGTGGAAGTTGAGAGACGTGCACAGGAATTTTCCCGAAATTAATCAGGATTTGTTGCGATTTTCTTCCTCTATTTTCTGCCGAAAATTCCCAAGATAATGGCTGAATAATTGAGCAATATCTCTTTAGGTTTTCCATGAATTAATTCAGCCAAAAATCTTGCACAAAGAATGGAATTCAGTCCACATTCGTAAGCCAAATCCATGTAGAACTCGGTTTGCTTCTTCTTTTCCATTCCGAAATTAATCTTTTCTTTTCTTTTTTAATTCAGCCAAATCCTTCATGGATCAATGCTTGATGGACTGAATAATGGACTAGGCTCATAACTCATTTGGACAATTTATCCAAGAGCTAGCCGTAGCTTTCCCTAGTTGAGCCAGGAAAGCATCCTTTGTATCTTCTTTTCCTGCTTGCATCAGGGAAACTTCTTTTCTTTTGTTCTTCGACTTCTTCCTTGAAAGGATGACTCTCTAATGCTCCAATATGTTCAGTAGCTCATCACTTACAACCTTGGACACGAAATTGTTGTAGAAAAATAGAAATCCTTCAAAACGGGCAGCAGGTTCTTCCTCTCGGCAGATCTGACCTTCTTGCATTCAAACCGGCATAACTCTCTACTTAGGAGAGCTTTTTCTGCGATTCCAGTTGCATATGAAACTAGACACACAGGGATTTCATCCATAAAAATTTCACCTTCAAATTCCTTGTCAATCGTCGGGAATAAATTCAGAAAGTTGGATGTCGGACACTGAAATCTTCTGGAATTCTTGGATTTGCATCCGATAAGAACTTGAAGTTCTTGGCATTTTGTTCCACTCCGATTTTAATGATTCTTTTCTTTGTTCAATCCTTAGTATGTCAACTGCAAATGAGAAGAGAAAAATCTATCAAAAGCAAAGTTTATGTTTTACAGATTCAATAAAACATCTCAGAGACTTTGTGAATAGGCTTTTGACAATTTCTGCATTTTTATTCTATTTTCCACATGTTTTCACTTTAATTCCACCAAAACTCTTGACTCTATAACATGACTCTATATTACAACAATAAGGGTTAAGCATTGCATAAATGGGGGTAAAAACATATTAAGAACGTCGCATTTTATGCTCCTATCAACTACCCCACACTTAGCCTTTGCTAGTCCCTTAGCAAAACAAATAAAAAAGACTCAACACTACAGCCCCTAAATAATTGTCTCAGGATCTTTACACACATAGCTTTCAAGTTAAGCATTCAATGTAAGCACAATAATCCCAAGCGTCATAGACATGTATCATAGCATGAACAAGTAAGAAACGAAAATCACAAGCAATGACATGTTATGTTGATTTCATCCTCCTCACTAGGCATACTCTCTTCTTTTCACTCATGATATGGCAATATTCACTCAAAGTATATGCAAGAAAATAGATTAAGAGTTACAAAGAGTAACTTGCATATTTCATCAAATAAAGGCACTTTGTGAATAGATCTTTCAGGAAAAACTTCATATAACAACTATGTGCACCAATGAACCAAAGCCATATGCTCAACTCTTGACAAAAATCTCCACATACAAAGTTCACCTATTATTCGAATCATGAGAGATCTTACATGGGAAAATAGTGGGGCTAGGCATAAGGAATTCGCATTTAGAATAGTGGTGAGAAAATGTCACCAAGACTTAGCAAAGCTCAATACTCCTTATGACTTCACTCAAAAGGGCCAAGTTTAAACTTGTTGGACCCAAACTTCATTCTTTTCTTCCCCATAACATAGTGAATATGAACAAAGGTCAAGTATGATAATAATAGACCTTCAATTGTAAAACAAACTCCAAATTCACCACAAGATCTCAATCCAAGCATTTCTATTTTTCTTTTCATTTGCCGAAACTTTTTCTTTTTATTTTTTTTTATTTTCGGCACAAATTTTTTCTTTTATTTTCTGTCCGAATTTTCTTTTTATTTTCGGCAATCATGGTTTTTCATGCTTTTGGATTGGATCACCCCACACTTACTTCAAATCATCACTTCAAATAACAAATTCCAATTAAACTTTACCAAGTCTTGACAACAATGGTTAGGATAAACTGTTCTAAGCTCAAGGAAAGTGTATCATGGTGATGCAATAAATGGCTCAATGTCGGCTCAAGGGGGTTAAAACTAAGGAGTCCCACGACGGGCACAAATTAGGCATAAGCTTTATTTGGCATTGGTGGTAATCCTAACAAGATCATCTCAATCATATTCAAAATCAAGGCATGTTATGAATAATAGTCTCAAAAATCGTCAAAAGCAAGTTCTAGCATTCTAGAGTTCATTAAAATCTATGGCACATAGTCATTGAATAATCAAAGAATGATGAAGTTTTGAAAAATTCTGCCCATTTTTATCACTCATGAAGGAAAGTATATGGCAATCAAAGCTCACAAAGGTTATTATGGAACAAAATCAACCCAACATACATGCTTCTTACACAATTAAGTTCAAGTCTCAAATGTTCATACCAATCACAAAGTCCATGAAACTCACAATTATTTTCAAGATTATGCGAAACCATCATCTATGTATTAAAGATATAATCATCATAGACTATTTAGGGGCACTTAAGACTCAAAAATTAAAACACAAAAGCAACGAAATTTTTTAATTTTTCTGATTTTTCTGATTTTTTTATTTTATTTTCTTTTCTTTTATGACTCTAAACAAAAAACTTAAAACAAAAAACAAACATGTGAAACATGTATCCCTACCCCACACTTAGAAAATTACATTGTCCTCAATGTACACAAAAATTATGTAGTAATTTCCAAGCATTTGATAATTCACAAGTTCCACATTTATACAATTCAACCAAAAAGAGTTTAGGGATTTAGAAAATTCAAACTCTCGTAGACGGCTCCTTCACAATTTTGGTTGAAATGGGTTGCCTCCCATGCAGCGCTTAATGTTTATAGTCTACTCAGCCTAGACTCTTCTCCATATCATCAGGATCTTGGTGCGTCTCAGAATTGTATCTCCTCAATGGTGTGCTCCTTAAAAGGTTCGTAGTAAGGCTTAAGTCGATGACCATTCACCTTGAACGCTTTTCCTGTTTCAATACTTTGAATTTCTATAGCACCATGAGAAAAAACATTAGCAACAATATAGGGACCAGCCCAACGAGAACGCAATTTTCCAGGAAATAATCTAAGACGAGAATGATACAACAAGATTTTTTGACCAATATGAAACTTTTTGCCTCTTATCATCTTGTCATGAACCAATTTCGTCTTCTCCTTGTAAATCCACGCAGCATCATATGCATCATTTCTGATTTCCTCAAGCTCGCTCAATTGTAATTTCCTGTGAAGTCCAGCCTTGTCAAGCTCCATGTTGAATTGCTTGACCGCCCACCATGCCTTGTGCTCCAACTCTACTGGAAGATGGCACGCCTTGCCATATGTAAGCCGAAATGGAGACATCCCAATGGGTGTCTTGTATGCCGTTCTGTAAGCCCAAAGTGCATCATCAAGTCTGTCGCTCCAGTCTTTCCTTGATGGGCCCACAGTTTTTTCCAATATGCTCTTTATCTCTCTGTTGGACACTTCCGCCATTCCGCTCGTCTGAGGATGATAAGGTGTGGATACCTTATGGGTGACTCCATATCTTCTGAGTAAAGCCTCTATTGTTCTGTTGCAGAAATGAGAACCTCCATCGCTTATAAGCACACGAGGTACTCCAAACCTGGAAAATATGTTAGTTCTCAAGAAACCTGCAACAACTTTAGAATCATTAGTCCTTGTGGCTTTCGCCTCCACCCATTTAGACACATAATCAACAGCCAACAAGATATAAAGAAAGCCCTTAGATGAAGGAAAAGGTCCCATAAAATCTATACCCCATACATCAAATATTTCAACAAATATCATATAAGTAAGGGGCATTTGGTCTCTCTTACCAATGTTACCTGTCCTTTGGCACCTATCACATGTCATACAAAATGTGTATGCATCCTTGAAAATAGTGGGCCAATAAAAACCGCTTTCTAATACCTTGAGCGCTGTCCTCTTGGCTCCAAAGTGTCCTCCACACGCCTCATTGTGGCAAAATGCTAGGATCGGCCTATGCTCCTCTTGTGGCACACAACGTCTAATCACTTGATCACTACACGTCCTCCATAGATAGGGATCGTCCCATATGTAGTGTCTTGCATTCTTTTTAATCCTTGTCTTGGCTGCCTGCAAACATGTACTTGGAAAAGTTTTAGTAACTAAATAATTGACAATATCTGCATACCAAGGTTCTTTTGGGTCCACTCAAAAAAGCTGCTCATCTGGGAAAGTTTCCTGAAGTGGTAACGTTTCCTCTTCTCTCACAATCCTGCTCAAGTGATCCGCCACAACATTCTCGCTCCCCGGCAACGGCGCCAAAAACTGATGGAGGTGTTATCCAAGCATAAAATACCTGCAAAACAACTACATACAAATAATACCCTTCTTGTGTCGAGTGTAGTATTGACAAGTAGGGATCGTTCTATCCGGGGAAATCAAGGGCTTTCAATCACATAAAGTATTGCACAAAAGGGGGTATCGATTTTTATGTATAATTATCTACTGAATTTTTACTAAATTTATAAATCCTAAATTATTATTTACATATGATCAACATCTTCCACACAATCACCAAACACAAATCTCATTATACATGCAACAAAATTAAAACAAGTAATAGGGGCAGCAGCAAATAACGAATTCAAAATCAACTAAGCTCCAATTTAATCAGGGCCAACGCAGCTTATCCTAATTATTCAAGACATCATAAGTATTTAGAACCCACAACGCGTGTAATCCTAAACATGGTACTAATCGGTTTAATAACACAACGCGTAGAAATTAAACACAAATAGCACATAAGCACATATTGTCGAATTGGAACATGTTAGCAAGTATGGCGTCACTCATCTCACATCGACATGTAAATTGTCATAATTACTCTAGCCCTTAGATAAATACATATTAAAATCCACAACGCGTGAGATCCAACATATATTAAATCGGCATATGAATTCAACACCTAGATAACACTCATGGCCTTTCGAATGCATCTAGACATCTCCTTCGGTTGCACACGAATTATGAAAATAAACCTAATTAAATTAAGAATATAAGCTAAAGCTACTGCCCATAACACAAATTTAATTAAATAGCATGCATAATTCGGCAATCATATACAAAATTCCCAAACATTTATAACAAAGATCCGAAGATCCCATATATAATTATCAATACCAAAAATAAATCCAGAAATTAAAACATATTTCATAGACAAAAGTATGTTTAAATACAAAGAATCAAAAGCCATAAAAATATAATCCAAGTTACAACCTTATGAAGATTCGGCAAGGATTGATGAAGGATGAATTTTGGTGAATGATGAAGGTGGAATTCGGCAAAGGATTCTTGGTACGATTTCTGAAAATAAATGGGCAGGGATTCGGCAAGGTTTTTGAGGGGAAGAGAAGATCATTTTTTGTGCAAAAGCCTTGGTATTTATAGAGGAAGTAACCTAGAGAAGCCAGCCACAAACCAAAACCGAATTGGTTTAGGTTTCCTTGATTTTCTGAATTCGGCAGAATGACCTCCGTGCATTGATTACGTCATAACTCTCTCTAGAAAATAGCTATTGAGGTGATTCCAGTTGGGTTGGAAACTAGACTCCCGTAGCTTTCTATCCATATAAGACTCGAATTCTGATTCATTGTCAGCTGTCCGGGAGAGTCCGTGGAAGTTGAGAGACGTGCACAGGAATTTTCCCGAAATTAATCAGGATTTGTTGCGATTTTCTTCCTCTATTTTCTGCCGAAAATTCCCAAGATAATGGCTGAATAATTGAGCAATATCTCTTTAGGTTTTCCATGAATTAATTCAGCCAAAAATCTTGCACAAAGAATGGAATTCAGTCCACATTCGTAAGCCAAATCCATGTAGAACTCGGTTTGCTTCTTCTTTTCCATTCCGAAATTAATCTTTTCTTTTCTTTTTTAATTCAGCCAAATCCTTCATGGATCAATGCTTGATGGACTGAATAATGGACTAGGCTCATAACTCATTTGGACAATTTATCCAAGAGCTAGCCGTAGCTTTCCCTAGTTGAGCCAGGAAAGCATCCTTTGTATCTTCTTTTCCTGCTTGCATCAGGGAAACTTCTTTTCTTTTGTTCTTCGACTTCTTCCTTGAAAGGATGACTCTCTAATGCTCCAATATGTTCAGTAGCTCATCACTTACAACCTTGGACACGAAATTGTTGTAGAAAAATAGAAATCCTTCAAAACGGGCAGCAGGTTCTTCCTCTCGGCAGATCTGACCTTCTTGCATTCAAACCGGCATAACTCTCTACTTAGGAGAGCTTTTTCTGCGATTCCAGTTGCATATGAAACTAGACACACAGGGATTTCATCCATAAAAATTTCACCTTCAAATTCCTTGTCAATCGTCGGGAATAAATTCAGAAAGTTGGATGTCGGACACTGAAATCTTCTGGAATTCTTGGATTTGCATCCGATAAGAACTTGAAGTTCTTGGCATTTTGTTCCACTCCGATTTTAATGATTCTTTTCTTTGTTCAATCCTTAGTATGTCAACTGCAAATGAGAAGAGAAAAATCTATCAAAAGCAAAGTTTATGTTTTACAGATTCAATAAAACATCTCAGAGACTTTGTGAATAGGCTTTTGACAATTTCTGCATTTTTATTCTATTTTCCACATGTTTTCACTTTAATTCCACCAAAACTCTTGACTCTATAACATGACTCTATATTACAACAATAAGGGTTAAGCATTGCATAAATGGGGGTAAAAACATATTAAGAACGTCGCATTTTATGCTCCTATCAATCCACCACATGCAAACTGACGAACCTACCCGAGATCAGATAATCACCACAAAAAAATTGAAGAACGCAGATCGGGTTAGATAGAGAATGAAGAGCGAAGTTCTCTGAACCGGCTCCGCCGGACCGGATCCACCAGACGGCGATGCTGTAACGGAAAGAATGCGTCAGGTCCTGTGTATAGACCTCACAATGCCTCATCATGACTCCAGAAAAGTGAGATGAAGAAAAAAAGGATCCATTAAGTTATAACATGCAATAGTTTAGGTGGAAGCACACGGAGAAGCCACGCCTCCCACAGGAGACACGTGCCAAGAATGGATATGGAAGCATAAAAGAATGGGAAGCCAGGTTAAGACGTAAAAAAAAAAAGGACAAATAGTGGCAAAACGGTCCCAAAACAAAAGTGTAAGGGCACAACTATCAATTATTTTTGTAGCATGTCATTTTCTCCTAATTCGTTTGTATTTGTGTTTTACTCAAACCCAGCTATTGCAGCAAGAGGTGACCAGAACTACTAGATCATTACAAAGGTGCCTAATTCTTTTATCAGATCATTTCTACTTATAAGACTGGTACCAATGCACAAAGCCCTCTCTGTTTTCTTTTTCTTCTGAATTTTTGTTTCTTCAATTCTTTTCTCTTGGTGGTAGATTCCAAATGAGATAGTACGTGGAATCTTTCTCTTTTTTTTTCTTTCCTTCTTCGATTGTAGTTTTTTTTTCTTGATTATATCAGCTAGCTTCTATAGTTGTATTACATAAAATAAAATAAATAAATAAACTAATATGTGATTATGCTATTATAAATAAACTAATATGTGAAAGCAAGATGCTTACTATTTACTTTTGTTTTTTGTTTGTCATAAATAAGAAAACTTTTGTTTTTTCGATTCAGTGAAAAATGAAAGCATCTTGGGCAGCTCAGTGCCTCCTAATTGAGTATATGGACGCTCGGTGGATGAAAGATACCTTGGGAGCTATAGTTGAAAGGTATGATGCAGGATTGGACGTGGAAGCAAGATATCTGATCTTTTCTGACTTGTAGTATTTGGATGCTAATAGGTATGGAAGCATACTGGGTGGAGTTGGTTCCAATGTTGCGAAAAGCCGATTAAAAGTTCAATATGCTTCAGAGGTCCGTAAAATGCAAACAAGTAAGGAGAAGTTGATTAATCATGATTTGGTTGACGTGAGTACTGTTGGACAAATGAAGACGCTGATTCAGCTGAAAAGAGAACATGACTGGGATTTTGCAATTACTATAGGTTGGGAAGTTGAGAACGATGGTTGCGGAGTTGAGAGATACGGTGAAGCACAAGAGCGTATTCTTGAAATTGCAAATAGTGCACTGATCCCTGTAAAATATCTTGGTATGATATTGCATATATAAATTGAGATAAATAATAACTTAAATTTATAAATTAAATTTCAGAAATAAACAAGAGTGTATGAAGATATATTCAACTAATACCGAATGAGTTTCACGATGGATTAGGAAAAGTCAAATCGTGTGTGTCACACACTCTCCTTAAGACAACTACGCTGCCTCTACGGGTGTAAAAAGTCTGTTGGCGCTCGTCTCCAGGGATACAATGACTAACAAATTCTTAGACCTGCACTGCTTCAAGAAAGTGCAGCTCTAAGAATGCTTTTGGTGTGTTTATACTAGGAATAGGAGGTCATTTTTATAGTGTGAGGTTGGCCATAACAGCTGAATAGACACAATACTGAATGATCATAATAAGTTTTTGGTGCTCCAGCCCGATATTTGCACCTCACTGCGCGCGAGAGTGTATAGTTTGTGTTTACACAACTATACCTCATAGGAAGATGATTCTATATAAACACTCTTACCTTTTCCATTTTTCCAATGTGGGACAAACTTTGTTTTCTCATTTCAAATAGCTAACTTTGGATGACAATTTTTCATTCATCCCAAAACTAAATTAGGCATATGAACACATAATCTTGTAGTCCTCATTATAGAGAATACAAATCCAAGTTCATCTTTCATTAATTATAAGTGTAACACACTTTAATTAACCAATTTATATTTGGTTTTATAAATGGTTTTTTTAACCCATTTTTTCAACAATCCCAATTTGAGAACCAAGGCAAGTAGTTCAAACAACATTCAGCCCTGACCCCCCACAGACATCTGATGAGACCCGAGATGAATCGCTGAGGCTTGATGCACCCAAGAAGATTACTGAGGCTGATGCAGCAAAGGAGAACATTACAGAAGTTGCTGCTATGGAGGAAGATGATGATGATGATGATGATATAGATTAGGAAGAGGGTTGAAGATTATCTTCCAGATTATGAGATTAGGATTATGAGAATTGGCCAGATTATCTTTGCCAATATCAAGAGAATGTTCAACAAAGCTTATTTTAAGTACATTTTGCCAAATAGTGTCGAGTATGTGTCCCGTACCCGTTTTGTAAGAAAATATTAGACTCTGTTTTGATCAAGTTCCATTTAATTTTGCTTTAACTTGACTTGCACAATCAACTATGACAACTGAAATAGAAGGATGTATACGTTTTAACTGCAAAGTATCAACTAGGCCAAATAATCATGAATAATCTGAATCCAAGAAACCAAAGAAACCTTCAAAGGTAGGAACTACATGGAAGTGTATTGGGGGATTGCTGAAGCAGAATAACAAAATAAGAACGTATATGTGTGTCACATCACAAAGTTTGTGCATTCCAGACTCACTTTTCATTAGGTACTGTAACGTGTGGGTTTGCTTGCTTTCTCTTTCTCTGTTGTTCTATATGTAAGTATATGGACACTAAACATTGTGCCTTGCATTGCTTCAATAGTACTGATGAATATGATGACTGATTTTTAGTGAAACTAAAACTCTTTGCTTTGTCAAGTAAACTCTTTGCGTTGTCAAGTAAACTCTTAGATATCCATAAGCTATAGATTGGTGATGAAGGATATACGTTTTGGTAGTTTATGAAATCTAAGATGCATATGACCTTTTTTCCTGCCTTTTTTTTTTTTTTTTTTTAGACGAGTTTGAGAGTTATCAAATTCACTTTGGTTTTCTTTTTCTTGGTGTGAATTTTCAAAATATAGCAAGAAGTTGGCTCTAATCCTTGGTTAATTGATTTCACGTAGATTTGTTCTAACCCGATGATCTCCTTTATTTTTTTTAGGAGGAAGAGTCAAGCCTACAGCTAATGTTAATGTAGTTTTTAATCAATGAAAAGCGAAACACGGAGTTGAAAAGCAAGATTGGGAGGATCCAGTATATGCAAAATTAAGGGCTGGCCTTGGTTCTTTGTTTTAACGTATCACAATTGATAAGCTAATGAGATACTCATGAATCTTCTGTGCATGAAGTCTAATTAGTGATGCAGTGAAGAAATAGTGTGAGAAATGAAACTTTTTTGCTCTACTCCTAATAGTAGAGATTTCACTAAAAGTGTGTCTTTAGTGTGTAGATAATGCATGATGATATATTTTCTCTCCCAGTGGTTTAGATAGGCATTAATAAATTTGACTGTAAAATTGATAAATTGAGATCTAAACATGGTCTTTCATTGTTCATTATTTCATTTGGTTTTGGAGTCCGAATTCTATATAATTTTTTTTCAAGCAACTTTTGAAAATTGTATATCAGTTGTCATTATTAGCTTCTAGTGTGTTGCAGAACTTCTAAGTTTTTATGTTACTGTTTTGTTCTGAATATTTTCCTTCTTTTGAAATATTGGCTTCGTTATCAAGTTCTCATCCACCAGCCGATGAAAATCAGGTAAATCCTCAAGTCATAACTTTAATATTTTAAAGAAAATTCATTATTTTTCTAATGCTTTTGTGATTGACAATAGGGATACATATTTGTAGATGGATAAGAGGCGGAAAGGCAACGTAGAAATGCTAGACAAAGAGAAAGACGATAGTCGTTAAATTCCGCAGAACGAGCAGAGAGTTCAACCCAAAGGCGTGTTAGTTATCAAATGCGTCGGAACATGGAAAGTGCAAGTAATGCAGAAAATCAATTGGTAGCAAGGAGGGGTAACTTACTTATTAGCCTTCTTGATCTATGTATTGTGTATCATATTGGACATAATTGAATAACAAAAATGTATCAAAAAAATTAATCAACAACCATAACTATTTCTATTTAATTCATTTTTTTATGTTAATGCACCAACGTTTCAGTAATATATTATAGATAGATTATAGATGAGGAATATATGTACAAGTATCTCAAGGTATAGTCATAGACGATAGTACAAAAGTTCATGAGAAATAAATTGGTCATTGTAGTTGGCTTAGTTTAGCTATTTAATATATAGTTTTGATTCTATACGGAACCATCTATAGAGCTGAGTTCAACTGTTAATAGATGCATCACATTTATGATTTCAGTCCTTACAGAACCTCCCAAGTGATGGTAGCCACTGATATACAAATACAGAAATGAAAAACAAAAAACACATGCAAAACGAAGGCATATTTAGCTCATATAATAGCTTGTTGTCACTGTTTCTCTAATTACTGTAATGGTTTCACTCACTTTTCTCTGCTTTCTTTGTGTTTAAGTGCATATTCCATTTGGTGAGTTTTTGTGTTTAAGTGCGTATTCCATTTGGTGAGTTTTTGGTTGTGGAGTTTTTCTTTGTTCCTGTGCTTTTTTCCATTATGAATCTCTGCTTGAACTCTAACTCTATATTAAAACCAATATATAGATGACATAGTGAGTCAGTGTAATGTTGTCTGATCTATGCATGGATTTTATATCATTCATCTTTAACTCTTGCTAATATTTATATTACTTTTTTCAGAGAGGACAAGGTTTATTATACAGTGACTGAAAAAGAAGAGAAACAAGATTGGTGAAGGATAAAGAGACTATTGGAGTCCAGAGATCTCCCGAGGATTTATATTTGTTTCAGTTTTCAACCTAATTGGCTTCTCTGTAAGATGTCTTTCGATTACTTTTCTTGCAATCTATTGAATCAGTTAAGAGGAGAAATCAATTAAGGCTTTAACTATCTAATCATAAATTTTTATTTTCTATTTAGTTTTGTTTTTGGAACATTGCAGGTGTCATGAAGAGATGATTGATTTCTTAGTCCAAGTTACTTCTCTTTCCAAACTCAATGTCAATTGTATCTTCTCATGTTTGTTTACGACTTTGTAAATGAGGCCTATACTCATGGTCTAGAAGAATGTGATTCATAGTCTGGAAGAGCGACAATATCCTTCTAAATTTTTTTATTATTATTATGAATGACAGTTGGACTTCATGTTTTTAATGGTCCAATGTATGTAATGGCCAAGAGTTTTCTATATGCTTTGTATATCAAAATCATAATATCTCATTAGTGTTTTATTATAATTCTTTGATAACTTAAAAATGATAATGCACACGTGTGAGAGCGGCCCTTCCGCACGCGCAAGCGTGCGTGCAGGAAGGCTAGTTCATTTAACCTCAACCTTGATATAGATTCAAAGGTGGCTGATCACAAATTTCTTAGAGCATCAGCAGTGGGGACTTATTTTTTAGACTCAAATTTGGGTCCAAATAAGCTTGAATAGTGATTTGAGTCCATCTGAATAGTGTATAACAAGACTTATTTTTTTGGGTGCTGTAGTGGTACATGACTTATTTTTGGACCTATATTTTTAATACAATTTTTTAGACTCATATGTAGGTTTAGAACACAATTTTTTTTTACTCATATTCATACTTGAGTCTTTTATTTATGTTTGATTTAATTTTTAGACATCTATACATTCATTCCAATTAAGTTTAAAAAAAGATTAATAAACTTAGTTTAAGATAATATAATTTATTCATCAGACATGAAACATAAAATCAAGAATTTTTATTCATTACAATATAATAAATATCAACGTGAATTACATGTGTTAGTAAACTTGAATATCAACTCAATATATAATTTGAATATATAATGATATTATCAAACTTCAATAATAACCAATTGAACATGCAAAAGATTATTATGCATAGTCAGAAATATAGCCGTTGTCTCAACAAGGTTCAGCAAAACAGCCTCATTTGGTGGGTCCCAGTTTTGAGTCCAAAGTAAATTTGCTCACACTTTGGGTCAAATTTGATCCAATATTTGGCTGTCCGGCTAATTTGGGTCTTTTTTTTTTCTGACCCACTATAAGGCTTAATCCACTTTTTTAGACCCAAATTTCAAATAAGGACCCAAATATAGGTCCTCACTGCTGATGCTCTTAATCACCACATAACTGAGCGAATGGAATGGAAACTTTGAGATAGTTTACACCATATACGTGCAGTTAATTTAAAATCAGAGGACTAGGATCCACTGAAACCAATTTCCTGAGGTCGGAGCTGGCTTCTAGTAGAGCCATTTGACGCTGTTCGAAGGTGACCCATGCTTCAATTCCGTCACCGGACTTTGTATCGACCAAAATGATCAGATTCATGAAATGAGGAGCACTACCCGAACCAATGCTGCTCACCCATGCAGGCTTTCCCCACCCAAATTCAGCAACTTCGTACCACCCAAACTTGCACCAACTGCTAAACCCATAATAATCTAAACCCAACCCATCACTGTTCGTGATTCCCTCTCGATAATCCATCATTAGAGACTTTCCTTGCTTCCCTAGGATTTCTTTCGCAAAATCAGCATCAATTCTTGACAATGCATTCCTCAACTCACTCACCAAGCCTGGCAAGACAAAGTTCTGCTGCTCTTGCTGCTCATCATCATCGTCGCTATCTCTGATATAAGATATTGGCTACCATCCAAAGGAGGTTTCCGGTGGAGCACTCAAGATTATCGGAATCGGAAACATCCATTGCAGTCAGTAGTTTTGAGCGGAGGTTGACAATATGTGTAAGCAGTGAAGGCCTTTGGATGCCATGCTTTTCTTTAGAGGCAGCCATGCAGCACTGCCATAAGAAAGCCGAAACCACCTCAACTCGCGTGGGTGGTTTCTTTCAAGCCATTCGAGCGCTGAGCTTGAGGGTGGTTATAGCCGAGGCATCGAACACAATCATCATCAACTCATCATCATAGATTTCTTAAACTCAATCATCATCAACTCATCATCATAGATTTCTTAAACTCAATCATCATCAACTCATCATCACCAGTATATATGAGATCATCAACATAAACACTTACGATTAAAATGTTACCTTCAGAAGCAAAGCGAGCAAGAGATTGAGCCACCATATTGTCTTCCCTAAATATGTGCGAAATTCAAAAATGAATAAGCCGTGCTAATTGAAATACCTATTTTTAACATTGACAAGCTTTTTAACACAAGTATGCTTAACACAAGTAAAGTTGACCCATCATATGTTTTTTAACACCTATTCAAGATTGAATACGAATTCAACTTCATGCAATTGAATTGGACAAACAAGTGACCACTTTCACATTCAACTAAATTTAAACCGCAACTCTGTAAGCATTGAATCAATGTTTAGTAGCTATCTCACTCGTGTAGACTGAAAGCAAACTTCAAGTACTGAAATCAATTGAACTCACACCATACCCGATCAATGTCCTCACAGATACCAACTGATAAAGTAGTCTGGGGTTCCAATCCAAAACCAATTGGCAATAGAAGGAGTAGCCCAAACTCTTATAAACCCACAGGCTAGGTCCCATTTTCCCATGTGGGATGTATATTCTGAACACGCCTGTTAGTGCCAAAACCCGTAGGCCTGGCAGAAGCACAATAATAAAGCTGTAAAGACACAGGCAAGTATAGTGGTTCACCGTGCCATCGGAGGGCACGGCTACGTCCACTTGGAATGTACTACGATTGGCCAATAAGCCATCGGGTTACAAGGGTGGAGTGCCTTGGATCCAAGATCAAGATCCTTAACACTAAGGGGGAAGCCTTCTATTTATAGGGAAGGAAGGCTCCCTCCTTTACAACTTCTCCAATGTGGGATGCTTATTACACTATTACATAATTCCCTACTCACGAAGCTACTTCAGGCGCCCGGTGGCACGCTTCCGAGTGCGGCACCGGTGATGTGGAACAATGGAGATGTAGCCGGGGTGCTGGTCTATCCGATGGATGCCAGAAGTAGGACCTATGATGCCGGTTGCACGGTCCACGAGGTCGCCAAATATGCTTGGCGGTGTACCATATGTACTGTCAACAAGTCCCCCAAGTTCCCGAGTAAGAGTGCAATCTTACTTGGGGAGTTAATCATCATGTGCCGCCAAGCATAGGTGGTGACCGAGTCACTCCTATTACCACCAGTCCCCCAAGTCCCTAAGTGAGATTGGGCTCTTACCGGGCGTTCAAATGTCGGGTCCCACCCCTCCGCTCGAGTGCTACTGATGTGCCCCCAGTAGTAGTCCCCCAAGTCCGTGCTGGAGATGTGACTTGGGCGGGAGTGATGGGGTGCCGGGCGTGATGAGGTGTCGGGCGTGATAAGCTGCTGCTGAACAGAGCCGGGCCTGCTGAATCCGGGGTGACCCGCTGGCTGGGGTGACCCGCCGGATAGGACCGGGTCTGCTGAATCTGGGGTGACCCGCTAGCTAGGACCGGGCCTGCTGAATCCGGGGTGACCCGCTAGCTGGGGTGACCAGCTGGATAGGACCGGGCCTGCTGAATCTCGGGTGACCCGCTGGCTGGGGTGACCCACTGGCTAGGACCGGGCCTGCTAAATCCGGGGTGACTGCTGGCTAGGACCGGGCCTGCTGAATCCGGGGTGACCCGCTGGCTGGGGTGACCCGCCGGATAAAACCGGGCCTGCTGAATCCGTGGTGACCCGCTGGCTGGGGTGACCCCCCGGATAAGACCGGGCCTGCTGAATCCGGGGTGACCCGCTGGCTGGGGTGAGCGGTCGAGATCACGAGGCCGGAGGGTGACCTGATACTGATCGGCCGAGCTCACGAGGCCGGAGGGTGAGGCGCTGGCGTGAGCTGTGGTGCAGGGGTCGAGGCAGTCGGTAACCGGAGAGATGCCATGGAGCCGGAACCGGGGTGACCATGCAATAAATGTGGAGCGGGTTGAAACCCGGAGAGTGCATGGGAGCCGGGCGTTCTGCCATATCGGAACGAGTTGGAGAGTGCATGGGATCTCGACCGGGCGTTCTGCCATATCGGAACGAGTCGGAGAGTGCATGGGATCTCGACCGGGCATTTTGCCATATCAGAACTAGTCGGAGAGTGCATGGGATCTCGACTGGGCGTTCTGCCATATCGGAACGAGTCTCCCAAGTTTCCAAGATGAAATTACTGCCAATGCGATCTTGACCGGGCGTTCTGCCATATCGGAACGAGTCGGAGAGTGCATGGGATCTCGACCGGGCGTTCTGCCATATCGGAACGAGTCGGAGAATGCATGGGATCTCAACCGGGCGTTCTGCCATATCGGAACGAGTCCCCCAGGTTTCCAAGATGAAATTGCTGCCAATGGGATCTCGACCGGGCGTTCTGCCATATCGGAACGAGTCCCCCAAAATGAAATTGTATAAACGACAGGCCGGGAGTAGCCCGGTGGCTCGGCCCAGCTTGTGTTGGAATAAGCGTGGGGCAACGTGCCTGCGGGGAGAGTTCTGGATCAGAGAAACAATCTGCCTGGTGGGGAGGCGTTGAGATGACAAGTCTCGCCTTGAATCCCCATTTTGATCGTAGTTCAGTGCGATGCAAGGTTTTTATCCTGCTGGACAAGAGTACATATGTTAGATGTAAACTCACCCGGGTGTATAAAGCCCATGCCGGTTGAATGTTCTTATAACCGATGTCATGCCATGGAGCCGGTTGGATGTCTCGTAACCGGTGAGATGCCATGGAGCCGGTTGGATGTCTCGTAACTAGTGAGATGCCATGGAGCCGGTTGGATGTCTCGTAACCGGTGAAATGCCATGGAGCCGGGGGAGCCGGTGGAGCCAGCGGAGCCGGTTGAACCGGTTGAACACTGCATAACCGGAGAGAGCCATGGAGCCGGTTTGAACACTGCATAACCGGAGAGAATGGCACTACCGTAATGCGATGCATACTGATGCGCGCACTGAGATGCGATGCATTGGAATGCGTGCACCGTAGTGCGATGCATTGGAATGCGATGCATACTGATATGCGATGCTTTTGTAATGCCAAAATGATCGACCGATGCATAATGATATGCGCAGCACTGATAAGCGCATAATGATATGCGTGCAACGATGCATACTGATATGCGATGCATTGCGATGCTGAAATGATCGACCGATGCATAATGATATGCTTAGCACTGAAAAGCGCATAATGATATGCGATGCATCCTGATATGCTCGTGCTTTTATCACATGTCTAATTATCAATATTCCGCAACAGATTATGCACAGGTGAAGCATGCGTTGAGTAATAATAAATGAGTTGGAATACTTAGCTTTGGAGAAAGCTGCCGGGTGTTGGAATAGCGTGCGGGAATGATTCCCGGGTTGCCCGGTGAATGTCTACGGGTGTAGAGAGCAGCTTGGGTGTCCAAAGAAACCAAGTGGGTGGCCAAAGGAAATTGAGGGAGCCTTCTGCCCAGCTTGCTGCAGCCCAAAAGCTGATCCACACCAGGCATAGCCCAACAGTTGATCCACTGCTATAGCCCGACCCGTATCCGGCCCAACCGTTGACCGGGCCTCACAGCTTTTGAATTTCTTTTCTTTCCCGCCAATTCTCTTCTTCTGTTTTCTTCTTCGTGCTTTTTCTTCTCTCCCTTGTCGTCCGGTTTATCTCTCGGCCGGGGTTCTCTCTCCTCGTCCGGTTCGGTCCATGCCTAGAGATCAACCGCACCGGACCCTGCTGCACTGGAGATGAGCCGCACCGGACCCTGCTGCACCGGAGACGAGCCGCACCGGACCCTGCTGCACCGGAGACGAGCCGCACCGGACCCTGCTGCACCGGAGACGAGCCGCACTGGACCCTACTGCACCGGAGACGAGCCGCACCGGACCCTGCTGCACCGGAGCCGGATCGGGGGAGAAGAACGACCCGGAGAGGAACTGCGCACCGGAGATGCTGCCATCGGTGTCCGGAGATGGAGACGACCGGAGATGGGTGGCACTGGTGCAGCGGTGACGTCCTCCTACCGACCGACTGGTGCCGACTCGCTGACCGGGTTGACCTGGCTGCTGACCAGATGCTCCTGGCTGACTCGTTGGGCCTTGGAGTGGCCTGCTGCTGGAGCGGGAGGCGACCGGAGAGGGAGGAGCGCGGCTGCGCGGGTGCCCGGCGATCTTGCTGACCAGCTGACCCGGGCGGGGTTGACTCGCTCGGCCTGCATGCGACCACGCCCGTGCTGACTAGGCGGCTGACCTTGCTGGACCCGCTCACTCCGACGAGCTTACGTCAGCCGATCGGGACTGGACCACGGAGGCGACAGCTTCGACAGCCGGAGGTGAGCCGCTGGGACTCGGAGGAGCCTTCCGCACCGGGAGCTTCGCGCGAGATAACTACGCCCGGCCTGACCCGCCTGGACCGGGTTGGCATGCTGACCGGTTTGACTGGGCCGGGTGATGCTGGCTGGCTGACTTGCTGGCCGGGGAGCTGGGTTGAAGCTTGGGAGAGATGAACACTGGTCCCAGGGACTGTTGGGTTATTTTTTTCTGGGCTACCTCCCGTAGTGTAATTAACTGATAAATGGAAGGACTGATCTCTACTCGTTGGTAGAGCAACACAACTTTTCGTAAGAGTTCCGACAGACGGCGCCAATTGTTGGGGCCAAAACCCGTAGGCCTGGCAGAAGTACAATAATAAAGTTGTAAAGACACAGGCAAGTATAGTGGTTCACCGTGCCATCGGAGGGCATGGCTACGTCCACTTGGAATGTACTACGATCAGCCAATAAGCCATCGGGTTACAAGGGTGGAGTGCCTTGGATCCGAGATCAAGATCCTTAACACTAAGGGGGAAGCCTTCTATTTATAGGGAAGGAAGGCTCCCTCCTTTACAACTTCTCCAATGTGGGATGCTTATTACACTATTACATAATTCCCTACTCACGAAGCTACTTCAGGCGCCCGGTGGCACGCTTCCGAGTGCGGCACCGGTGATGTGGAACAATAGAGATGTAGCCGGGGTGCTGGTCTATCCGATGGATGCCGGAAGTAGGACCTATGACGCCGGTTATACGGTCCACGAGGTCGCCGAATATGCTTGGTGGTGTACCATATGTACTGTCAACAACGCCCCCACACGTGTGGCGAATTTTCAAGCCATACACGTGTACAACATTTTGGGTGACGTGGAGTCCGTGTGGCCATTTGGGCTTCACACGTGGACGTGGGTAACCCGCTCTGATACCATGATAAAGTAGTCTGGGGTTCCAATCCAAAACCAATTGGCTATGGTAGGAGTAGCCCAAACCCTTATAAACCCACAGGCTATGTCCCATTTTTCCATATGGGATGTATATTCTCAACACCAACCAAGAGATTTGGTATGAAGTGGCTATTTTCAGGCATAATGCCAATAGTGGTTTTTGAAATGTAAGTTTAGTGAACAACATACTTCGGCCAAGAAGTACATTGTTTTATCTGAGAAGCTCTCCTGCGGAATCACTGCTGGAGCAGACTCTTTACGCTGTTTCTCTGAGACCATCTGCGACAAAAATCAAGTCTTGGCATAAGTTATTATTGTTTAGATGGAAATAGTTTTTGTTAGTGTGAGCCATGTAAATTAGGTAGTTAGTACTTACCTATTCTGTATATGTAGTACATGGTAGTACCAAGGAAGTAGGGTTGTAGTACATCGTGTATCCTCTTTATATAGCCTCCAATGTGAGATGAATTATCATCAGAAGATTCATTCTCCAAATCATATTATATTTGACTTAGTATCAGAGCAAAGATCCGAAAGGACTTTGTCTCTTTATTTTCCGCTGCAGTTCTTCGTCTGACGTTGGTTCTCTGTCAGACGTGTGAAGTTAGTATGTCTTCTTCAAACTAAACCCCATTGTTAGGGTTTGTCAATCTTCTCCTAATCAGATCATTTGGGTTTTGTCCAGTGTTGGTTTTCTCAGCCAGACAATTTGCCGACAACAGACTCGTCGGGAAAGAAGAGCCCTTTGCTTTCTGCACACTTTTGCAAACAACAGCCTCATCGGGAAAGAAGCCTTGCCCAAATTCGTCTCGGCCTCTCTCCCTGCCCAGGTCGAGCCGCCGTTCTTCCCTCCACACCAGAAGCTTCTCCTCACTGGCGCTTCTTTGCTATTCTCCAGAAGATCAAGGGTCTCTCTGGTCTGGCTGCCTCGTCTCTGATCGCACTTCCAGATCTTGAATTAGGTCTGTACGTGTCTCTCCAGGCGTCTCCACGTCTCTCTCCTGCATCTCCGTCTCTCTCTGACGTCTCACTCATCTGCTCGACCCGTTTTCCAGAGAATCAGTCCGACCCGGCCCGGCCCAGTTCCTGTTGGCCCGACCTGTTTTCCTGTTGTCCGACCCAGCATCAGTTATTTGACAGTGCAATTGCACCGATAGTGCAAGCGCACCCGAGGCAGGTTCATATTTGATCATACCCGCTCCACAGCTTCATAGCTGACCTGCTCTACTATTCATCATTTACGAAATGTCTCGGGTGTATGTTGGAAATTTGGGTACTTGGGTTTCAGAAGAAGAACTCGAAAATGAGTTCCGTGGCTTCGGAATTATCATAAGAATATGGGTTACAAGAAGGCCACCGGGTTATGCTTTCATCGACTTTGTGCACAGTAAAGATGCAGAGAAGGTCGTTTATGAGTTTGATGGCAAGAATGGCTGGAGAGTAGAGTTCTCACACAAATCTATACATGCGGTTGGTCAATACTGCAACAATGGTAATACTCCCATAACTAATAAAACTCCAGCATGTGGTAAGATCGGTATGGCTTTAAAAGTTTCTAGCTTTATTAGTTCTGATACTTGGATTATTGATTCTGGTGCCTCGAATCATATGACTTATGATAATTCTCATTATATTACTGATTTGTCTCCTCCACCAGTGTCATATGTCACTAATGTCAATGGTGAAGCTTTTCCTGTGTTAGGGATAGGGTCAGTCCGTGTAACCCCTGTTTTAACCCTTCACAATGTTCTATATGTACCTGACTTGTCACACCATTTGATATCTGTTCCTCAATTAAATACTGAGTCTCGATGCTCTGTAACCTTTTATCTCATGTATGTGATTTTTTCAGGATCTTCTCACCAGGGAGATAATTGGTCGGGGGGACTTGAGGGGCAGATTATTTCACCTGGATCGAACATATGCGGGAGAGAAACCAGGAGCACCGTCACACACTGCTTTGACTGCAAGTTCAAATCAGCTAAGTGAAATTTGGTTATGGCATCGTCGATTAGGGCATCCATCTTTCCATGTTATGAAAAAATCCATGCCATCTCTATTTATTGGTGTGGAAGAGTCCTCCTTGCGCTGTGAAACATGTGTTCTTGCTAAGAGCCATCGTTCTACCTATTCTCCGAGTTCCTCCAAGAGTAGTATCCCTTTTGAATTATGTGACGTCACGGGTATGAGGTATGAGGTCACGGGTATGAGGTATTATGTGACGTTTATTGATGATTGCACAAGGTTGACATGGATTGTTCTTCTTCAAACCAAAGATGAAGTCTTCCCTGCTTTTCAAGCCTTTCATTCTCAGGTCCAAACACAATATAATGGCACTATTAAAGTTCTTCGTTTTTGTTCGTACCTAAAACCCGTAGGCCTGGCAGAGACAGATGAATCCAAGTGTGATCTCCTGTAAACCTGCTTACTAAGGGGAATACCGGGCGGGCCGGTCTTCTCCTCTCCGATGCCTAAGTTAGTAAAGTTGGGATGAATAGATAACTTAAGCACGTATGATAAGCTGTAGGAAAGATCAGTTACCTATTAATGAGGGTAGTTGAGGCCCTTATATAGGTGGCCGGGCGTGAGGTCTGGCCTCACGCTTCGATGTGGGACTAGTTTCCTTCTGTTCGTACACCAAAGGGCAGCTCTGGTGACCTCTTTGGCAGGCTGGCGCCTCCGGTCCCCCGGTCCCTGGTCGCAAGGTAGACTGCTGGACCCCGGGGGCACTGGTTGCGGGTCTGTGGGCCTGTTGTAGCCCCTCTGTGGCTACTGTCAACAAGTCCCCCAAGTTCCCGGTCAAGTGCAATCTTGAATGGGGACTTAATATGTCTTGCTTCTGTCCCGCAGACCCGCAGTTACCTACCTAACGGTACCCAGTCCCCCAAGTCCGTATTGAAGATTGGGCGTGACCGGGCATTCGGTCAGACAAGGTGCGATGAGTACCGTATCGAGTCGGAGAGTGCATGGGATCTCGACCGGGCGTTCTGCCATTTCGGAACGAGTCCCCCAAGGCGAAATTGCCGAACCGACCGGTGGACCCCCATACCGTATCGAGTCGGAGAGTGCATGGGATTGATAGGAGCACAATGTGCGACGATATTATATGCTTATGCCCTCGTTTATGCTTTGTTTAACCCTTATTTATCTAAGATTGAGTCATAATGTAGTTAGTGTCAATTTTGGTAGAGTTTTGTGAAAAATGGTTAAGAATCCGAAAAATGACTAAGTTTGAGAAATCTGGAAAATAGTGTAAAATATGTCTTTTTCGCGACTTTGAGATGAGCAAAAGTATAATCTATCCTTGTCTGAATTCTATGAAATTTTGTGTGCATAATATTCATATGTTGGGGAATGTTGTGTTAAAATTTCAGATCAATCGGAGTTCGGGAAGTCACCCAAAACTTGGCTGCAAAAGGGCAGTCCGGACATTCCAATCCAGGGGCTTACAGGATTTCCTGGGACTTTGTCCTAACTTCGAAAAATCATTCCCGACAACTCACAAGGAATTTGGCCGAGATATTTTATGGGGATATGGCCTTATGTGTCTAGTTTACGTGAGACTTGGGATCGCATCAATCGGAGCTCCGAAGGTGGAGATATACCGGAATTACTGCGACAAGGTCAAAGCTGCCGATTCCAGGGACTGATTGCTTCCTTTTCACAAGTGCTGCATTTCGATGGACCATATGATGTACAAGAGCATTTGTGAAGATATCTCAAGCTTATGGAAGAAAGGAGGTCGACACTTAGCCATGACATTGAAGAAAAACATGAAGAAACAAGTTCTCCTAGTCAAGCTAGGAGAAGCTGCCGATTCTGGCAGATTTGGTGTCATTGTGAGCTGCCGGCATTGTGGGGCATTTTTGGTGGATCGAGACCTATCAATTGAAGTCCAAGACCATTCAAGAAGTCCATGAAGATGTGAAGCCCAAGCCTTGAAGAAAAATTCAGAAAAAGAAAACCTAATTGAACTAAGAAAGGAAGGTTGCAAAACCTTATTGCACTAGGTTTTCTGAACTCCTTTTTGCTAAAGGGCTGCCGGCAATCACCCCCATTATTCTCTATAAATACCCCCACTTTTCCTACAGAAAAATCATCTCATCTCTTGCAAAACACTAGCCAAAACTCTACCAAATTTTCTACCAAAGTTCTAACCCGAAACCCTAAGAATACATAGTCACCGATTCACCACCACCATTCACCACCGAACCAGTCCCTGCCTTAGCTGCTGCCGAATCTCTATCACCACACCAAGACAAAGCTCTCCAAGGTTTCTAAAGTGTGATCCATCCCTATGACTTGTATTTTTATTTTCGGTTTAGTCACATATTGTTGTTATAAAAATACTTTGTTTCGTTGGGTTTTGTATGATGAACATAAATTGCGATTTTTGTTGGAATTTATGTGATGACTTTGCAATCCTTAATTCATGGATTTTGTATGTTTAGATAATCAGGGCAATGGTATTAAAAGAATGTTTAGGATTTAAATTGGTTAGTGGGTTAAGGATGTTCTTTATAAACCGAAACATTAGTTGTGCTTAAGCATTTGTTGTTTGCATGTAAATCTAGGTGTTAGGTTTCATCTAACCTGAGTAGAATGAATAAAACTATAGGCCTAGCGGTTGTTTTGATTTGTTGTGCTCACCTAGGGTATAAAACCTTAGCTAAAACTTGCATGTTAAATAAGATGATTGACAACCTTGCTTATTTGAATGTTTTCGATTTAAGACTCTTGTGCGATATATGTTAAGTCTTAACCGGATTAGCATAAAAATCTTTAGGGCTAGAGCGAAAGTTTGTCCTAAAAGAACCTAAGGAAGTCTAGTAACTAGGTACAGAGCGAAAGCTCTAGTTGCGGTCGAAACGAATTTAAGTTATGAACATGCTAAATACTTGTCTCTTACCTTCTTGCATATGAATCTATGTTTTAAAGAGTCTTTTGTGTGAACTGTTTTGTGAAAGATGATGATCACCTGTAAATATTAGATTTAGGATTTTATTTTGTGTTTTAATGCCGTGTGTAGTCTAGGGCAGCCCTATGGCTGCCGATCCATATAATCCCCCAATTTGTGACGTTTTTTTGTATATATGTGAATATGTTTGTGTCTAACAATTTCATATCTCAGGTACCCTTAATCCCCGGCCTAGAACGATCCCTACTTGCTTATACTACTAACGATCTTTTGTAGGGTTTATTATTGCATGCGAGCTTCAGCTCACATCAATTTTTGGCGCCGTTGCCGGGGATTATAAAAGCTTGTTTTATGTTATTGTTGTGTATATAATGTTGCTGGAAATTTTTGTTATGAAGTTGTAAAGTAGAAATTGTAAATTTATTTTGGGGATTTTGTAAAGTAGAAATATGCTTCGGCATGTAGAGTTTAAATTTTGGAAGTTGCATGATGTATAATGATGTATGTTGGTAATCACTTAGTTTAATTTCTAGGGAGTTGATAGTGTTGTGTATGTTTGAGTTTATTGTAGTTTCTAAAGTGTAACATGTAGGTGAAGCCACTTTTGTTGATCATAACCAAAACCCTTCATGTGAATGGTGCTATGTCGGAGGCCGTTTCTATGTAGATTGGGAAACGCGGGATACTTCCCCCCCACGCATATAAGCGTTTCTTCGGCAATAGTATTACTTCCATGAGGTTGAGGGCGGTTTTAATCAACACTTGTAGACTGCTAGGGATCCGTGTTTGTTTTACAAAGTATGGGGAAGTTATAATCATAGATATGGTTCTCAGGTTTGTTTAACTGGATCTCAAGGCCCATAGACTGATGTTCATTCTCGGTGAGTGAGTCGATAGGGGGTTCGCCCTCCGTGGTGTCCAACAACGAGTCCTGCCTGGTTCCTGTAGGGGGTTCGCCCTCCGTGATTTTAATGACCTTTGAAACGTAAAATCCGCACGACCTAGTCGACAGCTTGTGCCGAAGCATCACCTCACTTTAGACGCTAGAACATAACTTGACATATGTGACCTATTTTCTTCAAAGATAAAACATGTTGTGTGGTTCAAACTCTTGAGGTATATCGGGTTAAGCATGATACTACCGGGGGCTGTATCAGTCCATTGCACCGTTATCTCCTCTGCTCCACGTACTTCGAGAGTTAGAACAAATTTAAAAGAAATTAGACTTAGCGATTACATGCTCATGAACTTTCCGATTTTTGATCTATTGTTGCCGAGCCATACTTATATTTTGCCGAATGCCATTGTAATCTGCCGTGTGCTTTATATGTGTTGCCGAGTGTGGTTTTGTATGCTATTGTTGAAATTTGATGTGAAATCGCCAATGCCGTGGCTTGTAATGATGTATATTCTTGTCTTCTATTTCTTTACGATGTTCTAACTTGTTTAAATGTTGCAAATTTCAGAAATAGTGCATGTCCGAATCTAGTATTTGGGCAAGAGATCTTCAAGGCCGTTTGCAACGTTTAGATCAAGAACTCGCTATTGCTCGTTTTGTGCCATTACCACCATCGTCACCAACCAGTTCATCAGTGTCATCATCCTTGCCGAGTTCACCATCTGTGCCGTCAGTATCATCATCAGGGCCGAGTTCACCTTCATTTGTGTCATCGTCGTGTGATCTTCAGAATCCAGAATTTGAAGCCTTTGCCGAATCAGAAGAAGAAGAAGAGATCATGGCATCAATCAGATCACAGAATGGTCATGTTGCTGGAGCTGGAGTTGCTCCTTCGAATATCACTTATCCTCCCTTGGAAGCTGACAAGACTGGAGAGATTGAATTGAGGAGTGGATTCCTCCATAAGCTGAAATCATTTTATGGGATGCCGAGTGAGGATCCTAATAAGCATCTACAGTGGTTTAACTTCACCACGGAGTCTATGTGTCCAAGAGGGACCGATTTGCAACACTTCAAAATGAAGGCATTTCCATTTTCTCTAGAAGATCAAGCGAAGGAGTGGTTGTTTGAGGTGCCTAGTGGTCGCATTGTTTCGTGGAGTACTATGATGGATGAGTTTCTACTCAAGTACTTTCCTGCTTCACGTATCACTGATCTGAGGAAGCAAATTACTAGTGTGAAGCAAGCCGGAGATGAGACTTTCTTCGACTACTACAAGAGGTTCAAGTCCCTAGTTTCTTTGTGTCCATCGCATGGCATTAGTGATGGACTCTTGCTACAATATTTCTATGAGGGATTGCGCGTCATGGAGAGAGAGTTTCTTGACTCGGCCGCGGGAGGTAGCTTTTTGGAGTTAAATGCCGGTGCGGCAAGAAGTTTGTTGGAAGTTCGTGCCTTGAACAACCAACAATTTGGCATGGCACGTGGCAATATGCAAAGGAATGAGAAAGTGCATGAGACGTCTTCGAGCTCAAAGTTAGAGGATAAAGTGGACAAACTTACCGACTTGGTGAGTAATTTGATGAAGAAGCGTGCTAGTGTTTGCGGAATTTGCACCGAGGGACATGAGACCGAACAATGCCCTCAATTTGGAGTTAATGAGGGAGTTGAGGAGTGCAATGCAATTGGTTTTCAAGGAGGCCAACGTTTTGGCAATTTCAATCTGAGGTTCAATGATCATCCAAAATTTCGATGGGCGAACAATGATAACGTGCTTAGGGCACCTATGCAACCAAGAGAGGGAGGAGCACCATTTGCACCGAGGCCACCATTTGTGCCTCGGCAACCTTATCAGCCGAACCAAGGAATATATGGGGCAGTGCCGAACCAAAACCAAGCTGTGCCTATCCAAGGCCAAGCCGCACCAAGTAACCCTAATTACGATGCTTTGCTTCAATCTTTGTCAAGTGCGACTCAAGCATTACTCGCGGGGCAACAAAATCATCAAAAGGACATTGGTGAGCTCAAGACTCAAATGGGCCAAGTTGTAGACTTTATGGGAAGATTTAATGAGCAAGGGAAGTTGCTAAGCAATACGATTCCCAATCCGAGGAACGAGCAAGCCAAGGTGATTCAAACTCGTAGTGGAAGAGAGTTGTTTCCTCCAACAAGTCCAAAGAAGAAGCGAGTAACTTTTAAGGGTATTGAGTACGATGAGAGGGCTGCCGGACCTGTCATTGCCGGCAGCCACATTAAGGGAAGAGAGGCAGCAACCGAGCATGAAGCAACCGGCCAAGGTACTGCCGGCAACACTCATGTTGCCGAGAAGGGGAGTCATGCCGAGCAAGGGCATAGTGCCGGCAACAATAGTGCAAAAGACAAGGGGCTGCGTAACGAGCTTGAGTACGATCCCGCAACATCAAAGAATGAGGTATTGCCGAGCCAAGCAAGCAAGGGAGGGGTGCCGACATCAAGCATCCCATTCCCTTCTCGCTTTGCTAGATCGAAGAAGGATAAGTCCGATGAGGAGGTGTTGGAGATTTTCCGGAAAGTGCAAGTCAACATCCCTTTGTTGGAGTGCATTAAGCAAGTACCAAAGTATGCTAAGTTTTTGAAGGAGCTTTGCACGGCAAGGAGGCATACTAGAGAGACTCGTGTGGTAACTATGAGCGAGACGATGTCGGCCGTTATTCAAAGGAAGTTGCCACCAAAGATGAAGGATCCGGGAAGCTTCAATGTGCCTTGTGTCATAGGCAATACGCGGTTTGAGGATGTTATGTTGGATTTGGGAGCATCGATCAATGTCATGCCACTCAATGTGTATCAAACGTTGAGTATAGGGCCTCTCAAGAAGGATAATGTCATCATTCAACTTGCGGATCGCTCAAGCAAATATCCGGAGGGTTATGTAGAGGATGTGTTAGTGCAAGTCAATCAATTGATATTCCCCGCCGATTTTTATGTGGTTGAGATGGAGGATTCGCCGGTCAACAACACTCAATTGCTTCTAGGGCGACCATTCATGAGGACCGCGCGCACAAAGATAGATGTGGCCGAGGGCAACCTAACTATGGAGTTTGATGGTGAGGTGATCAAGTTTAATGTATTTGATGCCATGAGATTCCCCAATGTTGATTTGAAGGAGGGTTGTGCCATTGATGTTTTGGAGGAGGTCGAGCAAGTTATGTCGACCTCGCTCGACGCATAGCAATTAGCGATTGAGCAAGGGGTCGGATTTGACAAGAAGGGAGAACGAGTCATGGAAAAGAGTGGCATTGCCGAGCCTTACAAGAAAGAGCCGTACATGGTATTGCCGAGTGGAAAAGAGGTTGTTGCCGAGCTAGAGGCTCGGCCTTATGCAAAGTTTGATTCGTTCTTGTCAATTCCAAGTGCCACAACAAAATTTCGACCAAGTGTGGAAGAGGCCCCAAAGTTAGAACTAAAAGAACTCCCTAGTCATTTGAAATATGCTTATCTTGGAGAAGGAGATACACGACCGGTTATTGTGTCTTCAATGCTTAGTGAGAAGCAAGAGGAGGATTTAATATGTGTGCTTAAGAAGTACAAGACCGCCATAGGTTGGACCTTAGCGGATATCAAGGGAATAAGCCCTACTACTTGTGTTCATCGTATCTTGTTAGAAGAAGGAGCTAAGCCGACAAAGGAAGCTCAACGTCGACTTCACCCTCCCATGATGAAGGTTGTAAAGGAAGAAATTATCAAGTTGCTTGATTGTGGGGTGATCTACCCAATTTCGGATAGTAAGTGGATATCTCCCGTGCAAGTAGTGCCGAAGAAGAGTGGTGTAACGGTTGTCAAGAATGAGAAGAATGAGCTTGTGCCACAAAGACTTGTAACCGGTCATAGGATGTGCATCGACTATAGGAAGCTCAACGCTACAACAAGGAAGGATCACATGCCTTTGCCGTTTATGGATCAAATGCTAGAGAGGTTGGCCGGTCATTCTTACTATTGCTTTCTTGATGGATATAGTGGCTACAATCAAATCATGATACACCCGGACGATCAAGAGAAGACCACTTTTACTTGTCCATTTGGCACGTTTGCTTATCGGAGGATGCCATTCGGACTATGCAACGCACCCGGCACTTTTCAAAGATGTATGTATGCTATCTTCTCGGATTTTATTGAAGACATTATCGAAGTGTTTATGGATGATTTTAGTGTGTATGGGAGCACCTTCGATACATGTTTGGGGAACTTGGAGAAGATACTTGAGAGGTGTGTAGAGACAAATCTTGTGCTCAATTGGGAGAAGTGTCACTTCATGGTCACACAAGGCATTGTTCTAGGGCACATAATTTCGGCAAGAGGCTTAGAAGTTGACAAAGCCAAGGTGGAGCTCATACAAGCATTGCCGAGCCCTAGGTGTGTGAAGGATGTGAGAAGTTTTCTTGGCCATGCGGAGTTTTATCGACGATTTATCAAAGACTTCTCTTCAATTGCCAAGCCATTGAGCAACTTGTTACAAAAGGAGGTGACGTTTGAGTGGACAAAGGCGTGTGAGGATGCCTTTTGCCGATTGAAAGAAAAACTATGTATGGCGCCGGTTTTGATGCCACCAAGATGGGATGAGCCGTTTGAGTTGATGTGTGATGCTAGTGATTATGCACTTGGAGCGGTACTTGGACAACGAATTGAGAAGAAGCCATGCGCCATTTACTATGCTTCAAGGACTCTCAACGATGCTCAACTCAATTACACAACAACGGAGAAGGAACTCTTAGCGGTAATCTTTGCTTTGGAAAAATTTCGATCATATCTTTTGAATTCCAAAGTTATTGTTTATAGTGATCATGCCGCTTTGAGATATCTTATGACGAAGAAGGATGCTAAGCCGAGGCTTATTCGATGGATTCTTTTGCTTCAAGAGTTCGACCTTGAGATTAAAGACAAGAAAGGAGTAGAGAATGTTGTGGCCGATCATTTGAGTCGCCTTGTGCAAAAGGAGGATCGGCTGCCCCTATTAGAGTCCTTTCCGGATGAGCAACTTTTTCGACTTGAAGTACTTGAGCCTTGGTATGCCGACATTGCCAATTTTCTTGCCACAAACCGATTTCCCAAAGAGATGCCGAGCCACCAACAAAAGAGAATAAGGAAGCAAGCTCGACACTTCTTGTGGGATGATCCGTACTTATGGAGGCAATGTGGTGATCAAGTTATTAGAAGATGTGTGCCGGAGAATGAGCATCGATCCATCCTTGCTTTTTGTCATAGTGAAGCTTGTGGTGGGCATTTTGAACCAAAGAAGACGGCTTTGAAGGTACTTACGTGTGGATTCTTTTGGCCTACGACTTTCAAGGATGCATTCATGTTTTGCAAAGCATGTGATAGATGCCAAAGAATGGGGAACATTGGAGCTAGGGATCAAATGCCGCTCACGCCTATCATTGAGGTTGAGATTTTCGATTTATGGGGTATTGACTTCATGGGACCGTTTCCTTCAAGTAAGGGCTTTTTCTACATATTGCTTGCGGTTGATTATGTGTCAAAGTGGATCGAAGCAAAGGCTACATGCACCAATGATGCCAAAGTGGTAGCCAAGTTTCTCAAGACCAACATCTTTTCACGTTTTGGAGTTCCAAGGGTCTTGATTAGCGATGGAGGATCCCATTTTTGTAACCGCACCATTGAAGCCTTATTGAGGAAGTATGGAGTCACACATAAGGTGTCTACACCTTATCACCCCCAAACAAGTGGTATGGCCGAGGTAAGTAATCGAGAGATCAAGCATATATTGGAGAAATCGGTTGGACCTTCAAGGAAGGATTGGAGTGATCGTCTCGATGATGCTTTGTGGGCTTATAGGACCGCGTACAAGACACCGGTAGGTATGTCTCCTTTTCGGTTAGTTTATGGCAAAGCATGTCACTTACCGGTTGAGCTTGAGCACAAGGCATGGTGGGCAATTAAGGCCTTCAACATGAGCATAGATGATGCCGGTCGTCATAGAAAGCTTCAACTCAATGAACTTGAAGAAATTTGCAATGAAGCTTATGATGCCGCTTGGATATACAAGGAGAAAACAAAGGCTTACCATGACAAGATGTTACGAGGAAAGAAATTCGAGGTGGGGCAAAAAGTTCTCTTATTTAACTCAAGACTTCGACTCTTTCCGGGTAAGCTACGCTCACGGTGGGTTGGTCCCTACATCATCACTCAAGTTTTTCCTCATGGTGCAATAGAAATTTCAAGCCTCACCTCGAGCAATATTTTCAAAGTGAATGGTCATCGTCTCAAGCCATATTATGAGTCTTCCTCCAAACACATCATTGAGGAGTGCCTTGTTGACGACGCACCACTTTCGGGACATCAAGAGGTCATTGCCGGCAGTCCCCACATGGAAGAACCGGCCTCACACATGGAAGCCGAGCAGCAGCCGCCGAGTCCAGCCTCACCACCGCCACCTGCCGGACCTGCCATTGCCGGCAGGGTTGACACAAGAACACAAGAGGCCGGACATGAAGTTGACACGCCACCGGATCTGCCGGATACTAAAGATGCCGAGCCGGATACGCCAGCAGGAAGGCCGGACACGCATCCGGATAAGCAGCCTTCTACAAGCACCGAATCGGTTACACTATGCAACACTCTACTCGTTGACCTTCTTCGTGCCGATTTGGGATGCTTTGGAGCACGATGAATACATGCAAAACACGGTGAAAAGTCTAGGCTATGGACTATAAACACAAAGCGCTACTTGGGAGGCAACCCATGTCGATCAAAGAAAAGTGAAGGAGCCATCACCGAGAGTTTGAAATTTCTTAAACCTTCTCTTTTTCTTTGATTTGCGATGATATGTTGGAATATGTTAGTTGATTGCATGCTTAGGAAATTCGTTGATATTGTTTTGTGTTTACATTGAGGGCAATGTAATTTTCTAAGTGTGGGGTGGGATAGCATGTTCCGTTTTTGTTGTTGTGTGCTTAGTTTAGAAAAGGAAAATTCAGAAAATTGTAATACAAAAATAGAGTGTTTAAATTTGTTTGTCTCAAGTCTTAGGATGCCCCTAATATGTCAATGATGTTTTTCTCCTCTTTGCATACATAGATGATAGTTGTGCATACTTATAAAATCATGAGTTTCATGGATTTTGTGCATTGGTAGGAGCATGTAGGATGTGTTGATTATGAAGCATGCATGTTTTAGCTAATTTATTTCGATTATAACCTATGTGAGCTTTAGTGCCAATTTGCTTTCTTCTTGAGTGATAAAAAGATAAAATTCTATAGATTCGTAGGAAGCATGAAACCTCATAATTCTTTGCATATTCGATGACTATGTGCCATAGCTTTTTAATGAACTCTAGTATGCTAGAACTTACTCTTGTTGATTTTCGAAACGTTTATATCATAAAATACCTTGATTTTGAATATGATTGAATAAAGATCATTTAGGTTTACCACCAAAGCCAAATAAAGCATGTGCCCTAATTGGAACCCGTCGTGGGACACCTTAGTAAACCCCTTTGAGCCGATATTGAGCCTTTTCTTTCATCATCCTTAAACACTTTCCATGAGCTTAGTATAGTTGTGCCTTTACCTTGTGTGTCGGCAAAGCTTGATTTTTGGAAGCGTTTTCGCGTGTGTGATGAAGAAGAACAAGTGTGGGGTAGACTTAGCCATGAATCTATATGTAAAGTGTACTAGATGCCGTGCCATAAAAGAAAGAAAGAAAAATTATGGTCGGACCAAAAGAAAAAGAAAAAGAAAACCAAGAGCATGAAAAATGTAGGGCACGACTTGAAAAAGAAAAGAAAAATTCTGTGCATGGCTATTGTCTTGAATATTGTTGTAATGTTATGGGAAGAAAAGAATGAAGTATGGGTCCAACAAGATGAAATTTGACCCTTTTGGCGAGAAGACATAAGGAGATTTGAGCTTTGCCAAATGCCATGGTGACGTTTTTGAGCCTCCTTATCCAAATATCGAATACCTCTTAGCCTAGCCCCATTACAACCCTTTTATTGATCTTTTTCATGATTCTTAAGATGGTTAAATTTGATTGTGGAGATTATCCCAAGAGTAAGCATATGGTTTTGGTTCATTGGTGCATATAGTTATCATATGAGGTTTTTCCATCAAAAATTCACAAAGTGCTTTCGTTTCTTTGATTTATGCAAGTCACTCTTTGTAATTCATGATCTTTCGCTTGCATATACTATTGTGTGAATAACCATGCTTCGAGAGAAAAGAAGATAGTATGCCTAGTAAGGTGATTTGAATTAGCTTTACCATGTTTACATGCTTACCTTTTTTCTCTTATATGTTCATATTGATGTCACATGTTCATGAAACTTGGAATTTTCGTGCTTAGCATTCTCATGCATTTAACTTGAAAGCTATGTGTACATACGAGCCTGAGACAAATTGTTAGGGGCAATAGTTTGTTTAGAGTCGTAGTTTAATTTAGTTTGCTAAGGGACTAGCAAAGGATAAGTGTGGGGTAGTTGATAGGAGCACAATGTGCGACGATATTATATGCTTATGCCCTCGTTTATGCTTTGTTTAACCCTTATTTATCTAAGATTGAGTCATAATGTAGTTAGTGTCAATTTTGGTAGAGTTTTGTGAAAAATGGTTAAGAATCCGAAAAATGACTAAGTTTGAGAAATCTGGAAAATAGTGTAAAATATGTCTTTTTCGCGATTTTGAGATGAGCAAAAGTATAATCTATCCTTGTCAGAATTCTATGAAATTTTGTGTGCTTAATATTCATATGTTGGGGAATGTTGTGTTAAAATTTCAGATCAATCGGAGTTCGGGAAGTCACCCAAAACTTGGCTTCAAAAGGGCAGTCCGGACATTCCAATCCAGGGGCTTACAGGATTTCCTGGGACTTTGTCCTAACTTCGAAAAATCATTCCCAACAACTCACAAGGAATTTGGCCGAGATATTTTATGGGGAGATGGCCTTATGTGTCTAGTTTACGTGAGACTTGGAATCGCATCAATCGGAGCTCCGAAGGTGGAGATATGCCGGAATTACTGCGACAAGGTCAAAGCTGCCGATTCCAGGGACTGATTGCTTCCTTTTCACAAGTGCTGCATTTCGATGGACCATATGATGTACAAGAGCATTTGTGAAGATATCTCAAGCTTATGGAAGAAAGGAGGTCGACACTTAGCCATGACATTGAAGAAAAACATGAAGAAACAAGTTCTCCTAGTCAAGCTAGGAGAAGCTGCCGATTCTGGCAGATTTGGTGTCATTGTGAGCTGCCGGCATTGTGGGGCATTTTTGGTGGATCGAGACCTATCAATTGAAGTCCAAGACCATTCAAGAAGTCCATGAAGATGTGAAGCCCAAGCCTTGAAGAAAAATTCAGAAAAAGAAAACCTAATTGAACTAAGAAAGGAAGGTTGCAAAACCTTATTGCACTAGGTTTTCTGAACTCCTTTTTGCTAAAGGGCTGCCGGCAATCACCCCCATTATTCTCTATAAATACCCCCACTTTTCCTACAGAAAAATCATCTCATCTCTTGCAAAACACTAGCCAAAACTCTACCAAATTTTCTACCAAAGTTCTAACCCGAAACCCTAAGAATACATAGTCACCGATTCACCACCACCATTCACCACCGAACCAGTCCCTGCCTTAGCTGCTGCCGAATCTCTATCACCACACCAAGACGAAGCTCTCCAAGGTTTCTAAAGTGTGATCCATCCCTATGACTTGTATTTTTATTTTCGGTTTAGTCACATATTGTTGTTATAAAAATACTTTGTTTCGTTTGGTTTTGTATGATGAACATAAATTGCGATTTTTGTTGGAATTTATGTGATGACTTTGCAATCCTTAATTCATGGATTTTGTATGTTTAGATAATCAGGGCAATGGTATTAAAAGCATGTTTAGGATTTAAATTGGTTAGTGGGTTAAAGATGTTCCTTATAAACCGAAACATTAGTTGTGCTTAAGCATTTGTTGTTTGCATGTAAATCTAGGTGTTAGGTTTCATCTAACCTGAGTAGAATGAATAAAACTATAGGCCTAGCGGTTGTTTTGATTTGTTGTGCTCACCTAGGGTATAAAACCTTAGCTAAAACTTGCATGTTAAATAAGATGATTGACAACCTTGCTTATTTGCATGTTTTCGATTTAAGACTCTTGTGCGATATATGTTAAGTCTTAACCGGATTAGCATAAAAATCTTTAGGGCTAGAGCGAAAGTTTGTCCTAAAAGAACCTAAGGAAGTCTAGTAACTAGGTACAGAGCGAAAGCTCTAGTTGCGGTCGAAACGAATTTAAGTTATGAACATGCTAAATACTTGTCTCTTACCTTCTTGCATATGAATCTATGTTTTAAAGAGTCTTTTGTGTGAACTGTTTTGTGAAAGATGATGATCACCTGTAAATATTAGATTTAGGATTTTATTTTGTGTTTTAATGCCGTGTGTAGTCTAGGGCAGCCCTATGGCTGCCGATCCATATAATCCCCCAATTTGTGACGTTTTTTTGTATATATGTGAATATGTTTGTGTCTAACAATTTCATATCTCAGGTACCCTTAATCCCCGGCCTAGAACGATCCCTACTTGCTTATACTACTAACGATCTTTTGTAGGGTTTATTATTGCATGCGAGCTTCAGCTCACATCAGGGATCTCGATCGGGCGTTCTGCCATATCGGAACGAGTCCCCCAAGGCGAAATTGCCGAACCGACCGGTGGACCCCCATACCGTATCGAGTCGGAGAGTGCATGGGATCTCGATCGGGCGTTCTGCCATATCGGAACGAGTCCCCCAAGGCGAAATTGCCGAACCGACTGGTGGACCCCCATACCGTATCGAGTCGGAGAGTGTATGGGATCTCGACCGAGCGTTTTGCCATATCGGAACGAGTCCCCCAAGGCGAAATTGCTGCCAACGGCAGACCAGGAAGGGCCCGGTGGCTCGGCCCAGCTTGTGTTGGAATAAGCGTGGGGCGACGTGCCTGCAGGGAGAGTTCTGGATCAGAGAAACAATCTGCCCGGTGGGGAAGCGTTGAGATGACAAGTCTCGCCTTGAATCCCCATTTTGATCGCAGTTCAGTGCGATGCAGGGTTTTTATCCTGCTGGACAAGAGTACATGTGTTAGATGTAAACTCGCCCGGGTGTATAAAGCCCATGCCGGTTGAATGTTCTCTTAACCAGAGTCATGCCATGGAGCCGGTTGAATGATACCTAACCGGTGAGGGGCCATGGAGCCGGTTGGATGTCTCCTAACCGGTGAAATGCTCTCAAGCCGGTTGAATGTTACCTAACCGGTGAGAGGCCATGCAGCCGGTTGAATTATACCTAACCGGTGAACTGCCATGGAGCCGGTTGGATGATCATAACCGGTGAGAAGCCTTCGAGCCGGTTGAAAAATCATAACCGGTGAGCTGTCGTGGAGATGCCATGCAGCCGGTTGAATGATACCTAACCGGTGAACTGCCATGGCTCTGGTTGAAAGATTATAACCGGTGAGAAGCCTTCGAACCGGTTGAAAAATCAAAACCGGTGAGCTGTCATGGAGATGCCATGCAGCCAGTTGAATGATACCTAACCGGTGAACTGCCATGGCTCCGCTTGACGCCTCGGTTCCTGCTCCATCTCTCCTCCATGTCGCTTGTAGGCGGGACAAGTGGCTGACATGTATTTAAGGAGGAAGCCCATCAGTCCCGTCAGTTATGATGGCGTGGAAAGTTTACAAATGCTGGGACACGTGCCAGTAGGGAGCGATCTGAGATGGAGGGTTTGGATTCGCAGGCGTTTGAGTTGCCCTGATTGCGTGTTTCAGGGGGATTACAATCGCCTAGGGCATCGGACCCCTCTATAAAAAGGCCTCCTCTGCCTTCATAAGTTCTGTTTTGCTCTTTGGCCCAGAGAGAAGAGAAGGTTGGAGAGGAATCCGGCGAAAGCTCTGTGGAGGTGCCCCGCGACATCCGTTGCCTCAAGCGTTCTTGTTCTTTTCCTAACATTGCTCGGTGTTTTCGTAGGACGGACTTTCCTCGGTTATGCATAGTAATCGGTAAGTCTTGCTTTCTTTGCCTGGCGTTTTTTTTCTTTTTCTTTTTGGCGTTTTGAGGCGAGAGAGGGGGGGGGGGGGGGGGGGGGCTCTGTTGCCGACAGTGAGTTGTTTTAAGTGGGGCGACTGCGGTAATCTTGGGGAGGAGCCGCAGAGGGCGCTGTTCTAGCCTGTTGCTGACCAACGATGGGGTTTTGTTTTCTTCCCCTTAGGTTAAATGGCTTCTGCAAGTTCTGATGGGGCTTCCGAATCGGCCGGCAGGCGTCCCGTTGTGGACGATGAGGAGAGACTGGAGGATTGGCTCGGTTCGGAATCCCCGGATGCCGAAGCCGCTGACCGCTCCCGGAGCGAAGTTTCGTCTTCCTGGTCCTCGGGATCTAAGGAAATCCCGCACAGGGTGCGCTTTTCTGGCACTCCGCCCGTGAGCTACACCATCGGGAGTGGGAAAGGGGTCGTGGTGTGCGATGAACCGGAGGGTAGTATGAATCTCGAAGAGATGGCCGCCTTCCGGGAGACGTGGAGTATCCCCGATGAGGTGGCGTTACAGCCGCTGAATCCCGGAGAATCGGCCTGTAACCCGGAGGCGGGTTGGGTTGCCGTGCACTTGGACCAATTTCGCCACGGGTTTTCCCTCCCGCTGCCAGATTTCGTGTAGTACACGCTCAGTGCCCTGCAAGTGTCTCCCGCGCAGCTTCCCGGGAACCAGTGGAGGAAGCTGCTGAGCCTCGGTTGCCTGTACGAGTTGTCCGGGATGAGCATGCCGACGGTGAACGAATTCCGGGCATTGTACAGAATATCTTTCTCGAAGAAGAGGGGCTCCCGGGTTGTCTGACCTTTAGCGCCCGACAGTTCCAGCCTATCATCACCCACATGCCTTCTTGGATAGACAATAGCTGGAGGAAAAAGGTGGTGATGGCGGGGGGAGAAGTGGCAGAAGAGGAGTGAAATGTACCGGGTTCCTGGTGCCTTCCAGCCCCTTGGCGACCAATCGTTCGAACTATCCGAGTTGGAGCGGGAAAGTATTATGACTATACTCGGATGCTGGGATGATCTCGAGCGAAGCTCTTACAACTTCATTCGGCGGGAGGTGTTGGAATACTGCGGTCTCGGGCGAGATCCTAGTGCGTAGCAAGGTTTAGCGGTGGCGTTTCTGCTGGCATAGTTTTAAACACTAACGTTTTGCTTGTCCTGCAGGTGCATCTTCCCGGGCGGTCATTAAACCCGACAATACCTTATCCATAGACGGTGAAGACCTTCTCTCAAGTCTAAAGGAGAAAGGGGAGGCCATTTCGCGGACCTCGGTGGACGAGGAGTCCGGTCGACTTACCGTTCATGCCGAACCGAGGGCCATGGACGTTGAGGGCGACGCCTATATTCTGAGGCGTGTGAAGAGTCACCCTGCTGCGCCCAAGGCAGGACCTGGAAAGGGTAAGACCACCAGGGGGCCACCAAAGGTTCCTGGTGGTGTGAACCGGATTTCGTACCGGCCGGGATCAGTCCCGCTAGTCACCAGGGTCACCCGGTCGGGCGCACAATCTTCTTCACCGGACGGCCAGGGTGAGAAGAGGCGGAGGGTCATGGACGTTCCTCCCTCCACACTGGTGACGCTGACCGGCCGGTCGTCAGGTGATAACTTGGCGAAGCGGCTCAAGGTGGCCAGTGGTGCGTCGAGTTCCGCAGGGGACAAGGCTGCCGCTGCTCCAAACTCTGCCTGTCAGCAGAGTAGCCCCGCTCTTGCGGAGGAACAGAGGGGGAGTCTGGAGAATCCCTTCGTCCGGAAGGTGGCGGCAGATGTGGCTGGCCTTGGCCTGGACAGGCCTGGGGTCACCGGAGCCTTGGCGGGGGAGAACCGCCAAAAGTGCAAGGAGTCGGTCCTCCGGGTAAGAATTACTCGGTGCCATGGCACTGCTCATAACTCGTTACCTTTGCTGCTTATCTAATTGGCTCCCTGTTGTTGTGTAGTTATTGTACAATCTGTCAGCCGGATCCGAGCGAGGAGCTGCCGGGGTTGAAGAGGCAGGTGGCCGCTCTGACAGAAGCCCGAGAGCGTCTGGAAGTAGAGAAGTCCAGGCTGGAGCGGGAGAAGGTCAGACTGGAGGAGAGGGCCAAGAAGCAGGTGGTCAAACTAGAAGAGCGGGTCCGGAGCCTTGAGGAGGAGAAGGAGCTGGTCGAAGAGGAGAGGGCCGAGCTGGAGGCAAAAGTGGATGAGCTCCAGGTGGGAGCTGCCGCTGCGTCTGGAGAAGAGGACCCGGAGCTTTACCAGCGGGTTGTCCTCAAGTATCATGAGAGCGATCAGTTCCTCAAGTTCCTGGAGAAGGCCAGGGAATCAGGTATCGCGGACGTCTATGTGGAGTGGGAAGAGAAGGGGTACCTGGATACCTCTCGAATGCCGAAGGTTGGAGCTGATGAGAATATCCATGAACAGTCGGTAGGCGAGGAGCAACCGGAAGGGGTAGGCGGGCCTGAAGAAGGTGCGGCGGCTTCATCTGGAGAAGCTGGTGGAATGCCCGCTAAAGGGGGGAGTGCGTCTCCTTGAGATTTTTGCTTTGCTCTCCTTTTTTTTTTTTGTAAACCCGACGGAACGGTTTTTGTTTGTATTACTCCTTGGATATAAATACACTTGCACTGGCAGAACCGGTGGAATTTTTTCTCAAAATAGTTGGCATACATCTGATGATGTTATAGCAGCCGAACCGATGATATGCCAAACTAACCGCTTGGAGGTTTGGGCGTGCCTACCAGGCCTGGCCCGGCTCTCGGTCGGGATCTGCTCTCCTTTCCCCTATATACCGCTGGAGCTGGCCGTTGTTAATCAAACCCTCCACCGCTGTCTTGAGAGCGAAGCACTTGTTTGTCCGATGAGTAGCTTCATCGTGATAGGAGTAGTACTTGCCCGTTTGCGCCGGGGTAAGCTTCCCCTTTGGGTACTTTCTCCTGGGCGGTGGGGAAATGATGTTCCCGTTCTCGTGCAAGATGTCTTCGTATGAAGAGGTTAGGGTGGTGAAGGCCTCTTGACGTTCTGCTGGCATGATTGCCAGGGGCGTTCTTGCTGGTACTGCGCAGGTTTGTGCTTGTTCTGGGGTTAGTCATGATAGGGCCTCTATTGCCGTTGCCCCCAATATCTGCTGGGCCAGCTCGGTCGGGCACCTCGGTTCTCGGTCCGGTGGCTGGCCTTGTCTTCTTGGCCGGGAGGGGGGTGCTCCTCCCGGGGGTGCTCCTCCTGCTGCTCGTCCCGTTTTCTTTTCAGCAGGTGCTGCCCGTACCTTTCATGGTCGGCCTGAGCATGCCTGATGGCCATCGCCATCAGCTCGTCATACCCCTGCGGGAGTTCCACCCGTACGGCGTAGGAAAATTTTCCTGGCCGGAGCCCTTGTTTGAACGCCATCTCGGCGATACCCTTGTCGAGGTTCCGAACCCCGGCCGTCGCCGTCTGCCAGTGGTTGACAAAGGTCCTCAGCTCCTCGCCGGGTGCCTGCATGCAGTTGAAGAGGATGGTCGATGTCCGGGCTCCTTCGACCCGGAGGATGAAGCGGCCTACGAACCGATCGGCCAGCTGCTCGAACCCCTCGATAGAGTTTTCCGGAAGCTTATAGAACCAGCTGAGCGCCTCTCCAGACAGGGTTTCCTGGAAAATGTTGCAGCATACTGCGTCGGAATAGCCCTTGGCACACCTCTGGGACCGGAAACTGTCCAAATGCTGGTACGGGCAGCTGGATCCTGAGTATCTGAGTTTTAGGGATTTCTGGTTACTAGACCTCCCCGATTCCAGAACCCGGTGAGAGAAAGGGCCCATGCGCTCGTTGAATCGCGCACCTTCCATCGGCCGCACCGCCCTTCTCTCGTTGGCCTCCACTTGGGCCTTCAGATCCGACACACTGTCGGTGAGTATCTGCAATGCCTGTGCAGTCGGGGTCATGGCTTCATCCTCGAATGAAGCGTGTGGTTGCCGGGAGGTCGGCGCGCTCTTTGGTGGGGCCGTGCCGGCCGGGATCTCCGCTCTCTCGGGGGAGCGGGGCCTTCCGCCCGATGACTGTCCCGCTTCAAACCGCTGAGATCGGCCTGGCGCAGGTGCATGTGCCCTAGTCATAGTGTCGTCGCGCTGCTGTCCTCTCTCCAGGGCGGCTACCAGGGCAGCATTCACCGCCTCCATTTCCTCATACCGGGCATTGGATCTTGCCCTATCCCGGTCGCCCTCCTCGCGCAGGCGACCGACTTCCGCTGCCAACGCCCGTATCTCCCCCGCTATATTGCGCCGGTCGGGGCTGTACGTGGTCACTGTCACCGAGCGAGCTCTCCTCCCTGTCGCTCGAATCGTTCGAGAATGTCAGTGAAAAGCCCCGATGCGTTGGTTGGTCGCCCTTCACCGGGCCTTTCCCGCGCGAGCTATCAAGGTATGGCCCCGGCGTGCCGGCCGGCCTCCCACAGCTCCCGCCTTCCTGGTTGTCCTGGTCGCTGCGCTGCTCTCGCGCGTTGACCGGGGTGGAGATGAGCGCTTATTCTGGCACAACACGCTGCTCCTTAGTGGTATTTCTTTCCTGGCCTGCCTTAGAGCTTTCTGACATTGGTAATGCTTACGTGGTTTTATCGTATCCCCGTAGGCCTGGCAGAGATAGATGAATCCAAGTGTGATCTCCTGTAAACCTGCTTACTAAGGGGAATACCGGGCGGTCTGGTCTTCTCCTCTCCGATACCTAAGTTAGTACAGTTGGGATGAATAGATAACTTAAGCACGTATGATAAGCAGTAGGAAAAATCAGTTACCTATTAATGAGGGTAGTTGAGGCCGTTATATAGGTGGCCGTGCGTGAGGTCTGGCCTCACTCTTCGATGTGGGACTGGTTTCCTTCTGTTCGTACACCAAAGGGCAGTTCTGGTGACCTCTTTGGCAGGCTGGCGCCCCCGGTCCCCGAGTCCCTGGTCGCAAGGTAGACTGCTGGACCCCGGCTCCGGGTGCTGGCGATCCGGTTCCGGGCACTAGGCCGGCCCCGGGTGCACTGGTTGCGGGTCTGTGGGCCTGTTGTAGCCCCTCTGTGGCTACTGTCAACACTATTAATGAGGGTAGTTGAGGCCCTTATATAGGTGGCCGGGCGTGAGGTCTGGCCTCACTCTTCGATGTGGGACTGGTTTCCTTCTGCTCGTACACCAAAGGGCAGCTCTGGTGACCTCTTTGGCAGGCTGGCGCCCCCGGTCCCCGGGTCTCTGGTCGCAAGGTAGACTGCTGGACCCCGGCTCCGGGTGCTGGCGATCCGGTTCCCGACCCTAGGCCGGCTCCGGGTGCTGGCGATCCGGTTCCGGGCCCTAGGCCGGCCCCGGGTGCACTGGTTGCGGGTCTGTGGGCCTGTTGTAGCCCCTCTGTGGCTACTGTCAACAGTTCTGATAATGGAGGGGAGTATGACAATCGTGTTTTTCACCAGTTTTTCAGAACTCATTAGATTGTTCATTAAACAACCTGTCCACGAACACCAGAGCAGAATGGTGTGTCTGAAAGGAAAAACCGGCATCTTCTTGACATGGCTCGTTCCATCCTTTTTAGTGCCCATATGCCTAAGAATCTTTGGGGTGATGCTGTCGCAGCTTCTGCTTATCTTATCAATCGCCTTCCATTTAGTGCTCTTCAAGGAAAATTTCCGTTTCAGGTTCTTGCATCTCATGTCTCTTTTCCTTCCTACCATATTATACTTGCCAGGGTCTTTGGTTGTGTGGCCTTTGTTCATGTTCCTAAGAGCCAGAGATCGTCTAAATTAGATCCCCGGGCGATCAAGTGTGTGTTTGTTGGTTATGAAAGTCATAAGAAGGGATACAACACTAGTACAGAAATCGATTCAGATGACGGTTTTTAACCGTCATCTGATATGCTCCCAAACTGTCATCTATCGCAATGTCATCTGTTAAAACGCATTCAGATCACGGTTAAGACCCAAAAAAAACTGTCATCTACCGATCATAAGGATGACAGTTGTGTATTCAGATGACGGTTGGCATTCATGGTGCCAACTGGTGCCAACTTACGTGCGCATTTTCAGTGATGAATGGCATATATTGAGATGACAGTCGACTGTCATCTAATGCTACTTTTTATGTCAGTCAATATATCAAAGCAAGCGTCATGTAAAGTGCAATGTAACGTCGGTCATATTGTCAAGGCGAATGTCATCTGAATTTTGAACAGATGTCATTTACACTATCATATAGTATGTCATCTAAGCTCTCTTAGACGTCAGTCTTGCATAATGTTGTTTGTGTCATACGATTTTGGTTCAGATGTCACTCGTTTGTGTCATATGAATGTGTTTCTAACGTCAGTTATTTTATGACTGAGTCTGTCATTTGAGTTCTGTCATTTGAGTTCATTTGATATGTTACCAAATGAACAGTACTGACCAAATCCACAGTACTGGCTCATCTCCACATATAAAACCTGAATTCATGCAAATAAACCAAAACTCTAGGATAGTACTCAATAAACCAGCCATATTTATATGTCTCTACCTAGATCTGTTTTAAACCATGAGTAATACAATCACTTCTAAAAACACATGCATTGGCAGCAAAACCAAAATCAACTTCTTCCATCACAATTGTAGCTGCCAGTAGCAAAAAAATGACCAATTCAAGTCCACATAACTGTAATAGGATTGGCCATATACTATAGGTACCACTAGAATTCTGAGCATCCTATATACCAAAACATTTAACCTGCTTGTTACTCATTCAAAGCTTCACATGGTTCTTCAATTGATAGCTTGCAATCTCATCCCTTACTTGGTCAATATCGACCTCTTTTTCCAGCAGGGTCTATCTTTGTTCTCCTCACCCCTATAAACCGGCATAGGCTTGCTCTTCCCAAATGGCCAAGGCGAGACATCGTTCTACTTGCAAAAGAAATAATTCAAATTTGCAACTAATAATCAAACAAGCGGTAGTTAGTTACACAAACCTTGAAGAAATCCAGGCATAAGTAACATTGCATAACAATAAAGAGCGAGTAACCTTGTGATCCACCGCGAGCCTACCCTGAATAAAAATAAATGATTAGAAACAACTCAAATTTTCATAATTAACACTAATCAGGTACTCTACAATCAATCACTCTCAATAAAACACATATTTAACTAATCTTCATTATTGAAGAACCTCAATTTCCATAATGAAAATCCAGATAAATTAATGCTCAATATGAAGTAGCTAGACTTGGAAGAAAGAGTACCCGAGGTATTGAAGGAGCGTGAAGCTGAGACATTCCCAATGCACTCAAAGCTATAGTCAACACCACCATCAGTGAGATCAACTAGGACCTGCTGGATTGGCTTCTCATAGTCCTTTGGATTCACAAATTCAGTAACTCCGAAGTTCTTTGCTGCAAACAAACAATACATGTCAACTTTAAAATCTTCCTAGCTAAGATCGATATTACCAAATGAACTCAAGAAACAACTGGCCGGAGAAGAAATTAACAACAGGAGCTGAAGATGGTGAGGCTCACACCACATCTGCTTAAGCGACACAATTTTAGGTCTTAGTAGCCTAAATAACAAGCCCCAGTGCAGTTATGCCAACATCTCATGACACTAGTTCATCACTAACCAAACTAGTCGTTTTGATATATTCAGTTTCATACACTACTGGTTCATCATTACTAAACAAACTAGACACCGAAACACACCCGGTTCATTCAATTCAAGAAGTAAACGAACCTCAACAATCTCATGAGCAGTCTTCATATCGTGAGCCAAAACCTCATGAAACTTAAGCCTGACCAGCTCCTCCTTCCTCCACTTATCATGAATCTTCTCAAGCACAGCCTGCGTAATCCCGACTTTCGGCACACTAATTCTCTCCCTCAAGAACATCCCCAACCGCCTCAGCTCCTCGTCCTCAATCGTCAGCTCCGCCAAGCTCGGCGCCTTCGACCTCCTCATCTTCCTCATCTCCTTCACCTCCTCATCTTCACTCAACTCCTCCTCCTTCTCCCACGGCAGCGCCACATCATCGTCTCCTTTCTCCTCCGCTAATATATAGTCCGGCCGCACCCACTCCCGCTGCAGCAGATCGCCGAGCTTCTCCTCCCCGCTCGCCGCCAGCATTGAATTCAAACCGTCCGATTCAAAACCTCCGTTGTCGTCGTCGTCGTCGCCTAGCCCTAGGTTCCGCAGCCGGAACACGATCCTCTCTATCGCGCTCTGGCCTTTGTCCTTGTCCACGTACCTCGCCGCGTTATTCTCTTTGGACTCCTTGACTCTATCGTTGACTCGATGACGTGGTGACTCCACCGGAGCACCACCTCCGCCGCGAGAGGGCCACTTGTTGAGCCACAGCCCGGTGGAGGAGGAGGAGGGGGAGGGCTTGGACTTGTGCGAGGGTCGAGGGTTGGAGTTGCCGCCGCGGCCGTGCTCGGTGGTGCGGAGAGCAGAGAAGGGCCTGAGGATGCGAAACGACGGTTTTAGGAGGAGGTTGAGAGAGGAAGGAGAGTGAGAGGTGAGTGGGAGTGAGTTTCGGTGGTGAAGCATGAGGTGAGAGAGTAAGAGAAAGGCTCAGTGATTCTGGATTTGGTTGTGGGAGATGGTGAGGCTCTGGCTGAGACTCTGATGAGTAGACTCTAGTGTTGAATATCAGAGAGGGAAAAGAGAGAGGTCGAAGAAGAAGAAGAAGAAGGAGATGGATTTAGATCTGAGGGGAGAGTGAAAAACAGAAAACTAATAAGGGGGAATGGTTTGTGGGGTGTGTTATTTTTGGAGGTAGTGGATCGATGATTGCGTTAAGGGAAGAAGCAATGTGGGCCGTTGGATCTGGAGCTGGGGGTAAGGGACTGTTTGGTGGAGCAGCTGGCAAGCACGGGGGGCTTTGATTTTGAGCAGGATGGAAAATAAACAAAATAAAAAAAGAAGAGACCTTTATGAGTCTGAGGCTTTGAATGTTCTGTTCCTCAATATCTATCAATCTATATATTTATACTGGCATAGGTTTATAAGAGTTAATTTACCGCAGTACCCCTAGTACCTAATTGTTTTTTACTTCCGTTTTCCTATAGGTAGCCTGACGGTCGGTAAATATTTAGAGGAAAATTTTTATACGATTAGTTGCGTCTCATCGATCTGAAACTATTCTCTGTTGAAGATCAGGCCCAAAAACGTCATTTAGACGGGCCAATTTCCGTTTTAAAGCGTTTAGAGGTTTGACTCACCCGGTTGACCGTCCCGATCGAGCCTTTAACGTTGTCAGATGTAGTTGGATTTTTTTTCATACACGTATTTAATCTTAACGGTGATATCTGACGGTTGGAATAGATTTTCCAAACTTTTAGATTCAAAATCGGAACAGATGCACTAATGTTCCTTAACTTGTTTACCAAGTGTTTAAGTGAATGTATAGTTTCAAATAGTTTCTATACGTAGACTCTTCAAATGCAAATGTGTCGTGAAATAAGATATGACCGAAATATTGAAATACGTCTACGGTTGAAAAATGAGAAGATTCCGACAAAATCTGTGTGCCGAATGTTGCGGTTAACTGTTTTTTACTTCCGTTTTCCTATGGGTAGCCTGACGGTCGGTAAATATTTTGAGGAAAATTTTTATACGATTAGTTGCGTCTCATCGATCTGAAACTATTCTCTGTTGAAGATCAGGCCCAAAAACGTCATTTAGACGGGCCAATTTCCGTTTTAAAGCGTTTAGAGGTTTGACTCACCCGGTTGACCGTCCCGATCGAGCCTTTAACGTTGTCAAATGTAGTTGGATTTTTTTTCATACACGTATTTAATCTTAACGGTGATATCTGACGGTTGGAATAGATTTTCCAAACTTTTAGATTCAAAATCGGAACAGATGCACTAATGTTCCTTAACTTGTTTACCAAGTGTTTAAGTGAATGTATAGTTTCAAATAGTTTCTATACGTAGACTCTTCAAATGCAAATGTGCCGTGAAATAAGATATGACCGAAATATTGAAATACGTCTACGGTTGAAAAATGAGAAGATTCCGACAAAATCTGTGTGCCGAATGTTGCGGTTAACTGTTTTTTACTCCCGTTTTCCTATGGGTAGCCTGACGGTCGGTAAATATTTTGAGGAAAATTTTTATACGATTAGTTGCGTCTCATCGATCTGAAACTATTCTCTGTTGAAGATCAGGCCCAAAAACGTCATTTAGACGGGCCAATTTCCGTTTTAAAGCGTTTAGAGGTTTGACTCACCCGGTTGACCGTCCCGATCGAGCCTTTAACGTTGTCAGATGTAGTTGGATTTTTTTTCATACACGTATTTAATCTTAACGGTGATATCTGACGGTTGGAATACATTTTCCAAACTTTTAGATTCGAAATCGGAACATATGCACTAATGTTCCTTAACTTGTTTACCAAGTGTTTAAGTGAATGTATAGTTTCAAATAGTTACTATACGTAGACCCTTCAAATGCAAATGTGTCGTGAAATAAGATATGACCGAAATATTGAAATACGTCTACGGTTGAAAAATGAGAAGATTCCGACAAAATCTGTGTGCCGAATGTTGCGGTTAACTGTTTTTTACTTCCGTTTTCCTATGGGTAGCCTGACGGTCGGTAAATATTTTGAGGAAAATTTGTATACGATTAGTTGCGTCTCATCGATCTGAAACTATTCTCTGTTGAAGATCAGGCCCAAAAACGTCATTTAGACGGGCCAATTTCCGTTTTAAAGCGTTTAGAGGTTTGACTCACCCGGTTGACCGTCCCGATCGAGCCTTTAACGTTGTCAGATGTAGTTGGATTTTTTTTCATACACGTATTTAATCTTAATGGTGATATCTGACGGTTGGAATACATTTTCCAAACTTTTAGATTCGAAATCGGAACATATGCACTAATGTTCCTTAACTTGTTTACCAAGTGTTTAAGTGAATGTATAGTTTCAAATAGTTACTATACGTAGACTCTTCAAATGCAAATGTGTCGTGAAATAAGATATGACCGAAATATTGAAATACGTCTACGGTTGAAAAATGAGAAGATTCCGAAAAAATCTGTGTGCCGAATGTTGCGGTTAACTGTTTTTTACTTCCGTTTTCCTATGGGTAGCCTGACGGTCGGTAAATATTTTGAGGAAAATTTTTATACGATTAGTTGCGTCTCATCGATCTGAAACTATTCTCTGTTGAAGATCAGGCCCAAAAACGTCATTTAGACGGGCCAATTTCCGTTTTAAAGCGTTTAGAGGTTTGACTCACCCGGTTGACCGTCCCGATCGAGCCTTTAACGTTGTCAAATGTAGTTGGATTTTTTTTCATACACGTATTTAATCTTAACGGTGATATCTGACGGTTGGAATAGATTTTCCAAACTTTTAGATTCAAAATCGGAACAGATGCACTAATGTTCCTTAACTTGTTTACCAAGTGTTTAAGTGAATGTATAGTTTCAAATAGTTTCTATACGTAGACTCTTCAAATGCAAATGTGTCGTGAAATAAGATATGACAGAAATATTGAAATACGTCTACGGTTGAAAAATGAGAAGATTCCGACAAAATCTGTGTGCCGAATGTTGCGGTTAACTGTTTTTTATTTCCGTTTTCCTATGGGTAGCTTGACGGTCGGTAAATATTTTGAGGAAAATTTTTATACGATTAGTTGCGTCTCATCGATCTGAAACTATTCTCTGTTGAAGATCAAGCCCAAAAACGTCATTTAGACGGGCCAATTTCCGTTTTAAAGCGTTTAGAGGTTTGACTCACCCGGTTGACCGTCCCGATCGAGCCTTTAACGTTGTCAGATGTAGTTGGATTTTTTTTCATACACGTATTTAATCTTAACGGTGATATCTGACGGTTGGAATACATTTTCCAAACTTTTAGATTCAAAATCGGAACAGATGCACTAATGTTCCTTAACTTGTTTACCAAGTGTTTAAGTGAATGTATAGTTTCAAATAGTTTCTATACGTAGACTCTTCAAATGCAAATGTGTCGTGAAATAAGATATGACCGAAATATTGAAATACGTCTACGGTTGAAAAATGAGAAGATTCAGACAAAATTTGTGTGCCGAATGTTGCGGTTAACTGTTTTTTACTCTCGTTTTCCTATGGGTAGCCTGACGGTCGGTAAATATTTTGAGGAAAATTTTTATACGATTAGTTGCGTCTCATCGATCTGAAACTATTCTCTGTTGAAGATCAGGCCCAAAAACGTCATTTAGACGGGCCAATTTCCGTTTTAAAGCGTTTAGAGGTTTGACTCACCCGGTTGACCGTCCGATCGAGCCTTTAACGTTGTCAGATGTAGTTGGATTTTTTTTCATACACGTATTTAATCTTAACGGTGATATCTGACGGTTGGAATAGATTTTCCAAACTTTTAGATTCGAAATCGGAACATATGCACTAATGTTCCTTAACTTGTTTACCAAGTGTTTAAGTGAATGTATAGTTTCAAATAGTTACTATACGTAGACTCTTCAAATGCAAATGTGTCGTGAAATAAGATATGACCGAAATATTGAAATACGTCTACGGTTGAAAAATGAGAAGATTCCGACAAAATCTGTGTGCCGAATGTTGCGGTTAACTGTTTTTTACTTCCGTTTTCCTATGGGTAGCTTGACGGTCGGTAAATATTTTGAGGAAAATTTTTATACGATTAGTTGCGTCTCATCGAGCTGAAACTATTCTCTGTTGAAGATCAGGCCCAAAAACGTCATTTAGACGGCCCAATTTCCGTTTTAAAGCGTTTAGAGGTTTGACTCACCCGGTTGACCGTCCCGATCGAGCCTTTAACGTTGTCAGATGTAGTTGGATTTTTTTTCATACACGTATTTAATCTTAACGGTGCTATCTGACGGTTGTAATACATTTTCCAAACTTTTAGATTCAAAATCGGAACAGATGCACTAATGTTCCTTAACTTGTTTACCAAGTGTTTAAGTGAATGTATAGTTTCAAATAGTTTCTATACGTAGACTCTTCAAATGCAAATGTGTCGTGAAATAAGATATGACCGAAATATTGAAATACGTCTACGGTTGAAAAATGAGAAGATTCCGACAAAATCTGTGTGCCGAATGTTGCGGTTAACTGTTTTTTACTTCCGTTTTCCTATGGGTAGCCTGACGGTCGGTAAATATTTTGAGGAAAATTTTTATACGATTAGTTGCGTCTCATCGATCTGAAACTATTCTCTGTTGAAGATCATGCCCAAAAACGTCATTTAGACGGGCCAATTTCCGTTTTAAAGCGTTTAGAGGTTTGACTCACCCGGTTGACCGTCCCGATCGAGCCTTTCACGTTGTCAGATGTAGTTGGATTTTTTTTCATACACGTATTTAATCTTAACGGTGATATCTGACGGTTGGAATAGATTTTCCAAACTTTTAGATTCGAAATCGGAACATATGCACTAATGTTCCTTAATTTGTTTACTAAGTGTTTAAGTGAATGTATAGTTTCAAATAGTTACTATACGTAGACTCTTCAAATGCAAATGTGTCGTGAAATAAGATATGACCGAAATATTGAAATACGTCTACGGTTGAAAAATGAGAAGATTCAGACAAAATTTGTGTGCCGAATGTTGCGGTTAACTGTTTTTTACTCTCGTTTTCCTATGGGTAGCCTGACGGTCGGTAAATATTTTGAGGAAAATTTTTATACGATTAGTTGCGTCTCATCGATCTGAAACTATTCTCTGTTGAAGATCAGGCCCAAAAACGTCATTTAGACGGGCCAATTTCCGTTTTAAAGCGTTTAGAGGTTTGACTCACCCGGTTGACCGTCCGATCGAGCCTTTAACGTTGTCAGATGTAGTTGGATTTTTTTTCATACACGTATTTAATCTTAACGGTGATATCTGACGGTTGGAATACATTTTCCAAACTTTTAGATTCAAAATCGGAACAGATGCACTAATGTTCCTTAACTTGTTTACCAAGTGTTTAAGTGAATGTATAGTTTCAAATAGTTTCTATACGTAGACTCTTCAAATGCAAATGTGTCGTGAAATAAGATATGACCGAAATATTGAAATACGTCTACGGTTGAAAAATGAGAAGATTCAGACAAAATTTGTGTGCCGAATGTTGCGGTTAACTGTTTTTTACTCTCGTTTTCCTATGGGTAGCCTGACGGTCGGTAAATATTTTGAGGAAAATTTTTATACGATTAGTTGCGTCTCATCGATCTGAAACTATTCTCTGTTGAAGATCAGGCCCAAAAACGTCATTTAGACGGGCCAATTTCCGTTTTAAAGCGTTTAGAGGTTTGACTCACCCGGTTGACCGTCCGATCGAGCCTTTAACGTTGTCAGATGTAGTTGGATTTTTTTTCATACACGTATTTAATCTTAACGGTGATATCTGACGGTTGGAATAGATTTTCCAAACTTTTAGATTCGAAATCGGAACATATGCACTAATGTTCCTTAACTTGTTTACCAAGTGTTTAAGTGAATGTATAGTTTCAAATAGTTACTATACGTAGACTCTTCAAATGCAAATGTGTCGTGAAATAAGATATGACCGAAATATTGAAATACGTCTACGGTTGAAAAATGAGAAGATTCCGACAAAATCTGTGTGCCGAATGTTGCGGTTAACTGTTTTTTACTTCCGTTTTCCTATGGGTAGCTTGACGGTCGGTAAATATTTTGAGGAAAATTTTTATACGATTAGTTGCGTCTCATCGATCTGAAACTATTCTCTGTTGAAGATCAGGCCCAAAAACGTCATTTAGACGGGCCAATTTCCGTTTTAAAGCGTTTAGAGGTTTGACTCACCCGGTTGACCGTCCGATCGAGCCTTTAACGTTGTCAGATGTAGTTGGATTTTTTTTCATACACGTATTTAATCTTAACGGTGATATCTGACGGTTGGAATAGATTTTCCAAACTTTTAGATTCGAAATCGGAACATATGCACTAATGTTCCTTAACTTGTTTACCAAGTGTTTAAGTGAATGTATAGTTTCAAATAGTTACTATACGTAGACTCTTCAAATGCAAATGTGTCGTGAAATAAGATATGACCGAAATATTGAAATACGTCTACGGTTGAAAAATGAGAAGATTCCGACAAAATCTGTGTGCCGAATGTTGCGGTTAACTGTTTTTTACTTCCGTTTTCCTATGGGTAGCTTGACGGTCGGTAAATATTTTGAGGAAAATTTTTATACGATTAGTTGCGTCTCATCGAGCTGAAACTATTCTCTGTTGAAGATCAGGCCCAAAAACGTCATTTAGACGGCCCAATTTCCGTTTTAAAGCGTTTAGAGGTTTGACTCACCCGGTTGACCGTCCCGATCGAGCCTTTAACGTTGTCAGATGTAGTTGGATTTTTTTTCATACACGTATTTAATCTTAACGGTGCTATCTGACGGTTGTAATACATTTTCCAAACTTTTAGATTCAAAATCGGAACAGATGCACTAATGTTCCTTAACTTGTTTACCAAGTGTTTAAGTGAATGTATAGTTTCAAATAGTTTCTATACGTAGACTCTTCAAATGCAAATGTGTCGTGAAATAAGATATGACCGAAATATTGAAATACGTCTACGGTTGAAAAATGAGAAGATTCCGACAAAATCTGTGTGCCGAATGTTGCGGTTAACTGTTTTTTACTTCCGTTTTCCTATGGGTAGCCTGACGGTCGGTAAATATTTTGAGGAAAATTTTTATACGATTAGTTGCGTCTCATCGATCTGAAACTATTCTCTGTTGAAGATCAGGCCCAAAAACGTCATTTAGACGGGCCAATTTCCGTTTTAAAGCGTTTAGAGGTTTGACTCACCCGGTTGACCGTCCCGATCGAGCCTTTCACGTTGTCAGATGTAGTTGGATTTTTTTTCATACACGTATTTAATCTTAACGGTGATATCTGACGGTTGGAATAGATTTTCCAAACTTTTAGATTCGAAATCGGAACATATGCACTAATGTTCCTTAATTTGTTTACTAAGTGTTTAAGTGAATGTATAGTTTCAAATAGTTACTATACGTAGACTCTTCAAATGCAAATGTGTCGTGAAATAAGATATGACCGAAATATTGAAATACGTCTACGGTTGAAAAATGAGAAGATTCCGACAAAATCTGTGTGCCGAATGTTGCGGTTAACTGTTTTTTACTTCCGTTTTCCTATGGGTAGCCTGACGGTCGGTAAATATTTTGAGGAAAATTTTTATACGATTAGTTGCGTCTCATCGATCTGAAACTATTCTCTGTTGGAGATCAGGCAAAAAAACGTCATTTAGACGGGCCAATTTCCGTTTTAAAGCGTTTTAACAAATTTCGCACCCAAACTTTAGATGACGTGCAACCGTCGTCTGATGTTTCAACCTTTCAATTTTTGATGGCATACCTAGGCTGAGTTTGGGAGGGAATTTTCCCGCTTATAACTTGGTAGAAACCCTAAACCCTCAGATGACAGTCAACCGTCATATGAATTAAGTATAATTTTTGAACGATGAGTTTTTGAGATGTCTACCATTGCCAATGCTAAATTTTGGATGTTTTCCTCATAAACTGAGAAAATGTGATGGCATACCTAGGCTGAGTTTGGGAGGGAATTTTCCGGCTTATAACTTGGTAGAAACCCTAAACCCTCAGATGACAGTCAACCGTCATCTGAATTAAGTATAATTTTTGAACGATGAGTTTTTGAGATGTCTACCATTGCCAATGCTAAATTTTGGATGTTTTCCTCATAAACTGAGAAAATGTGATGGCATACCTAGGCTGAGTTTGGGAGGGAATTTTCCCGCTTATAACTTGGTAGAAACCCTAAACCCTCAGATGACAGTCAACCGTCATCTGAATTAAGTATAATTTTTGAACGATGAGTTTTTGAGATGTCTACCATTGCCAATACTAAATTTTGGATGTTTTCCTCATAAACTGAGAAAATGTGATGGCATACCTAGGCTGAGTTTGGGAGGGAATTTTCCCGCTTATAACTTGGTAGAAACCCTAAACCCTCAGATGACAGTCAACCGTCATCTGAATTAAGTAGAATTTTTGAACGATGAGTTTTTGAGATGTCTACCATTGCCAATACTAAATTTTGGATGTTTTCCTCATAAACTGAGAAAATATGATGTCTAAAAGCGATTCAGATGACGGACAAACTAGAACCGACGTCTGATTATTTCAAAATCAATCAGATGACGGTTAATTTTTTTGCGTCATCTGAAGGTGTTTTTGTAGTAGTGCAAGTGTTATCATCCACCTACCAGAAAATACTATGTCACTATGGATGTTACTTTCTTTGAGGACATGAGCTATTTTACCTCGGATGATCCAGCCCTTCAGGGGGAGCATTCATACTTTGAAGAGCTGTATCATGGCCAGGGGGAGGAACCAGAAGTAGACGCCTCAGTACCAGTAGTACCAGAAGTGACAGAAGCTCAACCAGAGGTAGAAGCCTCAGTACCAGCAGTACCAGAAGTAACAGAAGCTCAACCAGCGGTAGAAGCCTCAGACATCCATGTTCTAGGAATTGAACCAATAGCTGAGAGAACAATTGCTGTAGAAGATCAATCTGCCCCTCCTGCCATCACTCATACCCCTGATCCACAACTCCCTGTTGTAGAAGATCAATCATTTGAGGTATGTCCTTCCAATGTTCCTAGTAGTAGTTAGCCTAATAGTGAACAATATGTGTTACCTAACAGGTCTACTAGAGGTCATCCCCCCAAAAGATATGAACCTAGTTTACAAGTCAAATCAAAATATCTAGTAGCCAACTATATGTCCACTAGGAGATTATCAAAGTCATATGAGTCATTTGTGAATCAAATATCTGCTGTATCAGTACCTAACAAAGTGCAGGATGCGTTGGGAGATCCAAAGTGGAGGAAAGCAATGGAGGAAGAGATGGAAGCATTGCAGAAGAATGATACTTGGGAGCTTGTATCTCCACCACATGGAAAGAAGGCTGTGGGATGTCGTTGGGTGTTTACTGTGAAGCACAACGCAGATGGATCAGTGAGCCGGTATAAAGCACGCCTTGTTGTAAAGGGATTTACTCAGACATATGGTATTGATTATGATGAGACTTTTGCTCCCGTTGTAAAAATGAATACTATCAGGGTGCTTCTTTCGTTTGCTGCTAGTTTGAACTGGCCACTCCGACAGTTTGATGTCAAGAATGCATTTCTTCATGGAGAATTAGCCGAAGAGGTGTATATGAGTCTTTCTCCTGGGTATGTAACTACTTCTATTGGTGATTTTGTATGCAAACTAAGAAAGTCATTGTATGGTCTCAAACAGTCACCCCGTGTCTAGTTTGGGAGGTTCTCACAGTTCATGTTAAAGATTGGTTATAGACAGAGTAATTCTGATCATACCTTGTTTCTCAAGCATCAGCAAGGAAAGGTAGTAGTCCTAATTATCTATGTTGATGATATGGTGATTACCGGTAATGATACTATAGAGATTGATAGACTGCAGAGACAACTTGCTTCTGAGTTCGAGATGAAGGACTTAGGTGACCTCAAGTACTTCTTAGGGATTGAGGTAGCAAGGGGGAGAGAAGGAATCTACTTGTGCCAGAGGAAGTACATTCTTGATCTGTTGACAGAGACATGTATGTTAGATTGCACACCTATCGACACCCCTATTGAGTAGAATCATCGATTAGCAGAGTATCCTGATCAAGTGCCTATCGACAAGACTTGTTATCAGAGGTTAGTTGGACGCTTGATTTATTTGGCACATACCAGACCAGATGTTGCATATGCAGTAAGTGTAGTGAGCCAGTTCATGCATAATCCAAGTGTGGATCACATGGATGCTGTTGTGAGGATTTTGAGATACTTGAAGTCAGCTCCAGGAAGAGGAGTAATGTTCTCTAAACACAACAACGTTCTTGAGGTTAGTGGTTTCACAGATGCAGATTGGGCTGGAAATATTACAGATAGGAGATCGACATCAGGTTATTTTACCTTTGTGGGAGGTAATTTGGTTACATGGAAGAGTAAGAAGCAAAAGGTTGTGGCGCGATCTAGTGTTGAGGCTGAGTATAGAGGTATGGCTCATGGAGTGTGTGAATTGTTGTAGTTGAGAAATCTGCTACTTGATTTGGGTGTTAAGTTGTCAAATGCGATGCGGTTATATTACGACAACAAAGCAGCTATTGATATATCACAGAATCCAGTTCAGCATGATCGTACTAAACATGTGGAGGTTGATCGTCACTTTATAAAGGAAAAGTTAGATGCTAAGATCATTAGCTTTCCTTTTGTTCCTTCAGAAGAGCAACTTGCTGATGTACTCACAAAAAGAGTGTCTAAGAAGGCCTTTTATGACTCACTTAGCAATTTGGGCATGGTTGATGTGTATGCGCCAACTTGAGGGGGAGTGTTAGTGTGAGCCATGTAATTTAGGAATGTAAATTAGGTAGTTAGTACTTATCTATTCTGTATATGTAATATATGGTAGTACCAAGGAAGTAGGGTTGTAGTACATCGTGTATCCTCTTTATATAGCCTCCAATATGAGATGAATTATCATCACAAGATTCATTCTCTAAATCATATTATGTTTGACTGTTTTCTCCTGAAGACAATCAAGAATGGAACGAACCTCAGCTTCAACCTCACCGAGAATGGCAGCCACTCTCAGATGATAATTCTTTTCTCCTTCAACCTTAATAAAACTAAGCTTAATACTTGTATCAAAGTGCATAACCATTTTAATCTCTTACATAGAAAATTATGTTTTGAAATTCATATTCATACCGGTGCAACAAGCCTCTGAAAAGTTAGTCTTTGCTGCTGTGCTTCCAAAGCAGCTGAAGCTTCTATACCCAGAACTGCCATGTTTGCTTTTATTTCTTTCATCTTTGCTTCTGCTGCATGCAGCTTTCCAGTATTTTCTGGATTTGAGATTTCTCTAACTCGTGCTTGCCTTCTGAAAACTTCAACCGCCTGTTCACATCTTGCAGTGAGTAACCACAAGACAAATATCAATGGAGAGATAAAAGAGGGAATGTCATTACCTGTGTCTCTGCTTCCTGCCGCATTCGACTATAATGTTGTGCAAGATGGCGTTCATCTTCCAAGGGAGCACTAAGTATCATTGCTCTTAACGGATCTAAAACCTAAAAGCAAAATAGAATAAAATAAAAAAAACTAGAATGATGAACTCTAAAATAATGAAATGGGCTTACAAATTATTCTACTTAAAATCCATCTAGAGGTGAAAGCGATATTTATAAGCTTCCATTGTCAATCTTTCAAGCAGAAAAGTTATAGGCATCGACTAACTAAATCAATGCCCTAAAAAAATTATGCCAAACCATGTGCAAGTGAACTTTACAACAAAAATTTGATACTAATCTTTCATTATTTGTGCATTAACTTTGATTGTTGACAAGCATGTCACTTTTGTATGCTATTAGCTCAACCAACAATCACCTTATACAGAACTTCGACGTAAAACAGAAAACTATATAAAAATGATATGTCTGAGGTCAGAATTACATATCATTGTATTCTCTACTGTGGAATACATATGATAGTATCAGTAAATATCCAATGGTAGTTTGATCAGAAGAATACATATACATGTGAAGATAACACCTTATTCAAGTCTTCTTGTTCCTTTTCCACATGCTTACGAGCATCGCCGTATATAGATACACCTTTAGCTAAAATTTTATCAAGGACATTTTCAGCACCATATCTGCTACAATCCTCAGACAACTTGGTCCCTGGTTTATAAATAGTAATGAGAACAACCACAAAGCCTGACATATTTTCTATTTGCAAATCTAATTCAGATAATTTCATAGGCTATTCCTTCACCATACACTTCCCATTTTATCACGTAATGTCACTGAATCTAATAAATTTCTACCTGCTTCAATATGCTTATATCCTATTGTTGTCAATGCTTCTGCTGCTTTTACAATTTCTTTCTGAAAATCCTGAGAATAAGAATATGAAGAGTGAGTTTAACAGATAGAACAAATTTGGCACCAAATAAACATTTTAGTTTAGCATTACTTGGATGTTCCAAACTTGTGAACCAAGATGGTAAAATATTCACTTATAGTAATGCCTAGCATTGTCATTGTTGACATGCGTTTTCAATTTGCAAACAATGAACCATCTTCCTCTTGCTCTAGTAATCGACACCATTAATTACTTGTATCTCTTAACATTTTTCCTATTCGCGTCCCATATCATCCTAACATAGCACCATATTAAAATAGAGTTTATGGAATCTAAGAATCTCATGTGTCCAAGCCAGATCATTCCCAGCCAATCCAAAAAGTCACTGATATAAATGTAAAGCAGAATCGAAAAAGATCAATTCACTCATACCTATCACCACATTGACTAGTACAATTGTTATAGCCATAGTTTTGAACTCGAAATCTACAATGTAAACAAACTTAATGTATACCTTTCCTGCACGAGTAGACCTATACAGTTTCTCAAGCTGTTGATGCCTCTGCATCTCAACCTCATCTATCACCATTACATCTGAACTTTCATAACCAGTCCCACCAAACTGTTTTATTACATCTAACTTCAAAACTCCAAACCTTAGCCCAACATTAAGAAATGAACACTCACACCATACCCGATCAATGTCCTCACAGATACCAACCAAGAGATTTGGTATGAAGTGGCTATTTAATTTGATGCATAATGCCCATAGTAGTTAGGAAAATAAAGGCCGCAATACCTCTCTGTACTAGCTACCCTATTCATACAAACAACTTTACTTCAAGTCTTAAGACTAAAACCATCAGATTGCCGATGAATCAATCAAACACACAAATTCCATATAAAAGAAACCAGACCTTAAACTTTAATTCTACCACACAGACCCCACAACCATTAACCTTAATCATGACAGAATGCTATTCAGAAATCAAAACCTCAAGTTAATATATATCTGTTGTACATCACTACCACCGAATTTACAGACCAAAAGATTTAAACTTTCGAACCTTGAGATACAAAACGCCGCAACCCAAATCTCGATTACCTTCGACGAACTCGGACCGGGCCTCGTTGCCAGAAAAGCAAGCTCCTTCCCATTGAATCGAGTTGTTATTGGGAGTCACCGACAACGAATCCCGGTACCTGTTTGAACGATCTGGGAACGGGCCACGATATATTAATCGGGGTGGATTGATTTGAAGATTTTACCATTTTAGTATTTTTTTTACTCACTCACTCAATTGACGTTGACTGTTAAAAAAGTAGGTCTAAATCGACGGCTCAGACAAGTTCTTTCACAACCACTATATGGAAGGCTCTGATGTTGACACATATCTTTAAAAAATGCCGTACACCTAAACGGTCGTGTAGGGAAGAATTTTTGCATAGATTGTCAGTTTCCAAAGATTAAAAATTATACATTTTTTTAAGAAAATGCTTAATTTATGCAATCTCTTAAATGGTAATTTACATATATGTTCTTTATGTAAATTCAATTGAAAGATAACTCCAGTTATCTAAAAGGGAGAGATATTACAAGTCAATAAGATATCAGAGATGCTTACCCAATATTTGTAAAGGCCTTGGTTTTCTGTAAAAAAAAAAGGGGATGAGGCAGAGTTCATGAAAATGAAAGAGGTAAAATTTAAAAACCTAATAGTTTAATTACAAAAGGTATGAGTGTTATCACACACATTTCTAATAGAGCTAAATGCACCACTGGGGTCTAGAGACTTCAAGGACTGTCACTATGATGCCCAGACTTTAAAGTGTATCATTCTGGTACCTGGACTCCTATTTTGCTTTCAATGTGGTACATATATCAGCTTTTCCATTTATTTATTTATTTATTATTATTTTTTAATTCTCTAAAATTTAATTACCTACCAATTCTAAGAACTAGCCTTCAACATGCCAATTTTTTCACCTAGCGACCTCCTGTCTAAACGGTTATTATTCTGCCGGGAACACTGTTGTCTTGGTATGGAGAGTTTCTTAAGTTCTAGTTAAGCAGAAAAATCTATCTTAGATACCACTCCTAGGAGGTAGTCCTCTACATGGGGTTTGAGAGGTTAACAAAGCAAGCAATCTCAAGGACCACTCTTAGGCGGTAGTCCGCCACCTGGGGTTTGAGAAAATTTAAACAAACTAAAATTTTGACTGATATGGGGAACACCAATTGAAAATTATTTATTGGACAAATTACTGATCACTCCTTATACTTGTAGTGTCTCGACAGTTTAGTCCTTCTGCTTTCAATTTCAACTTATCACTCCTTGTGGTCTCCATTTTCTACCAATTGGTCCATTTCATCCAAAATGATTGTTTACCAATTTTCAACTTCCTCAAATGCCCTTAGGTTATTCTTCTTATTTTTTTACTTTCTCTTCTTCAAAACCAAAACCGAGAGAAGCTCCAGAATATTAGGGTTTATGATTATCGATCTTCAATCCAAAAAATTTACAATTGCAATCGGGAAAAAAAAATATACGAATTGATTTGATACATACTGTTAACAAAATCAAATAACATCACCATAATCACGATGAAATAAAAATCTATCAAATCTCCATCATATCAATTCAAACAAAAATGAGATTAAAATAAATTCTCATCATCATTCTTAGCATTAACAACACTCTCTAAGCTCTCACGAATGGAACTATATACACAATTTATTATTATTATTATTATTATTATTTTTTTTTACCGTAATAACCCTGGTTGTTTGGATGACGGTGTGGGTGATAGAATGGCAGATTCGGTAGTTCACAATTTGGTGAAACATTCATGCACCTGGCTTTCTAATAGTATAGTATGTGGCTGGAGCATCTTGTGCCTGTCAGGCGATTTGGATGCGAAGAATTTTAGAGAAGCTTGGGTATGTTCAAGATGGGAGTACTACAATAATGTGTGATAATAGTTCCACTATCAAGCTTTCGTAGAATCCAGTTTTACATGGGCGCAGTAAACACATAGATGTGAAATTTCATTTTCTTCGTGAGTTAACTCGGGATGGTACAGTAGAATTGGTGCATTGTGGAACACATGAGCAGTTGGAAGACCTGCTTACTAAACCTTCGAAGTTGGAAAGTTTTCAAAGGCTCCGTAAATCGTTGAGATCTTTGGCTCTTCTACTTTGTCTTGCTGTGTTTGATTAGGGGGCAGATTATTTAGTTGGTGACTTGACCTTGGTGGAGTTTGTAGTGCTGTCTGGAAGAAGAAGAAGAGTTTAATTGTTTGATGGCTTTAATTGTTAGCTGCGTGTCCATTCCAAATCCATGGGTGCAAAGACTATTTTTGATTCTGTCAATTCTTTTTGTTCCTATTTTCAGTTCTTTTTCTCATGCTTGTAACCTATGGTCTAAATGTGGCTTATCGTCATCGTATCAGTTTCGAAAAAAAAGGATATATCGGAGATATATCGAGATATATTGGAATATATCGGATTTATCGGATTTACTAATTTTCAATTAAATTTAATATAATTATGAATTTTACTACAAACAAGTACCAAATAAAAATGCACAAATGGTTTCAAATAATAAAAAGAAGTGTCTAAATAAGGATTTGTTGGATTTGAGGCAGACATGCAGTGGTTTGGCTCACATATGAAGTTGGAGGTTGCGCCTGATGATGCTTTGGCTTCCATGATTAATGTTTCAGCGTTCGAACATGAATATGAAGTTTTCGCGTTCGAAGAAAATGATGTTTTTCCTTGATTTGAGGTGCATCACGTCTCAATTTTAGGTTTAGACATTTTGTTCATTCCTCGTGTTGACAGTAGCCACAGAGGGGCTACATAAGCCCACAGACCCGCAACCACTGCATCCGGGGCCGGACTAAGGCCCGAAACAGGATCACCAGCACCCGGACCCGAGGTCCAGCAGTCTACCTTGTGAACAGGGGCCCGGGGACCGGGGACGCCAGCCTGCCGAACAGGCCGCCAGAGCTGTCCTTTGGTCTGCGAACAGTAGGAAACCAGTCCCACATCGAAGAGTAAGACCAGACCTCACGCCCGACCACCTATATAAGGGCCTCAACTACCGTCATTAATAGGTACACTACCAGAAAAAACAGTATAGCTGACGAAAAAAAAAAAACGGCCGACGACATACTATTTTCGTCGGCTATTCTCCAGAATGGCCGACGATTTTTTCTTTCGTCGGCAAAAATAAAAAATCGTCGGCTATTCCCCAAGAATGGCCGACGATTTTTTCTTTCGTCACTAAAAAATATTTTTCGTCGGCTATACCCCAAGAATGGCCGACGATTTGGATTTTCGTCGGCCTTTCTTTTAAAAAGTTTGGCCGACGAAAACTTTAGAAAGTTTGGCCGACGAAAGTTGACATTTTTGTCGGCTATAAGTCTTTATATTTTCAGATCTAGACAGAAGCTGCTCATTTAAAAAAAAACGGAAAAAAATGGGAGAAAGAGTGAAAAATCTGTGGGTATTGTTGAAATCCGTCCTCTCTTACATTGTGGAGCTATATATAGGTACGTATATGTGTATATATGTTGATTTTGAGTTTTAGTGATTTTGATATAGTAAGTGATTTTTTGTTTTGTTGTTGTTTTAGTGTTAGAATGTATGTATATATGTTGAATTTGAGTTGTAGTTGAGTTGATTTTCAGTTAGAGTATAATTATGTGTTTTAATTTAATAATGTTATTTTAATTAGTGTTAAAATATATATAAATATGTTAATTAATGGTTGTTGATAGTGTAATGAACTTAAATAATGGTTGTTAATTAATGGTATATATATATATGAGTTGATGTTGATAATAATATATATTGTAATATATATATGTGTTAATTAATTTATTATTAATTAAAGTCATACATATATATTATTATCAGGCTATATATGGATCGAGATAAGAGTTGGATTTCGCTTCCAAGGCATGACCGACGATACACTACAGGAGTTGTGGATTTTTTGCAGTTCGTCGAGGAAAATGCAAACGGGAATTACCATTATTGCCCGTGCAAGAAATGTAAGTGTCGCAGTGATATGTGTCGATTTCTGATTAGGACAGTATGGGAGCACCTAAAGAGTAATGAGTTTTGGCCGAAGTACACACGTTGGATATATCACGGTGAGCCATCATTAGATGGATCGCATGATCATAGGCAGTATTTTGAGGTGGGCAGTAGTAGTACATCCAACGATCCAACAATGGCATTCGTCAACGACGTGTTTCCTTTTGAAAGCGGTGTACGTGGGGAACAATATATGCAGGACCCGGTGCAGCCGTTCCCACAAGTTGTCAACACTGCTGCCTTTGACAAGTACAACAAACTGATTGCATTGCAACAGACCCCTGTGTCTTCAAGTTCTGAGAAGACAGTTCTTCAAAGTGTGATGGAGGTAATGAGGATTAAAGTCGAGACAAAAGGGAGCATCAGGCAAGTGGATGAATATCTACAGTACACTTCTTCGTTGTTGGAGGAGGGTCATCGTAGTCCTACCAATCACCGTCAGGTCCGAAGTATCCTCAAAGATCTAGGGCTTTCTTACATTAAGATCCATGCATGCGCATTTGACTGCGTTCTCTTCTGGGGTATAGATGCAGAAGGGAATGACCTTGCTAGCCTTGACGCATGTCCGATATGTCAGTCTGACCGATATAAGTTGACGGGAGTAGGCAATAGGAAACCTATGAAAGTGCTTCGGTATTTTCCGTTGAGAGATAGGCTTGAGCGGTTGTACATGTCAGAAACCATCGCAAAAGCTATGAGGTGGCACGGTGAGCGGGATGCGGGAGACGCAGATATCATGACACACATCTCTGACGGAGCGGCTTGGAAGCATATAAACAATGAGTTTCCTCATTTTGCGTCAGATGTCAGAAACGTCAGGCTCGGGCTCTCAACAGACGGGTTCAACCCTTTCGGCACCATGAGTCTTTCATACAGTATATGGCCGGTGGTTTTGGTACCTTACAACCTTCCTCCGTGGATGTGCATGAAGAAGGAATATAATATGTTGACGTTGTTGATTCCGGGGCCTGGTTACCTAGGGAAATGTCTCGATGTGTATATGAGACCATTGATTGAAGAGCTTAAGGTATTGTGGGACGTTGGTCATCCCACTTTTGACAAGTACAAGCAGGAGACTTTCCAGATGCATGCCATGGTTATTGGTACCATTAGTGATTTTCCTGCTTATGGGATATTGTCGGGCAGCGTTGTTAGGGGATACAAGGCTTGTCCAGAGTGCCTCAGCGATTATGGGAGCACCCCTCATTGCAACAAGATATGCCGAATGGGTCATCGTGTGTTCCTTCCGGCGGATCACCACTGGCGTTACGAGTCTGCCGCATTTGATGGAACCGAAGAACACGGTGGTCTTCCCAGAAGATGGACGGGAAGAGAAATTTTAGCAGTGCTTAATGAGTACGATTTTGGGCCCCTCAGCAATCATCCCGATATTGTAGCGGAAATACCTGAAAGACCTGAGCAGTACAAATTCTGGACACATAAGAGCATATTGTGGAAACTCCCGTACTGGTGTGAGTTGCTGATCCGTCACTTCCTAGACGTTATGCACATAGAAAAAAATGTTTCTGAAAGTGTGGTGGGCACAACGCTGAACTTGGAGGGGAAGACGAAAGACGGTCCTAAGGCTCGCACTGATCTGCAAAACATGAATATCAGAAAACAACTATGGTTGAAACAAGGGAAGAGAAAAATGCCTCAAGCTCCTTACACCGTCAAGCCTGAGCATAAACCAGAAATTTTCCATTGGATAAGTCGGGCCAAGTATCCTTTAGGCTTTGCTGGAAATATAGCCAAGTGTGTGAACAGACAATTCAACAATCTGTACGGGTTGAAAAGTCATGACAATCATATCCTGCTACAACGTCTCTTCCCTGTTTTCATTCGACCATTCCTTCCCCGTCACGTTGTGGAGCCGTTAGTAGCGTTGGCAAGATTTTTCCAGAAGGTATGCACACGGGAAGTGAGAAAATCTGACCTCCGGAAAATGCAACAAGACATCGTTCATATCATGTGTAAATTTGAGATGATATTTCCTCTAAATTTTTTCGACATCATGCCTCACCTCATGATCCATCTTCCTCGGCAGTTGTTGCTTACCGGTCCTGTGCACTTCAATTGGATGTATCCGATGGAAAGGTACGTATTTTACACCTTATGTTAATTTCCTCATCAATATATGTGATATAGTGTTAATGTATTATCATAACACTTTAAAAACTTGATTTATAGGCAACTTGGACAATACGGTGGTTTTGTCCAAAACAGATCAGCACCTGAAGGATGTATAGCTGAAGCATATATTGCGCACGAGTGCGTCACCTACATGAAGCTGTATTTAGGAGCGTTACAGGAAAGCATACTGAAAGATGTACCGTCACAGTTCAATCTTTCCATACTCTCCAACGATGTTGTACTCGGTGGAAACATGCTAGTTTCCTACAAGTTGAAAGATTATGAGGTAGCCATTGCACATTGGTGGGTACTAATCAACTGTCCAGAAGTTCAGTTTTGGAAGAATATACATCTACACTGTGAACAAGTACGAGGTGATGTCGATTACCACAACCGGACATTCGCAGAGTATTTCGGCCGCTGGGTACGTAACTTTAACACTATTCTATACGTGTTCATATATTATTGTGTATATTTATTCATATTTATAGTTGATTCTGATGGTTGCAGATGGACCTTATTCAAAATGATAATCACCCAAATTGGTCGCACGAACTCAGACTTCTAGCGATGAGGCCGGTCTATTCAAAAGTTTATGCGACGTGCAAGGTGAATGGTGTGTTATTTCGATGTGAAGAGAGAGGCCTCAGACTGAAAACACAAAATTCAGGGGTTATGGCACATGGTGGGGATGGTGGAGTTGACTATTACGGTGTTCTCCATTCAGTTGTGGAACTGCATTACGGGGAAGGCATGAAAGTGCACCTTTTCAAGTGTAGATGGTTTGACACACGGCCGCAGAGCATGAAAACCGATCAATACGGCATAACTTCTGTAAACACTAGTACATCATGGTATGAGGACGACCCGTTCGTTTTAGCCACATGGGTGAAACAAGTGTTTTATCTTGATGATCTCGCCAAGGGTGACCCATGGAAAGTAGTCAACACTATCCACCATCGCAACATTTACTGGGCGTCTACACTTGGAGTGGCTGAAGAGAACGAGGAAGGGGGCACCGCGTATCAAGAGCCCAACTCAAACGGTATTCCTGACTCCTCTTTTATTCGCCTAGACACGCCGGTGCGAATTCGATGTGAAGAGCCACTGCTTGTTGATGTTGATCCAAATGAAGAAACTAACGAGGACTCTAGTGGTGAGGAAAGACATAGATTACCTCTATCGAGCAATTCAGAAACCGAAGAAGATTCATCCGATGATTCCGATTACAATCCGACGGATTAAGTAATTTAAATGATGTAATCCTTTCATTTGTAATCAACTCATTTCTAATGAACGGGCGTGGGGATGAGCCTCCCAGCTAGGCTGGGTTCCAAACCCCTTAAAAAAAAAATTTGAAATATGTTGACTGTTGGGTTTCTGGTTTTTTATGTTCAATTTTGGTTATATGTGAACAGGACATCGGAATAGGAGAGGTGTAAAACTACTGATTTTTTTGGTTTTTTTTTTCAGAGAATAGCCGACGAAAAATTAAATTTTTCGTCTGCTATTCTCACAATGGCCGACGAAAAATTCATTATTTCGTCGGCCATAAGTTTTTTTAAAAATAAATATTCTATTTTGACCGAAAACGACAAAAGAATAGCCGACGAGTACTAGGTTTGATTTCGTCGGCTATGATTAAAACAAAAAAACAAAAAAAGAGCAGCTTCCATTTTCTATCACTATCGACAAAATCTGTGTGCCGAATATTGCGGTTAACTGTTTTTTACTGCCGTTTTGCTATGGGTAGCCTGACGGTCGGTAAATATTTTGAGGAAAATTTTTATACGATTAGTTGCGTCTCATCGATCTGAAACTATTCTCTGTTGAAGATCAGGCCAAAAAACGTCATTTAGACGGGCCAATTTCCGTTTTAAAGCGTTTAAAGGTTTGACTCACCCGGTTGACCGTCCCGATCGATCCGTTAACGTTGTCAGATGTAGTTGGATTTTTTTTCATACATGTATTTAATCTTAACGGTGATATCTGACGGTTGGAATAGATTTTCCCAACTTTTAGATTCAAAATCGGAACATATGCACTAATGTTCCTCAACTTGTTTACTAAGTGTTTAAGTGAATGTATAGTTTCAAATAGTTACTATACGTAGACTCTTCAAATGCAAATGTGTCGTGAAATAAGATATGACCGAAATATTGAAAAACGTCTACGGTTGAAAAATGAGAAGATTCCGACAAAATCTGTGTGCCGAATGTTGCGGTTAGCTGTTTTTTACATCCGTTTTCCTATGTGTAGCCTGACGGTCGGTAAATATTTTGATGAAAATTTTTATACGATTAGTTGCGTCTCATCGATCTGAAACTATTCTATGTTGAAGGTCAGGCAAAAAAACGTCATTTAGACGGGCCAATTTCCGTTTTAAAGCGTTTAGAAGTTTGAGTTTGCAGTTTGACCGTCCCGATCGAGCCTTTAACGTTGTCAGATGTAGTTGGATTTTTTTTCATACATGTATTTAATCTTAACGGTGATATCTGACGGTTGGAATAGATTTTCCAAATTTTTAGATTCAAAATCGGAACATATGCACTAATGTTCCTTAACTTGTTTACCAAGTGTTTAAGTGAATGTATAGTTTCAAATAGTTACTATACGTAGACCCTTCAAATAAAAATGTGTCGTGAAATAAGATATGACCGAAATATTGAAATACGTCTACGGTTGAAAAATGAGAAGATTCCGACAAAATCTGTGTGTCGAATGTTGCGGTTAGCTGTTTTTTACTTCCGTTTTCCTATGTGTAGCATGACGGTCGGTAAATATTTTGAGGAAAATTTTTATACGATTAGTTGCGTCTCATCGATCTGAAACTATTCTCTGTTGAAGATCAGGCCAAAAAACGTCATTTAGACGGTCCAATTTCCGTTTTAAAGCGTTTAGAGGTTTGACTTCGCAGTTTGACCAAAAGTTTAGCCGACGAAAATTCTATTTCGTCGGCTAAACTCTAGTGATCCGCGCCTTTTCATTGTCCGCCGTTGGATGGGGGAGATCAGACGGCTGCTGAGCGCCTAAACTATAGCCGACGAATTAAAGAATTTCGTCGGCTATTCTTAAGTATAGGCGACGAATTAGAGAATTTCGTCGGCTATTCTTAAGTATAGCCGACGAAATCTTTTTAATTCGTCGGCTATACTTTCGGGTATAAGTTGGTTGCAGCCGAACCCTAGCCTCCATTTGCTGCATTTTTCCAAAACCGGCCCTCCTCCCTCTTCCTCCTCCAATCCGGCAGCGCCCCGGCCCTCCTCCCTCTTCCTCCTCCAATTCGGCAGCGCCCCGGCCCCTCCTCCCTCTTCCTCCTCCCTATTCCGGCCGGCCACCCTTTCCCTCCTCCTCCTCCGACCTGTCCCTCCTCCTCCCTCCTCCGGCCGGCCTCCTTCTCCTCTGTAAAATCAATGTAAGTTTTTTTTTTTTCATTTATGTTAATTATTTGTTAATTTAGATATAATTGTTAATTTAGGTATAATTTATGTTAATTTATGTATTTATGTTAATTTAGGTATAATTTATGTATTTATGTTAATTTAGGTATAATTTATGTATTTATGTTAATTTAGGTATAATTTATGTATTTATGTTAATTTAGGTATAATTTATGTATTTATGTTCATTTATTTATAATTTATGTATTTATGTTAATTTAGGTATAATTTATGTATTTATGTTAATTTAGGTATAATTTAGGTATTTATGTTAATATAGGTAATTTTTGTTAAAATTAATTTTAATTGTATAATTTAGGTGTAATTGTATAATTTATACGTATAAATTGGTTATTATATAAATTGTTATATTAAAATATGTTAGTATTATTGGTTATTATATTAATTAGAATTTGTTATTTAATATAATATAATTTAATATCAATTAATGTATTAATGCCTCGGGCTTTAGATGGCCGATGCATTAAGAAACCTATTCGGAGGCCGTCGTGGCGGCAGATCTAGAGGTTCTAGAAATTCCGCCGGTTCCGCAGACTCTGAGAGGACCGCTAGCCAGCCTTAGAGGACCACCAGCCAGCTGCGGAGGATAGTGTAGATTCATCACAGCCGCAGAGGACTGTGGATGCTGCCCAGCCGCGGCGGAGTGTGAGTTCTCGGCACCAGACCCTTCTCCAGGCGGGGCGGCCGTCGAGCACTTCACTTCCGAATGTCGGTCCCTCCGTGGCTCCGAGGTTTAGTCGGCAGCTATTTCACGAGGAGATAGCTGCCGACGTTCCTCAGGTTCGTATGCCTGAGTTTCATCGGGAGCCGATGCCGAGTCCGACTTAGTCTGTTGCTGACTCGACTGAGGGGCCTACTCTCCCAAACCAGCTCTACCTCCCGTACAACATTCCGGCGATACCGGAGGTCGACTATCAGGGTGTGCCCATATGGCCTGATATGCCTCAGTACGTGAGTGCTGCGGAGGTATACCAGCAGCAGCCATTTGAGAACCCTGACCACCTTATTTCGGCGAGGAGAAAAGGAAAGTCGACAGACGAGTCATCCAGTTCAGGTAACATTTGATTTTATTAATTAAATGTTTTATTAAAATTAACGCACTAATATTTAATTTTATTAACCAATCTTCGTTTTTGTGATAGGGACAGCCGCTAGGAGTTCACGGAGGAATACGAGAGGTGTCATATGTTTTGACACGCTCAGGAGAACTGTTGAGCGTAGTGGCAGGATTCAGATCAACGAACCTCCTAATTAGGAGGTTCCGGGGAAGAAAAAACGCGACTACTCGGGTTGCGTGGGGTCACTGATTAGGGACAGAGTCCCTATGTTGTGGACCCGGTGGGCTGATGTGCCCAAAGAGATAAAGAGGGAGGTGACAACGCCGCGTCGGTGAGTAATTTAAAAAATTTAATTTATTTATCGTAATATTTAATAATTTTCGGTATTATTACAATTGTAAAACTAATAAAATATTATTTTTCAGACATTCTTCGAGATTGCCGAACACAGGCGGGATTGGGCGGACACCCAGCAGAACTCGAGGTACGTTTGTTTTTATGATATTATAATTATCTTATAATTATTAATATTTTATGATATTAATAATATTTCTAATGCACTTTTGTTTTTTTCGTAGGTTCAAAGAGTGGAAGAACGAGCTGCGTTCCCATTATAACGAATACGACAACCTTGGTCGTATGGGTACTCCCAGGGAGTTCATGTTCAGGGAGTACGAGTGGCGTTGGTTGAAGACAGTAGACTTCAACAACCCAGTTATGCAGGTAAATACTAAACTTCAGTAAAAATGTTTATTTTGTTAAAATTTTAATTATTAGTTTAACTATTTTATAATTATTACACTAATATTTTTTGATGCATTTTTCTAACATTTTATTATTTGTTTGAAGCAACGTTCTCGGATAAACTCTAAGAACCGCCGCCGGAACACAACCCCCCATCATGCTGGTTCACGGCCGTTTGCACAATATCAGGAGGAGGCGCTTAGAGATCATCCTGATAGCAACCCGTACGTGGAGACGTTCAAGATCGCTTATCCACAAGCGACAGAACAGCTCGTAAGTCGTTCATTACAATTTTAAAATTTTAATTATTAATTTTACTTAATTATATATTTGTTATAATATTAATTTTTTTTTTCCTGTCCACTTAGGAGAGGGTCAACCGGGCCGAAGAAGAGGTGTTCCAGCAAGTAGTTCGGGAGACACTCCGAACATTTCAGAGGCAGATCTGGAAGAAGCCATGCGCCATGTCGACCGGTCCAATGTCCAAACGGCAGCGAGGATGTTCGACGCAGCCTTCCCAAACCGGTCAAACAACTACTACTGCTGGGGTTTGGGAAGTTCTGGACTAAGGCTTCTGAATACCACTAAGGGAGGTCAAAAAAAGGGAAGCGGGGAGAGCCAACATATGAGGGGGGAAGTGCAGCGATTGGCCGCAGAATTGGCGACCTGGTCCCAAACAGTACAGGAGCTGCGCCGCAGCACACAGCAGTATCATTTGGAGCTGCGCCGCAGAACACAGTAGTATCATTTGGATATGGCCGGTTGGCATGCCGAATGCGACAGAATTCGGCAACACAACTACGACGGCCATCAAACCTGGTAGTATGAGATGTTCGCGGCACAACAACAAGACCTTCCACCCCCGCCCCCGTTTCAGCGGTTAGCGGAACCTCCAATGCCTCAACCTCCCGAGTTCGGTCAGCAGGATGACGAGCCTGATGGAGAGCAGGATGCTGGGGATGACCTGGTGGACTTTAGTAGTTTAGGTGATGATTAGGGTTTAGGGTTTATGTATATTAGAACGAATTTAATAAAAAGGGTATTTAGACGTGTTTCTTGTTGGTGCAAATGCATGGACTGTTTTTGTGATTTGCAGGTTGCTTGGAATGGTAATTTAGAAAATAATTTAATTTTTTTTTCCCAAATGTAAGAAAAGCCGACGATTTTGGCATTATTTCGTCGGCTATAATAACTATAGCCGACGAATTTTACCAATTTTCGTCGGCTATAAGTTGTATAGCCGACGAAAATTACATTATTTCGTCGGCTATAACTAATTAATGCCTATTAAATATTAATATATTTCGAGGCAATAGCCGACGAAAATTTATAAAATCGTCGGCTATTGTTAACACACAATAGCCGACGAATTTCGTCGGCTATAATTAATGAATTTCGTCGGCCATACTCTACTATAGCCGACGAATTTGTTTTTTTCGTCGGCCATTGGTATAGCCGACGGGGTTGTTCCGACGAAGTATAGCCGACGAAAATTTTGTCAGCAGATGGTATAGCCGACGAAAAATAGGCATAGCCGACGAAATTTTTTTCGTCGGCTATTCACTCAGATCTGGTAGTGGTAACTGATCTCTCCAACTGCTTATCATACGTGCTTAAAGTTATCTATTCATCCCAACTATACTAACTTAGGCATCGGAGAGGAGAAGACCGGCTCGCCCGGTATTCCCCTTAGTGAGCAGACTTGCAGGAGGAGATCACATCTAGATTCACCAGTCTCTACCAGGCTTACGGGTTTGTGCAGAAACAATTGGCGCCGTCTGTGGGAAGCATTTAATCCACAAAAAAAGTAGCGTTGCTCTACCGGAGGGTAGAACCCGATCGGTCATTTGAAAGAGTTCTGAAAGTAAGTCCACAATCCGCAGGCCATGGAGGGAAGGAAGATAAAAGCTGGCGGGGGAGGGCTGAAAGAGCGAGTCCGGGTCCCCGACCGGGCCCAGAACATTAAATCTGAGGTCAGCGCGAGGTTTGTCCCTTCTCCCGACCGGGACGGAACTCACGATCGCTGGGGCTCAGACAATCCTGACCAATACAATGCAGGGGAGGAGATAAGAAAGATGAAGGCAGAAGTCGTGCGATTGCGAGAGGAGGGCGATCGAGACCGACTAAGGGCGGATGCCCGGTGCCATGAGTTGGAAGCGGTGAACATCGCCTTATTGGCGGCCCTAGAGAAAGGGCACCAGCAGCACATCTCTTGGGCGGCATCACGGCCCGCAAACGAAGGTAACGAGTTCCCGCACCTAGAAGTGGGACAGCCTACGGGAAGGAGAAAGACTGCGCATTTGCCCACACCACTCTTTCCGGAAGCTTTGAGGAATTCCGGCCCGGTTGAGCCCCTATACCGAACGAGCTTGGCATCGAGCGAGCAGGACAGCTCTACCGCAAGGACGCTTCAGACGCTCTCTGCCTCGGTGTCGGACATAAAGGACCGGTTGGAGGCCAGCGAGAAAAAGACGGTGCGACCGCAGGACAGTGCGCGATTCAACGAACGCACTAGACCTTTTCCACACCGGGTTAGGGAATCCGGGAGACCTGGTAACCAAAAGTCCCTGAAACTGACGTACTCAGGAACGAGCTGCCCATACCAACACCTGGACAGTTTTAAGTCACAAACGGGCACAAAGGGCTACTCAGATGCCACGTGCTGCAATGTGTTCCAAGAGACGCTCTCAGGGGAGGCATTGGGCTGGTTCTATGAGCTGCCAATAAACTCGGTGGAAACTTTCGAACAGCTGGTTGATAAGTTTGTCGGCCGATTCGTCCTTAGAGCCAAGGCGGCCCAAACGTCAACGATCCTTTTCGATTGCATGCAGACTGACCACGAACCGCTGCGCGCTTTCGTTAACCGGTGGCATATCGCCACGGCCGGGGTCAGGAACTTGGATAAAAGGATCGCTGAGATGCCATTCAAGCAGGGGTTAAGACCCGGGAAACTCTCGTACGCCCTGCGAGTAAAGGAGCCGCTGGGGTACGACGAGTTGATGGTCGTAGCCGTCAGGCACGCCCAGGCGGAGCATGAGACGTATGGGGAGAAGATGCCCAAGCGAAGGTCGGATGACCTACTACCACCGTCCTCCCGTGAAAACAAAGCAGGCCGGCAGGATCGCAACCGTACGCCTACGACCAGCAAGAAAGCCGAAGTATGGGAGGATTGGCAACCCCGCCGGAGTGGCAACAACAGTTCACGGGTAGGTGGAAGACCACCGCCTTTGAGACCGGCACGGCCCCCGGCAGCAGCGCCAACGGGGCGAACACCGCGGGCCCTGGCCATTATGCCAGCATGAAAACCCGAAGACCCAGCCCTTCGGACTAACGACCAACGACCCCAGAGGTCGGTTGTGGACGGCCGAGTCCGGACAGATGACCCGCAAAGGGACAGGCAGGGTGCCCGAGAAGTAGGAACCATAAGCACCCGAGTCCCCGGAGGGATCGAGGTGCACGGAAGCATAAATATGATACATGGTGGGGACCACATAGATCGACTCACCCGGAGCTCGAAGAAGCGGTGCTTAAGGTCGATCCGGGGAAAGGAAGTATATGCCTTTGGAGGAGGAAGCGGCCAGGCCGCTAAAACCGGATGGAACTCGGGCACGTTCTATGAGGAAGAAGAACCGGAGGATCTGATCCAGCCGCACAACGATCCCTTCCTCATTACGGTCCAAATAGACCACTGGATAACCAGCTGCATGTTAATCGACACCGGAGCTTCTGTCAATGTGATGTTCCGAGACGTATACATGGGGCTGCACCGGGGAAGGAGCAAGTTATCCCAGGATAACGAGCCGCTGATAAGCTTCTCTGGCGAGGTGGTCCAGCCTTTGGGATCGGATTACCTGCCGCTAATCTTTGGCCAGGGAGACAGGACGAGGAAGGAGCACCTGGAGTTCATCATCGTGGATTGTCTGTCCTCATACAATGGCATAATCAGCCAGCCGGGGTTGTGGAGGCTGAAAACATTCATAGCCGGCCATATGCTGATGTTAAAGATGCCTTCACCCGCCGACGTCAATACCATACGCGGGGACCAGAAGATTGCTCGCAGATACTATGCGGAGGCACTGACCCACAGGACAAAGCGGACCGAGGTCTTCACGGCTACTCAACAAGCGCCAGTACCGGATCCGAGTATTGACCCCCGTGATGACACCGACTCCGACGACGAGAAGCTAAAACGACCGTCGGCCGTGGAAGAAACCGAAACAATCTGCATTTCGGAGGATCACCAGGAGCGAAAAGTGGTGATAGGAACGAAGCTCGCCCCGGCTGTCAGGCAAGAGCTCATCACCTTTCTCCGAGACAACAGTTCAGTGTTTGCATGGTCCTACAAGGACATGTCGGGCATATCCCCAGAAATAGCCGTCCACCGGCTAAATTCATTGCCCAACGTTCCCCCGGTGAGGCAGAAAAGGAGGTCCTTCAGCCGGGCGAAGTATGAGGCGATCAGAGAGGAGGTGCAGAAGCTGAGAGGCATAGGTTTCATCCGGTATCCCCGATGGCTCGCCAACGTGGTCATGGTCCCGAAGAAGGGAACCGACCGGTGGCGCATGTGCGTTGATTTCACCAACCTAAACCGGGCGTGCCCAAAAGACAGCTTCCCGCTCCCCCGAATAGACCAGCTTATAGACTCCACGTCCGGTTTCAAACTACTCAGCTTCATGGATGCCTACGCCGGATACAATCAGATACGGATGAGCCCGGACGATGAAGAGCACACCTCGTTCACGACTGACCGAGGGACCTACTGTTACAAGAGGATGCCGTACGGTCTAAAGAACACCGGGGCCACATACCAACGGATGGTAAACCGCATGCTGGAGTAGGAGATGGGTAAAACAGTGGAGGTATACGTAGATGACATGCTAGTCAAAAGCTTGACCGCAGGGACCCACGTCCGAGACTTGGCAGTAGTCATCGGCAAGATGCTCAAGTTTGGGATGCACCAGAACCCGAAGAAGTGCATTTTCGGGATTTCAGAGGGCCTGTTCCTAGGCCACATAATCAGCCAGCGGGGGATAGAAGCTAACCTGCTGAAGGTCCAAGCGATCCTAGACATGGAAACACCAGGGGAAAGAAACCAGGTCCAGATGCTGACAGGCCAACTGGCCGCCCTGGCCAGATTTATCTCCCGCCTGACCGATAAGTGCGCCCCATTCTTTAAAATGCTCAAGGCACAACAGTTCAAGAAAATTCACTGGGCGACGGAGCATGAGGCGGCATTCCAATCCATCAAGACATATGACGAGTCGCCGAAGCGAGCATCAAGCAATAATAACCCTACAATCGTTAGTAGTATAGAATAAGTAGGGATCGTTCTAGGCCGGGGATTAAGGGTACCTGAGATATGAAATTGTTAGACACACATATATACATACATACATTAAAAACGTCACAAATGGGGGATAAGTATGGATCGGCAGCTAGGCTGCCCTAGTACTAAGCACGGCACCAAAACAGAAAAATAAAATCCTAAATCTAATATTTACAGGTGATCATCATCTTTTACAAAACAGTTCACACAAAAGACTCTTTAAAACATAGATTCATATGCAAGAAAGTAAGAGACTAGTATTTAGCATGTTCACAATTCAAATTCGTTTCGACCGTAACTAGAGCTCTCGCTCTGTACCTAGTTACTAGACTTCCTTAAGTTCTTTTAGGACAAACTCTCGCTCTAGCCCTAAAGATATTTATGCTAATCCGGTTAAGACTTAACATATAACGCACAAGAGTCTTAATTCGAAAACATGCAAATAAGCAAGGTTGTCAATCATCTTATTTAACATGCAAGTTTTAGCTAAGGTTTTATACCCTAGGTGAGCACAACAAATCAAAACAACCGCTAGGCCTATAGTTTTATTCATTCTACTCAGGTTAGATGAAACCTCACACCTAGATTTACATGCAAACAACAAATGCTTAAGCACAACTAATGTTTCGGTTTATAAGGAACATCCTTAACCCACTAACCAATTTAAATCCTAAACATGCTTTTAATACCATTGCCCTGATTATCTAAACATACAAAATCCATGAATTAAAGATTGCAAAGTCATCACATAAATTCCAACAAAAGTCTCAATTTATGTTCATCATACAAAACCAAACGAAACAAAGTATTTTTATAACAACAATATGTGACTAAACCGAAAATAAAAACACAAGTCATAGGGATGGATCACACTTTAGAAACCTTGGAGAGCTTCGTCTTGGTGTGGTGGAAGAGTTTCGGCAGTAGCTAGGGCAGGGAATGGTTCGGTGGTGATTGGTGGTGGTGAATCGGTGACTTGGTATTTTTAGGGTTTCGGGTTAGAACTTTGAGTAGGAAATTTGGTAGAGTTTTGGCTAGTGTTTTGCAAGAGATGAGATATATTTTCTTCATGGTGCCGGCCTCTATTTATAAGAGAAGGGAAAGGCTGATTTGGGAGAGTTTTCCTTGCTAAAAACGAGATAGAAATCTTCAATAAATAAGGTTTCCCAATCCGAGTTGGAATAGGCTTTTCTCTCCTTATTGAACAAAGAAACTCTAGCTTGGCCGGCTTATGATTTCTTTTTGGACACGCATAGGAAGCTTCTTGGAATGATTTAGCACGCTCGCAGTCGCTTGGAGACATTACCGGAAATTCCTCTCTGCTCGCAAGTACAGACTTTGCTAGTATCGGGTACTGGCGAGGCTTCTTAGTGGCGAGTCTGGTGCTGGCGAGCGAACGTGCATGCTAGCATGCGCGGATGGTTGGCGAGCGGACATGTACTAGCTGGTGAGCTGACCAGTTCTGGTGAATCTGCTGGCGGATGAAGCTTTGGCGGATGCGACCTGGCGGATGAGCTTCTGGCGAGCAAGATCGTGGGCGAGCAAGCAAGGGCTTGGCGAATGAGACCTGGCGGATGATACCTTTGTGTCTTCAGTCGAGTATAACTTTTTCTTCGATGCTCCGATTGATTCGTTTTCAAATCTCAGATAACTAGACACAAAAAGCCATCTCCCCATAAAACAGTATGATCAAAATCCTTGTGAATTGACGGGAATGAGTTTTTGAAGTTGGGACAAAGTCCCAGGAAAATCCTGGAAGTCCCTGGATTGGAATGCTCGGACTGCTGTTTTGCAGCCATCTTTTGGGTGACTTCCCGAACTCCGATTGATCTGAAATTTTAACACAACATTCCTTAGCATATAAATATTGAGTCCGCCAAATTTCATAGAATTTGGACAAGGATAGATCATACTTTTGCTCATCTCAGAATCGCGAAAAAGACATATTTTACAATATTTTCCAGATTTCTCAAACTTAGTCATTTTTCGGATTCTTAACCATTTTTTCATCAAAACTCTACCAAAACGACACTAACTACATTATGACTCAATCTTAAACAAATAAGGGTTAAACAAAGCATAAACGAGGGCATAAACATATAATATCATCGCACATTGTGCTCCTATCAACTACCCCACACTTATCCTTTGCTAGTCCCTTAGCAAACTAAATTAAACTAAGACTCAAAACAAACTATTGCCCCTAACAATTTGTCTCAGGCTCGTATGTACACATAGCTTTCAAGTTAAATGCATGAGAATGCTAAGCACGAAAATTCCAAGTTTCATGAACATGCGACATCAATATGAACATATAAGAGCAAAAGGTAAGCATGTAAACATGTCAAAGCTAATCCAATCCTCCTCACTAGGCATACTCTCTTCTTTTCTCTCGAAGCATGGTAATTCACTCATAAGTATATGCAAGCGAAAGATAATGAATTACAAAGAGTGACTTGCATATATCAAAGAAACGAAAGCACTTTGTGAATTTTTATGGAAAAACCTCATATGATAACTATATGCACCAATGAACCAAAACCATATGCTTACTCTTGAGATAATCTCCACAAATCAATTTTTAACCATCTTAAGAATCATGAAAAAGATCAATAAAAGGGTTGTAATGGGGCTAGGCTAAGAGGTATTCGATATTTGGATAAGGAGGCTCAAAACGTCACCGTGCGCTTTAGCAAAGCTCGACTCTCCTTATGTCTTCTCGCCGAAAAGGTCAAATTTCATCTTGTTGGACCCATACTTCATTCTTTTCTTCCCATACAACATTACAACAATAATCTAGACAATAGCCATGCACAAAATTTTTCTTTTCTATGCCTATGCCGTACCCTTCTTTTTCTTCTTTTTCTCACGGCTCTTTTATTTTCTTTTTAATTCGAGCCAATTATTTTTTCCTTTTTCTAGGTACGGCATGCATACATTTTTCATATAATTTTATGGCTAAGTCTACCCCACACTTGTTCTTCTTCATTACACACGCGAAAACGCTTTCAAAAATCAAGCTTTGCCAACACATAAGGTAAAGGCATCACTATACTAAGCTCATGGAAAGTGTTTAAGGATGATGAAAGAAAAGGCTCAATATTGGCTCAAAGGGGTTTACTAAGGTGTCCCACGACGGGCTCCAATAGGGCTCATGCTTAATTTGGCTTTGGTGGTAAACCTAAATGATCTTTATTCAATCACATTCAAAATCAAGGTATTTTATGATACAAACGTTTCGAAAATCAACAAGAGTAAGTTCTAGCATACTAGAGTTCATTAAAAAGCTATGGCACATAGTCATCGAATATGCAAAGAATTATGAGGTTTCATGCTTCCTACGAATCTATCAAATTTTATCTTTTATCGCTCAAGAAGAAAGCAATTTGGCTCTAAATCTCACATAGGTTATAATCGAAATAAACTAGCTAAAACATGCATGCTTAATAATCAACAAGTCCTACATGCTCCTACCAATGCACAAAATCCATGAAACTTACAATTTTAAAAATATGCACAACTATCATCTATGTATGCAAAGAGGAGAAATAACATCATTGACATATTAGGGGCATCCTATGTCTTACAATTTTAAGACTCGAAACAAATTTAAACACTCTATTTTTGTGGAACAATTTTCTGAATTTTTCTTTTCTAAACTAAGCACACAAAAGCAAAAACAAAAACGGAATACGTTATCCCACCCCACACTTAGAAAATTACATTGCCCTCAATGTAAGCACAAAACAATATCAATGAATTTCCTAAGCATGCAATCGACTAACATATTTCAACATATCATCACAAATCAAAGAAAGAGAGAAGGGTTAAGAAATTTCAAACTCTCGGTGATGGCTCCTTCACTTTTCTTTGATCGACATGGGTTGCCTCCCAAGTAGCGCTTTGTGTTTATAGTCCATAGCCTAGACTTTTCACCGTGTGTTTTGCATGTGTTCATCGTGCTCCAAAGCATCCCAAATCGGCACGAAGAAGGTCAACGAGAAGAGTGTTGCATAGTGTATCCGATTCGGTGCTTGTAGAAGGCTGCGTATCCGGGTGCGTGTCCGGCCGTGGTTCTGCCGTATCTGGCGTATCCTCTGGCGTGTCAGCCTTGTGCTCGGCCTTGTGTTGCTGTGTGTCAACCCTGCCGGCAATGGCAGGTCCGGCAGGTGGTGGTGGTGAAGCTGGGATCGGCTGCTGCTTCTCGGCTTCCATGTGTGAGGCCGGTTCTTCCATGTGGGGACTGCCGGCAAGGACCTCATGATGTCCCGAAAGTGGTGCGTCGTCAACAAGGCACTCCTCAATGATGTGTTTGGAGGAAGACTCATAATATGGCTTGAGACGATGACCATTCACTTTGAAAATATTGCTCGAGGTGAGGCTTGAAATTTCTATTGCACCATGAGGAAAAACTTGAGTGATGATGTAGGGACCAACCCACCGTGAGCGTAGCTTACCCGGAAAGAGTCGAAGTCTTGAGTTGAATAAGAGAACTTTTTGCCCCACCTCAAATTTCTTTCCTCGTAACATCTTGTCATGGTAAGCCTTTGTTTTCTCCTTGTAAATCCAAGCGGCATCATAAGCTTCATTGCGAATTTCTTCAAGTTCATTGAGTTGAAGCTTTCTATGAAGACCGGCATCATCCATGCTCATGTTGAAGGCCTTAATTGCCCACCATGCCTTGTGCTCAAGCTCAACCGGTAAGTGACATGCTTTGCCATAAACTAACCGAAAAAGAGACATACCTATCGGTGTCTTGTACGCGGTCCTATAAGCCCACAAAGCATCATCGAGACGATCACTCCAATCCTTCTTTGAAGGTCCAACCGATTTCTCCAATATATGCTTGATCTCTCGATTACTTACCTCAGCCATACCACTTGTTTGGGGGTGATAAGGTGTAGAAACCTTATGTGTGACTCCATACTTCCTCAATAAGGCTTCAATGGTGCGGTTACAAAAATGGGATCCTCCATCGCTAATCAAGACTCTTGGAACTCCAAAACGTGAAAAGATGTTGGTCTTGAGAAACTTGGCTACCACTTTGGCATCATTGGTGTGTGTAGCCTTTGCTTCGATCCACTTTGACACATAATCAACCGCAAGCAATATGTAGAGAGAGCCCTTACTTGAAGGAAAGGGTCCCATGAAGTCAATACCCCATAAATCAAAAATTTCAACCTCAATGATAGGCGTGAGCGGCATTTGGTCTCTAGCTCCAATGTTCCCCATTCTTTGGCATCTATCACATGCTTTGCAAAACATGAATGCATCTTTAAAAATCGTAGGCCAAAAGAAACCACAATTAAGTATCTTCAAAGCCGTCTTCTTTGGTCCAAAATGTCCACCACAAGCTTCGCTATGACAAAAAGAAAGGATGGATCGATGCTCATTCTCCGGCACACATCTTCTAAGCACTTGATCACCACATTGCCTCCATAAGTACGGATCATCCCACAAGAAGTGTCGAGCTTGCTTCCTTATTCTCTTTTGTTGGTGGCTCGGCATCTCTTTGGGAAATCGGTGTGTGGCAAGAAAATTTGCAATGTCGGCATACCAAGGCTCATGTACTTCAAGTCGAAAAAGTTGCTCATCCGGAAAGGACTCTAATAGGGGCAGCCGATCCTCCTCTTGCACAAGTCTACTCAAATGATCGGCCACAACATTCTCTACTCCTTTCTTGTCTTTTATCTCAATGTCGAACTCTTGAAGCAAAAGAATCCATCGAATGAGCCTCGGCTTAGCATCCTTCTTCGTCATAAGATATCTTAAAGCGGCATGATCACTATAAACAATAACTTTGGAATTCAAAAGATATGATCGAAACTTTTCCAAAGCAAAAATTACCGCTAAGAGTTCCTTCTCCGTTGTTGTGTAATTGAGTTGTGCATCGTTGAGAGTCCTTGAAGCATAGTAAATGGCGCATGGCTTCTTCTCAATTCGTTGTCCAAGTACCGCTCCAAGTGCATAATCACTAGCATCACACATCAACTCAAACGGCTCGTCCCAATTAGGGGAAACAAGTATAGGTGCCGTACACAACAAGGTCTTCAATCGGCAAAAGGCTTGCTCACATGCCTCCGTCCACTCAAACGTCACCTCCTTTTGTAACAAGTTGCTCAATGGCTTGGAAATTGAAGAGAAGTCCTTGATAAATCGTCGATAGAACCCCGCATGGCCAAGAAAACTTCTCACATCTTTCACACATCTAGGGCTCGGCAATGCTTGTATGAGCTCCACCTTGGCTTTGTCAACTTCTAAGCCTTTTGCCGAAATAATGTGTCCTAGAACAATGCCTTGCGTGACCATGAAGTGACACTTCTCCCAATTAAGCACAAGATTTGTCTCTACACACCTCTTAAGTATCTTCTCCAAATTCCCCAAACATGCATCGAAGGTGCCTCCATACACACTAAAATCATCCATGAATACTTCGATAATGTCTTCAATAAAATCCGAGAAGATAGCATACATACATCTTTGAAAAGTGCCGGGTGCGTTGCAAAGTCCGAATGGCATCCTCCGATAAGCAAACGTGCCAAATGGACAAGTAAAAGTGGTCTTCTCTTGATCGTCCGGGTGTATCATGATTTGATTGTAGCCACTATATCCATCAAGAAAGCAATAGTAAGAATGACCGGCCAACCTCTCTAGCATTTGATCCATAAACGGCAAAGGCATGTGATCCTTCCTTGTTGTAGCGTTGAGCTTCCTATAGTCGATGCACATCCTATGACCGGTTACAAGTCTTTGTGGCACAAGCTCATTCTTCTCATTCTTGACAACCGTTACACCACTCTTCTTCGGCACTACTTGCACGGGAGATATCCACTTACTATCCGAAATTGGGTAGATCACCCCACAATCAAGCAACTTGATAATTTCATCTTTTACAACCTTCATCATGGGAGGGTGAAGTCGACGTTGAGCTTCCTTTGTCGGCTTAGCTCCTTCTTCTAACAAGATACGATGAACACAAGTAGTAGGGCTTATTCCCTTGATATCCGCCAAGGTCCAACCTATGGCGGTCTTGTACTTCTTAAGCACACAAATTAAATCCTCCTCTTGCTTCTTACTAAGCATTGAAGACACAATAACCGGTAGTGTATCTTCTTCTCCAAGATAAACATACTTTAAGTGACTAGGGAGTTCTTTAAGTTCTAACTTTGGGGCCTCTTCCACACTTGGTCGAAATTTTGTTGTGGCGCTTGGAATTGACAAGAACGAATCAAAAACTTTGTTGTATGGCCGAGCCTCTATCTCGGCACAAACCTCCATTGGGCTCGGCATGATCATGAAGGGCTCAGCATAAACCCCCTTCTCGGCAATGCATGGCTCGGCTACTTCTTGCTCAAACGTGACTCGTTCTCCCTTCTTGTCAAATCCGACCCCTTGCTCAATCGCTAATTGCTATGCGTCGAGCGAGGTCGACATAACTTGCTCGACCTCCTCCAAAACATCAATGGCACAACCCTCCTTGAAATCAACATTGGGGAATCTCATGGCATCAAAAACATTGAACTTTATCACTTCACCATCAAACTCCATAGTTAGGTTGCCCTCGGCCACATCTATCTTTGTGCGCGCGGTCCTCATGAATGGTCGCCCTAAAAGCAATTGAGTGTTGTTGACCGGCGAATCCTCCATCTCAACCACATAAAAATCGGCGGGGAATATCAATTGGTTGACTTGCACCAACACATCCTCTACATAGCCTTCCGGATATTTGCTTGAGCGATCCGCAAGTTGAATGATGACATTATCCTTCTTGAGAGGCCCTATACTCAACGTTTGATACACATTGAGTGGCATGACATTGATTGATGCTCCCAAATCCAACATAACATCCTCAAACCGAGTATTGCCTATGACACAAGGCACATTGAAGCTTCCCGGATCCTTCATCTTTGGTGGCAATTTTCTTTGAATAACGGCCGACACCGTCTCGCTCATGGTTACCACACGAGTCTCTCTAGTATGCCTTCTCGCCGTGCAAAGCTCCTTTAAAAACTTAGCATACTTTGGTACTTGCTTAATGCACTCCAACAAAGGGATGTTGACTTGCACTTTCCGGAAAATCTCTAATACCTCTTCATCGGATTTATCTTTCTTTGTTCTAGCAAAGCGTGAAGGGAATGGGGCACTAGATGATGACACACCTCCCTTACTTGCTTGGCTCGGCAATACCTCATTCTTTGATGTTGCGGGATCGTATTCAAGCTCGTTATGCAGCCCCTTGTCTTTGTTCGGCAGCTTCCTTCTTCTCGGCATCACCATTGTTGCCGGCTGCAGCCCTGCCGGTTGTGTCCCTCTCGGCTTCATGCATGTGGCTGCCGGCAATGTCAGGTCCGGCAGCCCTCTCATCCTCCTCAATACCCTTGAAAGTCACTCGCTTCTTCTTTGGACTTGTTGGTGGAAACAACTCTCTTCCACTACGAGTTTGAATCACTTTGGCTTGCTCGTTCCTCGGATTGGGAATAGTATTGCTTGGCAACTTCCCTTGCTCATTAAATCTTCCCATAAAATCTACAACTTGGCCCATTTGAGTCTTGAGCTCACCAATGTCCTTTTGATGATTTTGTTGTCCCGCGAGTAATGCTTGAGTAGCACTTGACAAAGATTGAATTAAAGCATCATAGTTCGGATTGCTTGGCGAAGCTTGGCCTTGGCCTTGGCTCGGCCCTCCTTGTGATTGGTTCGGCAATGCAGCAAAGTGTCCTTGGTTCGGCATGTATGGCTGCCGAGGCACAAATGGTGGCCTCGGTACAAATGGCGCTCCCCCCTCTCTCGGTTGCATAGGTGCCCTAAGCACGTTATCATTGTTCGCCCATCGAAAGTTTGGATGATCATTGAACCTTGGATTGAAATTTCCAAAACGTTGGCCTCCTTGAAAGCCAATGGCATTGCACTCCTCTACTCCCTCATTAACTCCAAATTGAGGGCATTGTTCGGTCTCATGGCCCTCGGTGCAAATTCCACATACACTCGCACGCTTCTTCATCAAATTACTCACCAAGTCGGTAAGCTTGTCCACTTTATCTTCTAACTTTGAGCTCGAAGACGTCTCATGCACTTTCTCATTCCTTTGCACATTGCCTCGTGCCATGCCAAATTGTTGGTTGTTCAAGGAACGAACTTCCAACAAACTTCTTGCCGCTCCGGCATTCAACTCCAAAAAGCTACCTCCCGCGGCCGAGTCAAGAAACTCTCTCTCCATGACACGCAATCCCTCATAGAAATATTGTAGCAAGAGTCCATCGCTAATGCCATGCGATGGACACAAAGAAACTAGGGACTTGAACCTCTTGTAGTAGTCGAAGAAAGTCTCATCTCCGGCTTGCTTCACACTAGTAATTTGCTTCCTCAGATCAGTGATACGTGAAGCAGGAAAGTACTTGAGCAAAAACTCATCCATCATAGTACTCCACGAAACAATGCGACCACTAGGCACCTCAAACAACCACTCCTTCGCTTGATCTTCTAGAGAAAACGGAAAAGCCTTCATCTTAAAGTGTTGCAAATCGGTCCCTCTTGGACACAAGGACTCCGTGGTGAAGTTAAACCACTGTAGATGCTTATTAGGGTCCTCACTCGGCATTCCATAAAATGATTCCAGCTTATGGAGGAATCCACTCCTCAATTCAATCTCTCCAGTCTTGTCAGTTTCCAAAGGAGGATAAGTGATATTCGAAGGAGCAACTCCAGCTCCAGCAACATGACCATTCTGTGATCTGATTGATGCCATGATCTCTTCTTCTTCTTCTAATTCGGCAAAGGCCTCAAACTCTGGATTCTGAAGATCACACGATGATGACACAACTGATGGTGAACTCGGCACTGATGATGAAATGGACGGCACAATAGGTGAACTCGGCAAGGGTGATGGTACTGATGAACTGATTGGTGACGATGGAGGTAATGGCACAAAACGAGCAATAGCGAGTTCTTGCTCTAAACGTTGCAAACGGCCTTGAAGATCTCTTGTCCAAATACTAGATTCGGACATGCACTATTTCTGAAATTTGCAACATTTAAATAAGTTAGAACTTCGTAAAGAAATAGAAGACAAGAATATACATCATTACAAGCCACGGCATTGGCGATTACACAACAAATTTCAAACCATAACACATATATACATTCGGCAATGGCATACACATCACACGGCACAACATAAAATTTCGGCAAAGCAAACATATACAATCGGCAATAAGTGATCAAAAATTGGAAAGTTCATGAGCATGTAATCGCTAAGTCTAATTTCTTTTAAATCTGTTCTAACTCTCGAAGTACGTGGAGCAGAGGAGATAACGGTGCAATGGACTGATACAGCCCCCGGTAGTATCATGCTTAATCCGATATACCTCAAGAGTTTGAACCACACAACATGTTTTATCTTCGAAGAAAATAGGCCACATATGTCAAGTTATGTTCTAGCGTCTAAAGTGAGGTGATGCTTCGGCACAAGCTGTCGACTAGGTCGTGCGGATTTTACGTTTCAAAGGTCATTAAAATCACGGAGGGCGAACCCCCTACAGGAACCAGGCAGGACTCTTTGTTGGACACCATGGAGGGCGAACCCCCTATCGACTCACTCACCGAGAATGAACATCAGTCTATGGGCCTTGAGATCCAGTTAAACAAACCTGAGAACCATATCTATGATAATAACTTCCCCATACTTTGTAAAACAAACACGGATCCCTAGCGGTCTCAAGTGTTGATTAAAACCGCCCTCAACCTCATAGAAGTAATACTATTACCGAAGAAACGCTTATATGCGTGGGGGGGAAGTATCCCGCGTTTCCCAATCTACATAGAAACGCCCTCCGACATAGCACCATTCACATGAAGGGTTTTGGTTATGATCAACAAAAGAGGCTTCACCTACATGTTACACTTTAGAAACTACAATAAACTCAAACATACACAACACTATCAACTTCCTAGAAATTAAACTAAGTGATTACCAACATACATCATTATACATCATGCAACTTTCGAAATTTAAACTCTACATGCCAAAGCATATTTCTACTTTACAAAATCCCAAAATAAACTTAAAATTTACAACTTTACAACTTCACAAAAAAAAAAAATTTCCAGCAACATTATATACACAACAAATTCATAAAACAAGCTTTTATAGTCCCCGGCAACGGCGCCAAAAATTGACGAGTCGCCGAAGCGAGCATCAAGCAATAATAACCCTACAATCGTTAGTAGTATAGAATAAGTAGGGATCGTTCTAGGCCGGGGATTAAGGGTACCTGAGATATGAAATTGTTAGACACACATATATACATACATACATTAAAAACGTCACAAATGGGGGATAAGTATGGATCGGCAGCTAGGCTGCCCTAGTACTAAGCACGGCACCAAAACAGAAAAATAAAATCCTAAATCTAATATTTACAGGTGATCATCATCTTTTACAAAACAGTTCACACAAAAGACTCTTTAAAACATAGATTCATATGCAAGAAAGTAAGAGACTAGTATTTAGCATGTTCACAATTCAAATTCGTTTCGACCGTAACTAGAGCTCTCGCTCTGTACCTAGTTACTAGACTTCCTTAAGTTCTTTTAGGACAAACTCTCGCTCTAGCCCTAAAGATATTTATGCTAATCCGGTTAAGACTTAACATATAACGCACAAGAGTCTTAATTCGAAAACATGCAAATAAGCAAGGTTGTCAATCATCTTATTTAACATGCAAGTTTTAGCTAAGGTTTTATACCCTAGGTGAGCACAACAAATCAAAACAACCGCTAGGCCTATAGTTTTATTCATTCTACTCAGGTTAGATGAAACCTCACACCTAGATTTACATGCAAACAACAAATGCTTAAGCACAACTAATGTTTCGGTTTATAAGGAACATCCTTAACCCACTAACCAATTTAAATCCTAAACATGCTTTTAATACCATTGCCCTGATTATCTAAACATACAAAATCCATGAATTAAAGATTGCAAAGTCATCACATAAATTCCAACAAAAGTCTCAATTTATGTTCATCATACAAAACCAAACGAAACAAAGTATTTTTATAACAACAATATGTGACTAAACCGAAAATAAAAACACAAGTCATAGGGATGGATCACACTTTAGAAACCTTGGAGAGCTTCGTCTTGGTGTGGTGGAAGAGTTTCGGCAGTAGCTAGGGCAGGGAATGGTTCGGTGGTGATTGGTGGTGGTGAATCGGTGACTTGGTATTTTTAGGGTTTCGGGTTAGAACTTTGAGTAGGAAATTTGGTAGAGTTTTGGCTAGTGTTTTGCAAGAGATGAGATATATTTTCTTCATGGTGCCGGCCTCTATTTATAAGAGAAGGGAAAGGCTGATTTGGGAGAGTTTTCCTTGCTAAAAACGAGATAGAAATCTTCAATAAATAAGGTTTCCCAATCCGAGTTGGAATAGGCTTTTCTCTCCTTATTGAACAAAGAAACTCTAGCTTGGCCGGCTTATGATTTCTTTTTGGACACGCATAGGAAGCTTCTTGGAATGATTTAGCACGCTCGCAGTCGCTTGGAGACATTACCGGAAATTCCTCTATGCTCGCAAGTACAGACTTTGCTAGTATCGGGTACTGGCGAGGCTTCTTAGTGGCGAGTCTGGTGCTGGCGAGCGAACGTGCATGCTAGCATGCGCGGATGGTTGGCGAGCGGACATGTACTAGCTGGTGAGCTGACCAGTTCTGGTGAATCTGCTGGCGGATGAAGCTTTGGCGGATGCGACCTGGCGGATGAGCTTCTGGCGAGCAAGATCGTGGGCGAGCAAGCAAGGGCTTGGCGAATGAGACCTGGCGGATGATACCTTTGTGTCTTCAGTCGAGTATAACTTTTTCTTCGATGCTCCGATTGATTCGATTTCAAATCTCAGATAACTAGACACAAAAAGCCATCTCCCCATAAAACAGTATGATCAAAATCCTTGTGAATTGACGGGAATGAGTTTTTGAAGTTGGGACAAAGTCCCAGGAAAATCCTGGAAGTCCCTGGATTGGAATGCTCGGACTGCTGTTTTGCAGCCATCTTTTGGGTGACTTCCCGAACTCCGATTGATCTGAAATTTTAACACAACATTCCTTAGCATATAAATATTGAGTCCGCCAAATTTCATAGAATTTGGACAAGGATAGATCATACTTTTGCTCATCTCAGAATCGCGAAAAAGACATATTTTACAATATTTTCCAGATTTCTCAAACTTAGTCATTTTTCGGATTCTTAACCATTTTTTCATCAAAACTCTACCAAAACGACACTAACTACATTATGACTCAATCTTAAACAAATAAGGGTTAAACAAAGCATAAACGAGGGCATAAACATATAATATCATCGCACATTGTGCTCCTATCAACATACCTGTCTGCAGTGCCTCGCCTATCCAAACCAGTGCCGGGCGAGATGCTATACCTCTACATAGCTACATCAGGAACGGCCGTCTCCGCGGCTCTCGTCAGGAAGGAGGGCACGCTCGACCTCCCGGTATACTATGTAGGGAAGGGACTTACCGGAGCCGAAAGCCGATACCCTGATATTGAAAGACTCTCTCTGGCTCTGATCGTCAGCGCCAGGAAGCTCCTGCACTATTTCCAGGCTCATTCCATCACCCTATATACCAATCACCCTCTACGGCAGATCCTGCAAAAACCGGATACTAGCGGCAGGCTCGTACGGTGGGTAGTCGAGTTGGGAGAGTTCGACATCACTTATGCCCCGCGAACGGCTATCAAGGGCCAGGCCGCTGTGGATTTCATATGCGAACTCACCCCGATGGCAGTAGAAGCGCACTCAGGCCGGTCCGAGGGCACCGAAGCAGTTCAAGCCATAAAGGTCGAACCAGGCCTCTCCAGCGGTTGGAAGCTTTATGTGGACGGCTCCGTAACGAGCAAGCGGAGTGGAGCCGGCGTCATGCTAACCTCGCCCGATGGCTAGTCGTACGAGTATGCCCTGCAGTTCCTCTTCAATACTTCCAACAACGCCGCTGAGTATGAGACCCTCATAGCCGGTTTGCAGCTAGCCAAGAAAATGGGGATCCCATCCTTGGACATATACAGCGACTCGAGCCTGGTGGTAAACTAGATGAACGGGTTGTTCGAAGTCAAGGAACCCCAGTTAGCCTCCTACCAGGCTTTGGCCAAAACCCTAATCGAGCCATTCCAGGGCGCCACGATTCAGCATATACCTCGGGAGGCAAATAGGCATGCCGACGCCGTGGCAAGGCTGGCAACCGGAAACTACCCACCGGAGTATCGAAGAGCTAAGACTGAAACCCTCCAGAAACCGAGCATAAGCAAGACCATCTCCAAGATATTCGCGGTAGAGGAGGCACCACCAAGCTGGATGGATCCAATAATTAGATACCTAGTTGACAAAACCAGCCCCAGGATAAAGTGGAGGCTAGGAAGCTACACCTCCGGTGAGCCAGGTACAGCCTCCTCAGCGGCAAGTTGTACCGAAGAGGGCACAGCTTCCCCCAGCTAAAATGTGTGACTAAAGAGGCGGGAGAAGCCATCATGCGAGAAATCCACGAAGGAGTGTGCGGTAATCACTCGGGCGCCCGGTCCCTGTCTCACAAGTCGCTACGGGCAAGATACTTTTAGCCGGACATGGCAGCGGCGTCGAGAAAAATATCAGGCGGCTGCCACAAGTGCCACATGTACGCCACTACACCTCATGTTCCGGCAATCGCGTTGTCAATTCTGTTAGCACCATGGCCGTTCGCACAATGGGCGCTAGACATCATCGGCCCTTTCCCAATAGCTGTGGGACAATACAAATATGCCATTGTAGCCGTTGACTATCAGACTAAGTGGGTCGAGGCGGAGCCCCTAGTAAATATTGCCGAGGAGCGGGTAAGAAAATTCCTATGGAAGAACATCTACTGCAGGTTCGGGGTGCCGCAGACCATAGTCACGGATAACGGGACACAGTTCAATAATGCTGATCTTATCCAGTACACGGCCTCCATGGGGACCCGGATGTTGTTCACCTCAGTGGCGCACCCGCAAACCAACGGCCAAGTTGAAGCGGTCAACAAGATTATCAAGAGTCTCCTGAAGAAGAAGCTCGATGACAAAAAGGGATGTTGGGCTGAGGAACTCCCCGCGGTTCTGTGGGCCATCCAGACGACAGCGACCCAGGCAACGAGGGAGACCCCGTTTTTCATGGCATTCGGGAGCGAAGCGGTGCTCCCCGTAGAGACCGACATGCCCAGCGGCAGGGTCGAGAATTACGACGCCGAAACAAACGCCGAGGGCATACGGCTCAACCTGGACCTCATTGAGGAGCGGCGCGACCAAGCGCATATGCGAAACCAAACATACAAGCAACGGGTCGCTCGACACTATGACAGAAAGGTCCGGGAACGGAAATTACAAGTGGGGGACTAGGTCATGAAGAAAGTTCAGAAAAAACCGCTGGCCTTGGAGCCAACGTGGGAAGGGCCCTACCAAATCACCGCAGCCGCGGGTCCGGCAGCATTCCACATCATAGACACCGAAGGCATCTACTCCATCCGCCCATGGAATATCCAGCATCTGCGGTTCTACCCTAAGTGAGATTACTGTCTTCAAAATGGACAGTACTGTGATGGTCACTGCCTCTAGAATAAACTACAGCTGATTACAAAGTATATACATCTGCCAGGTATATATATATATATATATATATATAAAAACCCCGCTAATCAGCACCACCGGAGCCTCCAATCCATGACCCGCCAGCCTTGAGAGACCGCTCTTGCTCCAGCTTCTCGGCTAAGGCTACCTCAGCCTCCATTCTCTCGGCATCAAGCCACCCTTTCTCCCTCCACTCCAGATATGCATCATTTATACCCTTCGCACGGGCGGCCTCCAGCATCTCTGCAAGCTCCACCGACTCCCGGAAATCGTCGATAGCTTTATCAGCGGCTTCGGCAAGTCGGGATTCTACGAGTTTCTCCCCTCCTTTGACGACCGCTGTTACTTGGGTCTGCAACTCCAAAATCTTCGCCTCCAACTCCATATTCCTCTCTTCCCGAGCGGTCCCCAGCCGACCGGCCTCCTTCCTCTCCTGCACGAGCTTAGCCACCAGCCGACCGGCCTCCTCCCTCTCCTGTGCAAGCTTAGCCTCCGCCAATGACAGCTGCACGGTGAGGTCCTCCACTTGCCTCTCCAGGACCGGAGTCTCCTCACTAGGCTCAGCGGCGTAAAGGCTATGATCCAGCTGGTACCAATACACAAAAGAAGAACATTAGCTCGTACCACAACAAGGGAGAGGGAGCGCAGAAGAACCTCAGTTCCACACAGGTATGCAACCAGACTTACCCAAAGACCCAACTCCACAACCTTCTTCCTGCTCTCGCCCGGCCGCACAGCTCCGGGGGCCTCCCGATCAAGTCCCAAGGCCTCAATGGTAGATGCCACGAACCTACCAAAAGCACCACCACCAGAACCGCGATCGGTTTCCGGCTCCCGACTCCTTCGGCCACCGGTTCCCTCTGCTAGAACCAATGCTGACCCCCCACCAGCATCAAACATCCTCGCCCTCTTAGCCGGAGCTTCGCCAAGACCGTTTCTGCGGTACCCAGTCATCTCCGCTGCCTCTCTCTCCCGCGGGGCTCGTATCCCTACCGGCCGAGCTAGAGGTTCCGGACCCGGTGAGCCCACCGATCTTACTTCCCGAATAACAAGTGGGGCGTTATCCTCACCGCCCGGCCGCCTACCGTAGTGGGAATCCGGAAACACGAGCGGCACAGGGGTATTATGCACCGTGCTCTCTAGAGTGACCGGATCTACAACGGTTTTCGAGGCCATCTCCCCTATCTCCATCAACCTCTGGGCCACAAGCTCGTCATCCTGCTCAACGGTCTCCTCGCTCCGAACAGCGAGCCGGGGGGCATTAGCTGCAAATCAATAAACCGAGCGGTTAGAATAAAATACGACCCCACAAAATGATGTGAGCCGAAGCTCGCATGCAATAATAAACCCTACAAATGATCGTTAGTAGTATAAGCAAGTAGGGATCGTTCTAGGCCGGGGATTAAGGGTACCTGAGATATGAAATTGTTAGACACAAACATATTCACATATATACAAGAAAACGTCACAATGGGGGAATATGATGGTTCGGCAGCTTTTGCCTTCTAATGCTAGACACGTTATTAAAAACAGAAAATAAATCCTAGGCTACTATATACAAGTTTGATCATCATCTCTCACGCATCACATAGCACAAAACACAATTTAACACAAAGATTTGCATGCAAGAGAGTAAGAAACAAGTATTTAGCATGTTCAAGACCTAACTTAGTTTCGACCTACAACTAGAACGGGATCCGATTTTTACCTAGTTGTGAGACTTTTTCTAATGTTTTAAGATCGAGCTATTCGCATGGTGATCCTAAAAGTTATGCTACCTTATACAAGACATAGCATTGAAGCACAAAAGTCTATAATCGAAGACATGTAAACAAGCAAGGATGTCAATCATCTTATTTAACATGCAAGTTTTAGCTAAGGTATTACCCTAGGTGAGTATCACAAATCAAAGCAACATACGTTTCATCTTTATTTGTTCCACTCAGGTTAAATGAAACCTAACATCTAGATTTACATGCTTCAAACAACAATTGTTTTAAACATAACTAATGTTTCGATTTGTTAAGGAGCACCCTTAGATTACTAACCAAATTAAATCCTAAACATGCTTTTACTACCACTGCTCTAGTTATCAAACATACGAAATCCATGTATTAAAAATTGCAAAAGTCATCACATAAATTCCAACAAAAATTGCAATTCATGTTCATCATACAATACCAAACGGAACAAAGTATTTTTATAACAACAATATGTGACTAAACCGAAATTAAAAACACAAGTCATAGGGATGGATCACACTTTAGAAACCTTGGAGAGCTTCGTCTTGGTGTGGTGGAAGATGATCGGCAGCAGCTAGGCTAGGTGATGGGATCGGTGATGAATGATGGTGGTGTAGGTGGAATCGGTGACTATGTGTTTTAGGGTTTCGGGTTAGAACTTTGGTAGGAAAATTTGGTAGAGTTTTGGCTAGTGCTTTGCAAGAGATGAGATGTTTTTCTGTAGGAAAAGTGGGGGTATTTATAGAGAATAAGGGGGGTGATTGCTGGCAGCCCTTAAGCAAAAAGGATTTCAGAAAACCTAGTGGAATAAGGTTTTGCAACCTTCCTTTCTTAGTTCAATTAGGTTTTCTTTTTCTGAATTTTACTTCAAGGCTTGGGCTTCACATCTTCATGGACTTCTTGAATGGTCTTGGACTTCAATTTACAGGTCTTGATCCATCGAAAATGCCCCACAATGCCGGCAGCTCACAATGACACTCAATCTGCCAGAATCGGCAGCTTCTCCTAGCTTGACTAGGAGAACTTGTTTCTTCATGTTTTTCTTCAATGCCATGGCCAAGTGTCATTCTCCTTCCTTCCATACGCTTGGGATATCTTCACAAATGCTCTTGTACATCATATGGTCCATCGAAATGAAGCACTTGTGAAAAGGAAGCAATCAGTCCCTGGAATCGGCAGCTTTGACCTTGTCGCAGTAATTCCGGCATATCTCCACCTTCGGAGCTCCGATTGATGCGATTCTAAGTCCCACGTAAACTAGACACATAGGGCCATCTCCCCATAAAATATCTCGGCCAAATTCCTTGCAAGTCGTCGGAAATGATTTTTCGAAGTTGGGACAAAGTCCCAGGAAAATCCTGTAAGCCCCTGGATTGGAATGTCCGGACTGCCCTTTTGCAGCAAAGTTTTGGGTGACTTCCCGAACTCCGATTGATCTGAAATTTTCACACAACATTCCTCAACATATGAATATTAAGCACACAAAATTTCATAGAATTCGGACAAGGAAAGATTATACTTTTGCTCATCTCAAAATCGCGAAAAAGACATATTTTACACTATTTTCCAGATTTCTCAAACTTAGTCATTTTTCGGATTCTTAACCATTTTTCACAAAACTCTACCAAAATTGACACTAACTACATTATGACTCAATCTTAGACAAATAAGGGTTAAACAAAGCATAAACGAGGGCATAAGCATATAATATGGTCGCACATTGTGCTCCTATCAACTACCCCACACTTATCCTTTGCTAGTCCCTTAGCAAACTAAATTAAACTACGACTCTAAACAAACTATTGCCCCTAACAATTTGTCTCAAGCTCGTATGTACACATAGTTTTCAAGTTAATGCATGAGAATGCTAAGCACGAAAATTCCAAGCTTCATGAACATGTGACATCAATATGAACATATAAGAGCAAAAGGTAAGCATGTAAACATGTTAAAAGCTAATTCAAATCACCTCACTAGGCATACTCTCTTCTTTTCTCTCGAAGCATGGTTATTCACTCAATAGTATATGCAAGCGAAAGATAATGAATTACAAAGAGTGACTTGCATATATCAACGAAACAAAAGCACTTTGTGAATTTTGATGGAAAAACCTCATATGATAACTATATGCACCAATGAACCAAAACCATATGCTTACTCTTGGGATAATCTCCACAATCAAATTTAACCATCTTAAGAATCATGAAAAAGATCAATAAAAGGGTTGTAATGGGGCTAGGCTAAGAGGTATTCGATATTTGGATAAGGAGGCTCAAAAACGTCACCATGGCATTTGACAAAGCTCAAATCTCCTTATGTCTTCTCGCCAAAAGGGTCAAATTTCATCTTGTTGGACCCATACTTCATTCTTTTCTTCCCATAACATTACAACAATATTCAAGACAATAGCCATGCACATAATTTTTCTTTTCTTTTTCAAGTCGTGCCCTACATTTTTCATTCCTTGCTCTCGGCTTCTTTTCTTTTTCTTTTGGTCCGAGCATAATTTTTTCTTTCTTTCTTTTATGGCACGGCATCTAGTACACTTTACATATAGATTCATGGCTAAGTCTACCCCACACTTGTTCTTCTTCATCACACACGCGAAAACGCTTCCAAAAATCAAGCTTTGCCAATACATTGATTAAGGGTAAAGGCACAACTATACTAAGCTCATGGAAAGTGTTTAAGGATGATGAAAGAAAAGGCTCAATATCGGCTCAAAGGGGTTTACTAAGGTGTCCCACGACGGGCTCCAATTAGGGCACATGCTTTATTTGGTAATGGTGGTAAACCAAAATGATCTTTATTCAATCATATTCAAAATCAAGGTATTTTATGATATAAACGTTTCGAAAATCAACAAGAGTAAGTTCTAGCATACTAGAGTTCATTAAAAGCTATGGCATATAGTCATCGAATATACAAAGAACTATGAGGTTTCATGCTTCCTACGAATCTATCGAATTTTATCTTTTTATCGCTCAAGAAGAAAGCTGAACGGGAGCCGAAGCTCGCATGCAATAATAAACCCTACAAAAGATCGTTAGTAATATAAGCAAGTAGGGATCGTTCTAGGCCGGGGATTAAGGGTACCTGAGATATGAAATTGTTAGACTCAAACATATACATATCTACAAAAACACGTCACAAAATATGGGGGAATAGGTTCGGCAGCATTGCTGCCCCTAAACTAGGTACGGCATAAAAACAGAAAATAAAATCCTAGGTCTACTATATACAAATTTGATCATCATCTCTCACGCATCACATAGCACAGAACACAATCTAACACAAAGATTCACATGCAAGAAAGTAAGAAACAAGTATTTAGCATGTTCAAGACCTAACTTAGTTTCAACCTACAACCAGAACGTGATCCGATTTTTACCTAGTTGTGAGACTTTTTCTAATGTTTTAAGATCGAGCTATTCGCATGGTGATCCTAAAAGTTATGCTACCTTATACAAGACATAGCATTGAAGCACAAAAGTCTATAGCCGAAAACACGTAAACAAGTAAGGTCGTCAATCTTCTTATTTAACATGCAAGTCCTAAGGTTAACCACTCTAGGTGAGCACAACAAATCAAAGTGATCATACGTCTACTTAGTTCATTATAACTCAAGCAAATTAAACCTAATACCTAGATCATGTTCAAAGACAACACTAAGTACCGATTATAAGCCCTCACCTTAGGTCTAACCAATTTAAATCCTAAACATGCTTTTAATACCACTGCTCTAATTATCATACATATGAAATCCATGCATTAAAAATTGCAAAAGTCATCACATAAATTCCAAATAAAATCGTAATTCATGTTCATCATACAAAACCAAACGAAACAAAGTATTTTTATAACAACAATATGTGACTAAACCGAAATTAAAAACACAAGTCATAGGGATGGATCACACTTTAGAAACCTTGGAGAGCTTCGTCTTGGTGTGGTGGAAGAGATTCGGCAGTAGCTAGGCTAGGGATTGGGATCGGTGGTGATTGGTGGTGGTGAATCGGTGACTTGGTGTTTCTAGGGTTTCGGGTTAGAACTTTGGTAGGAAAATTTGGTAGAGTTTTGGCTAGTGCTTTGCAAGAGATGAGATGATTTTTCAGAATGAAAAGTGGGGGTATATATAGAGGATAGGGAGAGAGGCTGCCGGCAGTCCCTATTGCACAAAGATTTCAGAAAACCTCATGGGATTAGGTTTTGCAACCTTCCTTTCATAGTTCAATTAGGTTTTCTTTTTCTGAATTTTTCTTCAAGGCTTGGGCTTCACATCTTCATGGACTTCTTGTATGATCTTGGACTTTATTTGACATGTCTTGGTCCATCGAAAAATACCCCAATTGCCGGCAGCACACAAAGGCATACAATCTGCCTCTATTCGGCAGCTTCTCCTAGTGTGACTAGGAGAACGTCTTTCTTCAAGTTTTTCTTCAATGCCACGGCCTAGTGTCTTCCTCTTCCCTTCATAAGGCTTGAACCATCTTCACATATGCATTTGTGCACCATTAGGTCCATCAAAAACAGAAAACACGAAAAGGGGGCAGTAGGTTCCTGGAATCGGCAGATTTGACCTTGTTGCAGTAATTCCGGCATATCTCCATCCGTGGAGCTCCGATTGATGCGATTCCAAGTCTCAGATAAACTAGACACATATGGTCATCTCCCCATAAAACAGTTTGATAAAAATCCTTGTGAATCGACGGGAATGATTTTTCGAAGTTGGGACACAGTCCCAGGCAAATCCTGGAAGTCCCTGGATTGGAATGCTCGGACTGCCGTTTTGCAGCCAACTTTTGGGTGACTTCCCGAACTCCGATTGATCTGAAATTTTAACACAACATTCCTCAGAATATGAATATTAAGCACGCCAAATTTCATAGAATTTGGACAAGGATAGATCATAGTTTCATTCATCTCAAAATCACGAAAAAGACATATTTTACACTATTTTCCAGATTTCTCAAACTTAGTCATTTTTCGGATTCTTAACCATTTTTCACAAAACTCTACCAAAATTAACACTAACTACATTATGACTCAATCTTAGACAAATAAGGGTTAAACAAAGCATAAACGAGGGCATAAGCATATAATATCGTCGCACATTGTGCTCCTATCAAAAGCAAATTGGCACTAAAGCTCACATAGGTTATAATCGAAATAAATTAGCTAAAACATGCATGCTTATTAATCAACAAGTCCTACATGCTTCTACCAATGCACAAAATCCATGAAACTCACAATTTATATTGTATGGACAACTATCATCTATGTATGCAAAGAGGAGAAAAACATCATTGACATATTAGGGGCATCCTAAGACTCGAAACAAACAAATTTAAACACTCTATTTTTGTATTACAATTTTCTGAATTTTCCTTTTCTAAACTAAGCACACAAGAACATAAAACAAAAACGGAATACGTTCTCCCACCCCACACTTAGAAAATTACATTGCCCTCAATGTAAGCACAAAACAATATCAATGAATTTCCTAAGCATGCAATCGACTAACATATACCAACATATCATCACAAATCAAAGAAAAAGAGAAGGGTTAAGAAATTTCAAACTCTCGGTGATAGCTCCTTCACTTTTCTTTGATCAACATGGGTTGCCTCCCAAGTAGCGCTTTGTGTTTATAGTCCATAGCCTAGACTTTTCACCGTGTTTGATATGTGTTCATCGCGCTCCAAAACAGCTCAAATCGGCAAGAAGAAGTTCAATGAGAAGATCGTTGCATGAGGTGTCCGATTCGGTGGTTGTAGAAGGCTGCGTATCCTGTTGCGTGTCCGGCCTTCCTGCTGGCGTATCCGACTCCTGTATTGCCGTATCTGGCGTGTCCAACTGTGTATTCACCTCTGGTCCGGCCTCTTGTGCTCGTGTATCAACCCTGCCGGCAATGGCAGGTCCGGCAGTGAACGGGAGCCGAAGCTCGCATGCAATAATAACCCTACAAAAGATCGTTAGTAGTATAAGCAAGTAGAGATCGTTCTAGGCCGGGGATTAAGGGTACCTGAGATATGAAATTGTTAGACACAAACATATTCACATATATACAAGAAAACGTCACAATGGGGGGATATGGATGGTACGGCAGCAAGCTGCCCTATTGCTAGGCTCGGCAACAATAAAAACAGAAAATAAAATCCTAGATCTAGTATTTACAAGTTTGATCATCATCTCTCACGCATCACATAACACAAAACACACAAATTACACACAAGAATCATGCAAGACTCGGCAATTTAATTCAAGTTTCTTAGACTCTATTCAATTCCAATTTCAATTAGAGCCTCAACGGTCATCTAATCACTAGACTCTTTCTTAAATATTTAGAAAACACTCAACGTAGAATCCTAAAATTATACTAATCATGTTTGAAAACACTCAACGTCGAAGACAAACACAAAGAGTAATTACGCACAAGAGTCTATAAATTGGAGACATATCTTTAGGTATGGCGTCACTCATCCTATCAACATGCAAGTTCATGAATTAATAACCTTGATTTTAACAACCTAGAATTCAGTTCGATCGTTGCCTAACTCAATCCCAAATTATTAAGTTAAATGAAACCGCAATCTACATAAGTACTAAGGCCCTAGCATCATGTAAACATTGATTTTTATGCACAAATTCAAGAACTAATCGAATAAAAACTAAAGAATACAAGAACATGTTACTGCCCTAATCTAACATATGAATTCAAGCATGCAATTGTTTGTAAAAGTCATAACATAAACTTCAATGAAAATTGCAACTCATGTTCATCATACAAAACCAAACGAAACAAAGTATTTTTATAACAACAATATGTGACTAAACCAAAATTAAAAACACAAGTCATAGGGATGGATCACACTTTAGAAACCTTAGAGAGCTTCTTCTTGGTGTGGTGGAAGATGATCGGCAGCAGCTAGGCTAGGTGATGAGATCGGTGATGAATGATGGTGGTGTAGGTGGAATCGGTGACTATGTGTTTTAGGGTTTTGGGTTAGAACTTTGGTAGGAAAATTTGGTAGAGTTTTGGCTAGTGCTTTGCAAGAGATGAGATGATTTTTCTGTAGGAAAAGTGGGGGTATTTATAGAGAATAAGGGGGGGTGATTGCCGGCAGCCCTCTTGCAAAAAGGATTTCAGAAAACCTAGTGGAATAAGGTTTTGCAACCTTCCTTTCTTAGTTCAATTAGGTTATCTTTTTCTGAATTTTTCTTCAAGGCTTGGGCTTCACATCTTCATGGACTTCTTGAATGGTCTTGGACTTCAATTTACAGGTCTTGATCCATCGAAAATGCCCCAACTTGCCGGCAGCACAATGTTGCATCCGAATCTGCCAGAATCGGCAGCTTCTCCTAGCTTGACTAGGAGAACTTCTTTCTTCATATTTTTCTTCAATGCCATGGCCTAGTGTCTTCCTCTTCCCTTCATAAAGCTTGAACCATCTTCAAAAATGCATTTGTGCACCATTTGGTCCATTAAAAGCAGAAAACACAAAAAGGGGGCAGTAGGTTCCTGGAATCGGCAGATTTGACCTTGTTGCAGTAATTCCAGCATATCTCCACCTTCGGAGCTCCGATTGATGCGATTCCAAGTTCCACATAAACTAGACACATAGGGCCATCTCCCCATAAAATATCTAGGCCAAATTCCTTGCAAGTCGTCGGGAATGATTTTTCGAAGTTGGGACAAAGTCCCAGGAAAATCCTGTAAGCCCCTGGATTGGAATGTCCGGACTGCCGTTTTGCAGCCAAGTTTTGGGTGACTTCCCGAACTCCGATTGATCTGAAATTTTAACACAACATTCCTCAACATATGAATATTAAGAACACAAAATTTCATAGAATTCGGACAAGGATAGATTATACTTTTGCTCATCTCAAAATCGCGAAAAAGACATATTTTACACTATTTTCCAGATTTCTCAAACTTAGTCATTTTTCGGATTCTTAACCATTTTTCACAACACTCTACCAAAATTGACACTAACTACATTATGACTCAATCTTAGACAAATAAGGGTTAAACAAAGCATAAACGAGGGCATACGCATATAATATCGTCGCACATTGTGCTCCTATCAACTACCCCACACTTATCCTTTGCTAGTCCCTTAGCAAACTAAATTAAACTAAGACTCTAAACAAACTATTGCCCCTAACAATTTGTCTCAGGCTTGTATGTACACATAGCTTTCAAGTTATGCATGAGAATGGTAAGCACGAAAATTCTGAGCTTCATGAACATGTGACATCAATATGAACATATAAGAGCAAAAGGTAAGCATGTAAACATGTTAAAGCTAATCCAAATCACCTCACTAGGCATACTCTCTTCTTTTCTCTCGAAGCATGGTTATTCACTCAATAGTATATGCAAGCGAAAGATAATGAATTACAAAGAGTGACTTGCATATATCAACGAAACAAAAGCACTTTGTGAATTTTGATGGAAAAACCTCATATGATAACTACATGCACCAATGAACCAAAACCATAAGCTTACTCTTGAGATATTCTCCACAAATCAATTTTAACCATCTTAAGAATCATGAAAAAGATCAATGAAAAGGTTGTAATGGGGCTAGGCTAAGAGGTATTCGTTGTTTGGATAAGGAGGCTCAAAAACGTCACTAAGGCCTTTAGCAAAGCTCGATCTCCTTATGTCTTCTCGCCGAAAAGGGTCAAATTTCATCTTGTTGGACCCATACTTCATTCTTTTCTTCCCATAAAACATTACAACAATAATCTAGACAAAAGCCATACACCAAAATTTATTTTCCCATGCCTATGCCGTACCCTTTTTACCATAGTTCTCGGCATATTTTGTTTTTCTTTTATTTCTGGTCCGAGCACATGTACATATTTTTTTTCTTTTTCTAGGGTACGGCATGTTTACAATTTTCACGAAATTTTATGGCTAAGTCTACCCCACACTTGTTCTTCTTCATCACACACGCAAAAACGCCTTCAAAATCAAGCTTTACCAATACTTTGATCAAGGGTAAAGGCACAACTATACTAAGCTCATGGAAAGTGTTTAAGGGTGATGAAAGAAAAGGCTCAAAATCGGCTCAAAGGGGTTTACTAAGGTGTCCCACGATGGGCTCCAATTAGGGCACATGCTTTATTTGGCAATGGTGGTAAACCTAAATGATCTTTATTCAATCACATTCAAAATCAAGGTATTTTATGATATAAATGTTTCGAAAATCAACAAGAGTAAGTTCTAGCATACTAGAGTTCATTAAAAAGCTATGGCACATAGTCATCGAATAGTTAAAGAATTATGAGGTTTCATGCTTCCTACGAATCTATCGAATTTTATCTTTTTATCGCTCAAGAAGAAAGCAAATTGGCACTAAAGCTCACATAGGTTATAATCGAAATAAATTAGCTAAAACATGCATGCTTATTAATCAACAAGTCCTACATGCTCCTACCAATGCACAAAATCCATGAAACTCACAATTTTAAAAGTATGCACAACCATCATCTATGTATGCAAAGAGGAGAAAAACATCATTGACATATTAGGGGCATCCTAAGACTCGAAACAAATTTAAACACTCTATGTTTGTAGAACAATTTTCTGAATTTTCTTTTCTAAACTAAGCACACCAAAACATAAACGGAATATGTTATCCCACCCCACACTTAGAAAATTACATTGTCCTCAATGTAAGCACAAAACAATATCAACGAATTTCCTAAGCATGAAATAGTCTAAGATATACCAACATATCATCACAAATCAAAGACAAAGAGAAGGGTTAAGAAATTTCAAACTCTCGGTGATGGCTCCTTCACTTTTCTTTGATCGACATGGGTTGCCTCCCAAGTAGCGCTTTGTGTGTATGGTCCATAGCCTAGACTTTTCACCGTGTTGCATGTGTTCATCGTGCTCCAAAGCAACTCAAATCGGCAAGAAGAAGATCGAGGAGAAGCTCATTGCAAGTTGTATCCGATCCGGCCCTGTTTGGCGTATCCGATTCGTGCAGCGTGTCCGGCTCATCTGCTGGCGTATCCGGCGTATCCGAGGGTGCAGCTAGGTTGTGCGGCACCTCATGCATCAAAACATCAGTCCTGCCGGCAATGGCAGGTCCGGCAGGGTGATCGGCTGCAGCAAAAAGGAGGTCCGGTTGCACGGTTTCATGGTGTGTGTCCGGTATGGCGGTATCGGGTGCGTCCGTGTCCGGCCTTGTTGTGATGCTGCCGGCAATTGCAGGTCCGGCAGCCTCTTTGTTTGCTTGTGGCATGGCTTCATCATGTGCTTGTGAAGGCAGCTCGGCTTGAGGGGTGTCTCCAAGGACGATTTGATAGGAGCACAATGTGCGACGATATTATATGCTTATGCCCTCGTTTATGCTTTGTTTAACCCTTATTTGTCTAAAATAGAGTCATAATGTAGTTAGTGTCAATTTTGGTAGAGTTTTGTGAAAAATGGTTAAGAATCCGAAAAATGACTAAGTTTGAGAAATCTGGAAAATATTGCAAAATATGTCTTTTTCGTGATTTTGAGATGAATGAAACTGTGATCTATCCTTGTCCAAATTCTATGAACTTTGGTGTGCTTAATATTCATATGCTGAGGAATGTTGTGTTAAAATTTCAGATCAATTGGAGTTCGGGAAGTCACCCAAAAGTTGGCTGCAAAACGGCAGTCCGAGCATTCCAATCCAGGGACTTCCAGGATTTTCCTGGGACTTTGATCCAACTTCGAAAAATCATTCCCGTCGACTCACAAGGATTTTGATCGAACTGTTTTATGGGGAGATGGCCATATGTGTCTAGTTTATCTGAGACTTGGAATCGCATCAATCGGAGCTCCACGGATGGAGATATGCCGGAATTACTGCATCAAGGTCAAATCTGCCGATTCCAGGAACCTACTGCCCCCTTTTTGTGTTTTCTGTTTTTGATGGACCAAATGGTGTACAAATGCATATGTGAAGATGGTCCAAGCTTTATGAAGGGAAGAGGAAGACACTAGGCCATGGCATTGAAGAAAACTTGAAGAAAGACGTTCTCCTAGTCACACTAGGAGAAGCTGCCGATTCTGGCAGATTATATGCCTTTGTGTGCTGCCGGCAATTGGGGCATTTTTCGATGGACCAAGACATGTCAAATGAAGTCCAAGATCATATAAGAAGTCCATGAAGATGTGAAGCCCAAGCCTTGAAGGAAAAAAATTCAGAAAAGAAAACCTAATTGGATTAAGAAAGGAAGGTTGCAAAACCTTAATGAACTAGGTTTTCTGAATCCCTTTTGGCTTAAGGAACTGCCGGCAGCCTCTCTCCTTTTTCCCCTATATATACCCCCACTTTTCATTCAGAAAAATTATCTCATCTCTTGCAAAACACTAGCCAAAACTCTACCAAATTTCCTACTCAAAGTTCTAACCCGAAACCCTAAAAATACCAAGTCACCGATTCACCACCACCAATCACCACCGAACCATTCCCTGCCCTAGCTACTGCCGAAACTCTTCCACCACACCAAGACGAAGCTCTCCAAGGTTTCTAAAGTGTGATCCATCCCTATGACTTGTGTTTTTATTTTCGGTTTAGTCACATATTGTTGTTATAAAAATACTTTGTTTCGTTTGGTTTTGTATGATGAACATAAATTGCGATTTTTGTTGGAATTTATGTGATGACTTTGCAATCTTTAATTCATGGATTTTGTATGTTTAGATAATCAGGGCAATGGTATTAAAAGCATGTTTAGGATTTAAATTGGTTAGTGGGTTAAGGATGTTCCTTATAAACCGAAACATTAGTTGTGCTTAAGCATTTGTTGTTTGCATGTAAATCTAGGTGTTAGGTTTCATCTAACCTGAGTGGAATAAATAAAACTATAGGCCTAGCGGTTGTTTTGATTTGTTGTGCTCACCTAGGGTATAAAACCTTAGCTAAAACTTGCATGTTAAATAAGATGATTGACAACCTTGCTTATTTGCATGTTTTCGATTTAAGACTCTTGTGCGTTATATGTTAAGTCTTAACCGGATTAGCATAAATATCTTTAGGGCTAGAGCGAAAGTTTGTCCTAAAAGAACTTGAGGAAGTCTAGTAACTAGGTACAGAGCGAGAGCTCTAGTTGCGGTCGAAACGAATTTGAATTGTGAACATGCTAAATACTAGTCTCTTACCTTCTTGCATATGAATCTATGTTTTAAAGAGTCTTTTGTGTGAACTGTTTTGTGAAAGATGATGATCACCTGTAAATATTAGATTTAGGATTTTTCTTGTGTTTTAATGCCGTGTGTAGTCTAGGGCAGCCTTATGGCTGCCGATCCATATAATCCCCCCATTGTGACGTTTTCTTGTATATATGTGAATATGTTTGTGTCTAACAATTTCATATTTCAGGTACCCTTAATCCCCGGCCTAGAACGATCCCTACTTGCTTATACTACTAACGATCTTTTGTAGGGTTATTATTGCATGCGAGCTTCGGCTCCCATCAATTTTTGGCGCCGTTGCCGGGGATTATAAAAGCTTGTTTTATGAATTTGTTGTGTATATAAAGTTGCTGGAAATTTTTGTTGTGAAGTTGTAAAGTTGTAAATTTAAAGTTTATTTTGGGATTTTGTAAAGTAGAAATATGCTTCGGCATGTAGAGTTTAAATGTTGGAAGTTGCATGATGTATAATGATGTATGTTGGTAGTCACTTAGTTTAATTTCTAGGAAGTTGATATGTTGTGTATGTTTGAGTTTATTGTAGTTTCTAAAGTGTAACATGTAGGTGAAGCCTCTTTTGTTGATCATAACCAAAACCCTTCATGTGAATGGTGCTATGTCGGAGGGCGTTTCTATGTAGATTGGGAAACGCGGGATACTTCCCCCCCACGCATATAAGCGTTTCTTCGGTAATAGTATTACTTCTATGAGGTTGAGGGCGGTTTTAATCAACACTTGAGACCGCTAGGGATCCGTGTTTGTTTTACAAAGTATGGGGAAGTTATTATCATAGATATGGTTCTCAGGTTTGTTTAACTGGATCTCAAGGCCCATAGACCGATGTTCATTCTCGGTGAGTGAGTCGATAGGGGGTTCGCCCTCCGTGGTGTCCAACAACGAGTCCTGCCTGGTTCCTGTAGGGGGTTCGCCCTCCGTGATTGTAATGACCTTTGAAACGTAAAATCCGCACGACCTAGTCGACAGCTTGTGCCGAAGCATCACCTCACTTTAGACGCTAGAACATAACTTGACATATGTGGCCTATTTTCTTCAAAGATAAAACATGTTGTGTGGTTCAAACTCTTGAGGTATATCGGATTAAGCATGATACTACCGGGGGCTGTATCAGTCCATTGCACCGTTATCTCCTCTGCTCCACGTACTTCGAGAGTTAGAACAAATTTAAAAGAAATTAGACTTAGCGATTACATGATCATGGACGTTTTGATTTTTCTATTCTTGTGGCCGAACCATATTTGTACTTTTGCCGTGTATACTTGTGTCTTGCCGTGTGTGCCGTCTTGTATCTTGCCGAATGTGCATATGTGTCATGGTTTGAAATTTGTTGTGTAATCGCCAATGCCGTGGCTTGTAATGATGTATATTCTTGCTTTCTATTTCTTTACGATGTTCTAACTTGTTTAAATGTTGCAAATTTCAGAAATAATGCATGTCCGAATCTAGTATTTGGACAAGAGATCTTCAAGGCCGTTTGCAACGTTTAGACCAAGAACTCGCTATTGCTCGTTTTGTGCCATTACCACCATCTTCACCAACCAGTTCATCAGTATCATCATCCTTGCCGTCATCCCCTATAGTGCCGTCCATTTCAGAGTCAGTGCCGAGTTCACCATCAGTAGTGTCATCGTCTTGTGATCTTCAGAACCCAGAATTTGAGGCCTTTGCCGAATTAGAAGAAGAAGAAGAGATCATGGCATCAATCAGATCACAGAATGGTCATGTTGCTGGAGCTGGAGTTGCTCCTTCTAATATTACTTATCCTCCCTTGGAAGCTGAAAAGACTGGAGAGATTGAATTGAGGAGTGGATTCCTCCATAAGCTGAAGTCATTTTATGGGATGCCGAGTGAGGATCCTAATAAGCATCTACAGTGGTTTAACTTCACCACGGAGTCTATGTGTCCAAGAGGGACCGATTTGCAACACTTCAAGATGAAGGCATTTCCGTTTTCTTTAGAAGATCAAGCAAAGGAGTGGTTGTTTGAGGTGCCTAGTGGTCGCATTGTGTCGTGGAGTACTATGATGGATGAGTTTTTGCTCAAGTACTTTCCTGCTTCACGTATCACTGATCTGAGGAAGCAAATTACAAGTGTGAAGCAAGCCGGAGATGAGACTTTCTTCGACTACTACAAGAGGTTCAAGTCCCTAGTTTCTTTGTGTCCATCGCATGGCATTAGCGATGGACTCTTGTTGCAATATTTCTATGAGGGATTGCCCGTCATGGAGAGAGAGTTTCTTGACTCGGCCGCGGGAGGTAGCTTTTTGGAGTTGAACGCCGGTGCGGCAAGAAGTTTGTTGGAAGTTCGTGCTTTGAACAACCAACAATTTGGCATGGCACGAGGGAATGTGCAAAAGAATGAGAAAGTACATGAGACGTCTTCGAGCTCAAAGTTAGAGGATAAAGTGGACAAGCTCACCGACTTGGTGGGTAATTTGATGAAGAAGCGTGCTAGTGTTTGTGGAATTTGCACCGAGGGGCATGAGACCGAACAATGCCCTCAATTTGGAGTTAATGAGGGAGTAGAGGAGTGCAATGCAATTGGTTTTCAAGGAGGCCAACGATTTGGCAATTTCAATTCAAGGTTCAATGATCATCCGAACTTTTGATGGGCGAACAATGATAACGTGCTTAGGGCACCTATGCAACCGAGAGAGGGAGGAGCGCCATTTGTACCGAGGCCACCATTTGTGCCTCGGCAGCCATACATGCCGAACCAAGGACACTTTGCTGCATTGCCGAACCAGTCACAAGGAGGGCCGAGCCAAAGCCAAGGCCAAGCTTCGCCAAGCAACCCTAACTACGATGCTTTAATTCAATCTTTGTCAAGTGCTACTCAAGCATTACTCGCGGGACAACAAAATCATCAAAAGGACATTGGTGAGCTCAAGACTCAAATGGGGCAAGTTGTGGATTTTATGGGAAGATTTAATGAGCAAGGGAAGTTGCCGAGCAATACTATTCCAAATCCGAGAAACGAGCAAGCCAAAGTGATTCAAACTCGAAGCGGAAGAGAGTTGTTTCCTCCAACAAGTCCAAAGAAGAAGCGAGTGACTTTCAAGGAAGTAAATGAGGATGAGATGGCTGCCGGACCTGCCATTGCCGGCAGCCATGATGGAGATGCCGAGGAGAGCCATGTTGCCGAGCATGATGATGATGCCGGCAATGTTGCTGCCGAGAGGAGTAGAGGTGCAACCGAGAAAAAGGGTGATGCCGGCAACCATGGTATGAATGATAAGGGGCTGCGTAACGAGCTTGAGTACGATCCCGCCACATCAAAGAATGAGGTATTGCCGAACCAAGCAAGCAAGGGAGGGGTGTCATCATCTAGTGCCCCATTCCCTTCACGCTTTGCTAGAACAAAGAAGGATAAGTCCGATGAGGAGGTGTTGGAGATTTTCCGGAAAGTGCAAGTCAACATCCCTTTGTTGGAATGCATTAAGCAAGTACCGAAGTATGCTAAGTTTTTGAAGGAGCTTTGCACGGCTAGAAGGCATACTAGGGAGACTCGTGTGGTAACTATGAGCGAGACGGTGTCGGCCGTTATTCAAAGAAAATTGCCACCAAAGATGAAGGATCCGGGAAGCTTCAATGTGCCTTGTGTCATAGGCAATACTCGATTTGAGGATGTTATGTTGGACTTGGGAGCATCGATCAATGTCATGCCACTCAATGTGTATCAAACGTTGAGTATAGGGCCTCTCAAGAAGGACAATGTCATCATTCAACTTGCGGATCGCTCAAGCAAATATCCGGAGGGCTATGTAGAGGATGTGTTGGTGCAAGTCAACCAATTGATTTTTCCCGCCGATTTCTATGTGGTTGAGATGGAGGATTCGCCGGTCAATAACACTCAATTGCTTTTAGGGCGACCATTCATGAGGACCGCGCGTACAAAGATAGATGTGGCCGAGGGCAACTTAACTATGGAGTTTGATGGTGAGGTAATCAAGTTCAATGTTTTTGACGCCATGAGATTTCCCAATGTTGATTTGAAGGAGGGTTGTGCCATTGATGTTTTGGAGGAGGTCGAGCAAGTTATGTCGACCTCGCTCGACGCATAGCAATTAGCGATTGAGCAAGGGGTCGGATTTGACAAGAAGGGAGAACGAGTCACGTTTGAGCAAGAAGTAGCCGAGCCATGCATTGCCGAGAAGGGGGTTTATGCCGAGCCCTTCATGATCATGCCGAGGCCAATGGAGGTTTGTGCCGAGATAGAGGCTCGGCCATACAACAAAGTTTTTGATTCGTTCTTGTCAATTCCAAGTGCCACAACAAAATTTCGACCAAGTGTGGAAGAGGCCCCAAAGTTAGAACTAAAAGAACTCCCTAGTCACTTGAAGTATGTTTATCTTGGAGAAGGAGATACACTACCGGTTATTGTGTCTTCAATGCTTAGTAAGAAGCAAGAGGAGGATTTAATTTGTGTGCTTAAGAAGTACAAGACCGCCATAGGTTGGACCTTAGCGGATATCAAGGGAATAAGCCCTACTACTTGTGTTCATCGTATCTTGTTAGAAGAAGGAGCTAAGCCGACAAAGGAAGCTCAACGTCTACTTCACCCTCCCATGATGAAAGTTGTAAAAGAAGAAATTATCAAGTTGCTTGATTGTGGGGTGATCTACCCAATCTCGGATAGTAAGTGGATATCTCCCGTGCAAGTAGTGCCGAAGAAGAGTGGTGTAACGGTTGTCAAGAATGAGAAGAATGAGCTTGTGCCACAAAGACTTGTAACCGGTCATAGGATGTGCATCGATTATAGGAAGCTCAAAGCTACAACAAGGAAGGATCACATGCCTTTGCCGTTTATGGATCAAATGTTAGAGAGGTTGGCCGGTCATTCTTACTATTGCTTTCTTGATGGATATAGTGGCTACAATCAAATCATGATACACCCGGACGATCAAGAGAAGACCACTTTTACTTGTCCATTTGGCACGTTTGCTTATCGGCGGATGCCATTCGGACTTTGCAACGCACCCGGCACTTTTCAAAGATGTATGTATGCTATCTTCTCGGATTTTATTGAAGACATTATCGAAGTGTTTATGGATGATTTTAGTGTGTATGGAGGCACCTTCGATGCATGTTTGGGGAACTTGGAGAAGATACTTAAGAGGTGTGTAGAGACAAATCTTGTGCTTAATTGGGAGAAGTGTCACTTCATGGTCACGCAAGGCATTGTTCTAGGGCACATAATTTCGGCAAGAGGCTTAGAGGTTGACAAAGCCAAGGTGGAGCTAATTCAAGCATTGCCGAGCCCTAGATGTGTAAAAGATGTGAGAAGTTTTCTTGGCCATGCGGGGTTCTATCGACGATTTATCAAAGACTTCTCTTCAATTGCCAAGCCATTGAGCAACTTGTTACAAAAGGAGGTGACGTTTGAGTGGACAAAGGCGTGTGAGGAAGCATTTTGCCGATTGAAGACCTTGTTGTGCTCGGCACCGATACTTGTGTCCCCTAATTGGGACAAACCGTTTGAGTTGATGTGTGATGCTAGTGATTATGCACTTGGAGCGATACTTGGACAACGAATTGAGAAGAAGCCATGCGCCATTTACTATGCTTCAAGGACTCTCAACGATGCACAACTCAACTACACAACAACGGAGAAGGAACTCTTAGCGGTAATTTTTGCTTTGGAAAAATTTCGATCATATCTTTTGAATTCCAAAGTCATTGTTTATAGTGATCATGCCGCTTTAAGATATCTTATGACGAAGAAGGATGCTAAGCCGAGGCTTATTCGATGGATTCTTTTGCTTCAAGAGTTCGACATTGAGATAAAAGACAAGAAAGGAGTAGAGAATGTTGTGGCCGATCATTTGAGTAGACTTGTGCAAGAGGAGGATCGGCTGCCCCTATTAGAGACCTTTCCGGATGAGCAACTTTTTCGACTTGAAGTACATGAGCCTTGGTATGCCGACATTGCAAATTTTCTTGCCACAAACCGATTTCCTAAAGAGATGCCGAGCCACCAACAAAAAAGAATAAGGAAGCAAGCTCGACACTTCTTGTGGGATGATCCGTACTTATGGAGGCAATGTGGTGATCAAGTTATTAGAAGATGTGTGCCGGAGAATGAGCATCAATCCATCCTTTCTTTTTGTCATAACGAAGCTTGTGGTGGACATTTTGGACCGAAGAAGACGGCTTTGAAGGTGCTTTCATGTGGATTCTTTTGGCCTACGATTTTCAAGGATGCATTCATGTTTTGCAAAGCATGTGATAGATGCCAAAGAATGGGGAACATTGGAGCTAGAGACCAAATGCCGCTCACGCCTATCATTGAGGTAGAAATTTTTGATTTATGGGGTATTGACTTCATGGGACCGTTTCCTTCAAGTAAGGGCTTTCTCTACATATTGCTTGCGGTGGATTATGTGTCAAAGTGGATCGAAGCCAAGGCTACACGCACCAATGATGCCAAGGTGGTAGCCAAGTTTCTCAAGACCAACATCTTTTCACGTTTTGGAGTTCCAAGAGTCTTGATTAGCGATGGAGGATCCCATTTTTGTAACCGCACCATTGAAGCCTTATTGAGGAAGTATGGAGTCACACATAAGGTTTCTACACCTTATCACCCCCAAACAAGTGGTATGGCCGAGGTAAGTAATCGAGAGATCAAGCATATATTGGAGAAATCGGTTGGACCTTCAAGGAAGGATTGGAGTGATCGTCTCGATGATGCTTTGTGGGCTTATAGGACCGCATACAAGACACCGATAGGTATGTCTCCTTTTCGGTTAGTTTATGGCAAAGCATGTCACTTACCGGTTGAGCTTGAGCACAAGGCATGGTGGGCAATTAAGGCCTTCAACATGAGCATGGATGATGCCGGTCTTCATAGAAAGCTTCAACTCAATGAACTTGTAGAAATTCGCAATGAAGCTTATGATGCCGCTTGGATATACAAGGAGAAAACAAAGGCTTACCATGACAAGATGTTACGAGGAAAGAAATTTGAGGTGGGGCAAAAAGTTCTCTTATTCAACTCAAGACTTCGACTCTTTCCGGGTAAGCTACGCTCACGGTGGGTTGGTCCCTACATCATCACTCAAGTTTTTCCTCATGGTGCAATAGAAATTTCAAGCCTCACCACGAGCAATATTTTCAAAGTGAATGGTCATCGTCTCAAGCCATATTATGAGTCTTCCTCCAAACACATCATTGAGGAGTGCCTTGTTGACGACGCACCACTTTCGGGACATCATGAGGTCCTTGCCGGCAGTCCCCACATGGAAGAACCGGCCTCACACATGGAAGCCGAGAAGCAGCCGCCGATTCCAGCCTCACCACCACCTGCCGGACCTGCCATTGCCGGCAGGGTTGACACAAGGCCACAAGAGGCCGGCCACATGCCGGACACGCCATTGGATACGCCGGATACTGCAGCAGCTACGCCAGACACGGCAGAAACAGAGCCGGACACGCAGCCGGATACGTTCACTTCTACAAGCACCGAATCGGACACCTTATGCAACGAGCTACTTCTCGAACTTCTTGTTGCCGATTTGAGTTGCTTTGGAACACGATGAACACATGCAAAACACGGTGAAAAGTCTAGGCTATGGACTATAAACACAAAGCGCTACTTGGGAGGCAACCCAAGTCGATCAAAGCAAAGTGAAGGAGCCATCACCGAGAGTTTGAAATTTCTTAACCCTTCTCTTTGTCTTTGATTTGTGATGATTTGTTGGAATGTGTTAGACTATTGCATGCTTAGGAAATTCATTGATATTGTTTTGTGCTTACATTGAGGACAATGTAATTTTCTAAGTGTGGGGGGGGATAACGTATTCCGTTTTCGTTTTTGAATTTTTGTGTGCTTAGTTTAGAAAAGAAAAAATTCAGAAAATTGTTCTACAAAAATAGAGTGTTTAAATTTGTTTCGAGTCTTAGGATGCCCCTAATATGTCAATGATGTTTTTCTCCTCTTTGCATACATAGATGATGGTTATGCATACAATTAAAATTGTAAGTTTCATGGATTTTGTGCATTGGTAGGAGCATGTAGGACTTGTTGATTAACGAAGCATGCATGTTTTAGCTAGTTTATTTCGAAAATAACCTATGTGAGCTTTAGTGCCAATTTGCTTTCTTCTTGAGCGGTAAAAAGATAAAATTCGATAGATTTGTAGGAAGCATGCAACCTCATAATTCTTTGATTATTCGATGACTATGTGCCATAGCTTTTAATGAACTCTAGTATGCTAGAACTTACTCTTGTTGATTTTCGAAACGTTTATATCATAAAATACCTTGATTTTGAATGTGATTGAATAAAGATCATTTAGGTTTACCACCAAAGCCAAATAAAGCATGAGCCCTATTTGTGCCCGTCGTGGGACACCTTAGTAAACCCCCTTTGAGCCTATGTTGAGCCTTTTCTTTCATCACCCTTAAACACTTTCCAGGAACTTAGTATAGTGATGCCTCTACCTTGTGTGTCGGCAAAGCTTGATTTTTGAAAGCGTTTTCGCGTGTGTGATGAAGAAGAATAAGTGTGGGGTAGACTTAGCCATGAATTTATATGAAAAATGTATGCCGTGTCTTAGGAAAAGAAAAGAGAAAAAGTGTGCTCGGAATCAAAAAGAAAAATAAAAGAAAAAAGAGCAATCAAAGAAATAGAGTAAGGCACGGCATAGAAGAGAAAATTTTGTGCATGGCTATTGTCTAGATTATTGTTGTAATGTTATGGGAGGAAAAGAGTGAAGTATGGGTCCAACAAGATAAAATTTGACCCTTTCGGCGAGAAGACATAAGGAGATTCGAGCTTTGCTAAAGCGCACGGTGACGTTTTGAGCCTCCTTATCCAAATATCGAATACCTCTTAGCCTAGCCCCATTACAACCTTTGTGATTGATCTTTTTCATGATTCTTAAGATGGTTAAATTTGATTGTGGAGATTATCTCAAGAGTAAGCATATGGTTGTGGTTCATTGGTGCATATAGTTATCATATGAGGTTTTTCCATAAAAATTCACAAAGTGCTTTCGTTTCTTTGATATATGCAAGTCACTCTTTGTAATTCATTATCTTTCGCTTGCATATACTATTGAGTGAATTACCATGTTTCGAGAGAAAAGAAGAGAGTATGCCTAGTGAGGTGATTTGAATTAGCTTTTACATGTTTTCATGCTTACCTTTAGCTCATATATGTTCATATTGATGTCACATGTTCATGAAGCTCGGAATTTTCGTGCATAACATTTTCATGCATTAACTTGAAAGTTATGTGTACATACGAGCCTGAGACAAATTGTTAGGGGCAATAGTTTGTTTAGAGTCGTAGTTTAATTTAGTTTGCTAAGGGACTAGCAAAGGATAAGTGTGGGGTAGTTGATAGGAGCACAATGTGCGACGATATTATATGCTTATGCCCTCGTTTATGCTTTGTTTAACCCTTATTTGTCTAAAATAGAGTCATAATGTAGTTAGTGTCAATTTTGGTAGAGTTTTGTGAAAAATGGTTAAGAATCCGAAAAATGACTAAGTTTGAGAAATCTGGAAAATATTGCAAAATATGTCTTTTTCGTGATTTTGAGATGAATGAAACTGTGATCTATCCTTGTCCAAATTCTATGAACTTTGGTGTGCTTAATATTCATATGCTGAGGAATGTTGTGTTAAAATTTCAGATCAATTGGAGTTCGGGAAGTCACCCAAAAGTTGGCTGCAAAACGGCAGTCCGAGCATTCCAATCCAGGGACTTCCAGGATTTTCCTGGGACTTTGATCCAACTTCGAAAAATCATTCCCGTCGACTCACAAGGATTTTGATCGAACTGTTTTATGGGGAGATGGCCATATGTGTCTAATTTATCTGAGACTTGGAATCGCATCAATCGGAGCTCCACGGATGGAGATATGCCGGAATTACTGCATCAAGGTCAAATCTGCCGATTCCAGGAACCTACTGCCCCCTTTTTGTGTTTTCTGTTTTTGATGGACCAAATGGTGTACAAATGCATATGTGAAGATGGTCCAAGCTTTATGAAGGGAAGAGGAAGACACTAGGCCATGGCATTGAAGAAAACTTGAAGAAAGACGTTCTCCTAGTCACACTAGGAGAAGCTGCCGATTCTGGCAGATTATATGCCTTTGTGTGCTGCCGGCAATTGGGGCATTTTTCGATGGACCAAGACATGTCAAATGAAGTCCAAGATCATATAAGAAGTCCATGAAGATGTGAAGCCCAAGCCTTGAAGGAAAAAAATTCAGAAAAGAAAACCTAATTGGATTAAGAAAGGAAGGTTGCAAAACCTTAATGAACTAGGTTTTCTGAATCCCTTTTGGCTTAAGGAACTGCCGGCAGCCTCTCTCCTTTTTCCCCTATATATACCCCCACTTTTCATTCAGAAAAATTATCTCATCTCTTGCAAAACACTAGCCAAAACTCTACCAAATTTCCTACTCAAAGTTCTAACCCGAAACCCTAAAAATACCAAGTCACCGATTCACCACCACCAATCACCACCGAACCATTCCCTGCCCTAGCTACTGCCGAAACTCTTCCACCACACCAAGACGAAGCTCTCCAAGGTTTCTAAAGTGTGATCCATCCCTATGACTTGTGTTTTTATTTTCGGTTTAGTCACATATTGTTGTTATAAAAATACTTTGTTTCGTTTGGTTTTGTATGATGAACATAAATTGCGATTTTTGTTGGAATTTATGTGATGACTTTGCAATCTTTAATTCATGGATTTTGTATGTTTAGATAATCAGGGCAATGGTATTAAAAGCATGTTTAGGATTTAAATTGGTTAGTGGGTTAAGGATGTTCCTTATAAACCGAAACATTAGTTGTGCTTAAGCATTTGTTGTTTGCATGTAAATCTAGGTGTTAGGTTTCATCTAACCTGAGTGGAATAAATAAAACTATAGGCCTAGCGGTTGTTTTGATTTGTTGTGCTCACCTAGGGTATAAAACCTTAGCTAAAACTTGCATGTTAAATAAGATGATTGACAACCTTGCTTATTTGCATGTTTTCGATTTAAGACTCTTGTGCGTTATATGTTAAGTCTTAACCGGATTAGCATAAATATCTTTAGGGCTAGAGCGAAAGTTTGTCCTAAAAGAACTTGAGGAAGTCTAGTAACTAGGTACAGAGCGAGAGCTCTAGTTGCGGTCGAAACGAATTTGAATTGTGAACATGCTAAATACTAGTCTCTTACCTTCTTGCATATGAATCTATGTTTTAAAGAGTCTTTTGTGTGAACTGTTTTGTGAAAGATGATGATCACCTGTAAATATTAGATTTAGGATTTTATTTTGTGTTTTAATGCCGTGTGTAGTCTAGGGCAGCCTTATGGCTGCCGATCCATATAATCCCCCCATTGTGACGTTTTCTTGTATATATGTGAATATGTTTGTGTCTAACAATTTCATATTTCAGGTACCCTTAATCCCCGGCCTAGAACGATCCCTACTTGCTTATACTACTAACGATCTTTTGTAGGGTTATTATTGCATGCGAGCTTCGGCTCCCATCACGATTGTGTCCTCACATGCATCGAAAGGTGCATGGTAATGGTTGAGGCGATGGCCATTAACCTTGAAAGTCTTGTGGGTTTGCAAATCTTGAATTTCCACGGCTCCATGAGGGAACACACGAGCAATGACAAAAGGGCCAATCCAACGAGAGCGTAACTTTCCGGGAAAAAGTCTAAGGCGAGAATGAAATAGAAGCACATGTTGTCCAACTTCAAACTTCTTACCACGGATCATCTTGTTATGGTAGGCACGTGTTTTCTCCTTGTAAATCCATGTGGCATCATAGGCTTCATTACGGATTTCTTCAAGTTCGTTGAGTTGAAGCTTTCTATGAAGACCGGCATCATCAATGTTCATGTTGAAGGCCTTGATTGCCCACCATGCCTTATGTTCTAGCTCAACCGGTAAGTGACATGCTTTGCCATAAACTAACCGAAAAGGAGACATACCTATCGGTGTCTTGTACGCAGTCCTATAAGCCCATAAAGCATCATCGAGACGATCACTCCAATCCTTCCTTGAAGGTCCAACGGTTTTCTCCAAAATTTGCTTGATCTCTCGATTACTCACCTCGGCCATGCCACTTGTTTGGGGGTGATAAGGTGTAGAAACCTTATGTGTGACTCCATACTTCCTCAACAAGGCTTCAATGGTGCGGTTACAAAAATGGGATCCTCCATCGCTAATCAAGACTCTTGGAACTCCAAAACGTGAAAAGATGTTGGTCTTGAGAAACTTGGCTACCACCTTGGCATCATTGGTGCGTGTGGCCTTGGCTTCGATCCATTTTGACACATAATCCACCACAAGCAATATGTAGAGAAAGCCCTTACTTGAAGGAAACGGTCCCATGAAATCAATACCCCATAAATCAAAAATTTCTACCTCAATGATAGGCGTGAGCGGCATTTGGTCTCTAGCTCCAATGTTCCCCATTCTTTGGCATCTATCACATGTCTTGCAAAACATGAATGCATCTTTAAAAATCGTAGGCCAAAAGAAACCACAATTAAGTACCTTCAAAGCCGTCTTCTTTGGTCCAAAATGTCCACCACAAGCTTCGCTATGACAAAAAGAAAGGATGGATCGATGCTCATTCTCCGGCACACATCTTCTAATAACTTGATCACCACATCATCCCACAAGAAGTGACGAGCTTGCTTCCTTATCCTTTGTTGATGATGGTTCGGCAACTCCTTGGGGAATCGGCGTGTGGCTAGAAAATTTGCAATGTCGGCATACCAAGGCTCAAGTACTTCAAGTCGAAAAAGTTGCTCATCCGGAAAGGACTCTAATAGGGGCAGCCGATCCTCCTCTTGCACAAGTCTACTCAAATGATCGGCCACAACATTCTCTACTCCTTTCTTGTCTTTTATCTCAATGTCGAACTCTTGAAGCAAAAGAATCCATCGAATAAGCCTCGGCTTAGCATCCTTCTTCGTCATAAGATATCTCAAAGCGGCATGATCACTATAAATAATGACTTTGGAATTCAAAAGATATGATCGAAATTTTTCCAAAGCAAAGATTACCGCTAAGAGTTCCTTCTCCGTTGTTGTGTAGTTGAGTTGTGCATCGTTGAGAGTCCTTGAAGCATAGTAAATGGCGCATGGCTTCTTCTCAATTCGTTGTCCAAGTACCGCTCCAAGTGCATAATCACTAGCATCACACATCAACTCAAATGGCTCATCCCAATTTGGTGGCATCAAAACCGGCGCCGTACATAAAAGTTCCTTCAATCGGCAAAAGCTTGCCTCACATGCCTCCGACCACTCAAACGTCACCTCCTTTTGTAACAAGTTGCTCAATGGCTTGGCAATTGAAGAGAAGTCTTTGATAAATCGTCGATAAAACCCCGCATGGCCAAGAAAACTTCTCACATCTTTCACACATCTAGGGCTCGGCAATGCTTGTATTAGCTCCACTTTGGCTTTGTCAACTTCTAAGCCTCTTGCCGAAATAATGTGCCCTAGAACAATACCTTGCGTGACCATGAAGTGACACTTCTCCCAATTGAGCACAAGATTAGTCTCTACACACCTCTCAAGTATCTTCTCCAAGTTCCCCAAACATGCATCGAAGGTGCTCCCATACACACTAAAGTCATCCATAAACACTTCGATAATGTCTTCAATAAAATCCGAGAAGATGGCATACATACATCTTTGAAAAGTGCCGGGTGCGTTGCATAGTCCAAATGGCATCCGCCGATAAGCAAACGTGCCAAATGGACAAGTAAAAGTGGTCTTCTCTTGATCATCCGGGTGTATCATGATTTGGTTGTAGCCACTATATCCATCAAGAAAGCAATAATAAGAATGGCCGGCTAACCTCTCTAGCATTTGATCCATAAACGGCAAAGGCATGTGATCCTTCCTCGTTGTAGCATTGAGCTTCCTATAATCGATGCACATCCGATGACCGGTTACAAGTCTTTGTGGCACAAGCTCATTCTTCTCATTCTTGACAACCGTTACACCACTCTTCTTCGGCACTACTTGCACGGGAGATATCCACTTACTATCCGAAATTGGGTAGATCACCCCACAATCAAGCAACTTGATAATTTCTTCTTTCACAACCTTCATCATGGGAGGGTGAAGTCGACGTTGAGCTTCCTTTGTCGGCTTAGCTCCTTCTTCTAACAAGATACGATGAACACAAGTGGTAGGACTTATTCCCTTGATATCCGCTAAGGTCCAACCTATGGCGGTCTTGTACTTCTTAAGCACACAAATCAAATCCTCCTCTTGCTTCTTACTAAGCATTGAAGACACAATCACCGGTAGTGTGTCTCCTTCTCCAAGATAAACATACTTTAAGTGACTAGGGAGTTCGTTAAGTTCTAACTTTGGGGCCTCTTCCACACTTGGTCGAAATTTTGTTGTGGCACTTGGAATTGACAAGAACGAGTTCCTCGGATACAATGGTGTGGCATCAAGCTCGGCAGCCACTTCACTAACTCTCGGCAGCATTGTGTATGGCTCGGCATATATGGCTGCCGTGGTACTCCCTTGCTGGGCATGACTGCTTGGCTCGGCCCTATCTTGCACGGCATGGCTTGGCTCGGTTCCCTTCATAACTCGTTCTCCCCTCTTGTCAAATCCGACCCCTTGCTCAATCGCTAATTGCTATGCGTCGAGCGAGGTCGACATAACTTGCTCGACCTCCTCCAAAACATCAATGGCACAACCCTCCTTCAAATCAACATTGGGGAATTTCATGGCATCAAACACATTGAACTTTATCACCTTACCATCAAACTCCATAGTTAGGCTGCCCTCGGCCACATCTATCTTTGTGCGCGCGGTCCTCATGAATGGTCGCCCTAAAAGCAATTGAGTGTTGTTGACCGGCGAATCCTCCATCTCAACCACATAGAAATCGGCAGGGAAAATCAATTGGTTGACTTGCACCAACACATCCTCCACATAACCCTCCGGATACTTACTTGAGCGATCCGCAAGTTGAATGATGACATTATCCTTCTTGAGAGGCCCTATACTCAACGTTTGATACACATTGAGTGGCATGACATTGATCGATGCTCCCAAATCCAACATAACATCCTCAAACCGAGTATTGCCTATGACACAAGGCACATTGAAGCTTCCCGGATCCTTCATCTTTGGTGGCAACTTTCTTTGAATAACGGCCGACACCGTCTCGCTCATGGTCACCACATGAGTCTCTCTGGTATGCCTCCTTGCCGTGCAAAGCTCCTTCAAAAATTTAGCATACTTCGGCACTTGCTTAATGCACTCCAACAAAGGGATGTTGACTTGCACTTTCCGGAAAATCTCCAACACCTCCTCATCGGACTTATCTTTCTTTGTTCTAGCAAAACGTGAAGGGAATGGAATGCTAGATCATGACACACCTCCCTTGCTTTCTTGGCTCGGCAATACCTCATTCTTTGATGTGGCGGGATCGTACTCAAGCTCATTGCGCAGCCCCTTGTTCTTCACACTATTGTTGGCGTCATACCCTTGCTCGGCATCTCGGCTCCTCTTTTCGGTAACAACATTGCCGGCAATGTTATGCTCGGCCTCATCATGGCCGGATGCATTCTTCTCGGCATCTCCATCATGGCTGCCGGCAATGACAGGTCCGGCAGCCCTCTCATCCTCCTCAATACCCTTGAAAGTCACTCGCTTCTTCTTTGGACTTGTTGGAGGAAACAACTCTCTTCCGCTTCGAGTTTGAATCACTTTGGCTTGCTCGTTTCGCGGATTGGGAATGGTATTGCTTGGCAACTTCCCTTGCTCATTAAACCTTCCCATAAAATCCACAACTTGCCCCATTTGAGTCTTGAGCTCACCAATGTCCTTTTGATGATTTTGTTGCCCCGCGAGTAATGCTTGAGTAGCACTTGACAAAGATTGAAGCAAAGCATCGTAATTAGGGTTGCTTGGCGAGGCTTGGCCTTGGCTCGGCCCTGCTTGGCTGTGGTACGGCACAGCTTGTGCTTGGCTCGGCAATGGCCCAAAATTTCCTTGGTTCGGCATATAAGGTTGCCGAGGCACAAATGGTGGCCTCGGTGCAAACGGTGCTCCTCCCTCTCTCGGTTGCATAGGTGCCCTAAGCACATTGTCATTGTTCGCCCATCGAAAGTTTGGATGATCATTGAACCTCGGGTTGAAATTTCCAAAACGTTGGCCTCCTTGAAAGCCAATAGCATTGCACTCCTCTACTCCCTCACTAACTCCAAATTGAGGGCATTGGTCGGTCTCATGGCTCTCGGTGCAAATTCCACATACACTCGCACGTTTCTTCATCAAATTACTCACCAAGTCGGTAAGCTTGTCCACTTTCTCCTCTAGCTTTGAGCTCGAAGACGTCTCATGCACTTTCTCATTTCTTTGCACATTGCCTCGTGCCATGCCAAATTGTTGGTTGTTCAAGGCACGAACTTCCAACAAACTTCTTGCCGCACCAGCATTTAACTCCAAAAAGCTACCTCCCGCGGCCGAGTCAAGAAACTCTCTCTCCATGACACGCAATCCCTCATAGAAATACTGTAGCAAGAGTCCATCGCTAATGCCATGCGATGGACACAAAGAAACTAGGGACTTGAACCTCTTGTAATAGTCGAAGAAAGTCTCATCTCCGGCTTGCTTCACACTAGTAATTTGCTTCCTCAGATCAGTGATACGTGAAGCAGGAAAGTACTTGAGCAAAAACTCATCCATCATAGTACTCCACGAAACGATGCGACCACTAGGCACCTCAAACAACCACTCCTTTGCTTGATCTTCTAGAGAAAACGGAAATGCCTTCATCTTGAAGTGTTGCAAGTCGGTCCCTCTTGGACACATGGACTCCGTGGTGAAGTTAAACCACTGTAGATGCTTATTAGGGTCCTCACTCGGCATCCCATAAAACGATTTCAGCTTATGGAGGAATCCACTCCTCAATTCAATCTCTCCAGTCTTGTCAGCTTCCAAGGGAGGATAAGTAATATTAGAAGGAGCAACTCCAGCTCCAGCAACATGACCATTCTGTGATCTGATTGATGCCATGATCTCTTCTTCTTCTTCTTCTAATTCGGCAAAAGCTTCAAATTCTGGATTCTGAAGATCACACGACGATGACACAAATGAAGGTGAACTCGGCCCTGATGATGATACTGACGGCACAGATGGTGAACTCGGCAAGGATGATGACACTGATGAACTGGTTGGTGACGATGGTGGTAATGGCACAAAACGAGCAATAGCGAGTTCTTGATCTAAACGTTGCAAACGGCCTTGAAGATCTCTTGCCCAAATACTAGATTCGGACATGCACTATTTCTGAAATTTGCAACATTTAAACAAGTTAGAACATCGTAAAGAAATAGAAGACAAGAATATACATCATTACAAGCCACGGCATTGGCGATTTCACATCAAATTTCAACAATAGCATACAAAACCACACTCGGCAACACATATAAAGCACACGGCAGATTACAATGGCATTCAGCAAAATATAAGTATGGCTCGGCAACAATAGATCAAAAATCGGAAAGTTCATGAGCATGTAATCGCTAAGTCTAATTTCTTTTAAATTTGTTCTAACTCTCGAAGTATGTGGAGCAGAGGAGATAACGGTGCAATGGACTGATACAGCCCCCGGTAGTATCATGCTTAACCCGATATACCTCAAGAGTTTGAACCACACAACATGTTTTATCTTTGAAAAAAATAGGCCACATATGTCAAGTTATGTTCTAGCGTCTAAAGTGAGGTGATGCTTCGGCACAAGCTGTCGACTAGGTCGTGCGGATTTTACGTTTCAAAGGTCATTAAAATCACGGAGGGTGAACCCCCTACTGGAACCAGGCAGGACTCGTTGTTGGACACCACGGAGGGCGAACCCCCTATCGACTCACTCACCGAGAATGAACATCAGTCTATGGGCCTTGAGATCCAGTTAAACAAACCTGAGAACCATATCTATGATAATAACTTCCCCATACTTTGTAAAACAAACACGGATCCCTAGCAGTCTACAAGTGTTGATTAAAACCGCCCTCAACCTCATGGAAGTAATACTTTTACCGAAGAAACGCTTATATGCGTGGGGGGGAAGTATCCCGCGTTTCCCAATCTACATAGAAACGGCCTCCGACATAGCACCATTCACATGAAGGGTTTTGGTTATGATCAACAAAAGTGGCTTCACCTACATGTTACACTTTAGAAACTACAATAAACTCAAACATACAAAACACTATCAACTCCCTAGAAATTAAACTAAGTGATTACCAACATACATCAATATACATCATGCAACTTCTGAAATTTAAACTCTACATGGCGAAGCATATTTCTACTTTACAAAATCCCAAAATAAACTTAAAATTTACAACTTTACACATTCACAACAAAAATTTCCAGCAACATTATATACACAACAATAACATAAAACAAGCTTTTATAATCCCCGGCAACGGCGCCAAAAATTGAACGGGAGCTGAAGCTCGCATGCAATAATAACCCTACAAAAGATCGTTAGTAGTATAAGCAAGTAGGGATCGTTCTAGGCCGGGGATTAAGGGTACCTGAGATATGAAATTGTTAGACACAAACATATTCACATATATACAAGAAAACGTCACAATGGGGGGATATGGATGGTACGGCAGCAAGCTGCCCTATTGCTAGGCTCGGCAACAATAAAAACAGAAAATAAAATCCTAGATCTAGTATTTACAAGTTTGATCATCATCTCTCACGCATCACATAACACAAAACACACAAATTACACACAAGAATCATGCAAGACTCGGCAATTTAATTCAAGTTTCTTAGACTCTATTCAATTCCAATTTCAATTAGAGCCTCAACGGTCATCTAATCACTAGACTCTTTCTTAAATATTTAGAAAACACTCAACGTAGAATCCTAAAATTATACTAATCATGTTTGAAAACACTCAACGTCGAAGACAAACACAAAGAGTAATTACGCACAAGAGTCTATAAATTGGAGACATATCTTTAGGTATGGCGTCACTCATCCTATCAACATGCAAGTTCATGAATTAATAACCTTGATTTTAACAACCTAGAATTCAGTTCGATCGTTGCCGAACTCAATCCCAAATTATTAAGTTAAATGAAACCGCAATCTACATAAGTACTAAGGCCCTAGCATCATGTAAACATTGATTTTTATGCACAAATTCAAGAACTAATCGAATAAAAACTAAAGAATACAAGAACATGTTACTGCCCTAATCTAACATATGAATTCAAGCATGCAATTGTTTGTAAAAGTCATAACATAAACTTCAATGAAAATTGCAACTCATGTTCATCATACAAAACCAAACGAAACAAAGTATTTTTATAACAACAATATGTGACTAAACCAAAATTAAAAACGCAAGTCATAGGGATGGATCACACTTTAGAAACCTTAGAGAGCTTCTTCTTGGTGTGGTGGAAGATGATCGGCAGCAGCTAGGCTAGGTGATGAGATCGGTGATGAATGATGGTGGTGTAGGTGGAATCGGTGACTATGTGTTTTAGGGTTTTGGGTTAGAACTTTGGTAGGAAAATTTGGTAGAGTTTTGGCTAGTGCTTTGCAAGAGATGAGATGATTTTTCTGTAGGAAAAGTGGGGGTATTTATAGAGAATAAGGGGGGTGATTGCCGGCAGCCCTCTTGCAAAAAGGATTTCAGAAAACCTAGTGGAATAAGGTTTTGCAACCTTCCTTTCTTAGTTCAATTAAGTTTTCTTTTTCTGAATTTTTCTTCAAGGCTTGGGCTTCACATCTTCATGGACTTCTTGAATGGTCTTGGACTTCAATTTACAGGTCTTGATCCATCGAAAATGCCCCAACTTGCCGGCAGCACAATGTTGCATCCGAATCTGCCAGAATCGGCAGCTTCTCCTAGCTTGACTAGGAGAACTTCTTTCTTCATATTTTTCTTCAATGCCATGGCCTAGTGTCTTCCTCTTCCCTTCATAAAGCTTGAACCATCTTCAAAAATGCATTTGTGCACCATTTGGTCCATTAAAAGCAGAAAACACAAAAAGGGGGCAGTAGGTTCCTGGAATCGGCAGATTTGACCTTGTTGCAGTAATTCCGACATATCTCCACCTTCGGAGCTCCGATTGATGCGATTCTAAGTCCCACATAAACTAGACACATAGGGCCATCTCCCCATAAAATATCTCGGCTAAATTCCTTGCAAGTCGTCGGGAATGATTTTTCGAAGTTGGGACAAAGTCCCAGGAAAATCCTGTAAGCCCCTGGATTGGAATGTCCGGACTGCCGTTTTGCAGCCAAGTTTTGGGTGACTTCCCGAACTCTGATTGATCTGAAATTTTAACACAACATTCCTCAACATATGAATATTAAGCACACAAAATTTCATAGAATTCGGACAAGGATAGATTATACTTTTGCTCATCTCAAAATCGCGAAAAAGACATATTTTACACTATTTTCCAGATTTCTCAAACTTAGTCATTTTTCGGATTCTTAACCATTTTTCACAACACTCTACCAAAATTGACACTAACTACATTATGACTCAATCTTAGACAAATAAGGGTTAAACAAAGCATAAACGAGGGCATATGCATATAATATCGTCGCACATTGTGCTCCTATCAGGCAGGGGGTGGTGGCTCGGCTGGATTTGGATAATGCTGCTCGGCAGCAAGATGTATGTTACCTCGGCTCGGTGGTGGTGATGGTGGCACGGGATCATTCAAGGGTTGGGAAGCAATGGTGTATTCTTGGAATGAATCATAGTACGGCTTCAAGCGATGCCCGTTAACCTTGTACTCTTTGTTGGTGCTCGGGTTAAGGATCTCAATGGCTCCATGTGAAAATACTTTAGTGATTATGAAAGGACCAACCCATCGAGAACGAAGCTTACCCGGAAAGAGTCGAAGTCGAGTATTGAATAGGAGAACTTTTTGACCAACTTCAAACTTTTTACCCCGGATCATCTTATCATGATAAGCCTTTGTTTTCTCCTTGTATATCCAAGCGGCATCATAAGCTTCATTACGGATTTCTTCAAGTTCGTTGAGTTGAAGCTTTCTATGAAGACCGGCATCATCTATGTTCATGTTGAAGGCTTTGATTGCCCACCATGCCTTGTGCTCTAGCTCAACCGACAAGTGACATGCTTTGCCATAAACTAACCGAAAAGGAGACATACCTATCGGTGTCTTGTACGCGGTCCTATAAGCCCACAAAGCATCATCGAGACGATCACTCCAATCCTTCCTTGAAGGTCCAACCGATTTCTCCAATATATGCTTGATCTCTCGATTACTTACCTCGGCCATACCACTTGTTTGAGGGTGATAAGGTGTAGAAACCTTATGTGTGACTCCATACTTCCTCAATAAGGCTTCAATGGTGCGGTTACAAAAATGGGATCCTCCATCGCTAATCAAGACTCTGGGAACTCCAAAACGTGAGAAGATGTTGGTCTTGAGAAACTTGGCTACCACCTTGGCATCATTGGTGCGTGTAACCTTGGCTTCGATCCACTTTGACACATAATCAACCGCAAGCAATATGTAGAGAAAACCCTTACTTGAAGGAAACGGTCCCATGAAATCAATACCCCATAAATCGAAAATTTCTACCTCAATGATAGGCGTGAGCGGCATTTGATCCCTAGCTCCAATGTTCCCCATTCTTTGGCATCTATCACATGCTTTGCAAAACATGAATGCATCCTTGAAAATCGTAGGCCAAAAGAAACCACAAGAGAGTACCTTCAAAGCCGTCTTCTTCGGTCCAAAGTGCCCACCACAAGCTTCACTGTGACAAAAAGCAAGGATGGAGCGATGCTCATTCTCCGGCACACATCTTCGAATAACTTGATCACCACATTGCTTCCATAAGTACGGATCATCCCACAAAAAGTGTCGAGCTTGCTTCCTTATTCTTTGTTGTTGGTGGTTGGGCAACTCCATGGGAAATCGGCGTGTGGCTAGAAAATTTGCAATGTCGGCATACCAAGGCTCAAGTACTTCAAATCAAAAAAGTTGCTCATCCGGAAAGGATTCTAATAGGGGCAGCCGATCCTCCTCTTGCACAAGTCTACTCAAATGATCGGCCACAATATTCTCTACTCCTTTCTTGTCTTTAATCTCAATATCGAACTCTTGAAGTAGAAGAATCCATCGAATAAGCCTCGGCTTAGCATCCTTCTTTGTCATAAGATATCTCAAAGCGGCATGATCACTATAAACAATAACTTTGGAATTCAAAAGATACGATCGAAATTTTTCCAAAGCAAAGATTACCGCTAAGAGTTCCTTCTCCGTTGTTGTGTAATTGAGTTGAGCATCGTTGAGAGTCCTTGAAGCATAGTAAATGGCGCATGGCTTCTTCTCAATTCGTTGTCCAAGTACCGCTCCAAGTGCATAATCACTAGCATCACACATCAACTCAAATGGCGCATCCCAATTTGGTGGCATCAAAACCGGCGCCGTACATAAAAGTTCCTTCAATCGGCAAAAGCTTGCCTCACATGCCTCCGACCACTCAAACGTCACCTCCTTTTGTAACAAGTTGCTTAATGGCTTGGCAATTGAAGAGAAGTCCTTGATAAATCGTCGATAGAACCCCGCATGGCCAAGAAAACTTCTCACATCTTTCACACATCTAGGGCTCGGCAATGCTTGTATTAGCTCCACTTTGGCTTTGTCAACTTCTAAGCGTCTTGCCGAAATTATGTGCCCTAGAACAATGCCTTGCGTGACCATGAAGTGACACTTCTCCCAATTGAGCACAAGATTTGTCTCTACACACCTCTCAAGTATCTTCTCCAAGTTCCCCAAACATGCATCGAAGGTGCTCCCATACACACTAAAGTCATCCATAACACTTCGATAATGTCTTCAATAAAATCCGAGAAGATAGCATACATACATCTTTGAAAAGTGCCGGGTGCGTTGCATAGTCCGAATGGCATCCGCCGATAAGCAAACGTGCCAAATGGACAAGTAAACAATAGTAAGAATGGCCGGCTAACCTCTCTAGCATTTGATCCATAAACGGCAAAGGCATGTGATCCTTCCTCGTTGTAGCGTTGAGCTTCCTATAATCGATGCACATCCGATGACCGGTTATAAGTCTTTGTGGCACAAGCTCATTCTTCTCATTCTTGACAACCGTTACACCACTCTTCTTCGGCACTACTTGCACGAGAGATATCCACTTACTATCCGAAATTGGGTAGATCACCCCACAATCAAGCAACTTGATGATTTCTTCTTTCACAACTTTCATCATGGGAGGGTGAAGTCGACGTTGAGCTTCCTTTGTCGGCTTAGCTCCTTCTTCTAACAAGATACGATGAACACAAGTAGTAGGGCTTATTCCCTTGATATCCGCTAAGGTCCAACCTATGGCGGTCTTGTACTTCTTAAGCACACTTATCAAATCAACCTCTTGTTTCTCACTAAGCATTGAAGACACAATAACCGGAAGTGTGTCTCCTTCTCCAAGATAAGCATACTTCAAATGACTAGGGAGCTCTTTAAGTTCTAACTTTGGGGCCTCTTCCACACTTGGTCGAAATTTTGTTGTGGCACTTGGAATTGACAAGAACGAATCAAATACCTTGGCATAGGGCCGAGCCTCTAGCTCGGCAACAACCTCCTCTAAGCTCGGCACCACCATGTATGGTTCGGCTGTGGCACCTTGCTCGGCAATTCTTGGTTCGGCCGGCCCTTCTTTCTCGTTTTCTTGCACGATTCGTTCTCCCCTCTTGTCAAATCCGACCCCTTGCTCAATCGCTAATTGCTATGCGTCGAGCGAGGTCGACATAACTTGCTCGACCTCCTCCAAAACATCAATGGCACAACCCTCCTTTAAATCAACATTGGGGAATTTAATGGCATCAAACACATTGAACTTTATCACCTCACCATCAAACTCCATAGTTAGGTTGCCCTCGGCCACATCTATCTTTGTGCGCGCGGTCCTCATGAATGGTCGCCCTAAAAGCAATTGAGTGTTGTTGACCGGCGAATCTTCCATCTCAACCACATAAAAATCGTCGGGAAAAATCAATTGGTTGACTTGCACCAACACATCCTCTACATAGCCCTCCGGATATTTGCTTGAGCGATCCGCAAGTTGAATGATGACATTATCCTTCTTGAGAGGCCCTATACTCAACGTTTGATACACATTGAGTGGCATGACATTGATCGATGCTCCCAAATCCAACATAACATCCTCAAATCGTGTATTGCCTATAACACAAGGCACATTGAAGCTTCCCGGATCCTTCATCTTTGGTGGCAACTTTCTTTGAATAACGGCCGACACCGTCTCGCTCATAGTCACCACACGAGTCTCCCTAGTATGCCTCCTAGCCGTACAAAGCTCCTTCAAAAACTTAGCATACTTCGGCACTTGTTTAATGCATTCCAACAAAGGGATGTTGACTTGCACTTTCCGAAAAATCTCCAATACCTCTTCATCGGATTTATCCTTCTTCGTTCTAGCAAAGCGTGAAGGGAATGGAATGCTTGATGATGGCACACCTCCCTTGCTTGCTTGGGTCGGCAATAACTCATTCTTTGATGTTGCGGGATCATACTCAAGCTCATTGCGCAGCCCCTTGTCCTTTGCACTATTGTTGCCGGCACTATGCCCTTGTTCGGCACTCAAGTTCTTCTCGGCATCACCATTATGGCTGCCGGCAATGTGTGTCTCGCCATCCTTCTTCTCGGCATCTCCATTATGGCTGCCGGCAATGTCAGGTCCGGCAGCCCTCTCATCCTCCTCAATACCCTTGAAAGTCACTCGCTTCTTCTTTGGACTTGTTGGAGGAAACAACTCTCTTCCGCTTCGAGTTTGAATCACTTTGGCTTGCTCGTTTCTCGGATTGGGAATAGTATTGCTTGGCAACTTTCCTTGCTCATTAAATCTTCCCATAAAGTCTACAACTTGGCCCATTTGAGTCTTGAGCTCACCAATGTCCTTTTGATGATTTTGTTGCCCCGCGAGTAGTGCTTGAGTAGCACTTGACAAAGATTGAAGCAAAGCATCGTAATTAGGGTTGGTCGGTGCGGCTTGGCCTTGGATAGGCACGGCTTGGTTTTGGTTCGGCACTGCCCCATATATTCCTTGGTTCGGCTGATAAGGTTGCCGAGGCACAAATGGTGGCCTCGGTGCAAATGGTGCTCCTCCCTCTTGATAGGAGCACAATGTGCGACGATATTATATGCTTATGCCCTCGTTTATGCTTTGTTTAACCCTTATTTGTCTAAGATAGAGTCATAATGTAGTTAGTGTCATTTTGGTTGAATTTTGGTGAAATATGGTTAAGAATCCGAAAAATGACTAAGTTCGAGAAATCTGGAAAATAGTGTAAAATATGTCTTTTTCGTGATTTTGAGATGAGCAAAAGTGCGATCTATCCTTGTCCGAATTCTATGAAATTTGGTGTGCTTAATATCCATATACTGAGGAATATTGTGTTAAAATTTCAGATCAATCGGAGTTCGGGAAGTCACCCAAAAGTTGGCTGCAAAAGGGCAGTCCGAACATTCCAATCCAGGGACTTCCAGGATTTTCCTGGGACTGTGTCCCAACTTCGAAAAATCATTCCCGACGACTCACAAGGAGTTTGATCAAACTCTTTTATGGGGAGATGGCCATATGTGTCTAGTTTATCTGAGACTTGGAATGGCATCAATCGGAGCTCCACGGAGGGAGATAAGCCGGAATTACTGCAACAAGGTCAAATCTGCCGATTCCAGGAACCTACTGCCCCCTTTTCGTGTTTTCTGTTTTTGATGGATCTAATGGTGCACAAATGCATATGTGAAGATGGTTCAAGCCTTATTAAGGGAAGAGGAAGACACTAGGCCATGGCATTGAAGAAAAACTTGAAGAAAGACGTTCTCCTAGTCACACTAGGAGAAGCTGCCGAATTCTGGCAGATTTGCTGCCTTTGTGTGCTGCCGGCATTTGGGGCATTTTCGATGGATCAAAACCTATCAATTGAAGTCCAAGACCATACAAGAAGTCCATGAAGATGTGAAGCCCAAGCCTTGAAGAAAAATTCAGAAAAACAAAACCTAATTGAAGTAGAAAAAGGAAGGTTTCAAACCATATTCCATTAGGTTTTGTTTTTCCTTGTACAAGAAGAACTGCCGGCAGCCTCTCTCCCTATCCTCTATATATATACCCACTTTTCATTCTGAAAAGTTGTCACATTCTAAAGCAAAAACCCTAGCCAAAGCTCTACCAATTTTCAGCCAAAGATCCTACATAAAAACACAAACCAAAAGCCACCACCACCACCATAAAAATCCTGCCGATTGTCTCCATCATTCATCCAGCCACCACCGAACCACTTTCCATTGGATCCATACACGACGAAGTCTTCAAGGTTTCTAATGTGTGATCTACTCCCTACTCTTGGTTTGTAATAGTTTTTATGTAGTTATGTGTAGTTTTGTCTATGAAACTCATGTGTATGTTTGGTTATTGTGTTTTCATGTCTATGTGAAAAACAATTGTGAATTTGGTTTTATGATGATGCATGTTAATTTAATTCTTATGATGTTAATAAGGAATTTCAAAGATAAGTTTCGAATTGCATGCTAACTTGTAATGAAAATATGAAGTAAAGAGATAGGATTAGATAGGCAAGCATGTTCACTCTGATTCTAGTAGTTCGTTCTTGGTTTAATCTTTAAATCCGTGTGCCGCAAAGATTGGTACTTAGCATATTCGCGATGTGTTTTGAGTATTGGTCTTGTATCCGTCAATAATAGGACTAGAGTGGTTTAAATGATTATGCATGTTAACAAGAAGTGGTGACGCCTTGCTTGATTGATATGTTTCCGACTAAAAAGACCTTGTGCCTAATTACTTTGCATGTTTGATTTCGACGATAAGTGTTCTCAAATGTGTTTAGTATAACTTTAGGGTTAGACGATAAGTTAATCTTGAAGTACTTGAGAGTCTTAATCGATTAGTAAACCGATAAGGAGCTAATTAGGTTGGAACTAAGTCGGATCTAGGATATTGTGTGCTCTTGCCATGTCTTATCTTATAACTTTGCTATGTGTTTTGAGTGCTTTTGTGTTAGTAATTTGTGGAAGAATGTCGACCAACCTTGTATATAGTAATTTAGGAATCTTTTATTTCTGTTTTTATGCATGATTTAGAGGCAGCCCTTTTGCTGCCGAGCCTAGGATTTTCATGTTTCGAATTCCTTTTCTTTCAATGTTTGTGACGTGTGAAGTTTAGGGCAGCTTGCTGCCGTACCCTATTCCCCCATATGTGTGACGATTTTGTATATATGTGAATATGTTTGAGACTAACAATTTCATATCTCAGGTACCCTTAATCCCCGGCCTAGAACGATCCCTACTTACTCTTACTACTAACGATCTTTTGCAGGGTTTATTATTGCATGCGAGTTTAGGCTCCCGTTCAATTTTTGGCGCCGTTGCCGGGGATTATAAAAGCTTGTTTTATGTTATTGTTGTGTATATAATGTTGCTGGAAATTTTTGTTGTGAAGTTGTAAAGTTGTAAATTTTAAGTTTATTTTGGGATTTTGTAAAGTAGAAATATGCTTTGGCATGTAGAGTTTAAATTTCAAAAGTTGCATGATGTATAATGATGTATGTTGGTAATCACTTAGTTTAATTTCTAGGAAGTTGATATGTTGTGTATGTTTGAGTTTATTGTAGTTTCTAAAGTGTAACATGTAGGTGAAGCCTCTTTTGTTGATCATAACCAAAACCCTTCATGTGAATGGTGCTTTGTCGGAGAGCGTTTCTATGTAGATTAGGAAACGCGGGATACTTCCCCCCCACGCATATAAGCGTTTCATCGGTAATAGTATTACTTCTATGAGGTTGAGGGCGGTTTTAATCAACACTTGAGACCGCTAGGGATCCGTGTTTGTTTTACAAAGTATGGGGAAGTTATTATCATAGATATGGTTCTCAGGTTTGTTTAACTGGATCTCAAGGCCCATAGACTGATGTTCATTCTCGGTGAGTGAGTCGATAGGGGGTTCGCCCTCCGTGGTGTCCAACAACGAGTCCTGCCTGGTTCCTGTAGGGGGTTCTCCCTCCGTGATTATAATGACCTTTGAAACGTAAAATCCGCACGACCTAGTCGACAGCTTGTGCCGAAGCATCACCTCACTTTAGACGCTAGAACATAACTTGACATATGTGGCCTATTTTCTTCAAAGATAAAACATGTTGTGTGGTTCAAACTCTTGAGGTATATCGGATTAAGCATGATACTACCGGGGGCTGTATCAGTCCATTGCACCGTTATCTCCTCTGCTCCACGTACTTCGAGAGTTAGAACAAAATTAAAAGAAACTAGACTCAGTGATTACATGATCATCTCTTATTGCCGAACCATATTTGTACTTTTGCCGTGTGTGCCTTCTTGTATCTTGCCGAATGTGCATATGTGTTATGGTTTGAAATATGTTGTGTAATCGCCAATGCCGTGGCTTGTAATGATGTATATTCTTGCTTTCTATTTCTTTACGAGGTTCTAACTTGTTTAAATGTTGCAAATTTCAGAAATAGTGCATGTCCGAGTCTAGTATTTGGACAAGAGATCTTCAAGGCCGTTTGCAACGTTTAGACCAAGAACTCGCTATTGCTCGTTTTGTGCCATTACCACCATCGTCACCAACCAGTTCATCTGTGTCATCATCCTTGCCGAGTTCACCTATAGTTCCGTCCGTATCATCATCCTTGCCGAGTTCCCCATCAGTAGTGTCATCATCGTGTGATCTTCAGAATCCAGAATTTGAAGCTTTTGCCGAATTAGAAGAAGAAGAAGAAATCATGGCATCAATCAGATCACAGAATGGTCATGTTGCTGGAGCTGGAGTTGCTCCTTCTAATATTACTTATCCTCCTTTGGAAGCTGAAAAGACTGGAGAGATTGAATTGAGGAGTGGATTCCTCCATAAGCTGAAGTCATTTTATGGGATGCCGAGTGAGGACCCTAACAAGCATCTACAGTGGTTTAACTTCACCACGGAGTCTATGTGTCCAAGAGGGACCGATTTGCAACACTTCAAGATGAAGGCTTTTCCGTTTTCTTTAGAAGATCAAGCAAAGGAGTGGTTGTTTGAGGTGCCTAGTGGTCGCATCGTTTCGTGGAGTACTATGATGGATGAGTTTTTACTCAAGTACTTTCCTGCTTCACGTATCACTGATCTGAGGAAGCAAATTACAAGTGTGAAGCAAGCCGGAGATGAGACTTTCTTCGGCTACTACAAGAGGTTTAAGTCCCTAGTTTCTTTGTGTCCATCGCATGGCATTAGCGATGGACTCTTGCTACAATATTTCTATGAGGGATTGCGCGTCATGGAGAGAGAGTTTCTTGACTCGGCCGCGGGAGGTAGCTTTTAGGAGTTGAACGCCGGAGCGGCAAGAAGTTTGTTGGAAGTTCGTTCTTTGAACAACCAACAATTTGGCATGGCACGAGGCAATGTGCAAAGGAATGAGAAAGTGCATGAGACGTCTTCGAGCACAAAGTTAGAAGATAAAGTGGACAAGCTCACCGACTTGGTGAGTAATTTGATGAAGAAGCGTGCTAGTGTATGTGGTATTTGCACCGAGGGCCATGAGACCGAACAATGCCCTCAATTTGGAGTTAATGAGGGAGTTGAGGAGTGCAATGCAATTGGTTTTCAAGGAGGCCAACGATTTGGAAATTTCAATCCAAGGTTCAATGATCATCCGAACTTTCGATGGGCGAACAATGATAACGTGCTTAGGGCACCGATGCAACCGAGAGAGGGAGGAGCGCCATTTGTACCGAGGCCACCATTTGTGCCTCGGCAGCCATACATGCCGAACCAAGGACACTTTGCTGCATTGCCGAACCAGCCACAAGGAGGGCCGAGCCAAGGCCAAGGCCAAGCTTCGCCAAGCAATCCGAATTACGATGCTTTGATTCAATCTTTGTCAAGTGCTACTCAAGCATTACTCGCGGGGCAACAAAATCATCAAAAGGACATTGGTGAGCTCAAAACTCAAATGGGGCAAGTTGTGGATTTTATGGGAAGATTTAATGAGCAAGGAAAGTTGCCAAGCAATACGATTCCAAATCCGAGGAACGAGCAAGCCAAAGTGATTCAAACTCGAAGCGGAAGAGAGTTGTTTCCTCCAACAAGTCCAAAGAAGAAGCGAGTGACTTTCAAGGGAATAAATGAGGGAGATGCCGAGGAGAGCCATGTTGCCGAGCATGATGAAGATGCCGGCAATATTGCTGCCGAGAAGAAGGATGCTGCCGAACAAGGGCATGGTGCCGGCAACACTAATATTAAAGATAAGGGGCTGCGTAACGAGCTTGAGTACGATCCCACCACATCAAAGAATGAGGTATTGCCGAGCCAAGCAAGTAAGGGAGGAGTGCCATCATCTGGTGCCCCATTCCCTTCACGCTTTGCTAGAACGAAGAAGGACAAATCCGATGAAGAGGTATTGGAGATTTTCCGGAAAGTGCAAGTCAACATCCCTTTGTTGGAGTGCATTAAGCAAGTGCCAAAGTATGCTAAGTTTTTGAAAGAGCTTTGCACGGCAAGGAGGCATACTAGGGAGACTCGTGTGGTGACTATGAGCGAGACGGTGTCGGCCGTTATTCAAAGAAAATTGCCACCAAAGATGAAGGATCCGGGAAGCTTCAATGTGCCTTGTGTCATAGGCAATACTCGATTTGAGGATGTTATGTTGGATTTGGGAGCATCGATCAATGTCATGCCACTCAATGTGTATCAAACGTTGAGTATAGGGCCTCTCAAGAAGGATAATGTCATCATTCAACTTGCGGATCGTTCAAGCAAATATCCGGAAGGCTATGTAGAGGATGTGTTGGTGCAAGTCAACCAATTGATATTCCCCGCCGATTTTTATGTGGTTGAGATGGAGGATTCGCCGGTCAACAACACTCAATTGCTTTTAGGGCGACCATTCATGAGGACTGCGCGTACAAAGATAGATGTGGCCGAGGGCAACCTAACTATGGAATTTGATGGTGAGGTAATCAAGTTCAATGTTTTTGACGCCATGAGATTTCCCAATGTTGATTTGAAGGAGGGTTGTGCCATTGATGTTTTGGAGGAGGTCGAGCAAGTTATGTCGACCTCGCTCGACGCATAGCAATTAGCGATTGAGCAAGGGGTCGGATTTGACAAGAAGGGAGAACGAGTCACGTTTGAACAAGAAGAAGCCGAGCAAGGGAGCATTGCCGAAACAAGCCTTGCCGAGCCTTTCATGATAATGCCGAGTCCAATGGAGGTTTGCGCCGAGATAGAGGCTCGGCCATACAACAAGGTTTTTGATTCGTTCTTGTCAATTCCAAGTGCCACAACCAAATTTCGACCAAGTGTGGAAGAGGCCCCAAAGTTAGAATTAAAGAACTCCCTAGTCACTTGAAATATGTTTATCTTGGGGAAGAAGATACACTACCGGTTATTGTGTCTTCAATGCTTAGTGAGAAGCAAGAAGTGGATTTGATACGTGTGCTTAAGAAGTACAAGACCGCCATAGGTTGGACCTTGGCGGATATCAAGGGAATAAGCCCTACTACTTGTGTTCATCGTATTTTGTTGGAAGAAGGAGCTAAGCCGACAAAGGAAGCTCAATGTCGACTTCACCCTCCCATGATGAAGGTTGTGAAAGATGAGATTATCAAGTTGCTTGACTGTGGGGTGATCTACCCAATTTCGGATAGTAAGTGGATATCTCCCGTGCAAGTAGTGCCAAAGAAGAGTGGTGTAACGGTTGTCAAGAATGAGAAGAATGAGCTTGTGCCACAAAGACTTGTAACCGGTCATAGGATGTGCATCGACTATAGGAAGCTCAACGCTACAACGAGGAAGGATCACATGCCTTTGCCGTTTATGGATCAAATGCTAGAGAGGTTAGCCGGTCATTCTTACTATTGCTTTCTTGATGGATATAGTGACTACAATCAAATCATGATACACCCGGACGATCAAGAGAAGACCACTTTTACTTGTCCATTTGACACGTTTGCTTATCGGCGGATGCCATTCGGACTATGCAACGCACCCGGCACTTTTCAAAGATGTATGTATGCTATCTTCTCGGATTTTATTGAAGACATTATCGAAGTGTTTATGGATGATTTTAGTGTGTATGGAGGCACCTTCGATGCATGTTTGGGGAACTTGGAGAAGATACTTAAGAGGTGTGTAGAGACAAATCTTGTGCTCAATTGGGAGAAGTGTCACTTCATGGTCACGCAAGGCATTGTTCTAGGGCACATAATTTCGGCAAGAGGCTTAGCGGTTGACAAAGCCAAAGTGGAGCTAATACAAGCATTGCCGAGCCCTAGGTGTGTAAAAGATGTGAGAAGTTTTCTTGGCCATGTGGGGTTCTATCGACGATTTATCAAGGACTTCTCTTCAATTGCCAAGCCATTGAGCAACTTGTTACAAAAGGAGGTGACGTTTGAGTGGTCGGAGGCGTGTGAGGATGCCTTTTGCCGATTAAAGATGCTATTGTGTACGGCACCTATACTTGTGTCCCCTAATTGGGACGAGCCGTTTGAGTTGATGTGTGATGCTAGTGATTATGCACTTGGAGCGGTACTTGGACAACGAATTGAGAAGAAGCCATGCGCCATTTACTATGCTTCAAGGACTCTCAACGATGCACAACTCAACTACACAACAACGGAGAAGGAACTCTTAGCGGTAATCTTTGCTTTGGAAAAGTTTCGATCATATCTTTTGAATTCCAAGGTTATTGTTTATAGTGATCATGCCACTTTAAGATATCTTATGACAAAGAAGGATGCTAAGCCGAGGCTTATTCGATGGATTCTTTTGCTTCAAGAGTTCGATATTGAGATCAAAGATAAGAAAGGTGTAGAGAATGTCGTAGCCGATCATTTGAGTAGACTTGTACAAGATGTGGATCGGCTGCCCCTATTAGAGACTTTTCCGGATGAGCAACTTTTTCGACTTGAAGTGCTTGAGCCTTGGTATGCCGACATTGCAAATTTTCTAGCCACACGCCGATTCCCCAAGGAGTTGCCGAACCACCATCAACAAAGAATAAGGAAGCAAGCTCGACACTTCTTGTGGGATGATCCGTACTTATGGAAGCAATGTGGTGATCAAGTGCTTAGAAGATGTGTGCCGGAGAATGAGCATCGTTCCATCCTTACTTTTTGTCATAGTGAGGCGTGTGGAGGACATTTTGGGCCGAAGAAGACGGCATTGAAGGTACTTAATTGTGGTTTCTTTTGGCCTACAATTTTCAAAGATGCATTCATGTTTTGTAAGTCATGTGATTGATGCCAAAGAATGGGGAATATTGGACCAAGAGATCAAATGCCGTTACACCCCATCACTTCTATTGAGATTCATGATCTTTGGGGGATTGACTTCATGGGACCGTTTCCTTCAAGTAAGGGCTTTCTCTACATATTGCTTGCGGTGGATTATGTGTCAAAGTGGATTGAAGCCAAGGCTACACGCACCAACGATGCTAAGGTGGTAGCCGAGTTTCTCAAGACCAACATCTTTTCACGTTTTGGAGTTCCAAGAGTCTTGATTAGCGATGGAGGATCCCATTTTTGTAACCGCACCATTGAAGCCTTATTGAAGAAGTATGGAGTCACACATAAAGTTTCCACACCATATCATCCCCAAACTAGTGGCATGGCCGAAGTAAGTAATCGAGAGATCAAGCAAATACTTGAGAAGACCGTTGGACCTTCAAGGAAGGATTGGAGTGATCGTCTCGATGATGCTTTGTGGGCTTATAGGACGGCATACAAGACACCGATAGGTATGTCACCTTTTCGGTTAACATATGGCAAAGCATGTCACTTACCGGTAGAACTTGAGCATAGAGCATGGTGGGCGGTTAAGGCCTTCAACATGAGCATTGATGAGGCCGGCCTTCATAGGAAGCTTCAACTCAACGAACTTGAAGAAATACGGAATGAAGCTTATGAAGCCGCATGGATTTACAAGCAAAAGACTAAGGTTGCACATGATAAGATGCTTCGACGGAAGGAGTTTGAAGTTGGTCAAAAAGTTCTCTTGTATCATTCACGACTCAAACTTTTTCCGGGTAAGTTGCGCTCACGTTGGATTGGACCATTCATTGTTCTTCAAGTGTTTCCACATGGAGCCATAGAGATTCGGAATGAAGCTACGGGAAACATATTCAAGGTAAATGGACATAGACTCAAGCCGTACTACGAGCCATTTGAACCCATACATGATGAAACCGACGTACATGATCCTCCAAGCCAAGGGGCTACCATTGCTATTGTCCATGCCGAGCTGCACCCTTCACCCGCACCCCAATGCCGAGACCAAGAAGCTGCCGGACCTGCCATTGCCGGCAGCTTACACACAACATTGCCGGATACACTCCTTGCTGCCGAGAATCAACTGTCCCTACTTCCTGCTGAAACCGAGCATCCTGCCGGACCTGCCATCGCCGGCAGGCTTGATGATATGACACATGTGGTGCAGCACAACCTAGCTGGACTCAAGGATACGCCGGATACGCTTGACTTGGTACCGGACACGCAGATTGCACCACACTCGGATACGCAACCTTCTACAAGCACCGATTCGGACACCTCATGCAACGATCTTCTTATCGAACTTCTTCTTGCCGATTTGAGTTGTTTTGGAGCACGATGAACACATGAAAAACACGGTGAAAAGTCTAGGCTATGGACTATAAACACAAAGCGCTACTTGGGAGGCAACTCAAGTCGATCAAAGAAAAACAAAGGAGCCATCACCGAGAGTTTGAAATTTCTTAACCCTTCTCTTTTTCTTTGATTTGTGATGATATGTTGGTATATGTTAGTCGATTGCATGCTTAGGAAATTCGTTGATATAAACTTGTGCTTACATTGAGGACAATGTAATTTTCTAAGTATGGGGTGGGATAACGTATTCCGTTTTTGTTTTGGTGTGCTTAGTTTAGAAAAGAAAATTCAGAAAATTGTTCCACAAAAATAGAGTGTTTAAAATTGTTTGTTTCGAGTCTTAGGATGCCCCTAATATGTCAATGATGTTTTTCTCCTCTTTGCATACATAGATGATAGTTGTGCATACAATTAAAATTGTGAGTTTCATGGATTTTGTGCATTGGTAGGAGCATGTAGGACTTGTTGATTATGAAGCATGCATGTTTTAGCTAATTTATTTCGATTATAACCTATGTGAGCTTTAGTGCCAATTTGCTTTCTTCTTGAGCGATAAAAAGATAAAATTCGATAGATTCGTAGGAAGCATGAAACCTCATAATTCTTTGCATATTCGATGACTATGTGTCATAGCTTTTTAATGAACTCTAGTATGCTAGAACTTACTCTTGTTGATTTTCGAAACGTTTAGATCATAAACTACCTTGATTTTGAATGTGATTGAATAAAGATCATTTAGGTTTACCACCAAAGCCAAATAAAGCATGTGCCCTATTGGAGCCCGTCGTGGGACACCTTAGTAAACCCCTTTGAGCCTATGTTGAGCCTTTTCTTTCATCACCCTTAAACACTTTCCATGAACTTAGTATAGTGATGCCTTTACTGTGTGTTCCGGCAAAGCTTGAATTTTTGAGAGCGTTTTCGCGTGTGTGATGAAGAACAAGTGTGGGGTAGACTTAGCCATGAATTTGTATGTAAAATGTATGCATGCCGTGCCTTAAGAAAAAGAAAAGAAAAAATGCTCGGATTAAAAAGAAAAAAAAAAAGAAAAGGAGCCGAGAAAAAGAAAAAGAAGAAGGCACGACATAGGTTTGAAAAATAAAAAAAAAAAATTTTTTGTGCATGGCTATTGTCTTGAGTATTGTTGTAATGTTTTATGGAAAGAAAAGAATGAAGTATGGGTCCAACAAAATAAAATTTGACCCTTGGCGAGAAGACATAAGGAGATTCGAGCTTTGCTAAAGCGCATGGTGACGTTTTGAGCCTCCTTATCCAAATATCGAACACCTCTTAGCCTAGCCCCATTACAACCCTTTTAGTGATCTTTTTCATGATTCTTAAGATGGTTAAATTTGATTTGTGGAGATTATCTCAAGAGTAAGCTTATGGTTTTGGTTCATTGGTGCATATAGTTATCATATGAGGTTTTTCCATAAAATTTCACAAAGTGCTTTCGTTTCTTTGATATATGCAAGTCACTCTTTGTAAGTCATTATCTTTCGCTTGCATATACTTATGTGTGAATAACCATGCTTCGAGAGAAAAGAAGAGAGTATGCCTTGTGAGGTGATATAAATTAGCCTAATATGTTTACATGCTTACCTTTTGCTCTTATATGTTCATATTGATGCCACATGTTCATGAAACTTGGAATTTTCGTGCTTAGCATTCCCATGCATTAACTTGAAAGCTATGTATACATACGAGCCTGAGACAAATTGTTAGGGGCAATAGTTTGTTTAGAGTCTAGTTTAATTTAGTTTGCTAAGGGACTAGCAAAGGATAAGTGTGGGGTAGTTGATAGGAGCACAATGTGCGATGATATTATATGCTTATGCCCTCGTTTATGCTTTGTTTAACCCTTATTTGTCTAAGATAGAGTCATAATGTAGTTAGTGTCATTTTGGTTGAATTTTGGTGAAATATGGTTAAGAATCCGAAAAATGACTAAGTTCGAGAAATCTGGAAAATAGTGTAAAATATGTCTTTTTCGTGATTTTGAGATGAGCAAAAGTGCGATCTATCCTTGTCCGAATTCTATGAAATTTAGTGTGCTTAATATCCATATACTGAGGAATATTGTGTTAAAATTTCAGATCAATCGGAGTTCGGGACGTCACCCAAAAGTTAGCTGCAAAAGGGCAGTCCGAACATTCCAATCCAGGGACTTCCAGGATTTTCCTGGGACTGTGTCCCAACTTCGAAAAATCATTCCCGACGACTCACAAGGAGTTTGATCAAACTGTTTTATGGGGAGATGGCCATATGTGACTAGTTTATCTGAGACTTGGAATCGCATCAATCGGAGCTCCACGGAGGGAGATAAGCCGGAATTACTGCAACAAGGTCAAATCTGCCGATTCCAGGAACCTGCTGCCCCCTTTTCGTGTTTTCTGTTTTTGATGGATCTAATGGTGCACAAATTCATATGTGAAGATTGTTCAAGCCTTATTAAGGGAAGAGGAAGACACTAGGCCATGGCATTGAAGAAAAACTTGAAGAAAGACGTTCTCCTAGTCACACTAGGAGAAGCTGCCGAATTCTGGCAGATTTGCTGCTGATAGGAGCACAATGTGCGACGATATTATATGTTTATGCCCTCGCTTATGCTTTGTTTAACCCTTATTTGTCTAAGATAGAGTCATAATATAGTTAGTGTCAATTTTGGTAGAGTTTTGATGAAAAATGGTTAAGAATCCGAAAAATGACTAAGTTTGAGAAATCTGGAAAATATTGCAAAATGTGTCTTTTTCGTGATTTTGAGATGAGCAAAAGTATGACCTATCCTTGTCCGAATTCCATGAAATTTTATATGCTTAATATTCATATGTTGAGGAATGTTGTGTTAAAATTTCAGATCAATCGGAGTTCGGGAAGTCGCCCAAAAGTTGGCTTCAAAATGGCAGTCCGAACATACCAATCCAGGGGCTACAGGATTTTCCTGGGACTTTGTCCCAACTTCGAAAATTCATTCCCGACGACTTACATGGAATCTGGCCGAGATATTTTATGGGGAGATGGCCCTATGTGTCTAGTTTACGTGAGACTTGGAATCGCACCAATCGGAGCTCCGAAGGTGGAGATATGCTGGATTTACTGCGACAAGGTCAAAGCTGCCGATTTCAGGGACTGATTGCTTCCTTTTCGCAATTGCTGCTTTTCGATGGACCAAATGATGTACAAGAGCATTTGTGAAGATATCCCAAGCTTATGGAAGGAAGGAGGTCGACACTTGGCCATGACATTGAAGAAAAACATGAAGAAACAAGTTCTCCTAGTCAAGCTAGGAGAAGCTGCCGATTCTGGCAGAATGTGTGTCATTGTGAGCTGCCGGCATTGTGATGCATCTTTGGTGGATCAAAGCTTATCAATTGAAGTCCAAGACCATATAAGAAGTCCATGAAGATGTGAAGCCCAAGCCTTGAAGAAAAATTCAGAAAAGAAAACCTAATTGGACTAAGAAAGGAAGGTTGCAAAACCTTATTGAACTAGGTTTTCTAACTCCTCTTTGCTTAAGGGCTGCCGGCAATGCCTCCCTTATTCTCTATAAATACCCCACTTTTTCCTACAGAAAAGGTGTCACATCTCAAGCCTAAACACAAGTCTAAACTCTACCAAATTTCCTACCTTAAGTCTTAGAAAGAAAAGCTAGCCGAACCACCATCACCACCATCCAGAAAATCCCTGCCGATTCACCTTCACCTTCAACCGATCAAAACCATTCCGTGCCTCCATCTTTCATCACCGAGATCCACACGAGCTGCTGCCCCAAGGTGTCTAAATGTGTGATCTACTCCCTTCGGCTTGTAATTCTTTTATTTTTCAATACTATGTCTATGTAGTTTGGATATTCTTTGGGTATTTGTTTTTATGTCTATGTAAAGACAATTTGTTTGTTTGGTTTTGCATGTTTAAAGATGTTTATGATTTCGATTCTTGGTGTCTTGCTAACTCTAAGGTATTGATTTCATGGTTTTATGAAAGATAAACATGTAAACACACTTTGTAAATATGTAACCGGTTAGGTCTTAGGGATGCATGCTTGACTTGATTCTTGATTTCTTCTTGATTAGTTGTTTGAATTCGTGTGCAACCGAAGGAGATGTTTAGATGCATTCGAAAGGCCATGAGTGTTGTCTAGATGTTGAATTCACTTGCCGTAGTAACATAGGTCAAGTTAGAACGCTAAGTCGATTTGGTTTATGTTGTTACCTAGGGTTAGAGTAATTCCTACAATTTGCTTGTCTAATATGAAGAGTGACGCCTTGCATGTTAACTTGTTTCCGACTAAAAGATTTCGTGCTTTATATGCTAATTGGTTAATTTCTACGCTAAGTGTTTTTAATCGGTTAGCTAAAGATTAGGGTTATGCGCTAAGCTAATTCTAAGTATTTTCGTGAAATCTAAAATCGATTAGTAAACCGCTAAGGAGCTAGTTAGGTTGGAATTAAGTTGAAGTCTTGAATATTTCTATGCATGTTTCCATGAGTCCTTACTTGTTACTTGTTTCGATTTGTGATAGTTTTTGATGAGTGCTTTGTGTGAGAGATGTCGACCAACCTTGTAAATAGTAGACTTAGGATTTATTTTCAGCATTTAAATTATGTTGCCGTGCCTAGTACTAGGGCAGCCCTATGGCTGCCGAACCATTCTCTCCCCCATATGTGACGTTTTGTATATATGTATATGTGTTTTTGTCTAACAATCTCATATTTCAGGTACCCTTAATCCCCGGCTAGAACGATCCCTACTTGCTTATACTACTAACGATCTTTTGTAGGGTTTATTATTGCATGCGAGCTTCGGCTCCCGTTCAGCTGCCTTTGTGTGCTGCCGGCATTTGGGGCATTTTCGATGGATCAAAACCTATCAATTGAAGTCCAAGACCATACAAGAAGTCCATGAAGATGTGAAGCCCAAGCCTTGAAGAAAAATTCAGAAAAACAAAACCTAATTGAAGTAGAAAAAGGAAGGTTTCAAACCATATTCCATTAGGTTTTGTTTTTCCTTGTACAAGAAGAACTGCCGGCAGCCTCTCTCCCTATCCTCTATATATATACCCACTTTTCATTCTGAAAAGTTGTCACATTCTAAAGCAAAAACCCTAGCCAAAGCTCTACCAATTTTCAGCCAAAGATCCTACATAAAAACACAAACCAAAAGCCACCACCACCACCATAAAAATCCTGCCGATTGTCTCCATCATTCATCCAGCCACCACCGAACCACTTTCCATTGGATCCATACACGACGAAGTCTTCAAGGTTTCTAATGTGTGATCTACTCCCTACTCTTGGTTTGTAATAGTTTTTATGTAGTTATGTGTAGTTTTGTCTATGAAACTCATGTGTATGTTTGGTTATTGTGTTTTCATGTCTATGTGAAAAACAATTGTGAATTTGGTTTTATGATGATGCATGTTAATTTAATTCTTATGATGTTAATAAGGAATTTCAAAGATAAGTTTCGAATTGCATGCTAACTTGTAATGAAAATATGAAGTAAAGAGATAGGATTAGATAGGCAAGCATGTTCACTCTGATTCTAGTAGTTCGTTCTTGGTTTAATCTTTAAATCCGTGTGCCGCAAAGATTGATACTTAGCATATTCGCGATGTGTTTTGAGTATTGGTCTTGTATCCGTCAATAATAGGACTAGAGTGGTTTAAATGATTATGCATGTTAACAAGAAGTGGTGACGCCTTGCTTGATTGATATGTTTCCGACTAAAAAGACCTTGTGCCTAATTACTTTGCATGTTTGATTTCGACGATAAGTGTTCTCAAATGTGTTTAGTATAACTTTAGGGTTAGACGATAAGTTAATCTTGAAGTACTTGAGAGTCTTAATCGATTAGTAAACCGATAAGGAGCTAATTAGGTTGGAACTAAGTCGGATCTAGGATATTGTGTGCTCTTGCCATGTCTTATCTTATAACTTTGCTATGTGTTTTGAGTGCTTTTGTGTTAGTAATTTGTGGAAGAATGTCGACCAACCTTGTATATAGTAATTTAGGAATCTTTTATTTCTGTTTTTATGCATGATTTAGAGGCAGCCCTTTTGCTGCCGAGCCTAGGATTTTCATGTTTCGAATTCCTTTTCTTTCAATGTTTGTGACGTGTGAAGTTTAGGGCAGCTTGCTGCCGTACCCTATTCCCCCATATGTGTGACGATTTTGTATATATGTGAATATGTTTGAGACTAACAATTTCATATCTCAGGTACCCTTAATCCCCGGCCTAGAACGATCCCTACTTACTCTTACTACTAACGATCTTTTGTAGGGTTTATTATTGCATGCGAGCTTAGGCTCACATCAGTGGGGGGGAAGTATCCCGCGTTTCCCAATCTACATAGAAACGGCCTCCGACATAGCACCATTCACATGAAGGGTTTTGGTTATGATCAACAAAAGTGGTTTCACCTACATGTTACACTTTAGAAACTACAATAAACTCAAACATACACAACACTATCAACTCCCTAGAAATTAAACTAAATGATTACCAATCATACAACAATATACATCATGCAACTTTCGAAATTTAAACTCTACATGCCGAAGCATATTTCTACTTTACAAAATCCCAAAATAAAATTAAAATTTACAACTTTACAAATTCTCAACAAAAATTTCCAGCAAACATATATACACAACAATAACATAAAACAAGCTTTTATAATCCCCGGCAACGGCGCCAAAAATTGATGTGAGCCGAAGCTCGCATGCAATAATAAACCCTACAAATGATCGTTAGTAGTATAAGCAAGTAGGGATCGTTCTAGGCCGGGGATTAAGGGTACCTGAGATATGAAATTGTTAGACACAAACATATTCACATATATACAAGAAAACGTCACAATGGGGGAATATGATGGTTCGGCAGCTTTTGCCTTCTAATGCTAGACACGGTATTAAAAACAGAAAATAAATCCTAGGCTACTATATACAAGTTTGATCATCATCTCTCACGCATCAGAAGACATAGCATTGAAGCACAAAAGTCTATAATCGAAGACATGTAAACAAGCAAGGTTGTCAATCATCTTATTTAACATGCAAGTTTTAGCTAAGGTATTACCCTAGGTGAGTATCACAAATCAAAGCAACATACGTTTCATCTTTATTTGTTCCACTCAGGTTAAATGAAACCTAACATCTAGATTTACATGCTTCAAACAACAATTGTTTTAAACATAACTAATGTTTCGATTTGTTAAGGAGCACCCTTAGATTACTAACCAAATTAAATCCTAAACATGCTTTTACTACCACTGCTCTAGTTATCAAACATACGAAATCCATGTATTAAAAATTGCAAAAGTCATCACATAAATTCCAACAAAAATTGCAATCCATGTTCATCATACAATACCAAACGGAACAAAGTATTTTTATAACAACAATATGTGACTAAACCGAAATTAAAAACACAAGTCATAGGGATGGATCACACTTTAGAAACCTTGGAGAGCTTCATCTTGGTGTGGTGGAAGATGATCGGCAGCAGCTAGGCTAGGTGATGGGATCGGTGATGAATGATGGTGGTGTAGGTGGAATCGGTGACTATCACTACCAGAAAAGGCCTTATAGCCGACGAGGCCATCTCGTCGGCCGTTACCATTAATTCGTCGGCTATAGTCATAGCCGACGAAGTATCGTCGGCTATAGTCTCGTCGGGATAGCTCCGTCGGCTATACTATAGCCGACGACACGAGGCGTAAGTCGTCGGCTTATAAACCGCGGGGTATAGCCGACGAATAAAGCGTCGTCGGCTATACTTCCAACATTGCCGACGACAAGATCGTCGGCTTCAACAATTACGTAATTGCCCCTAAACCGAAGTATAGCCGACGACACTATCGTCGGCTATACGTCCAATATAGCCGACGACACTATCGTCGGCCATAACAATCGCCGGTACCAGGAACGGCTTTTTTTTTGCCTGAAGCCGGGAGGGTATAGCCGACGACATATGGTAAACATCGTCGGCTATAGCCCTTATAGCCGACGAAATATTGCCAATATCGTCGGCTATAGCCCTTATAGCCGACGAAATAATGACAATATCGTCGGCTATAACCCCTAAATATTTAAAAAAATTTAAAAATTTAACTCGGGCCCAATTTCACTTCGTCTTCGGTTTGGCTGCAGAAAATACACAAACAAACATCCAAATATCCAACAAATATCCACATCAATCCATCCCTAATATCCTACATACTGTACAAATTAACCCACTATCTACTCATCATCACCCCCTAAACGCGTAGCGTCGTCGACCGGATCGTTCGAGTTCCGGTGGCTATGGCTGTCCTGATCGGCTGGCGTACTCCGATGCGGGGGGGGAGTGGGGACGACGAACTGGGGCATCTGTGGCGGAGGCGGGGGCTGGAGTCCAGCCTACTGGGCCTCCCAAGACTGCTGCATCCATCGGTACATCTCCGCCACAGATGCGTCTCTGGCCTGCTGCGCCGAAGCCTCCACGGCCCTCGCCAACTCCGCCTGCTGGAGCGCCTCCACCGCCCTCGCCAACTCCGCCTGAGTCCTCTGCAGCTGCGTCTGCAAGTCTCCTCTCGTCGAAGCCGCACGCTGCGTGCTGGGATTGGCCGGCGTGTACTTGAGAACCCCATCTCCCGCCGCGCCTAGGCCTCTCTGGTAGAAGTAGTTGTTCCCCGTCCCTACCGTCGCGTGCATGATCTGAGAGGCCAAGCGCGGCTCAAGGGTGTCGATCGTGGAGGCAAACTCCGCGATCGCCTCGTCGGACGCCCCGTCTCCCAGGGTGTCTCGCGCGATCCCGAAGGTGATCGCGTCGGTCTCCGCATCGATTTCCGCCTAATTGACAAGAAAATATAATAAACGAATTAAAAAATATATATATAAATTAATTTAATGAAACACTTTTATTGAACATGGGCGAATACTTACCACTTGGTCGGGACGCCCCGGATACATCTGCGCATGAATCCACGACAACGGCCTCAGCGGTCGGTCCCTCCTCGCCATCTCTGCCCACTGCCTCCAGGAGCGGGCGCCGCCGTGGTGGGGGTGCTCGTTCCTCCTACGGTTGTCGCTGTTCGTCCGCGAGATTTTCTGTATTATAAGAACGAACATATAAACGCAAATATAAATTAGTAACTAAATTAAAATATTACGAACTAACCAAAAAAAAATTATTAACTAATTTAGTTACTAACTAATTTAATTTAATTAGTAACTACTTAACTAACTAATTTAATTTAGTAACTAACTAACTTACTAACTACCTAATTTAATTTAATTTAATTTAATTTAGTAACGAACTAACTAACTACGTAACTAACCAACTAACTTAATTTAATAACTAATAACTAACTAACTAACTAATTAATTTAATTAAGTAACTACATAATTTAATTATTAAATAACATTAAAAAGTTATATACTAGCAGGCTAAATTTTCTTACCGAGACCCTGTCGCTCCCGAAGTAGGCTACCAGCCATAGCCACTCGTACTCCCTGTACCGGAACTCGTGGGGGGTTGCACCTCGCCCCAAGCGCTGCTCCACATGGTACGTCCTGTAGTGCGTGGACAGCTCGTTCTTCCACTCGGAGTACCTATATTAACAAAACACAACTGTTAGATATATTCGTACACTGCCAATAAATATATTTATACAAAAAAAAGCAAAACACATAACCTGTTCTTCAGCTGCTCGTCTCTCCACCAGTCCAAGGTAGGATGGACTCTAAACCATTGCTGCAATATTATAAATTAATTAGAAAATATTTTTATATAGTTATAAGGACTGAATTCATAAATATTTATTTTCTATAATAAAAATCATATTTAACTCACCGACAGTGCATTGTACACTCGCGCCTTGATCTCATCGGGCACAGAGCCCCAGTCGGGCCACAACAGTGGGACCCTGTCCCGCACGAGCATGCCCGTCGCGTTGATGTACTTGGTGGTGGTGTCTCTCCGCTCAATCGGGCGTCCATCCTCACCGGGACCGGGCAGGATCTCTCTGATCCCACCGGCCAGCTCCCTCTCCAGGGTCGACATGTTCGCTGGCCCTCTAGTCCGTCTCGTCCCCGCGGGTTTATTGACGAGGACGCCTGTTTCACAATTAAAATGAATACATAGTTAAATAATTATTTAAACTAACTAATTAAATAATTAATTAAACAATCTAAATAATTAATTAAACTAACCAATTACCTGCGTCGTTGTACTGCTTGTCCTTCTCACAAACGGCCCACAGGCCGCGGCAGTCCTCTGAGTCGAAAGGACTGTAGAAGTAGGCCTCCTCCCAGGGAATCTCGTGGGGCCGGTCGTGCCTCCAAATCTGCCTCCCCCTGGCGTCGTACTCAGGGATGGCAGGGAGGAACTGGACCATGTACATCCCCGATGGCGGAGACATACGGGGCGTGGACCCTGAGGGGCCTGCTCCCTCTGACGGTGGGCCCCGTAGCTGTGGACGCTGTCGCTGTGGGGGGACAGGGAGCATCTCTGGAGGGTCCAAATCGGCGCGCGGTGGGGTCGGCTGCCGATCCTGGAACAGTGCTGAAGTGCACTGGGGTCTGGTGGCTCTGCGTCCTCCTCCGACACTCGAGTCAGGGCCCGCTCCCGTCGACTCATACGAGGAGCCCCCACGTGGATCGCTCGGAGTCAATCCCATCAACGTCTCCTCTCGTCGACTCATAGGCCGGCCTAGGCCCCGACGACCGCTGGATCCGCTCCCCCCACGGCTGGATCCTGCCTGAGCGTCGGGGTCGCTCTCGGTCCGTCTGCCAAGCCATCGGTCTACAAAGCGCCGGTTTCCTGCACAATTAGTATATAAATTCCATAAATTGCACAAAAATTCCACAAAAAAATTAAAAACTTCATTCAATGTATATATACCTAATTATATATATACGTACCTAAATATATTTATACCTAATTATATATATACACCTAATTATATATATACATAACTATATTTATACCTAATTATATATATATATATATATTCCGAAAAATATATATATATATATATATATATATCGTCCTACAAATTAAAAAAAATATTTATACCTAATTATATATAAATTAGTATATAAATTAGTATACTAGTATATAAATTCAACAAAATTCCACAATTAGTATATAAAAACCGTAAATTTAACAAAAAATCCACAAAATTAGTATATAAATTCCACAAAATTAACAAATTTAACAAAAAATCCACACAATTCCATAAATTTCACAAAAACCCTAAATTCCACAAAAAATTCACAAAAACCCTAAAATTCACAAAATTCGACAAAATTAATAAAAACCCTAAATGAGGCTCGATCGGGACTACCTGACATGGTGGTGCAGTCTGGACGAGGACCGGTGGTGCGGTGCGGCGGCGACGGCGGCAGGGGCGGCGGCGGCAGCGGGTTTCGGGTCGGCTAGGGGCGGCTGCGGCTAGGGGCGGCTGCAGCAGGGGCGGCAGAGGCGGCTGCGGCAGGGGCGGGTAGGGGCGGCTGCGGCAGGGGCGGCTCGGGGCGGCGGCGGCAGGGGGTTTCGGGTCGGGGAGGGGTCGGGCAGGACGGGGAGGGGGCGGGGAGGGGGAGGGTAGGGAGGGGGAGGGTCGGTCGGCGTCGGGGAGGGGCGGTGGTGGTCGGTCGGCGTCGGGGAGGGGCGGGCGGCTGCAGCAGGTGGGGATTTAGGGATTTAGGGTTAGCAGAAAATGAGGGAGGCGCGCTCTGTTTCGGTTTAAATCGAAGGACTATAGCCGACGATGTAATTTTAATTCGTCGGCTATAGTCATAGCCGACGAAATTCGTCGGCTATACTCTTACGGGCCGGGCAAAAATCCGGGCCGGGCCGAAGTTGGGCTTCGCGGGCCGGTTATAGCCGACGAAGTTAGGCATATCGTCGGCTATAATATGCATATCGTCGGCTATAATATGAATCTCGTCGGCTATACTTTACGCTCTCAGCAGCCGTCAGATCTCGCCCATCCAACGGCGGACAATGAAACGGCGCGGATCGCAAGAGTTTAGCCGACGAGGTTAAGTATTTCGTCGGCTATTCCCTGGTCAACTTTTGGTCAAACCTCTAAACGCTTTAAAACGGCAATTGACCCATCTAAATGACGTTTTTTGGCCTGACCTTCAACAGAGAATAGTTTCAAATCGATGCGACGCAACTAACCGTATAAAAATTTTCCTCCAAATATTTACCGACCGTCAGGCTACCCATAGGAAAACGGAAGTAAAAAACACCTAACCGCAACATTCGGCACACAGATTTTGTCGGAATCTTCCCATTTTTCAACCGTAGTCGTATTTCAATATTTCGGTCGTATCTTATTTCACGACACTTTTGCATTTGAACGGTCTACGTATGGTAACTATTTGAAACTATACATTCACTTAAACACTTAGTAAATAAGTTAAGGAACATTAGTGCATATGTTCCGATTTCGAATCTAAAAGTTTGGAAAATATATTCCAACCGTCAGATATCACCGTTAAGATGAAATACATGTATGAAAAAAAATCCAACTACATCTGACAACGTTAAAGGCTCGATCGGTACGGTCAAACTGCAAAGTCAAACCTCTAAACGCTTTAAAACGGAAATTGGCCCGTCTAAATGACGTTTTTTTGCCTGACCTTCAACAGAGAATAGTTTCAGATCGATGAGACGCAACTAATCGTATAAAAATTTTCCTCAGAATATTTACCGAACGTCAGGCTACCCATAGGAAAACGGAAGTAAAAAACAGCTAACCGCAACATTCGGGACACAGATTTTGTCGGAATCTTCCCATTTTTCAACCGTAGACGTATTTCAATATTTCGGTAATATCTTATTTCACGACACTTTTGCATTTGAAGCGTCTACGTATAGTAACTATTTGAAACTATACATTCACTTAAACACTTAGTAAACAAGTTAAGGAACATTAGTGCATATGTTCCGATTTCGAATCTAAAAGTTTGGAAAATCTATTCCAACCGTCAGATATCACCGTTAAGATGAAATACATGTATGAAAAAAAATCCAACTACAGCTGACAACGTTAAAGGCTCGATCGGTACGGTCAAACTGCAAAGTCAAACCTCTAAACGCTTTAAAACGGAAATTGGCCCGTCTAAATGACGTTTTTTGGCCTGACCTTCAACAGAGAATAGTTTCAGATCGATGAGACGCAACTAATCGTATAAAAATTTTCCTCAAAATATTTACCGCACGTCAGGCTACCCATAGGAAAACGGAAGTAAAAAACAGCTAACCGCAACATTCGGGACACAGATTTTGTCGGAATCTTCCCATTTTTCAACCGTAGACGTATTTCAATATTTCGGTCGTATCTTATTTCACGACACTTTTGCATTTGAAGCGTCTACGTATAGCAACTATTTGAAACTATACATTCACTTAAACACTTAGTAAACAAGTTAAGGAACATTAGTGCATATGTTCCGATTTCGAATCTAAAAGTTTGAAAAATCTATTCCAACCGTCAGATATCACCGTTAAGATGAAATACATGTATGAAAAAAAATCCAACTACAGCTGACAACGTTAAAGGCTCGATCGGTACGGTCAAACTGCAAAGTCAAACCTCTAAACGCTTTAAAACGGAAATTGGCCCGTCTAAATGACGTTTTTTGGCCTGACCTTCAACAGAGAATAGTTTCAGATCGATGAGACGCAACTAATCGTATAAAAATTTTCCTCAGAATATTTACCGAACGTCAGGCTACCCATAGGAAAACGGAAGTAAAAAACAGCTAACCGCAACATTCGGGACACAGATTTTGTCGGAATCTTCCCATTTTTCAACCGTAGACGTATTTCAATATTTCGGTCGTATCTTATTTCACGACACTTTTGCATTTGAACGGTCTACGTATGGTTTCGGTCAATATACTTTAGCCGACGACTTGCAAGTCGTCGGCTACAGTATAGCCGACGAATTGTAAGTCGTCGGCTACAGTATGGGCATTATAGCCGACGAATTATGGTCCATTTCGTCGGCTATAATGCTGATGTTTCTGCAAATTTGCCATTTAGGGCCTGAAAATTGCCTATTTCACCTGATAAAATCCTGAATATCGCACAAACAATTCAATACAATTTCCCAAAAATTCGGAAAACGGTAATTAAGGACAAAATTTTTTTTCATACATGCATGCACCTTTGTACACAAATACATACATAAATAGTATACTAAGGATGATAATCAGAATCATCCTCATCACTTGAGTCAGACGTAGTATAGTAGTTAATATCTGGCAACCGGTGCTCGTACTCGTCGTCTGAGTCATCGTCTGCCTGATATAGACGATTCGGATTAACATCATACATGGGCACCTGACCCCTAGGAAGTCGAACCACTCTGCCCGGCGTCACATTATTATCGCGGATGGTGGAGGATTCTGGAATGTCGCCGGCGTCCGGCTCTTGGTATGCGGTCGCTTCTTGACACTCTGTGCTCAGACCAAGTGTGGTAGCACTGTATATGTCTCGCTGAGACACATGGTTAACTACCTTCCACGTGCCTTTGTTCAAAGGATCGTCAACATAAAAGACCTTTTTGGCCGCTGTGGCGAAAACAAAGGGGTCGTCTTCATACACACTAGTGGCGGTATTCACCGAAAGTATGCCGTACTGATCGATCCGTATGCGGTGCGGCCTAGTATCAAACCATCGACACTTGAACAAGTGGACTTTCATGCGGTTCCCATAAATGAGTTCAACAACTGACTGTAGGACACCGTAAAAATCCACGCCCCCCTCTGCACCATCGACCATCACCCCACAATTCTGTGTTTTGCGTTCCCCGTCTCTAGCTTCACATATATACTTAACGCCGTTGACATCACACATTGGGCGGACTGTGGAAGATATCGGCTTCATCGACAACAGCCTCAATTCCTCTGAGTAATTTGTATGACCACCACTCGCAGCCACTTGCATCAGCTGAAAAATATAACTCAAATCACTCGGTGTGTTTATGATTAAAGAATAGGGAACTGTAAAAGAAAGCCATCTAATATATATATTTATACACTTACCCATTGTGGAAAATAGTCTGCAAACGTCGTGTTGTGGTAGTCGACATCACCGCGAACTTCCTTGCAGTGAAGATGGTGACGTTTCCAATATTGTACCTCCGGACAGTTTATTAGAACCCACCAGTGGGCAATCCCTACCTCATGGTCAGGCAACTTGTCCACACCCTTTTTCTTGAAGCTTCCGTATGGTACAACAGAGTTGGCGATGATAGATAGGTTGAACTCGGGGTCATCTCGACTTGGATGTTGTGGGGGGTCCTCCATCGCTCCCAAGTACAACTTGGCGTACGTTACACACTCATGCGCAATGTAAGCTTCAGCAATACACCCCTCAGGCGCAGATTTATTGTGCACATATTTCTTGTAGTCTCCAAGTTGTCTGCAAGGTTAACAAGTGCATGTTAAGAGCATGCAACTTTTATTTAAAAACATGTATAAATCAAATTTATGAATAACATGTACCTTTCGATGGGATACATCCAAGTGTAGTGTACGGGACCGGTAAGCAACAATTGTTGGGGAAGATGGATCATCAGGTGAGGCATGATGTCAAAGAAGTTTGGGGGAAATATCCTCTCGAACTTGCACAAGATAAAAACGATTTCCTCATGCATTCTCATGAGGTCTGATTTTCTAACTTCTCTAGCGCATAACTTCTGGAAGAATCTTGACAACGCCACCAACGGCTCAACCACTTCATCCTCCAAGTACGCTCGAATGAAAATAGGGAAGAGGCGTTGAAGCAGTACATGGCAGTCGTGACTCTTCAATCCGTACATCTTGTTGTCTCGGTAGTTAACACACTTGCTTATGTTACCCGCATAGCCATAAGGATATGATAGGAGCACAATGTGCGACGATATTATATGTGTATGCCCTCGTTTATGCTTTGTTTAACCTTTATTTGTTTAAGATAGAGTCATAATATAGTTAGTGTCAATTTTGGTAGAATTTGGTGAAAAATGGTTAAGAATCCGAAAAATGACTAAGTATGAGAAATCTGGAAAATAATGAAAATATGTCTTTTTCGCGATTTTGAGATGAGTGAAATTGTGATCTATCCTTGTCCAAATTCTATGAAACTTGGCGGACTCAATATTCATATGCTAAGGAATGTTGTGTTAAAATTTCAGATCAATCGGAGTTCGGGAAGTCACCCAAAAGATGGCTGCAAAACAGCAGTCCGAGCATTCCAATCCAGGGACTTCCAGGATTTTCCTGGGACTTTGTCCCAACTTCAAAAAACTCATTCCCGTCAATTCACAAGGATTTTGATCAAACTGTTTTATGGGGAGATGGCAATTTGTGTCTAGTTTATCTAAGATTTGAAATCGCATCAATCAGAGCATTGAAGAAAAAGTTATACTCGACTGAAGATGCAAAGGTCTCATCCGCCAGCTCATCCGCCAGCTCATCCGCCAAGTCTCATCTGCCGGATTTCATCCGCCAAGTCTCATCCGCCGGATTTCATCCGCCAAGCTTCATCCGCCAGCAGCTTCACCAGTACTTGTCCGCTCGCCAACCATCCGCGCATGCCTGCATGCATGTTCGCGCGACCCGCCAAAAAGCCTCGCTTGCACCCGGTACTAGCAAAGTCTATACTCGCGAGCAGAGTGGAATTTCCGGTAATAACTTCAATTGGCGGCAAGCATGCCAAATCATTCCAAAGAGCTATGAAACGGCTAAGAAGAAATTATAAGTTGACCAAGCAAGGTTTCTTTGTTCGATACGGAAAGAAAAGCCTATGCCAACTTGGATTGGGAAACCTTATTTACTGAAGATTTCTTTGCCGATTTGAACAAGGAAAGGCTTCAAACTGCACAGACCTTTTCTTCTATATATAGAAGCCTGCTCCCATCATAAAAAACTATCTCATCTCAAGCTAAACAAAAGGCCGAAACTCTACCAAAATTCCCCAAACTTCCTAGACAAAAACCTAAACCCGAAACCACCATCCACCACCAACCAAGTTTCTGCCGAAACTTGGAAAATCCCTGCCGAACCTCCTAAGCCGTGCAGCCTCATCCCTTCACCTACACAGCACCGGATCCACACCAAAAGAAGCTCTCAAGGTGTCTCAAAGTGTGATCCACTCCCCTCTTTCGGTTTAGTACTTTTTGTTTAGTTATGTTTGATTTTGTCTATGAAACATTCATGTATGTTTGGGTTTGGTTTATATGTCTATGTGTAAACCGATTTTGGTTTTATAAATTATATGTTAAAGACTTGTTTAAATCGATGCTTAGATTTATGTTTAGGTTTCGACAAGAACAATGATTTTGCATGCTAATTTGTAATATGTAACTTGTAAATTCGTATGTTAGATAATTAGGACAGTGGTATAGATGCATGTTTTAGGTTCAAAATTGGTTAGAAATCTAAGGAGTGGGACTTAAAAACCGAAACATTAGTATTGGCTTGTAGCATGTAAATCTAGATGTTAGGTTTCATCAAACCCGAGTAATAACAAATATGGCTAGATACTCAAAAGGTTGCTTTGATTTGTTTTGCTCACCTAGGGTATAATACTTTGGATTTCTTACATGTTAAAATAAGATGATTGACAACCTTGCTTGTTTTGCATGTCTCCAATTTAGATCATTGCGCACAATTGTTAAGTCTCAAAAGGATTAACATAACTTTAGGGCCCATAACCAAAAGTTCGGTCTTAAAACTTGAGAGGTCTTACAACGAAGTTGTAGTTGGAACTAATTTTGAACTTGAGCATGTTGATACTTGTTCCTTACTTTCTTGCATGTGAACTTATTCGTTAAAGAGTCTATGTGCTAAATGTTTTGTGAAAGATGATGATCACTTGTACATATTAGACCTAGGATTTATTTTCTGCTTTTATGTTGCCGTGCCTAGTATTAGGGCAGCCATAGGGCTGCCGAACCATTTTATACCCCCATATGTGTGTGACGATTTTGTATATATGTATATTTGTTTGTCTAACAATTTCATATCTCAGGTACCCTTAATCCCCGGCCTAGAACGATCCCTACTTATTCTATACTACTAACGATTGTAGGGTTTATTATTGCGTGCGAGCTTAGGCTTACATCAGGATACCTGCATAGCCATTAACAACAATTAGATTTCATGCATATATAGTCGTCCAACAACAGATGGATTCTTTAGGGAATACATGCCTAATAAAAAGTTTCCTGACATTACTCAGCCATCCAAAGATTTCATGTTTCTGGTCCCTGGTGACGGTGTAAGGAGCTTGGGGCATTTTTCTCCTGCCCTCTCTCAACCACAAATGGTCCCGCAGTCCCATATTTCTCAGATCAACGCGTGCCTTGGGGGTGTCTTTTGTTTTCTTCTCCCAATTCAAAACTGTGCCAACCACGGCTTCACCCACGTTCTTCTCTATATGCATGACATCCAGGTAGTATCTGGTAGCCAACCTGGCCCAATAAGGAAGTTCCCATAAGATGCTCTTGTGTGACCAGAACCTATACCGATCCGGCCTCTCTGGAATCGTGCGCAACACATCGGGATGATTGCTAAGCGGACCAAAGTCATACTCATTCAACACTGCCAATATTTCCTCCCCTGTCCATTGCTCGGGTGCCCAGCCCCTTTCTTCAGTCCCATCAAAAGCCTGTGCATCGTCCCTAAATGGATGGTCATGCGGAAGCCAACGACGGTGACGCATCTGGACAATCTTGCTGCAATGAGGACTGGAGCAATCAACAGTCATGCACTCTGAACAAGCCCTGTAACCCCTGGTGACGCTGCCCGACAACATACCCCTCCCAGGAAAGTCACTGATGGTGCCAACAAGCATGGCATGCATCCGGAACATCTCATTTTTGAACCGGTCGTAGACCAGGTGGCCGTTCAGACTCAAGTACCGAAGCTCCTCAATTACGGGTCTCAAATACACATCGAGACACTTTCCCGGATAACCTGGGCCTGGAATCAACAATGTGAGCATGTTATATTCCTTCTTCATGCACATCCACGGTGGAAAGTTGTACGGAATCAAAATAACTGGCCACACACTGTACTGAAGCTCTTTCTTGCCAAAAGGGTTGAAACCGTCGGATGATAGCCCTAGCCAAACATTTCGAACCTCTGATGCAAATTCAGGAAACTCCAACACGTTCTTCTTCCAAGCCTCTCCGTCGGCGGGATGTCTAAGGGTGTCATCGTCAGGCACATTCCTCTCAGCCCACCATCTCATAGCTTCGGCCGTGAAAGCACACATGAACAACCGCTCAAGCCTATCAATCAGCGGGAAGTACCGAAGTATCTTCACAGCTTTCTTGTTCCCTTTAGGAGTGAACTTATACCGCTCTGTATTGCATAATGGGCAGTATTCAAGATCTGCAAGTCCTTCCCCGTAAAACAGAACGCAATCGTATCTGCATGCATGAATCTTGATGTAGGAAAGGCCGAGATCTTTAAGGATATGTCGCACCTTATGATGACTGGTAGGAAGCCGATGTCCGGGGGCATCGCCCCACCCCATAGCCGAAGCCAATCATCAACCGATTTGACAGTGCCTTTGTTCTCCGTTTTGATCTTCATCACTCGCATGACAGATTCAAGGACAGTCTTACTGCATCCGGGGTACAACGGAGTCTGTTGCAATGCGATCAGGTTGTTGTACTTTTCCATACCACTTGTGTTGACCGGAGATCGGGGTAATGGCTCGAGTGGCTCAATATCAGGGAAACACTCCATCTCCGGAGGTGGGAGTTGCACATCTGGTGCTTCCTCAAAGACACCGCTCTCACGAGGAAACATATCGTTGATCCAGTTCGTTGTCGGATCATTGGAGGAACTCCCTCTCTCGGCAAATTGTCCATGATCATGACGACCCGCAAACTCTGGTTCACCGTGATAAATCCAATTAGTGTATAGGACCCAAAATCCATATCTAGCCAGGTGTTGCTCCACTGTCTCTATGGAAAACCGGTGTCGTGGGGTGGCACACTTGCACTTTTTACACGGACAATAATGAAGTGTAGTGTCTCCACAGTTAGCCATCACAAAATCCAGGAAACTCCTAACTCCATCATGATACGCCTCATCCCATCTTCCAAGGGTAATCCAACTCTTGTCCATCCTGTAAATTCAAGAAATAAATATAGCTATATATAGATATGTATATATGCACGTACTACGTACGTAAGCACGTACTAATTAATTAAAAAATTCATCATTACACACACACACATATATATATATATATACACATGCATCCCTAAATTAATTAAAACATCGTCAATCTCCCTAATTAATTAAACACAATGTATTTTTTATATATACCAACAATATATTTTTAATTACAATTAAATTAATTAATATATATATACATTTTTTCATCAAATTCATCTAAAATCACCTATAAATCAACAATCAATCACTAATCTTCAACAAAACTTCAATTCTATCTAACCAATACAACATATATATATATCAACCCATTAATAATCTCATCTCAACACATATATATATATATATATATATCAAATTAATCACACATTTATTCTAATTAAACTCTAAATTAACACACCTCTGCATATAACCAACTAAATCAACACACACAGCAATATACGTACCTTTCAAGCTTATGGCCGAGGTTTTGGACGATTTCAGAGCGTTTTGGACGATTTCATCGACGAATGAGCTCCCTGATGCAGAAGGTCGATCTGATATAAGAGTTATAGCCGACGAATACCCTCCTCGTCGGCTATAACCAAAAACTTTTCGTCGGCTATAATATTATAGCCGACGATGTGGCCGACGAAGTAGTAATTCGTCGGCTATAAGGGGTTATAGCCGACGAGATACTATTTCGTCGGCCGTTTTTTCCCATATCGTCGGCTATAACCCCTTTTCTGGTAGTGTATGTGTTTTAGGGTTTCGGGTTAGAACTTTGGTAGGAAAATTTGGTAGAGTTTTGGCTAGTGCTTTGCAAGAGATGAGATGTTTTTCTGTAGGAAAAGTGGGGGTATTTATAGAGAATAAGGGGGGTGATTGCCGGCAGCCCTTAAGCAAAAAGGATTTCAGAAAACCTAGTGGAATAAGGTTTTGCAACCTTCCTTTCTTAGTTCAATTAGGTTTTCTTTTTCTGAATTTTACTTCAAGGCTTGGGCTTCACATCTTCATGGACTTCTTGAATGGTCTTGGACTTCAATTTACAGGTCTTGATCCATCGAAAATGCCCCACAATGCCGGCAGCTCACAATGACACTCAATCTGCCAGAATCGGCAGCTTCTCCTAGCTTGACTAGGAGAACTTGTTTCTTCATGTTTTTCTTCAATGCCATGGCCAAGTGTCATTCTCCTTCCTTCCATACGCTTGGGATATCTTCACAAATGCTCTTGTACATCATATGGTCCATCGAAATGAAGCACTTGTGAAAAGGAAGCAATCAGTCCCTGGAATCGGCAGCTTTGACCTTGTCGCAGTAATTCCGGCATATCTCCACCTTCGGAGCTCCGATTGATGCGATTCTAAGTCCCACGTAAACTAGACACATAGGGCCATCTCCCCATAAAATATCTCGGCCAAATTCCTTGCAAGTCGTCGGGAATGATTTTTCGAAGTTGGGACAAAGTCCCAGGAAAATCCTGTAAGCCCCTGGATTGGAATGTCCGGACTGCCCTTTTGCAGCAAAGTTTTGGGTGACTTCCCGAACTCCGACTGATCTGAAATTTTAACACAACATTCCTCAACATATGAATATTAAGCACACAAAATTTCATAGAATTCGGACAAGGATAGATTATACTTTTGCTCATCTCAAAATCGCGAAAAAGACATATTTTACACTATTTTCCAGATTTCTCAAACTTAGTCATTTTTCGGATTCTTAACCATTTTTCACAAAACTCTACCAAAATTGACACTAACTACATTATGACTCAATCTTAGACAAATAAGGGTTAAACAAAGCATAAACGAGGGCATAAGCATATAATATCGTCGCACATTGTGCTCCTATCACGACACAGAGGAGAAAATCGTACATGACTAGCCGGTAGTGATGGTTATTCCCGACCGCTGGGTACGGGGGCCGCCCGGGCCTGGAAAGTGGGGCTAGTGGGGCGAGGGGGGCAAGTACGTCTGCTGATGCCGCTGATGTGTTGCAGGTGGAAAGGCGGGTCCCTGAAAGGTCGGCAGTGACTGATCTTATTCCCTTCCGCGGCGGTACCGTTCGTAGAGACACCGCCAAGAGGGCAAGGCTCTCTGCACCCGGGAATGCTGCCACCACCGCTGGGACCTCAAGTTCCCCTCAAGTGCCGCAAACGACGCCCGCTAGAGAATATTCGACCAGCGGTGTTGGGGATGGGGGCTTCGTGCGGTCGCTGTTAGCCAACGTCAAAACTTTGGGGCTTGACAGCGGGCTGGCCCAGGGTGTGCTGCCCGGTGAGAATCGGAAGAAAGCCATGGAAATGGCTATACGGGTAAGCATTCCTCCTTAGGTCCGGCCTTTTTTGTTGTTTTTTTTTTGCTAGACACTCCTTTTGTGCCCCTCTTTAGACGGTGCACAACCTTTATGCTACCGAAGCTAGTGAGGAAGGTTCGGCCTTGAAGAAGCAAGTGGCGGATCTTACGAGGCGCAGAGCCATACTGGAGGCCGAGCTGGTGAAGGAGAGAGAGCCCGGGCAAAGGAGCAGGGCGAGCTGGCAAAAAACCGAGTGGCCGCGCAGGATGAAAAAATCAGGGAATTAGAGTCGAAGCTAATCGATGCGGTCCAGCGGTCCACTGGTTTGGAGGCCAAACTTGCTGATTCCTCCGGTCGGGTGGTGGACCTGGAGGCGAGGAACTTGGAGCTACGGGGTCAAATGGTGTCGGTCTGGCAGGGGCTAGAGAAGTTAACCGAATCCCAACGGGAGGAAATCGCTGATAAGGCAATTAGTGAGTTCAAGGAGTCGGTTGAATTTGAGGAGATGATGGATGCCGCTAGGGAGAAAGGCATAAACGAGGCCTATATGGAATGGAGAGAGAAAGGGTGGCTCGACGCCGAGCGGATGGAACCAGTTGGAACATGACCGGTCTCTCAAGGGGGGTGGCTCAGGGACCGGCAATGCCCGTGGGGCCGACTAAGGGCTTAGAAATTTATTATTATTATTATTATTATTTTATTCTATGATGTGGAAGGTCACTGGGCCTAGGGCCGCTGTGATTTGGTAGGGCCCTTCCCAGGTTGGCTCCAAGGCCAACACCTTACTTTGAACTTTCTTCATCACCCAGTCGCCCACTTGTAATTTTCTTTCCCAGACCTTGCTGTCGTAGTAGCGGGCCACCCGTTGCTTATACATATGATTTCGTAGGTGCGTTGGTCGCACCGTTCCTCGATGAGATCTAGGTTAAGCCGTATGCCCTCGACATTTCCTTCAGCTTCATAATTCTCAACCCTGCCACTGGGTATCTCGATCTCAATAGGCAGTACTGCTTCGCTTCTGAATGCCATATAGAACGGGGTTTCTGCTGTTGCTTCTGTTGCCGTTGTGAGGATTGCCCACAGGACCGCCGGCAACTCCTCAGCCCACAGGCCCTTTTTGTCGTCTAGCTTTTTTTTTAGGAGTGTTTTGATGATTTTGTTAACCGCTTCGACATGGTTGTTGGTTTGCGGGTGGGCTACTGATGCGAACACCATCCGGGTTCCCAAAGAGGCCATGTACTCAATGAGATCTAGGTTATTGAACTGTGTACCGTTGTCCGTGACAATAGTCTGCGGGACACCAAACCGGCAATAAATGTTTTTCCATAAGAACTTTTTCACTCTTTCCTCCGTTATCTTGATCAGGGATTCTGCCTCGACCCACTTGGTCTCATAGTCGACGGCCACAATAGCGTACTTGAACTGGCCGATAGCCGTTGGGAATAGGCCGATTATATCCAATCCCCACTGTGCGAACGACCACAGTGCCAACATGATCGATAGGGCTATTGCTGGGGCATGTCGTACGGTGGCGTACATGTGGCATTTGTGGCAGCCGCCTGATATTTTCCTTGAAGTAGCTGCCATATCTGGCCAGAAATATCCCGCCTGGAGCGCGTTATGTGATAAGGATCGGGGACCGGAATGGTTACCGCAGACTGCTTCGTGAATTTCCTGCATGATGGCCTGACCGGCTTCTTTTGTGACGCACTTTAAATGGGAAAAGCTACGCCCTCTGTGATACAACTTGTCGCCCAAGAGGCTGTATCTGGCTCATTTTAGGTGCAGTCTCCTGGCCTCCACCTTGTCCTCCGGGCGGATCTTGTCGGTTAGATACTTTCGGATCGGGTCCATCCAACTAGGAGGTACTTCCTCTACGACGAAAATCTCAGAGATAGTTTTGCTGATGCTTGGCCTCTCTAGGGTTTCAATTCTAGCCCTGCGGTATTCCGGTGGATAGTTTTCAGTAGCCAGCCTTACCAGAGCATCCGCGTGCCTATTTTCCTCCGGAGGAATGTGCCGGATGGTTGCTCCCTTAAACGGTTCCATCATGGTTTTGGCCAATTCCTGGTATGAGGCCATCTGAGGGTCCTTCGCCACAAACACCCCTTTCATTTGGTTGACCACCAAGTTTGAATCACTGTGCACTTCAATGGATGGGATCCCCATTTCTTTGGCTAACTGCAGGCCAGCTATTAGCGTCTCGTACTCAGCGGCATTGTTGGAGGTGTTGAACAGAAACCGCAGAGCGTACTCATACGACTGGCCATCCGGGGCAGTTAATATGATGGCTTGAGCTCCACCTTGACCATGATATCCGGTTTGGTTATTCTTCGCGTGGTCGGGATGTTCTCCCTTTACCATCGGCTTGAGCTCACATATGAAATCTGCGGCGGCCTGTCCTTTGATAGTTGTCCGGGGGATATACGTTATATCGAACTCACCTAACTCTACCGCCCAGCGGAGAAGCCTGCCGCTGGTTTTGGGTTTATGTAGGATCTGTCTTAAAGGGTGATTGGTGTATAAGGTAATGGAGTGGACTTGGAAATAGTGCCGGAGCTTCCTCGCACTAATGATCAGGGCCAGAGCTAGCTTTTTGATATCCGGATATCGGCTTACAGCCCCGGTGAATTCTTTACCTACGTAATACATTGGCAGTTCCAGTGTGTCTTCCTTCCTGATTAGAGCCACACTTACTGCCGTGTCCGATGCGGCTATGTAGAGGTACAACGTTTCTCCTCGCACTAGCTTGCTTTAGAGTGGAACCGCTGGCAGATATGCCTTGATAGATTAGAATGTCGCCTTGTGGTCTGCGGCCCAATGGATTTTCTTGAACTGTTGGGCTTTGAGCAGCTTGAAGAACGGGGTGCATTTGTCGGTGAGGCGGGAGATGAATCTAGCTAACGCGGCTAACTGCCCGGTGAGAGTCTGGACCTGGTTCCGTTCATCCGAGGTCTCCATTTCTAGGATCGCCTGGACTTTGAGCTAGTTGGCTTCCATTCCACGCTGGCTAATGATGTGACCTAGGAACAGTCCTTCCGAAATCCCGAATATGCACTTCTTTGGGTTCAGGCGCATCCTATATTTGAGCATCTTGCCGATCACCACCGCCAAGTCGCGTACGTGAGCACCGGTGGTCACACTTTTGACCAACATGTCATCTATGTAGACTTCTACTGTTTTGCCCATCTCCTGTTCTAACATGCGGTTCACGACACGCTGGTACATAGTACCGGCGTTCTTAAACCCGTAAGGCATCCTTTTATAGCAGTAGAGGCCCCGGTCGGTCGTGAAAGAAGTGTGCTCTTCATCGGTCGGACTCATTCTTATCTGGTTGTATCCGGCATAAGCGTCCATCAAACTCAGCAGCTTAAACCCGGAGGTCGAGTCTACAAGCAGATCTATCCGGGGGAGCGGGAAGCTGTCCTTCGAACACGCCCGGTTCAGGTTGGTGAAGTCTACGCACATACGCCACTGGTCGGTTCCCTTCTTTGGGACCATAACTACATTGGCTAGCCAGCGGGGATACTGGACCTCACAGATGAAGTCTATTCCCCTCAACTTTTGCACTTCCTCCATGATCGCATCGTACTTAGCCGAGTTGAAGGATCTCCGCTTCTGCCGTACCGGGACACTGCCGGGCAGGGTATTTAGTTCGTGTGTTGCTATTTCCGGAAATATGTCAGGCATGTCCTTATAGGACCATGTGAATACCGAACTGTTCCTTGGAGGAAAGTGATGAGATCTTTCCTGACATCCGGTGCTAGTTTTGTTCCTATTACCACCGTTCGCCCCGGGTGGTGCTCTGTGATGGAAATTTCTTCAGTTTTCTCTACCACCGAGGGGTGCTTTGGCTTTTCCTCATCGGAATCGGTATCATTTCGGGGGTCGATACTGGGATCCGGCGACAGTGCCTGCTGGGCTGCCGAGAGGACCTCGGCTCTCCTTCTACAGTAGGTTGAGGCTTCCGCGTAGTACTTACGGACGACCTTCTAGTCTCCTCGAATGGTGATGAATCCGGTGGGAGATGGCATCTTTAACATCAGCATGTGGCCAGCTATAAATGTTTTCAGCCTCCATAACCCTGGTCTGCCCGGAGAGGCTTATTAATGGCTCATTATCCTGGGACAACTTATCCTTCCCTGTGTTCAGTCCCTTGTAAGCGTCCCGGAACATTACGTTGACCGACGCCCCGGTGTCGACCAGCATCTGGGTGGTCACCCAGTGGTCTATCTGGACGGTAATAAGGAATGGATCCTAGTGCGGTTGAATTAGATCCTCCAACTCTTCCTCTTCATAGAACGTGACCGACTTCCACCCGGTCTTAGCGGCTTGGCCGCTCCCGCTTCCCAAGGCATACACATTTTTTCCCCTGATCGACCTTAGGCACCTTTTCTTTGAATTCCCGGTGAGTCGGTCGATGTGTGCCCCTCCGTGAATTACATTTATACTTCCGTGCACCTCGATCCGCCTAGGGATTCGAGTTTGTATAGTTCCCACATTCCGGGATTCCTGTCTATACTGCTGTAATTTCTCAGCCCGGATTTGACCGTCCACCGCCGCTCTTAGGGCATGGCAGTCATTAGTCTGGTGGGATGCCTCGTCATGGTAGGAGCAATATTTGTCAGACTGCTCGCGGGTAAGATCTCCCTTTGGATGCCTCCTCGCCTCCAGCGGGGGAATGACTTCCCTATTTTCATTAAAAATCCTTTCGTAGGAGGAAGTAAGCGTGGTCGACTTTTTGCGTCGCTCCGCCGGCATAATAGCAAAGGGTCGCTCGCGCCGCTCCGTTGGCATAATGGTCAGGGGTCGCTAGTGCCACTCCGCTGTTATAATAGCCAAGGGTCGCTCCATGACGTGAACCGAACCTCGCATGCAATAATAACCCTGCAATCGTTAGTAGTATAGACATAAGTAGGGATCGTTCTAAGCCGGGGATTAAGGGTACCTGAAATATGAGATTGTTAGTCAAGATATTCACAAAGATATACATCGAAAATCATCAAAACATGGGGGAATTGGTGTCGGCAGCTAGGCTGCCCTAAACTAGGGTACGGCACACAAACAAAAATCACAAAACATGAAACATAAAAATCCTAGGGTCGGCAGCCTATTGCTGCCTCTCACTAACACATGCAATAAAACACTGAAATTAAAAGTCCTAAATTACTATATACAGGTTTGGTCGACATTCTTCCACAAAGCACTAACACGAAAGCAATCAAAACACATAACAAACAAGCAAATAGGACTCACGGCAAGGTATTAAAGCGTTCTAGACTCAACTTAACTCCAACCCAATTAGCTCCTAACCGGCACTACTAATTGATTAAGACTCCTCATGTATTTTAAGTGACTAACCGCCTAACCTTAAAATTATACTAGTCATCTTTGAATATTCTAACCGACGTAGACAAACATGACAAGTAATTAAGCACAAAGTCTTTTTCTTTAGTTGGAAACAAGTCAATATAGTAAGGCGTCACTCTTCTTATCAACAAGCATGTTCATTTAAATTACTCTAACCCTCGTGAAAAACAACACAAACAAAGTAACTCGTTGATTACTTAGTCCATATTAATTTTTCGGCTAATGAGATCAATAATCTACGCATTGCACTTACATAGGCTACCAATCTTTAAGCACACGAATTTAAAGAACAAGTCAAGAAAACCCTAAAATCAATTTAACACATATCTTTGCCGAAAATCCTAATTACTAATTCATCATATATTTTCCTTACTCTTTAGCATGCAATCCATATTCTTACATCCAAATACTAAGTGAAGATAAAGAAAACAAATTGAACATACAAATTATAAAACCAAATTTCAATCCAATTCATACATGGACATACAAATTGAAACCAAGAATTCATGCTAACTTTATAGACAAAGTTTAACATAACTACAACAAAGATTACAAAACCAAGAGAAGGGAGTGGATCACACATTAGAAACCTTGGAGAGCTTCGTCTTGTATGGATCCGGCGGTTGGTGGTGTCGGATGGGACTGCTGCTCGGCAGTTGGTGGTGTCGGCAGCAAAAGAACCAAAGTTCGGCAGAAACTTTGGGTGTGGTGGAGGTGGTTTTGGTTAGGGTTTTTGTGTAGGACTCTTGGGGAAATTTAGGTAGAGCTTTGGCTAGATTTTTGCTTTTTGGAATGTGACATTTTTTTTCTGTGTAAAAGTTGGCTATTTATAGAGGAAAAGCTAGGTATTGCCGGTAGCCCTTGTTGCACAAGGCAATCACAAAACCAGGTAGAATAAGGTTTTGAAACCTTCCTTTCATAGTTCAATTAGGTTTTCTTTTTCTGATTTTTCTTCAAGGCTTGGGCTCCACATCTTCATGGACTTCATATGTGGTCTTGACATCTTCATTTGGTGAACTTGATCCATGGAAAAATGCCCCAGTCGGCCTATCACAAAACTGGCACAAATCTGCCCTTTTCCGGCAGCTTCTCCTAGCTTGACTAGGAGAACATCTTCTTCGTATTTTTCTTCAATGCCATGGCTTGGTGTCATCCTCCTTCCTTCCTTAAGCTTGGACCATCTTCACATATGCATTTGTACACCATATGGTCCATTGAAAACAGAAATTTCGAAAAGGAGGCAGTAGCATCTTGGAATCGGCGGAAAAGACCTTGCTGTAGTAATTCCGACATATCTCCCTCCTCGGAGCTCTGATTGATGCAATTCCAAATCTCAGATAAACTAGACACACATAGCTACTTCCATAAAAAACAGTTTGCTCGAACTGCTGTTTTGCAGCCATCTTTTGGGTGACTTCCCGAACTCCGATTAATCTGAAATTTTAACATAACATTCCTCAGTATGTGAATGATAAGCACGCGAAATTTTATTAAATTCGGACAAGGATAGATTGCAATTTTACTCATTTCAGAATCACAAAAAAGACATATTTTGCATTATTTTCCAGATTTCTCAAACTTAGTCATTTTTCGGATTCTTAACCAACTTTTCGCCAAACTCTACCAAATTAACACTAAACTATATTATGACTCTATCTTAGACAAATAAGGGTTAAACAAAGTATAAACGAGGGCAAATACATATTAATGTCGTCGCACATTGTGCTCCTATCACTCCATGCAGTAGGGCGCGGGCCTATCTCCTCTTGATGGGTTTCCGATGTTATCCCTGCGGGGTCGTTGACTGTCCAAGTTCCTGGCTAAAGTGATGAGATCTTTCCTGACATCCGGTGCTAGTTTTGTTCCTATTATCACCGTTCGCCTCGGGTGGTGCTCTGAGATGGAAATTTCTTTAGTTTTCTCTACCGCTGAGGGGCGCTTTGGCTTTTCCTCATCCGAATCGGTATCATCTCGGGGGTCGATACTGGGATCCGGCGACAGTGCCTGTTGGGCTGCCGAGAAGAACTCGGCTCGCCTTCTACCGTAGGTTAAGGCTTCCGCGTAGTACTTACGGGCGACCTTCTGGTCTCCTCGAAAGGTGATGAATCCGGTGGAAGATGGCATCTTTAACATCAGCATGTGGCCAGCTATAAATGTTTTCAGGTTCCATAACCCTGGCCTGCCGATTATATCGTTGTACGAGGACAGACAGTCGACTATAATGAACTCAAGGTGATCCTTTCTTGTCTTGTCTCCTTAGCTGAAAATTAGCGATAAGTAGTCCGAACCTAGCGGCTGGACTACCTCCCCGGAGAGGCTTATTAATGGCATATTATCCTGGGACAAGTTATCCCTCCCTCGGTTCAGTCCCTTGTAAAAGTCCCGGAACATTATGTTGACCGACGCCTGATAGGAGCACAAAGTCCTATATTCTTAATATGTTTATGCCTATATTTATACATTGTTTAGCCCTTATTTTCTTAAGATCGAGTCATAATATAGAGTCATGAGCTTTTGGTAGAGTTTTAATAAAATCGTACTTAAAAGTCGGAAGTTTACAGAAGTTTGACTAAGTGCTAAAAATCGGAGTCCTTAAATGTTTCGTTGAATCTGTAAAGCTCCCATGTGGCTTTTGATGGAATTTTCTTCTCTTATGAGCAGTATATACATTGATGATTGAGCAATGGAAAAAGTTAAAGTAATCGGAGCTAAAGAAGCTACCGAGAATTGCTATGCAAGTTCGTATCTAGTAAGTTCCAGGAATTTCCTTGGCACATCACTCAACTTCCAGAATTTCTCCCGAACAACTAGCTTGGAACTAGATGGCATGCCATATATTTATGGAAAGATCTTTGAGTCTAGTTTCTACAGAATTTGGAATCGCATCAATAGCTATTTATGGAGGAAGTTATGCTCGATTGAAGAAACAAAGGTCAAATCTGCCGAGAAGAAAGTAAAGAATTGGAGCTTTCATCCTCAACCCCTGCTCATAGGCTGCAGTGCCAGCCTCGCCAACTTGCAGTATGTGCCGGTGCGCAGCACTTGCAGCCGAAAACTCACGCTGCCGCACAACTAGACATTGGTCAAATCTGCCGAGAAGAAAGTAAAGAATTGGATCTTTCAGCCTCAGCCCCTGCTCATAGGCTGCAGTGCCAGCCTCGCCAACTTGTAGTTTGTGCCGCTGCGCAGCACTCGCAGCCGGACACTCGCGCTGCCGCACAACCAGACATGCAGCCTGCTGAGAAGCGAGCGCGCTGACACTCGCGCTGCCGAGCCATATCCAACCACAACATGCCTGTATCCGACACGTGCCCAGCCGTGTCCGACACAGGCCCAGATGTATCCAAGACGTATCCCAGTCGTATCCCCCGAGGTTTGGCATATGACATCACGTACCAGATACGTGTCCGAGACCGACACCCATGCTGCCGAGAAATGACGACTCTGACACTCGCGCTGTCGACTGCACCTGCGCTGCACCTACCGCAAACCTTGCTACTCATACGCGCGCCAGCCCTACACACGCCCTGCACCAGCCCTGCGCGTGTCTTGCCGATGCTACCGAGAAGCTGCGCCAGTATCTGATACTGGGTTGCAGCTGCCGAGAGCCTAGTATTCTGCCGAGGAAGCTTTCGAGAGGGCTGCAACGGCACAAGATGTGTCCTAGAGCATCAAGGAAGATGAAGACGCGTCTTAGACGTGTGAAGCATGTGAAGAGAAGTCCTAGGCAGGCCAAGACAAGAATCCCTAGTTCAAAGAGGGAGAGAAAAGCCTAAATCATATCGGATTAGGAAACCTTATTACATGAAGATTTATATCCCGTTTTGAACAAGGAAAAGTCCCAAACTACACAGCCCTTTCTCCTATATATAGAGGCCGGCATCATACATGAAAATTTGTCACATCTTAAGCCAAAACAGAAATCCAAAGCTTTACGAAATACTAAAGAAAAACAAGCTGAAACTCCTCTCACCACTATCCAGAAAATCCCCGCCGTATCACCTTCAACCATCATCCGATCAACATACTTTGAAGCATCAAAGGTGTCTAAAAGTTTGATCCATTCTCTACTCATGGCTTGTAATTCTTTTATTTTTCGATACTATGTCTATGTAGTTCGGATATTCTTTTGGTATTTGTTTGTATGTCGATGTATGAACACTTTGTTTATTTGGTTTGATATGTTAAATTTAATGTATGATTTCAATTCTTGGTGTTTAGCTAACTCTAAAGTTTCGGTTTCATGGTTTTATCAAAAATAATATGCAAACATGTAATGTAAATAAGTACTCGGTTAGGTCTTATGATGCATACCTTGTTTTAATTTGTGATTTCGTACTTAGTTAGTTTTTAGGGTTCGTGTGCAACCGAGATTGCTGCCCTATACAATTGCAATGTATTGTGGGTATCGATTTCATATGCCGTAGCATCATAGGTCAAATTAGATCAACGAGTCGGTTTGGTTTGTGTTGTTGCTTAAGGGTTAGAGTAATTCTTAAAACTTGCTTGTTTAATATGAAGAGTGACGCCTTACATTTTAACTTGTTTTCAACTAAAAAGATTTCGTGCCTTATATGCTATTTGTTTAATTTCTACAATAAGTGTCTTTAACTGGTTAGCTAAAGATTAGGGTTATGCAAAAAGCTAATTTTAAGTATCTTCGTGAAGTCTAAATAATTAGTAAACCAATAAGGAGCTAATTAGGTTGGAACTAAATCAAGTCTAGGATATTTCAAGCATGTGTTCATGAGTCCCTACTTGTTAAAACTAAATCAAGTCTAGGATATTTCAAGCTATGGTATGTGCTTTGTGTGAAAGATGTGGACCAAACTTGTATATAGTAGTTTTAGTTTTAAATTTCGTGTCTAGGTATAGGGAAAGTCTGTCGAACCTCATCTAAATTCCCCATGTTTTCGTTTCATTGTTTGTGTATAACTGTGAATATGTGTTTCTAACCTTTTACATGTCAGGTACCCTTAATTCTCGGATAGAACGATCCCTACTTGTTTTATACTACTAACGTCTTTTGTAGGGTACTATTTACGAGTGTTATTACCCCGGTTATGGCACCCGTCAATTTTTGGCCCGGTGTCGACTAGCATCTGGCTGGTCACCCAGTGGTCTATCTAGATGGTAATAAGGAATGGATCGTTGTGCGGTTGAATTAGATCCTCCGGCTCTTCCTCTTCATAGAACGTGACCGACTTCCACCCGGTCTTAGCAGCTTGGCCGCTCCCGCTTCCCAAGGCATACACCTCTTTTCCCCTGATCGACCTTAGGCACCTTTTCTTTGAATTCTCGGTGAGTCGGTCGATGTGGGCCCCTCCGTGGATTACATTTATACTTCCGTGCACCTCGCTGTCGGGTATCATTCTCCCGCTCAGTCGATAAAGGGTCATCCGACCTCCCCTTAGGCAGCCGATTTCCGTAGGTCTCGTGCTCTGCCTGTGCATGTCTTATGGCCCTGGCCATCAGCTCATCGTACCCCCGCGGCCTCTCTATCCACACGGCGTATGAGAATTCCCCGGGTCTCAACCCCTACTTGAATGTCATCTCGGTGCTGCTAGCGCTTTCGCTAGTGCGGTGTTCTGTTGTTGCCCTTTCTCCAAGTCTGCCAACAGCGTGGTGTTTACCGCTTCCATCATCCGGTACCGGGCTTTCGCCCTCATCCGATCCTGATCGCCCCCTTCTCGCAACCGGGCAACTTCTACTTTCATCTTCTCTATCTCTCCCGCCATATCATCCTGGTCGGAGTCCGCGACACTCCCCGGATCCCTGCCACCGATGGCTTCCCGGCGTACTTCTCCCGGTCTTTCCTCACTGGTTCCTGGACCCGACCTTCCGGCCATACTTATTCAAACGTGACTTTTATGTGACGGGAACATTCCCACAGACGGCGCCAATTGTTTCTGTCAGAATCTGTAGACTCACAGAGATCAGTGGATTTTGGTGTGACTCATTCCTGCAAATCCTGCTAACTAAGGGAATACCGGGCTGGGCCGGTATATTCCGCTCAGATGCCTAAAGTCAGTATAGTTGGGATAAACCGATAACTTAAGCGGGAATAAGTAGTTGGAGTATTGATTACCTATTAATGAGGGTAGTTGAGACTCATATATAGGCTGACGGGTACGAGGACTGGCCTCACCCTTCGATGTTGGACTGGCCCCCTTCTGCACATATTGCTGGGCTATTTCGGCCCCTATTTGGGGAGCTACCGTCCCCGGTTCCCGGGACCCGATCACAAGTAAGACTTCCCAGGGCGCGGGACCAGGTGTCCATGCTCTGCTCCCGGTCCCTGGCCCGAATACAGGAAGCTTAGCTGCGGGTTTGGGGGCCTGGGTAGCCTCTCTATGGCTACTGTCAACAAGTCCCATAAGTTCCTGGAAAATGTCATCTTGAATGGGGACTTAAATCTGTCTTGCTTTACAGGCCCGTAGACCCGAAGGGATGCGAACCCAACGGTGTCGTAGCCCCCTAAGTCCGCGTTTAAGATTAAGCTTGGTCGGGCGTTCAGATAAATCTGTTATGATGTTGCATACTGTGATGAGTGCATGGTGATGATGTTGATGGTGACAGTTGCATACGGGTATAAGATGTAGTGCATGAGATGACGAATGTGGCGTTGAAATCCGCCATGCCATGCCATGCTATGTTCCGGGGAATCCCGGTGAATATAGTGCATGAGGATAATATGGCGTTGAAATCCGCCATGCCATACTATGTCCCGGGGAATCCCGGTGAATATAGTGCAGGAGGATAAACGAGTCCCCCAAGTTTAGAACCATAGCCGCCTAGGGCATCGGTTGCCTTGCGCAGTTGTGTTATGAGGTCACTCGGTACCAGAGGGAAACGTGTCGTGTTAAAGGAGTTCCCGGTGGGGTGGCGTGGCCCAGAGTATGCATTGGACGCCGTCCCCCCGTTTCACTGCCATTGTTCCTGCAGGCGTGAATAATGTGCAGGGTTTTTAGCCTGCGGGAAGATTGTCCTATATGAGAGGATCAAATCTCCCTGTGGGGTGAAGCGGCCGTTAGTTCTTATCGACCAACATCCCCGATTGTTTCTCAGCCTTTGTTCTTACAGACATGAGGTATATGCAGGGTTTCTAGCCTGCGGGAAGATTCGTCCTATATGAGAGGAACAAATCTCCCGGGTTTATAAAGCCCGGCGGTACATGTGCATGGTTTTTAGCCTGCAGGAAGATTGTCCTGTATGAGAGGATCAAATCTCCCGGGGTGAAGTGGTCATGTGTTCGTATTGGCCAGCATCGCCGCTTGTTTCTCAGCCTTTGTTATTACAGGCATGAGGTATATGCAAGATTTCTACCCTGCGGGAAGATTCGTCCTGTATGAGAGGAACAAATCTCCCGGGTTTATAAAGCTCGGTGGTACCTGGAGCCCGTAGGTTGTACGAGGCTGTCCGTATGAATGTTTCGGTTCGCACGACCGGTTATTCCGTAGGAGGGAGAGAGGAGCTAGTAAAGATCTGGGTGGTGGAAGTCCGCAGCCAATAGTTCAAGCTGGATGTACCGGCGAATAGGGTAGCCTTTAGTTACTTTTTTTTGTTTCCCCCTTTTTAATGCTTCCTACAGATGGAGAGCATGCATTTATGCATGGTTGATCAATGGATGGAACATGCACTGGATGAAAAGCTCTGAATGGCCAGAAACGTTGGGTTGGAAAGGATGTGCCAAAGGGGTGATGATGTTGGCAACAGTAGTTTTAATTTGATCAGATTAGTCGATTTTTTTGTTTCATCTGGGCTTTGAGCAATCTCAATTGCCTTTGATGATAGCAGTGCTGTTATACAAGGGTTGATTTTCTCCAACCTACACTCCTAAATACTCCCCCATACCCTGCCGGAGAACAACTTTCTTTATCATAATCAAGACTTATCTAAGATATATGCTTGCATCACAGTTTTATCTATCAGACGTCTCTGAATCAATCTCGTATAAGAGGGTGGGTCTTTTCTATTCTGTATGATAGCCTTCCTAATAATTACGCAGATACATAATCCTGTAAGGTAGACATGTAGTTCATATGAGATCTTGTTCACTGTAAATGACCAGATAACCTAAGAAATCACTTAATCATTGTCTTTCCATTTTGTTCAAACGTTGGTCCCTACAAGACAACAAGCCTTTCTCGAAATCAAGTACGTCCATTACCTAATAAAGATTTATGCGAACAAAAGAAAAAAGATTGGGGAAAGAACAAGAACAAATACTAGATCATCTTTCAATGGAGCACACAAACTGATATCCAATGCAGTCATCAACATATCAGTTAAAGAGTTATAACTTCTATCAGCAGTGATGAACACAAAAACAACATATCATCAACAGTACAATCCCAAAAGAGAGGGAGAATAAAGTAACAACCTAGTAATTCACAAATGAGAATCTCACCGGCAGAAGACAACAGATAGAAATCAAAGACCTTTTCAGGGAGCGGCAACAACAACAACATTCATTGGTGTCAATCTGTCAATGCTTCTCATATCAAAAGAGATTGTCCATTTAAAAGGGTACCCATTACAATTTACAAATTGATATTTCATTCTGGGATTCTTTTGGTTGGTCTGAAGATCTGGGTATGGAGTTGGGATTGTGATTGTGATTGTGCTTGATTAATATGGTAAGAAGGGTCATGAAAAGAGTGTGTTGAGAAGTGGTTAAATATTGGAGAGGAGAGAATAAAAGAGAGTTGGGATTTGGGAGAAGGATGACTTTGTTTTGAAGAAATGCTATCTATTCTCCCTAACATTTTTGTGTGTTGAAATTGCATTTGCATTTGCATCCCATTTTGACAAGAATGCCTTGATTAAAGGGTGCCCGTTCACAAAATTGAAAAGAAAAGAAAATTGTAACTTTCTCTTTTTCCATATTTCCCCCTAATGATTCCATGATCATTCTAACAAGGGATTTGGGTTTACCAACCGTAGCGTGAGTTTTATACTATTAAATCTAGGTCAAGTACTCATAATTTAAGCTTCCAAATAATGAGCATAGCTAATGAAGGATTATAAGGGGATCATATACACTTTTAAATGCATAACTAGTGCTTCCATTGACTTGGATGAAGAATCTAAGTGACTTTAATGTCATCTTGAGCATTGCTAATGACTTTACCAAATATTCTTTTGGTCATATTTTATCCCAATAGCTTTTTTGCTCAAAAGAAATGATGTTAATGTAACTTTTCTTTCATATATGGATCATCAAAACATGTCCAAAGAATCAGAATCATAATATACGTGAAATACATTCACAATATTGACTCTTAAGTTGTGCGCAATCATTAGAAGCGATACATGAGAAATCTTTTCAATTTTCACAATAAGTTACAGCGACAATTTCCACCGCACATCATGAGTTTGTCCATTTTTATATAATGTGACTCCCTCAGGACTGTCACAATCATCAATAATATATAGTCGGAACCGTGACAAAATAATCACAAGGGAAGTTGTGGTTCACAGTGACATCACAGCCACAAGCACAACTTTAGACGGTAACATCACATTTACCCATTAAATACTATGATACGCCAGCATGGGTGAGGTCTCTTTGTATCGTCCCGAGAAGCATTAGAATTGAGATGATGTACCAAAGAGTTTGAAAGTCTCGGATGTTTCTGTCAGAATCCGTAGACTCACAGAGATCGGTGGATCTTGGTGTGACTCTTTCCTGCAAATCCTGCTAACTAAGGGAATACTGGGCGGGGCCGGTCTATTCCGCTCTGATGCCTAAGTCAGTATAGTTGGGATAAACCGATAACTTAAGCGGGAATAAGTAGTTGGAGTATTGATTACCTATTAATGAGTGTAGTTGGGACTCATATATAGGCTGCCGGGTACGAGGACTGGCCTCACCCTTCGATGTAGGACTGGCCCCCTTCTGCACATATTGCTGGGCTATTTCGGCCCCTGTTTGGGGAGCTGCCGTCCCTGATTCCCGGGCCCCGATCACAAGTAGATCTCCCCGGGAGCGGGACCAAGTGTCCATGCTCTGCTCTCGGGCCCTGGGCCGGGTCCAGGTGGCTTGGCTGCGGGTTTTGGGGCCTGGGTAGCCTCTCTATGGTTACTATCAACACCGGAAAAAATAAAAGTCCCAACAATTGAAATTGCAAAATGCAGGAACTTTTATAAAATCTTACTTGCTAGTTCAATAAATGAACTACATTTAATATAAAACTGTTATTGAGGACTTGGTTCTGATCCTTATGCAAATTGCAATAATCGCTTCGATCCTTGAACGAAATGCAGAAATTGCTTCACTCCATGGCATACACATCTTCATGATACGACGAATGATACTTTTTCCTATATGAGCACGTGAAAAATAACCATAGTTAGATAGACGTGCAATAGACATGAAATATTGAATCAAAAATAGGAAAATAGAGAGTGAGAATAATGCCCAACAGGGCTGTTGGGCTCAGTAGAGGCCCAAACCCGACTCGGGTCGGGTTGGTTGAGCATGGGTCGGATCGGACCCAAGGGACCGAGTCAAGTTCTTCGAATCCAGGTCGGGGTCTTCGCACGTCTGTATTTGCTGTACAGGCTGTCGAGCGAGGCAGCGCTAGGCTTCTTCAGCGATGGACTGGGGCGGCACCGTCGCCGTTTGGTCGTCGTCGATGCCGTGATGTGCTGGGGCGGTGCCGATCACGTTGTCGATGACAATCTGTGCAGTCGTCGTCGGAAAGGCGAGAAGGCCCGCCGGGTTTGGAGCGTTACAGGGTTAGCGGCTCAAAGCTTTGGCTGCGCTAGACTGGACAGGCGTCATCGAGGGAGGAAGCCATGCCTTGTTGACATTGTTGCTGGAAGAGATTGGAGAAGGAGATGGGTGCCCAGATCAAATTTATGGTTGCCCTGAACAAAACTGAGGGTTTAGTTTTCTATTCCGATAAAGCTGTTGTTGGCATTTGCTATCAAGCTTAGGGTTAGAACTACGTGCTGATAATGTGTTTCAGGAGAAAAAGGTAGATTCAAATCGATATTGTATTCATTGATAATGAGACATTTATATAAACATAACATCAAGTATTCTGAAGAATCTGGGATTCCCTATCAACTAAAGATTCTACTAATCCAGACTAATTGATGAGTTGTCTAAGCACATCTTCAATAATAACCCTACAAGAAACGTTAGTAGTATAGCAATAAGTAGGGATCGTTCTAGCCGGAGATTAAGGGTACCTGAAATATAAGAATGTTAGACAAATATTCACACATTTATACACGTATCTACACGTTTTCAAAACAATGGGGGATTGAGATGTGGATCAACAGCAAAGCTGCCTCTAAACCTAAAAAATACGAAAATAAATCCTACAACTATTATTTACATGTGATCATCATCTTTCACACAATGCATAACACAAAAACGCACAAGAACACATAAGAAATCATGCAAGACAATCGGCAACTATATTTAAGTTTCCTAGACTCTACTTAATTCCGATTTCAATTAGGGCCTTCGCGGTTCTCTAATTGTTTCTAGACTTCTTAAGTATTTAGAATTAACTTCGCGTATAATCCTAAACATTTACTAGCTGATTCAAAAACACTTGGCGTAGAAATCAAACACAACAAGTAATTATGCACAAAAGTCATAAATCGGAGACATACTTTTAAGTATAGCATCACTCATCTTATTAACATGCAACTTTCTATGAATTATGGTAACCACATATAAACAACCTAGATAAAACCAACTTCGCGTATGACTCAATCTTAAGTTATTTTGGTATGTGAAATCGCAACTTACATAAGAGCCATGGCCTTAGGCTTCATGTAAACCTAGATTTTTATGCACAAATCCATGAAACTAATCGAATAAAACCTAAAAACTCATATTCTTCATTGAGATAAAAAACTCTCATTCTGTGCGTTTGGATGCCCCTTTGGTGAAGGAACCTCAGCTTCTTGTTCGGTATGCAGTAACTTCATCTTCTCGGCAGGGACTCTGCTGATCTGACCTTCTGGCGTTGCGATTGGCATAACTTTCTCCTCATAAAAGATTTTGATGCGATTCTAAGTTCTGTAAAAACTAGATTTATAGAGTTTTCCATGCATATATGGCTCGCACTCTGGTTCCTTGTGAATCGTCCTAGAGAATTTATGGAATTTGGGTGATGTGCCCAGGAAATTACTGGAACTACTGGATTTGCACCGATTTGTGCTTTGTAATTCCTGGCATCTTTTCTTTGTCCGATTGTTATAATTTCTTCCTTTACTCAATCATTAATATATCTCCTGCATATAAGAGAAGAAAAATCTATCAAAAGTATAGCCAAAGCTTTACAGAATCAACAAGACATTTCGAAGACTTTATGTTAAACATTTTGTCAAATTTCTGTAAATTTCCTATACTTAGCACATTTTTTATATAACTTCTACCAAACCTCACGATTCTTTAATATGACTCGATCTAACAACATTAGGGGTTAAACAAAGTGTAAATGAAGGGTAAAACACATTGAGAACGTCGCATTATATGCTCCTATCAACTACCCCACACTTATCTTTTGCTAGTCCCTTAGCAAAACTAAATTAAACTAAGACTCTAAACATACTATTGCCCCTAATGATTCGTCTCAGGATCGTATGAACACATTGCTTTCAAGTTAATGCATGAGAATGCTAAGTATGAAAATTCCAAATTTCATGAACATGTAACATCAATATGAACATGTAAGAACAACACATAAGCATGAAAACATGTAAAGCTAATCCGATCCTCCTCACTGGGCATACTCTCTTCTTTTCACTCAAGTCATGGTTATTCACACATATATATATACAAGAGAAAGATAATGAACATGAAAATAACTTGCATAAGTCATAGAAATCGAAAGTTCTTTGTGAAATTTTATGGAAAAACCTCATGTAACAATTATGTGCACCAATGAACTAAAACAATATGTTTACTCTTGAGAAAGACTCCACAAATCAAAGTTAACCATCTTAAGAATCATGAAAAGATCAATAAAGGGAATGTAATGGGGCTTGGCTAAAGGCATTATGAAATTTATGGGATAAGGAGGTTAAAATATCACTATGGCCCTAGCAAAACTTAATTCTCCTTATGTCTTCTCACCAAGGGTCGGATTTCATCTCGTTGGACCCTTCCTTCATTCTTAAACTCCCCAAAGACATTGTGAAAACAAACAAAGGCTAAATATAACAATAATTAGCTTTCACATATATACAAACTCCAATTTCACAACATAATTTCAAAAGGGACTTAGCTATTTTTTTTAAACATTGAAACCGTGCCTTAAAATTTTTCTATCCGAAACTTTTTCTTTTCTCTTTTTTTTTTTTAGGCACGGCACATATACATATTTCAAACAATTTCTAGCTAAGTCTACCCCAAATTTGTTCTTCTTCATCACTTCACACGAAAACTCCTTCAAAAATCAAGGTTTGCCAAAACTTTGAGATAAGGTAAAGGCATAACTATACTAAGCTCATGGAAAGTATTTAAGGGTGATGAAAGAAAAAACTAAATGTTGGCTCAAGGGGGTTTACTAAGGTGTCCCACGATGGGCTCAAATAGGGCGCATGCTTTATTTGGCTTTGGTGGTAAACCTAAAAGATCTTTTCAATCCTTTTCGAAATCAAGGTATTCTATAAAAAAACGTTTTGAAAATTACAAGAGTAAGTTCTAGCATTCTAAAGTTCATTAAAAATCTATGCCACATAATCGTTGAATATACAAAGAATAATGAGGTTTATACATTTAAGCATGCTCGAAATTTGTAAATTTTATCCCTCATGAAGAAATCAATTTGGCTCTAAAGCTCACAAGGTTATTATGGAAACAAACTAGCTAAAACATGCATGCTTTATTAATCAACAAGTCCTACATGCTCCTACCAATGCACATTATCCATGAAACTCACAATTTTTAAAGTATGCACAACTATCATCTATGTATGCAAAGAGGAGAAAAAACATCATTGACTACTTTAGGGGCATCCTAAGACTCGAAATATTTAAATAAACACTATTTTTGTCTTACAATTTTCTGAAATTTTCTTTTCTAAACTGAGCACACAAAAACATAAACGAAACATGTAAACCTACCCCACACTTAGAAAGGTACATTGTCCTCAATGTAAGCATAGAAATATAGAATGAATTTCTTAAGCATGTAATAAGCTAACAAGTTCCAACATAGCATCACAAACTAATGAAAAAGAGAAGAGTTAGAGAATTCAAACGCTCGTCGATGGCTCCTTCGTTTTTCATAGTCGATATGGGTTGCCTCTCATGTAGCGCTTAAGTGTTTGTGGTCTTTTAGCCTAAACTTGTCATCGTGTGTTCATCCGTTGCTCAAATAGCTTAATTCGGCTGCGAGGATAGCACAAAGATGTGTTTGGAAATTTTCGCCCGTCGTGGTTGCTTGGTACTTATCGGCAGTATCGGCAGTGTCAGAAGTGTGTGCAGGCGCTGCGGCAGTCTTCTCGGCGAGTCATCGATGCGCATGTGCGCAGGCGCATCATCGGCAGCGTGCGTAGGCTGTATCGGCAGGGGCTGCGCAGTGTCGGCTGTGTCGGCATGGGCAGGCTGCAGGGGTGGTGTCGTATCCGTGTCCGATAGTGGTTTCCACTTTGGACGTATCCGAATAAGTATTGGATACGTCGGAACGGATCGGATACGTGACGGTTCGCTCGGCAGGATACGGGGATACGTCATGTGGATACTCGACAGGCTGTACTGGGCGCTCGGCAACTTTATTCGGCAGCTCGACAGCTGTGCGTCTTCAAGTGTCGTTTCCTCCATCGTGTATTCTTCGAATGCTTGAGTCGATGTCCATTTACCTTAAATTTCGTACTTGATGTTGAACTTTGGATTTCAATGGCTCCATGAGGGAAAATCTTTGTCACAATGAATGGTCCTACCCATCTTGAGCGTAGCTTACTCGGAAAGAGTTTAAGTCTCGAGTGAAACAAGAGGACTTTTTGGCCAACTTCGAATTTCTTTCCTCCAATCATCTTGTCATGATAAGCTTGTGTCTTCTCCTTGTATATCCATGCGGCATCATAGGCTTCGTTGCGGATTTCTTCAAGTTCGTTGAGTTGAAGCTTCCTATGAATGTCGGCCGAATCCAACTCCATGTTGAAAGCTTTGACGGCCCACCATGCTTTGTGCTCTAGTTCCACGGGTAAGTGACATGCTTTTCCATAAATTATCCGAAAAGGAGACATACCTATTGGTGTCTTATACGCGGTGCGATAGGCCCATAAGGCATCGTCAAGTCGATCACTCTAATCTTTCCTTGTTGGTCCAACTGTTTTCTCTAAAATTTGCTTGATCTCCTGGTTGCTCACTTCGGCCATGCCACTTATTTGAGGATGATACAGCGTAGACACCTTGTGTGTGACTCCATAATTTTTCAATAAGGCTTCTATAGTGCGGTTGCAAAAGTGGAACCTCCATCACTTATCAAGACTCTTGGAACTCCAAAACATGAGAATATGTTAGTTTTGAGGAAAACGGCAACCGCCTTGGAGTCATTGGTGCGTGTAGCCTTTGCTTCAACCCACTTTGACACATAATCAACCGCGAGCAAGATGTAGAGGAAGTCTTTGCTTGAAGGGAACGGCCCCATGAAGTCGATTCCCCAAACGTCGAAGATCTTAACAACAACGATAGGAGTTAGAGGCATTTGATCTCGCTTACTTATATTCCCCGTTCTTTGGAACCGATCACATGTGATACACGTAGTGTAAGCATATTTGAATAGCGCTGGCTAAAAGAATCCACACTCGAGTACTTTCAATGTCGTCCTCCTTGGTCCAAAGTGACCTCCGCAAGCTTCGTTATGACAAAATGCAAGGATGGATCGATGTTCTTCTTCCGGAACACACCTTCTTATCACTTGGTCGCTGCATTGTTTCCATAGGTACGGCATGTCTTTTGGAAAGTGCTGAATTGCTAAATAATTGGCAATATCGGCATACCAAGGTTCTTGTGTTGCGTCAAGCCAAAAAAGTTGCTCATCCGGAAATGTCTCAAGAAGTTGTAACTCATCTTCTCCTCTCACAATTCGGCTCAAACGATCGGCTACAACATTCTCACTTCTTTTCTTGTCTTTGATCTCTATGCCGAATTCTTGAAGTAAGAGAATTCATCGAATGAGTCTTGGCTTTGCATCCTTCTTTGTCATGAGATATCTCAAAGCGGCATGATCACTATACACAATAACTTTAGAGTTGAGTAGATATGATCTAAACTTTTCTAAACCAAAGATTACCTCTAAGAGTTCTTTCTCGGTTGTGGAGTAATTGAGTTGAGCATCGTTGAGAGTCCTTGAAGCATAGTAGATGGCGTTAGGCTTCTTGTCTATCTTTTGGCCGAGCACGGCTCCCAATGCATGGTCTGAGGCGTCACACATGAGCTCAAATGGTAGCTCCCAATTCGGTGTAGACAAGATTGGTGCCGAACACAAGGCTTCCTTCAACCGATTGAAGGCTTTCTCACAAGCGTCGCTCCACTCAAAAGGCACATCCTTTTGCAACAAGTTATGGTTTGGTTTGGTTTGGTTTCCTCTTCTTGTTCTTCTAGGATTCTTCTTTTCCGATTCTTGATTAATATTGCAGAAGATTAATGTCTTTACTCCTCCTCCAAGGATTCAGCATCACCTCTCCTCAATGGCTTTGGAGAGTTCTCCTAGTTGCAACCGACAAAACTTTCCTTTTCCTAGTTGGATTAGGTTCTCCTTCTCTTGTTAGGATTAGGCAAATTCTTCTTTCTTATTTTGAAACTTTCTTCTTTTGCCAACTTTCCTATTCTTCATTGAGCTCAAAAACTCCCATTCGGTGAGTTTGGATGCCCCTTTGGTGAAGGAACCTCAGCTTCTTGTTCGGTATGCAGTAACTTCATCTTCTCGGCAGGGACTCTGCTAATCTGACCTTTTGGCATTGCGATTGGCATTCTCCTCAGGAAAGCTTTTGATGCGATTCTAAGTTCTGTAGAAACTAGACTCATAGAGCTTTCCATGCATGTATGGCTCGCACTCTGGTTCCTTTTGAATCGTCCTGGAGAATTTATGGAAGTTGGGTGATGTGCCCAGGAAATTACTGGAATTACTGGATTTGCACCGATTGTGCTTTGTAATTCCTGGCATCTTTTCTTTGTCCGATTGTTATAATTTCTTCCATTGCTCAATCATCAATATATCTCCTGCATATAAGAGAAGAAAAATTCATCAAAAGTATAGCCGAAGCTTTACAGAATCAACAAGACATTTCGAAGACTCTATGTTAAGTAGTTTGTCAAATTTCTGTAAATTTCCTATACTTAGCATATTTTTTATATAACTTCTACCAAACCTCACGATTCTTTAATATGACTCGATCTAACAACATTAAGGGTTAAACAAAGTGTAAATGAAAGGTAAAACACATTAAAAATGTCGCATTATATGCTCCTATCACTAATTAAGTCAAGACACACATCGGAAGTTACAGAATTAACCTTCCTTGAACAAAAATAAAATTGCCTTTTTGAGATTTTTTTTTGGAGTGGATGTTATTATTATTGGTTTTTATCCGTCGTGTATAGTCAGAGTCTGTATCACCGAATTGTTCTTTTTGCTCGACTGAATTAGGCCTGGCAATGAATCCTTGTACAATAAGGATTCGTACAGCAGATCAAATTGCCCTAAATTCGTCGCAGAAGAAAAAGACGATAAATTCGCAATTTGACAGAAATGGCTTCCTCCACCTCCACGGACAGGGGTCGAAGGACCCGTGAAAGCAAATTGCCCAAGGCCGATGTGTCTCAGTTCCACTGGAAAAAGGATTAGCATCAAGTTATGCCAGTGCAAAGTAATAACGTCAGACTCAAGATGACGAGCTTCAGGGTTGGCGTCATTTTCCAGTTCCTATTTGTGAACCTCCTCAAGATCTTTATATTGTTGCTTGTTCTTTGTGATCCTCCTGTAGATCTTTGTATTGTTCTGCTAGCAATATACCAAATGAAAAATTATTTTTCAGTTTTCCAACTATGCTAGTCCGAGTTAATAGTATTAGTCATTAACCAATGTGCGTGCTACTAAAATGATTAGTGCGTGTTACTCGAGAATTTTCTTTGTCAAATATCTACTAGTTGATAAAATTAACACAGCACAGAGATCAGTTTTTCGGAAAAGTATATGAGGATTAAGCAACAATCAAACTCGATAGACATCACATATCTGAAGATAGACATCACATATCTGAATCATGAGCCTTACTTATCCAGATAATGATACATATCTAACTACACCTACTTAGATGTTGAGTAACAGCTTAGACACTTAATATTGGTGCAACTGAAAAGCACAGAATCAAATTCCAATAATGGACTAGATTATGTCTGGGAAGACTAGAAGCAGAGTTGACATAGTTCGACATCTGGGTGGTTGGACGTTTCAAAAATCCTCAATGCCTTAATCAAATTTACCTACTACCTAAAAATCTAAACTGGGAAATCTAAGGTTAGACTGTCAGAATTTGAATATAACAGAGCAAGACTGGAGAATAGGAAGAACAAAGAAGGAACAAGGGATGCAGCACTTGGTAGAAAGATAGAGCTGGATAAGATATAGGGAGCAATTCGACCCCCCTAAGTAGAATTCTCAGAAAATCGTCTAAAAATTTCATATATCCCCAAATTATAGCACCCACCATTAGTTTTGTGAACTCTTGCAGTAGTGTTGCTGGAACACTATAACAAAAGATGGACTGACAGTATGACTCAAAAGTACTAGAGACCAAATCAGCCTGGAAGAGTGGAAAGTAATGCAATTGGATTTCAGCATTTACATAGAACAAAGACAGCAATCCAACTTCTTTGTCATCTGACCAGAAGCAAAAAAACTGAAACTAATACCAAACAGCTCCCAAATTAACCAAAGTCTATCAGCAGAAGCTATTGCATAACTAACCAAACCATATAAAACTCATAACTTGATCCAAAATTCTACTACTATCACCACCCTACCCTTATTAAGCAGCAATGTACACCCACCATACTAATTTCAAGCAATAACAGCACCAAAATAACATTACAAAATCAGTAAACAACCTCGAATTGAATTTTCGGCTAATTCAAGCACCCATCAGTGCCTTCTTCTTCAACTCCTCACTCACATCCCCCTCCTGCAATTTCTTCTCATTATTTCCACACCCCCAATTCCCACCACCCCTCTCCATTCCCCGATACTTCCCCGCACCGAAACCCCCGCCGGCAATCTCCTGCCGGAGCTCCTCCACAGCCTTCCTCAGCAGCCCATTCTCACTCTGCAATGCCTCCAACTGCCGCTTCACATTAAAACACGCCTCCGCCACCTCCACATTCCCCGGAAACGTCACCGCCCCACCACCAGCCGCAACAGCGGCTTTTCCGTCCCTTCCCTTCGAATCCCCACCGTCCACGTGTTCGATCCCGATCTTGTTCATCACCAGGAACGGGATGTTCTGAAACGCCGTCCGGTAATCCCCGCCGCTCTTCAGCTCCGCCGGAACCCTCACCCCCCACCGCAAGCTCACCACGGCCCGGTTCCTCACCGGCACCGACGTCCTCGCCGACACCTCCATCCCTGACAACAGACCCGCCACCGCCCCAGCGCTTTCGGAGGGCAGAACCGTAATTTTCCTCCCTGCAAACAACCCTTCATCCGCCGGCGCGTCGACGACCTTAACCATCGGCGCCTCCGCGGAAACGACGCCGTTTTGGGCCCCGAGCATCTTGTCCAAGACCGACGACTGCAACGACTTCTTGACGGAGAAGTCGCCGAACTGGGGCTTGAAGTGGAGCATGAAGGTGGGGTTGTGGTTGCCGAGGAGATTGAACTCGGCGCTCATGAGCATGGAGGAGTTGATCGGAGAGCCGAGGGAGCCGGTGCCGGTCTTGACGACGAGGGAGAAGGGCTTCCACGTGTCGTTGGGGCGATAGGAGACGCGGATGGACGGCCCGGATTCGAAGAAGGTGGAGAGGATGAGAGTGAGCTCCTTGGACTCGCCGGCGACGATTCCGGATTGAAATGGTAGGCCTAAGATGCTGAGGGGCACTTTGGCCCGGAGTAGGGGCTTCTGGTCCTCCCGGAATTTGACTGAAGCTTTCATTGTTTTGTTTGCTCCTAGATTGTAAAACTGTAGGAGGAGTCTTGTGATACAGTGAGGGAGTTAAGTTTGTGTTTTGTCTTCGGCCCTAGATTGGGTTTGGGTCTGTCGAAATTTAAGGCTCTGTTATTGTGAAAATTTACGGATATTTGGTAGGAGGCTGATGCAATTCTTCAGGATTGGGCCACACATGGTAAGGATGCGTTTCAAATTTAAATCATACGTTTTAATTTTGTTTTTTCAAATTTCAAAATAATTGTGCTGACACACACCTAGTCACATCCGGCGTGGTATTTGCAATTTTCAGTTGCTTGAAACATAATTTCAGATTATTTTGAGGGATTGCGCTTCTCTAGTGATAACAATGACAGACTTCAAAATTCTTACAGCAGTCACACCATATATATCAGTGTCTAATCTCTACACAATCTGATATGTTCCAAGTTCAATTTCAATTATTACAATCAACTCGTTTTCGTTTGGCTCGCTAATTGATCTAGGTATGCTGCAATTTCACAAGCGAATTTCCAGTCTACCCAAACCTAAAATGTATTTATGATATTTGGGTTATTATTTAATCCTGGTTTGTTCCAATTCACAAATTTTTTCAGAGACATGATTTACATGAATGCATCTCATAGTGGTTATCAACCAAAATTCTTACTTTTTCTTTTAGAAGAAAAGGAAAATTACAACGAAATCCCCTAGGGCAACCAATTTGAGAAGAATCTAACTGAAAAGCACTAAAAGCCTGGGGCGGATAACTACCAACCCAAATCTTTACGCACAGGAGAACATGACCCATACTCGCAAGAGCATCCGCCATGAAGTTTGCTTCACGAAAGACATGAGTGAAAGAGATGTTGTCAAACCATCGAACCAGATGCAAGATATAGTAACCCCGATTTTATAATTTAATTTTTTGTAAATTTCTCGAGATTAATAGAATGGTGATTTATGGAAATTCGTATTTCAGACTCTTTTAATTAGTTGTTGCTCAACGTCTGAAGTGATTCCGAAAGTTAAAATCTGAAAAATGTTTAATTCCAATGGGTTAAAAGTTGACTTTTTGACTCGTTGTGGATTTCGAAAAATTTCCTTCACGAAAGTCGTAGAGCTCGACGATACGAGACAATACGATTTCTTATACACGCGGCACGCGTGAAACGGTAGTCGTATGAAGAAGTTACGACATGTTCTATAAATAGTAAAAAAATATGGAAAAAGTCAAAGTTGCCAAAAATATCCAAAATTCCATAAATTATTGTTTATCGTCTTCCTCACGACGCCGGAGCTTCTTTGCCTCTGTTCTCCGTCGTCCGGCCATGCCACGGTGCGTGCCACCTACCAAAATGGTCAGCTCGACCTCCTCTTCCTTTCAAGCAGAGGTTCACACCGGGGGACCGCTTGTGCGCGGCGCTGCGACGCCCGCATGTTCCTGCCACTATGGGTGGCGGAGCAGCTCACGCTCCAGGCGAAGCCAGGGCGAGAGGCGCACATCTTCTGGTTCTTCTCCTTCCTTTGAGCACGTCTGTGCCAGCCTCGAGGTCCAAATCGAAGGGGAGAAGCGGCTGAGCTCGGGCGGTCCAACCCTCCTTGCGGCGGCGTATCCGGCCTCTTCCCAGACGTATCCTCAGGTGTTCTAGGTAGATTTCGATTCCTTGAACCTTGATCTACATGTTGGTGGTCTTGGTTGTAGGTTTGAATGATGTTTTGGTGGCGGCGCGTGGGCCGCCACTTTGGGCGGCGCATCTGAGGGTTTTTGGGGCAGTAGGGTGTCCTACTGTATCGTGCTCGTATTGACGAGCACGTGAATATAGTATATGCGCGATTTGATCGCCGTATGACCAAGTTATGAATATTTGAATTTGTTATTAGGCGATTATTAAATTTTCGTGCATATCGGCCTAGAATTTGGGCTTGATGTTCGATCCTAGGGTCGACTAGGCTGTCTAAGAGCTTTGAGAGGCTCCGAATGAGGTTTGTCGCGTGTTGGCAAGTCTCGGGGTTAAGGGTTATGTGATCAGAGCGATTTATAATATGTTTTATTCGAACTGAATGCTAAGTTTCGATAATGTAGCTTAGGTGATTGACCGTGCGTGAGTATGTCACTCTTGTGAGGTTGAAGACGCAGCGGGAGTAATAAAGGTGAGTAAACCTCACAATGTTCTTATGAACAAATTAATTTATAGTTATTGAATCGTTAAATGTGAAATTATTTTATGAAAAATAAATATTTGTTTTACATTGAATGAACTTGATCGACTACGGTTCATTGGTAAGTAAAATGATTTTAAAAGTGTTTTACGATCAATGACTATAGTTGGTATTAGTGGACTACCTGAGTGAATGTCCACGTGTGTATATATATATATATATATATATATATATATATATATATATATTTGCGTGGAATATATATATTGAGGTTGTGCATTGGGTGCATTATTTTGTTATGAAATTGTCATAATTGAGTATATGTGAGTTGTGTCATGTCTGAATCGGTTGGTCTGGAAACCAACGGCCAATGTAAGATCTCGCCAAAGTGGTGAAAGGGATCCTTATGGCAAATATATCGGGAACCAAGCCTTTGGCCGAGTGAATAGTTACGATTAGTTAGAACTCTAGTTTGTTTGCCTTGTGTGATTTGGAGGGGAATGACAGTGGTCATTCGTGCCCGAGTTTATTCTTTTGGTTGGTTGTGCGTTGTGAATTTATAATTCTCGAGTTGTGGTTGTTTTGGGAATGTGATTTCCATTTTGCACGGCCTGAGGGATAACCGTGTAGGGTTACCTGGGTCTCATGCGTGCAAGTTTTAAAAGGAAATTATTTGTGTTTTTTCTTTGTTGTCCAAGAAGGACAAATTTCCTTATTTACAAGTGTCGTTGTGATAATATGTAATTTTGTCATTATTCGACTTGTATTTCTTATGATTAAGGGAAGTTGGGTTTTAAAAGAAAACAAGGTGTGCGTTGTGTTTCTTGAGTTAAGATGGCAATATCTTGACTTCATTTTGGGGTTAACAGATTTATTATATGTTTTCATTTGTTATATAATTGTGTAATTGTTTGTGCGTGGCTTCCTGAACTAAGTTATACGCAGGAATCACGATTTTAATTGTATGTGCGTGACTTCCTGAACTAAGTTATATGCAGGATTCACGATTTTAATTGTGTAAAATTTGTACTTTCCTGAACTATGATTTAAGCAGGAAAGTCTGAATCTTACCTTGTATTTTTGTGCTCATGTGGTGTTATGGTTTAAATGTTGTTGCGTGAGTCTGAGTTTACTCATACGAGCTTTAAAAAGTTTACCGGGTTTGTTATTTACAACCCATTGCACAAATCCATGATGTAGGGGTTAATTGTGCAGGTGAGGATTAGCAAAGTTGAGGCAGCGGTTGATTGTGCGGTGAGCAGAAGTGATTCTGCTCATTAGTCTTGTTTTTCTTTAAGTATAGTAAGGCATGAGTGAACAATTACATTGTCCGATATCTCACAACTTGTCTAAGATTGAAAATGTAATATTTGTATTCACCAGAGTCGCATTTATATTGACTCTTTAATGCATAATAATTTGTAATTTATTTTTAGTTCTATGTGATTATTGAATTATCATGTTTTCGAATTTGAATTCTATCTTTTCAATTTCTGGGCGTGACACAAGACATCACGAAGAATTGGTTTGATTCTCCATGGGGCGGTGGCTGGATTATGGACACAGTTTGATACGCCCCGAACCGTGTTTAACTTTTCAGTAATTTTATTTTATTTTTACGTTCCCGGGAGTTGTTTTACAGTTAAGAATTCCTAAAAGTTGACTTTTTATAATTTGAGTCTATCGAGAATTTTCTTGCTACGTTGGGATAGCACACGTTAAAACGAGTTCATGGACACGTAGCACACTAAATTCGGAGTTCGGATGAAAAAGTTACGATGTAAAAACCGTAACTTTCCAAATTGGTCGAGTATAAATAGTCGGAAAAGGAATTTCCGAAAACGGAAATATTTTTCTTTTCTTTCTTTCTTTTCTCTCTTTTCTTTCTCTCTTCCTCCCGACGTGTGACCCACCGACTCACCACCGCCTCCACGCGTCTTCGCCGTCCGGTGACGATCGGGAAAAAGAACCCTAGCATCGAGTTCGTCTCTTCCTCCTCTTCCTCTCTATACCAGCCGTAGCACGTGTCGTAGCCCGAGGAGGACGCAGCGGGCGACTTTCAGTCCGGCCTTGGACCGATCGGAGCTCCGTTTTCCGGCCTCGAGCGGGTGCAATCCGCACATCTTCTTGAAGTCTGAGAGACGTGTGTCAAACCCTCCAAAGGGTTGTAGCCAATTTGGAACAGGTAAGGAGAAATTCGAATTAGAATTTCTAGGGTTTTGGAGTTTCGGTTTTGGGTGATTTTATTTGCGAAGTTGGTGTAATTGGAGATTGGAATTGAGTTTATGATGTTGTTTGGAGCCGGAATTGTGTAAATTGATGGTTGAATTGTTGGAATTTGGAAAATTTGTAAATTGGGGATTTTTGGCCGCCGTGTCGGCCGCCGTTCGTGGCGGCTGCAAGGGTTTTGTGCGGCCAAGGCGATGGGGGTAACTTCTGGAGGTTTTGGTGGTTATGTTGGACGAAAATTGAGATGATTTTGGCCCTGTGGCGGAGCTGCTGCTGCAGCAGCGGCGGCGGAGGGTTAAATGGTAAACCTGAAAGGTAAAAAGGTTAAATGGTAAATGGTAATTAGTAAATGGTAACTCAGTAAATAGTAAATGGTAAAAGTAAGACTGTAACAGTAAAAAGGTAAAAGTTAAATTCGAAAGTTACTGTCCTGGTTATGAGTTACTGTTTAACTAAATTACTTACTATTTAACTCAAGTTAAATGAAGAATAATTGTGTGTAAATGGAAATTTACGACGAAGTGGCTAGTAAATGAATAAACAGTCGTAAACTGGCTTAACTTGACGCGTAAAGTCTAACTGAGAGTTTCGTACGAGTGAGGATCCTATAAATTAAGTTTTTATAGTTCGATTTCCGAGTTTGGAATTTTCTAAATATATATTTTTTCATATCGAGAGGAGACTCGACGTGAGGAGAGCTCGGATCAGCGTCAGACCTAATCGTACTGTGAGTGGACTTTTGTTTTAAATTGATGCATGCATAAATCTTTTAATATCGTTGGGAATTATATATTCATTGGTTTATTTTGAAAATGATTTAGATTGTTGAAGGTCGATAATCTATTTTAATTGCTGATTTCCTTTTTATTGAATTTGAATATCATGATATGTGGATTTCATTTATTTTCTACAAGGCTATAATTGTGTTTGAATATATTTATAAGCCTCAAAGTGTGGTCGGGGACCATACTGATGTACGATTTATTAGGGAAATTGTACTTTGATTTTGTTTTCGGATTTTCACCATACAAGGGTCCGGATATGTTTATTGATGCTAGCTAGCTTAGTCGCCTGAGCCCACGCGAGGTGACGATTTGACCACATAGGTCAGATTCACGCTCGGTGGTCGACGTGTACAGGCAGAGTGTCGCCTGAGCCCACGCGAGGTGACGACTTGACCATATAGGTCAGATTCACGCTCGGTGGTCGACGTGTACGGGCAGAGTATAGAAAGTCTTTGAGACTGACCCTTAGTCTTGGAGGCTCAGTATAATATGGTGGTTGACATTCCCCTATATTTTATGTGATTTCTTTAAACAGCCAATAGGATTGGCTCACTGATATATATGTTTCTTAACCAGCGGAGCTGCGATTTTTATTTTATCGATATATGATATAAATGGGTTTCGTTGAAGCATGCATCATGGTTTTTATTCATGAAAATAAGGAAAGTAATATATAGTTATATTTATTGATTTTTGTCCACTCACGCTAATGTTTTAAATTACTTTCCCTAGGCTCTTTGTTTTAAATTGTCCAGTTTGCAGAGTCGTTCGGTACTAGAAGGACGCAAAACTTATAGTTCCTCTTCCGCTGTCAGAAATCGTAGGTTACTTAATTAACCTACTTGTAGTATATTTCTTTTGTATAGTCGCTCTGATACGTTTGTGAGTTGTAGTAAAATAAAGTTTGTTTACTTATGGGTTATGACCCAAATATGGTAATCGTGTGTTGCTATAAATTTTAAATGTCTATTACAGAAGTTGAATTTCTTATTGTTAAGATGGGAGTTGTTGTGATTTGGGGAGCAGATGGCTTCAGGCGTTGAGGTTGGAAATTGCTTTAGAAGTGTTTTTGTTTGTTACAGGTTTTAGGGTTGTCCATTTTAAGATTTGCTTTACCGATTTATCGATAGAGTTAGTCTTGAAGTGGTCCCCGCAGGACCTTATCCAGATTTCATGATGAAATCTGGTTCGGGTCCTGTCAGTTTGGTATCAGAGCATTAGGTCCTTTCTTTGAGTCATGCTACCTTTTATATTTGATGACACTAGTATCATTGAGTTGTGATTCGACCGCGGCGGACCATACACTCTTTGTTATTAGGCGTACGTTAAATATATAAGTTAGCTATTCTGGTGTACTTATGTACACTGTTTTGAAATTTGTTTGTTTCTTCAGGAACTATGCGTCCTAGGCACCGAACACGTGACGAAGACTCCCCAGAAGGCGGGGAGAGTAGTACAATTGGAGGTCTAACTGGTACTTTAGAGCGACTTTTGAGTCGAATGGTAGAGTTAGTACCGGCCCCTGATGACCGTCAGGTTACTAGAAGAAAGGCTGTTAAGGAAGCCGGAGCAATTGAATTTAAAGGTGGTAAGGAAGAATTAGATGCTCATAATTGGATATCACAGATGGAGAGAGCATTCAATGATACAAGGGTTCCAGAGGACCAAAAAGTGAGTTTGGTAGTGACCTTTTTGGATGAGGCTGCTTATCATTGGTGGCAGGGTGTTATACACCAGTATGGAGAGGTTGGAGATATGACTTGGGAACAGTTCAAGACCCACTTCAATGCTCGGTATTTTACACCAGCCCACCTTAACAAGTTACATTGGGATTTTCTGAAATTGAGGAAAGGGAAAGAAGAAAGTGTTTTAGAGTTTGAGCAGCGGTTTACTACCATGGCCTATCATGTACCACATCTGGTCCCTAATGAATTGAGCAAGATTGAGATGTTTGCTCAAGGACTTGGTGAACCCTTTTTGGATAAGATGACAGGTGTCTTGTACACTACCTTTGGTGAAGCAGTTGGTGCCGCAATTGCAATTGAAAATCGCTTGGCATCAGGTTCTCGACCTCGGGAGTATGGTGGTCCTAGCCAAGGTCCCTCCAAAAGAGCAACTTCTTCCTCAAGTTCTGGATCATCAGTTAGTAGCAGTCGTGGTAGCAGTGTTGGTTGTGGTGCTAACTTCAGAGCTAGATGGAGAGGCCATTTTAGGGGCTTCTCAAGAGGCCCATTTGGTAGACGTTGGTCCGATTTGTTTAGGAGTACTGGGAGCACTCAGAGTGGACATTCAAGTAGCCGACCCTTTCAGTATGGACGAAGCCAATCACAGTCATGGGTGTGCTTTCAGTGTGGTCAGCTAGGTCATATCAGGAGGGATTGTCCTTATCCGGCTAGGGGAGCTACGCCTGCAGTTGATCAGTCAACAACTGGTACTTCTAGTAGCGGTGTTCGCCCAAATGCTCCAGCTAGAGGCAGATTTTTATTTTATCGATATATGATATAAATGGGTTTCGTTGAAGCATGCATCATGGTTTTTATTCATGAAAATAAGGAAAGTAATATATAGTTATATTTATTGATTTTTGTCCACTCACGCTAATGTTTTAAATTACTTTCCCTAGGCTCTTTGTTTTAAATTGCCCAATTTGCAGAGTCGTTCGGTACTAGAAGGACGCAAAACTTATAGTTCCTCTTCCGCTGTCAGAAATCGTAGGTTACTTAATTAACCTACACTACCAGATCCGAGCGAATAGCCGACGAAAAATTTTTCGTCGGCTATTCCTTCTGCCGACGAAATTTTTGTCGGCTATAAGTCGTCGGGAAAACCCCGTCGGTAATACCCATGGCCGACGAAAATAAAGAAATCGTCGGCTATAGTTGAGTATGGCCGACGATGTTACCGACGAAAATTTATTTCGTCGACCAAACGTGGGCAAAATATCCGACGAAATTCGTCGGGTATTTTCAAGTATGGCCGACGATATCGTAAACTATAGCCGACGAATTTCGTTGGCTATTTGTTCTGAAGTATAGCCGACGATTCCAGCATATTTCGTCGGTTATTTCGTCAAAATATATAAATATTTTAATAGGCATTAATTAGTTATAGCCGACGAAATAATGTAATTTTCGTCGGTTATAAAAGTTATAGACGACGAAATAATGCCAAAATCGTCGGCTATTCTTACATTTGGTGAAAAAAAAATTAAATTAATTTCTAAATTACCATTCCAAGCAACCTGCAAATCACAAAGACAGTCCATGCATTTGCACCAACAAGAAACACGTCTAAATGACTTATTATTTAATTCGTTCCAATATACATAAAATATAACTCTAATCATCACCTAAACCACTAAAGTCCACCACGTTATCCCCAGCATCCTGCTCTCCATCATGCTCGTCATCCTGGTGACCGAACTCGGGAGGTTGAGGCATTGGAGATTCAAATAACGGCTGAAACGGGGGCGGGGGTTCAAGGTTTTGTTGTTGTGCGGCGAACATATCATACCACCAGTTTTGTTAGCCGGCGTAGTTGTGTCGCCAAATTCTCTCGCACTCAGCATGCCAACTGGACAGATCTAAATAATACTGCTGTGTTCTGCGGTGTTGCTCCTGTGATCTGCGTTGTTCCTCCTGTGATCTCTGGAACTCGGCCGCCAACCTTGCATTTTCTTCTGCCAATCTCCGCACTTCCCCCCTCACTTGTTGGCTCTCCCCGCCTCCCTTCTTTTGACCTCCCTTAGTGGTCTTTAGGAGCCCTAGTCCAGAACTTCCCAAACCCCGGCAGTAGTAGTTGTTTGAGCGGTTTGGGAAGGCTGCATCGAACATCCTCGCTGCCGTTTGGACATTGGACCGGTGAACCTGGCGCAGGGCTTCTTCCAGATCTGCCTCTGAAATGTTCGGTTGTGTCTCCCGAACTACTTGCTGGAACACCTCTTCTTCGGCCCGGTTCACCCTCTCCTAATTGGACGGGAAAAAAAAATTAATATTCTAACAAATATATAATTAAGTAAAATTAATAATTAAAATTTTAAAATCGTAATGAACGACTTACGAGCTGTTCTGTCGCTTGTGGATAAGCGATCTTGAACGTCTCCACGTACGGGTTGCTATCAGGATGATCTCTAAGCGCCTCCTCCTGATATTGTGCAAACGGCCTAGAACCAGCATGATGGGGGGTTGTGTTACGGCGGCGGTTCTCAGAGTTTATCCGAGAACGTTGCTTCAAACAAATAATAAAATATTAGAAAAATGCATAAAAAAATATTAGTGTAATAATTATAAAATAATTAAACTAATAATTAAAATTTTAACAAAATAAACATTTGTAGTGAAGTTTAGTATTTACCTGCATAACTGGGTTGTTGAAGTCTACTGTCTTCAACCAACGCCACTCGTACTCCCTGAACATGAACTCCCTGGGAGTACCCATACGACCACGGTTGTCGTTTTCGTTATAGTGGGAACGGAGCTCGTTCTTCCACTCTTTGAACCTACGAAAAAAACAAAAGTGCATTAGAAATATTATTAATATCATAAAATATTTCAAATTATAAGTTGAGGAATTCCCAACGTACCTCGAGTTCTGCACGGAGTCCGCCCAATCCCGCTTGTGTTCGGCAATCTCGAAGAATGTCTGAAAGATAATATTTTATTAGTTTTACAATTGTAATAATACCGAAAATTATTAAATATTACGATAAATAAATTAAATTTTTTAAATTACTCACCGACGCGGCGTTGTTCACCTCCCTCTTTATCTCTTCGGGCACATCAGCCCACCGGGTCCACAACATAGGGACTCTGTACCTAATCAGTGCCCCCACGCAACCCGAGTAGTCGCGTTTTTTTTTCCCCTGAACCTTCTGATTAGGAGGTTCGTTGATCTGGATCCTCCCCCTCAGATCAACAGTTCTACTGAGCGTGTCAAAACATATGACACCTCTCGTGTTCCTTGTTGAACTGCTAGCGGCTGTCCCTATCACATAAACGACGATTGGTTAATAAAATTAAATATTAGTGCGTTAATTTTAATAAAACATTTAATTAATAAAATCGAATGTTACCTGAACTCGATGACCCGTCTGTCAACTTTCATTTTCTCCTCGCCGAAATCAGGAGGTCAGGGTTCTCAAATGGCTGCTGCTGGTATGCCTCCGCAGCACTCACGTACTGAGGCATATCAGCCTCAAAAAACTGCCCATGATCATGCGATCCATCTAATAATGGCTCACTGTGATATATCACAGCTATTTCACTTAGTAAACAAGTTAAGGAACATTAGTGCATATGTTCTGATTTTGAATCTAAAAGTTTAGAAAATCTATTCCAACCGTCAGATATCACCGTTCACCTTAAATACATGTATGAAAAAAAATCCACCTACATCTGACAACGTTAAAGGCTCGATCGGGACGGTCAATCGGGTGAGTCAACCCTTTAAACGCTTAGAAATGGTAATTGGCCTGTTTAAATGACGTTTTTTGGCCTGACCTTCAACAGATAATAGTTTCAAATTGATGAGACGCAACTAATCGTATAAAAATTTTCTTCAAAATATTTACCGACCGTGAGGCTACCCATAGGAAAACGGTAGTAAAAAACAGTTAACTGCAACATTCGGCACACAGATTTTGTCGGAATCTTGTCATTTTTCAACTGTAGGCGTATTTCATTATTTCGGTCATATCTTATTTCACGACACATTTGCATTTGAAGGACAAAGCATTGGTTTGTCGCTAGTGATAGAAAATGGAAGCTGCTCTTTTTTTTTTTTTTTTTTATCATAGCCGACGAAATCAAACCTAGTACTCGTCGGCTATTCTTTTGTCGTTTTGTGTCTAAAATAAAATATGTATTTTTCAATATAGTTTTGGCCGACGAAATCACGCATTTTTCGTCGGCTATAATTAGTATTGCCGACGAAATAATGCATTTTTCGTCGGCTATTCTGTGAAAAAAAATAAAAAAATCAGTTGTGTTACACCTCTCGTACCCATATGTCCTGTTCATATATAACCAAAATTGAACATAAAAAAAACAGAAATCCAGCAGTCAACATATTTCAAAATTTTTTTTAAGGGGTTTGGAACCCAGCCTAGCTGGGAGGCTCATCCCCACGCCCGTTCATTAGAAATGAGTGGATTACAAATGAAAGGATTACACCATCAAAATTACTTAATCCGTCGGATTGTAATCGGAATCATCGGATGAGTCTTCTTCGGTTTCTGAATTGCTCGATAGGGGTAATCTATGTCTTTCCTCACCACTAGAGTCCTCGTTAGTTTCTTCATTTGGATCAACATCAACAAGCAGTGGCTCTTCACGTCGAATTCGCACCGGCGTGTCTAGGCGAATAAAAGAAGAGTCAGGAATACCGTTTGAGTTGGGCTCTTGATACGCGGTGCCCCCTTCCTCGTTCTCTTCAGCCACTCCAAGTGTAGACGCCCGGTAAATGATGCGATGGTGGATAGTGTTGACTACTTTCCACGGGTCACCCTTGGCGAGATCATCAAGATAAAACACTTGTTTCACCCATGTGGCTAAAACAAACGGGTCGTTCTCATACCATGATGTACTAGTGTTCACATAAGTTATGCCGTATTGATCGGTTTTCATGCTCTGCGGCCGTGTGTCAAACCATCTACATTTGAAAAGGTGCACTTTCATGCCTTTCCCATAATGCAGTTCCACAACTGAATGGAGAACACCATAATAGTCAACTCCATCATCCCCACCATGTGCCATAACCCCTGAATTTTGTGTTTTCACTCTGAGGTCTCCCTCTTCACATCGAAATAACACACCATTCACCTTGCACGTCGTATAAACTTTTGAATAGACCGGCCTCATCGCTAGAAGTCTGAGTTCGTGCCACCAATTTAGGTGATTATCATTTTTAATAAGGTCCATCTGCAACCATCAGAATCAACTATAAATATGAATAATTATACACAATAATATATAAACACGTATAGAATAATGTTAAAGTTACGTACCCAGCGGCCGAAATACTCTGCGAATGTCCGGTTGTGGTAATCGAGATCACCTGCTACTCCATCACAGTTTAGATGCATGTTCTTCCAAAACTGAACTTCTGGACAGTTGATTAGTACCCACCAATGTGCAATGGCTACCTCATAATCTTTCAACTTGTAGGAAACTTGCATGTTTCCAACGAGTACAACATCGTCGGAGAGTATGGAAAGATTGAACTGTGAAGGTACATCTTCCGGTATGCTTTCCTGTAACGCTCCTAAATACAGCTTCATGTAGGTGGCGCACTCGTGCGCAATATATGCTTCAGCTATACATCCTTCAGGTGCGGATCTGTTTTGGACAAAATCACCGTATTGTCCAAGTTGCCTATAAATCAAGTTTTTAAAGTGTTATGATAATACATTAATACTATATCACATATATTGATGAGGAAATTAACATAAGGTGTAAAATACGTACCTTTCCATCGGATACATCCAAGTGAAGTGCACAGGACCGGTAAGCAACAACTACCGAGGAAGATAGATCATGAGGTGAGGCATGATGTCGAAAAAATTTGGAGGAAATATCATCTCAAATTTACACATGATATGAACGATGTCTTGTTGCATTTCCCGGAGGTCAGATTTTCTCACTTCCCGTGTGCATACCTTCTAGAAAAATCTTCCCAACGCTACTAACGTACGGCTCCACAACGTGACAGGGAAGGAACGGTCGAATGAAAACAGGGAAGAGACGTTGTAGCAGGATATGATTGTCATGACTTTTCAACCCGTAAAGATTGTTGAATTGTCTGTTCACACACTTGGCTATATTTCCAGCAAAGCCTGAAGGATACTTGCCCCGACTTATCCAATGGAAAATTTCTGGTTTATGCTCAGGCTTGACGGTGTAAGAAGCTTGAGGCATTTTTCTCTTCCACTACCAGATTTGACAGAATAGCCGACGAAATTATTTTCGTCGGCTATTCCTTCTGCCGACGAAAATTTCGTCGGCTATAATTCGTCGGTAAAAGTAATGGCCGACGAAAAAAACGACATCGTCGGCCATTCCAACCTTGGCCGACGAATTATGGCCGACGAAAATGATTTCGTCGACCAAAGCTTGGCCAAATATCCGACGAAATTCGTCGGCTATTTTCGAGTATGGCCGACGATTTCGTCAGAATATATTAATATTTTAAAGTTATAGCCGACGAAATATGGTTTCGTCGGCTATTTGTTCTGAAGTATAGCCGACGATTTGGGCTATTTCGTCGGCTATTTCGTTGGAATATATTAATATTTTAAAGTTATAGCCGACGAAATAATGTCAATTTCGTCGGCTATAACTGCATTTTGGGCAAAAAAAATTACCGGATCGGAGGAGGAGAGGAGGAGGAGGAGGGGAAGGAGGAGGAGGAGGAGGCCGGAGGAGGAGGAGGAGGAGAAGGAGGAGGGGAAGGAGGAGGAGGCCGGAGGAGGAGGAGGAGGAGGAGGGGAAGGAGGAGGAGGCCGGAGGAGGAGGAAGAGGAGAGAAAAAAGGCGGGAGGAAGCGATTTAAAAGATTTAGAAGGAAAATAGCCGACGATTTAAAAGATTTCGTCGGCTATACTTTGGAAGATCAACAGTCGTCGGATTTGAGCCATCCAACGGCGGACAATAAAAAGGTGCGGATCGCAAGAGTTTAGCCGACGAAATATAATTTTCGTCGGCTAAACTTAGAGAATAGCCGACGATTTACAATATTTCGTCGGCTATTCTATGAACATCGTCAGCTATACTTTGAAAACATATTAAACTACCGTTTTGAAGCCCTAAACGAACTCGAAAGCCCGAAAAGGCCCACACGTCGTGGAGAAGCGAAGAGTTTGATTCCTGGCGTCGTTCCCTTTCCGGAATGGTATCACAATCGTCATTCGGACGCCGGACGCCAAATCTGCAGTAAACCGGGTTTTGACTTGCAACGGTCAATCTACTCTTCAACGCCAAATCTGGCCTCACCTTCAACAGATAATAGTTTCAAATCCATGAGACGCAACTAATCATATAAAAATTTTACAAAATTGATTTAACGAACGTCAGGCTACCCATAGGAAAAAGAAAGTAAAAAACAGTTAACCGCAACATTCGGCACACAGATTTTGTCGGAATCTTGTCATTTTTCAACCGTAGCCGTATTTCATTATTTCGGTCATATCTTATTTGACGACATATTTGCATTTGAAGAGTGTACGTATAGTAACTATTTGAAACTATACATTCACTTAAACACTTAGTAAACAAATTAAGGAACATTAGTGCATATGTTCCGATTTTGAATCTAAAAGTTTGGAAAATCTATTCCAACCGTCAGATATCACCGTTAAGATTAAATACATGTATGAAAAAAATCCAACTACATCTGACAACGTTAAAGGCTCGATCGGGACGGTCAACCGGGTGAGTCAACCCTTTAAACGCTTAGAAATGGTAATTGGCCTGTCTAACTGACGTTTTTTGGTTTGACCTTCAACAGATAATAGTTTCAAATCGATGAGAAGCAACTAATCGTATAAAATACCCACAGATTTTTCACTCTTTCTCCCGTTTTTTTTCGTTTTTTTTTTAAATAAGCAGCTGCTGTCTAGATCTGAAAATATATAGACTTATAGCCGACGAAAATGCCAATTTCGTCGGTCAAACTTTCAAAAGTTTTCGTCGGCTAAAGTTTCAGAGAAAGGCCGACGAAAATTCAAATCGTTGACTAAAATATGAATATAGCCGACGATTTTTTGAAATTACCAATGAAAAAAAAAATCGTCGGCCATTCTAGGGAAAATTTTATGTCGTTGGCCGTTTTTTTTTATTTCGTCGGGAAAAGCCTTTTTTCTGGTAGTGTTCCCTTGTTTCAACCATAGTTGTTTTCTGATATTCATGTTTTGCAGATCAGTGCGAGCCTTAGGACCGTCTTTCGTCTTCCCCTCCAAGTTCAGCGTTGTGCCCACCACACTTTCAGAAACATTTTTTTCTATGTGCATAACGTCTAGGAAGTGACGGATCAGCAACTCACACTAGTACGGGAGTTCCCACAATATGCTCTTATGTGTCCAGAATTTGTACTCCTCAGGTCTTTCAGGTATTTCCGCTACAATATCGGGATGATTGCTGAGGGGCCCAAAATCGTACTCATGAAGCACTGCTAAAATTTCTCTTCCCGTCCATCTTCTAGGAGGACCACCGTGTTCTTCGGTTCCATCAAATGCGGCGGACTCGTACCGCCAGTGGTGATCCGCCGGAAGGAACACACGATGACCCATTCTGCATATCTTGTTGCAATGAGGGGTGCTCCCATAATCGCTGAGGCACTCTGGACAAGCCTTATATCCCCTAACAACGCTGCCCGACAACATCTCATAAGCAGGAAAATCATTGATGGTACCAATAACCATGGCATGCATCTGGAACGTCTCCTTCTTGTACTTGTCAAAAGTGGGATGACCAACGTCCCACAATACCTTAAGCTCTTCTATCAATGGTCTCATATACACATCGAGACATTTCCCTGGCTAACCAGGCCCCGGAATCAACAACGTCAACATATTATATTCCTTATTCATGCACATCCACGGAGGAAGATTGTAAGGTACCAAAACCACCGGTCATATACTGTATGAAAGACTCATGGTGCCGAAAGGGTTGAACCCATCGGTTGAGAGCCCGAGCCTGACGTTTCTGAAATCTGACGCAAAATGAGGAAACTCATTGTTTATATGCTTCCAAGCCGCTCCGTCAGAGATGTGTGTCATGATATCTGCGTCTCCCGCGTCCCGCTCACCGTGCCATCTCATAGCCTTTGCGGTGGTTTCTGACATGTACAACCGCTCAAGCCTATCTCTCAACGGAAAATACCGAAGCACTTTCACAGGTTTCCTATTGCCTGCTCCCGTCAACTTATATCGGTCACACTGACATATCGGACATGCGTCAAGGCTAGCAAGGTCATTCCCTTCTGCATCTTTACCCCAGAAGAGAACGCAGTCAAATGTACATGCATAGATCTTAATGTAGGAAAGCCCTAGATCTTTGAGGATACTTCGGACCTTACGGTGATTGGTAGGATTACGATGACCCTCCTCCAACAACGAAGAAGTGTACTGTAGATATTCATCCACTTGCCTGATGCTCGATTTTGTCTCGACTTTAATACTCATTACCTCCATCACACTTTGAAGAACTGTCTTCTCAGAACTTGAAGACACAGGGGTCTGTTGCAATGCAATAAGTTTGTTGTACTTGTCAAAGGCAGCAGTGTTGACAACTTGTGGGAACGGCTGCACCGGGTCATGCATATATTGTTGCCCACGTACACCGCTTTCAAAAGAAAACACGTCGTTGACGAATGCCATTGTTGGATCGTTGGATGTACTACTACTGCCCGCCTAAAAAAACTGCCCATGATCATGCGATCCATCTAATGATGGCTCACCGTGATATATCACGGTGAGCCATTAGTGCATATGTTCCTTAACACATTCTAAATGAAATAGCTGCCGACTGAACCTCGGAGCATCTGGCCCGACAGGCGGAAGTGAACTGCTCGACGGCCGCCCCGCCTAGAGAAGGGTCTGGTGCCGAGAACTCACACTCCTCCGCGGCTGGGATGAATCCACAATCCTCCGCGGCTAGGATGAATCTACACTCCTCCGCGGCTGGCTGGTGGTCCTCTCAGGCTAGCTATGGGTCCTGTCGGAGTCTGCCGAACCGGCGGAATTTGCAGAACCCCTAGATCTGGAACGACGGCCCCCGAACAACTGTCTGAATGCATCGGCCATCTGCAGCTTGAGACATTAATACATTAATTAATATTAAATTATATTACATTTTATAACAAATTCTAATTAATATAATAACTAATAATACTAACATATTTCAAAACATACTAACAAATTTATATATAACAATTTAACTAATTTTAAATAATACTAACCATTATCCTAAATATAACTATTTTTATACAAATATAACTATATTTCAATATTAACATATATATATATATATATATAATTAGACTACCAATTTATATATATAATTAATTTAACAATTTATATAACAATTTATATAATTAAAATTAAATATATAACAATTTATATACCTAAATTATAACAAATATATAACAATTAAATTTATTAACAAATATATAACAAATATATAACAATTTATATAATTAAAATTAAATATATAACAAATATATAACAATTTATTATATAACAATTTATATAATTAAAATAAAATATATAACAAATATATAACAATTTGTTAAAATTAAATTTATTAACAAATATATAACAATTTATATAATTAAAATTAAATATATAACAATTTATAAAATTAAATTAAAATAAAAATAAAAAAATAACCGGATAGGAGGAGGAGGAGGAGGAGGAGGAGAATTCGGCCGGATGGAGGAGGAGGAGGAGAATTCGTCGTCGATTTGAGGAGGAGGAGGAGGTGTGGAGGTTTATGAATTGCTGCGGATTAGGGACGGCGGAGGAGAAAGCAGAAAAAATGGGAAAACAGAGGCTAGGGTTCGGCAGTTTCAGACTTATACCCGATAGAATAGCCGACGATTAAAAAATATTTTGTCGGCTATTCTTTACTATAGCCGACGAAATCTTTAATATCGTCGGCTATACTTTGAATGTCGTCGGCTATTCTTTGAATGTCGTCGGCTATACTTTAGGCGCTCAGCTGACGAGTCGCCGAAGCGAGCATCAAGCAATAATAACCCTACAATCGTTAGTAGTATAGAATAAGTAGGGATCGTTCTAGCCGGGGATTAAGGGTACCTGAAACATGAGAATGTTAATAAAAATATTCACAAATACATATGCACACAATTGTCACACTTATATACATATATACATATTCACACGAAATCATGGGGGATTGAGATAGGATCGGCAGCTAAGCTGCCTCTAAATTCCTAGACAAGAATTTAAGACATGAAATTAAATCCTAAAGCTACTATTTACAAGGTTGGTCGACATTCTTCCACAAATTACTAACACAAAAGCACTCAAAACACATAGCAAATTAATAAGACAAGACACACGGCAAGAGCACACAATATCCTAGATCCGACTTAGTTCCAACCTAATTAGCTCCTTAACGGTTTACTAATCGATTAAGACTCTCAAGTACTTCAAGATTAACTTATCGTCTAACCCTAAAGTTATACTAAACACATTTGAGAACACTTATCGTCGAAATCAAATATGCAGAGTAATTCGGCACAAGGTCTTTTTAGTCGAAAACATATCAATCAAGCAAGGCGTCACCACTTCTTGTTAACATGCATAGTCATTTAAACCACTCTAGTCCTATTTTATATTGACAGATACAAGACCAATACTCAAAACACATCGCGAATATGCTAAGTACCAATCTTTGCGGCACACGGATTTAAAGACTAAACCAAGAACGAACTACTAGAATCAGAGTGAACATGCTTGCCTATCTAATCCTATCTCTTTACTTCATATTTTCCTTACTTTTTAACATGCAATCCGTATTCTTACATCCAAAACCCATTTAAAGACAAAGAAAACGAATTGAACATACAAATTATAAAACCAAATTTCACTCCAAACAATACATAGACATAGAGTTTGAAACCAAGAATTCATGCTAACTTCATAGACAAAGTTTAACATAACTACATAAAAATTACAAAACCGAGAGTAGGGAGTGGATCACACATTAGAAACCTTGGAGAGCTTTGACTCGTGTGGATCCGATGGTTGGTGGAGAAGATGGCTGCTCGGCAATGGGTGTGTCGGCAGGATTTTTGGGTGAGATGGTGGTGGTTTCGGCTAAGGTTTGTATGTAGGACTCTTGGGAAATTTAGGTAGAGCTTTGGCTAGATTTTTGCTTTGGAATGTGACAAGTTTTTCTGCAGGAAAACATGGCTTTATATAGAGGCAAATTCGGCAGAAACCCTAGGTAGAAAACCTAGTCCAAATCGGCAAAGGCAATCCTTGTGCAATAAGGTTTTGGTTCCTTCCTTTCTTGGTTCTTCTAGGAAACTTCTTTTTCTGATTTTTCTTCAATGCCTTGGCTTGGTGTCATCCTCTAACCTTCCTTAAGCTTGGACCATCATCACATATGCATTTGTACACCATTTGGTCCATTAAAAACAGAAAACACAAAAAGGGGGCAGTAGGTTCCTGGAATCGGCAGATTTGACCTTGATGCAGTAATTCCGGCATATCTCCATCCGTGGAGCTCCGATTGATGCGATTCCAAGTCTCAGATAAACTAGACACATATGGCCATCTCCCCATAAAATATCTCGATCAAATTCCTTGTGAGTCGTCGGGAATGATTTTTCGAAGTTAGGACAAAGTCCCAGGAAAATCCTGGAAGTCCCTGGATTGGTTTGCTCGGACTGCTGTTTTGCAGCCAACTTTTGGGTGACTTCCCGAACTCCAATTGATCTGAAATTTTAACACAACATTCCTCAGTATATGAATATTAAGCACACCAAATTTCATAGAATTCGGACAAGGATAGATCATATTTTTACTCGTCTCAAAATCGCGAAAAAGACATATTTTGCACTATTTTCCAGATTTCTCATACTTAGTCATTTTTCGGACAATTAAGCACATTTTACCAAAACTCTACCAAAATTGACACTAACTATATTATGACTCTATTTTAGACAAATAAGGGTTAAACAAAGCATAAACGAGGGCATAAGCATATAATATCGTCGCACATTGTGCTCCTATCAACTACCCCACACTTATCCTTTGCTAGTCCCTTAGCAAACTAAATAAAACTAAGACTCAAAACAAACTATTGCCCCTAACAATTTGTCTCAGGCTCGTATGTACACATATCTTTCAAGTTAATGCATGAGAATGCTAAGCACGAAAATTCCAAGCTTCATGAACATGTAACATCAATAAGAACATATAAGAACAAAAGTAAGCATGTAGACATGTTAAGCTAATTCAATCCTCCTCACTAGGCATACTCTCTTCTTTTCTCTCGAAGCATGGTAATTCACACATAAGTATATGCAAGTGAAAGATAATGAATTACAAAGAGTAACTTGCATATATCAAAGAAACGAAAGCACTTTGTGAATTTTTATGGAAAAACCTCATATGATAACTATATGCACCAATGAACCAAAACCATATGCTTACTCTTGAGAAAATCTCCACAATCAATTTTAACCATCTTAAGAATCATGAAAAAAATCAATAAAAGGGTTGTAATGGGGCTAGGCTAAGAGGTATTCGATATTTGGATAAGGAGGCTCAAAACGTCACCGTGGCCTTGGGCAAAGCTCAAATCTCCTTATGTCTTCTCGCCAAGGGTCAAATTTCATCTTGTTGGACCCTTACTTCATTCTTTTCTTCCCCAAAACATAGTGAATATGAACAAAGGTCAAAATATAACAATAGTAGACCTTCACATATAAACAAAACTCCAAATTCACAACACTTTTCAAAACTAGACTTAGCAAATTATACTTTGAAACCGTGCCTATTTCTTTTCTTTTCTTTCGGACTTGATTTTTCTCTTTTCTTTTTTTTTCTGTCCGATTTCAATTTTTCTTCTTTTGTTTTCTCATAGGCACGGCTCACATACAATTTTTCATATACTTTTCTAGCTAAGTCTACCTCACACTTGTTCTTCTTCATCACTTCACGCAAAAACTCCTTCAAAAATCAAGCTTTGCCGACACACAATGGTCAAGACATCACTATACTAAGTTCATGGAAAGTGTTTAAGGGTGATGAAAGAAAAGGCTAATCGTAGGCTCAAAGGGGTTTACTAAGGTGTCCCACGACGGGCACAAATAGGCACATGCTTTATTTGGCAATGGTGGTAAATCTAAATGATCTTTATTCAATCATATTCAAAATCAAGGTATTTTATGATATAAACGTTTCGAAAATCAACAAGAGTAAGTTCTAGCATACTAGAGTTCATTAAAAAGCTATGGCACATAGTCATCGAATAATCAAAGAATTATGAGGTTTCATGCTTCCTACGAATCTATTGAATTTTATCTTTTTATCGCTCAAGAAGAAAGCAAATTGGCTCTAAAGCTCACATAGGTTATTTAGGACATAAACTAGCTAAAACATGCATGCTTCGTAATCAACAAGTCCTACATGCTCCTACCAATGCACATAATCCATGAAACTCACAATTTTAATTGTATGCATAACCATCATCTATGTATGCAAAGAGGAGAAAAACATCATTGACATATTAGGGGCATCCTAAGACTCGAAACAAATTTAAACACTCTATTTTTGTAGAACAATTTTCTGAATTTTCTTTTCTAAACTAAGCACACTAAAACATAAACGGAATATGTTATCCCACCCCACACTTAGAAAATTACATTGTCCTCAATGTAAGCACAAATCAATATCAACGAATTTCCTAAGCATGCAATAGTCTAACATATACCAACATATCATCACAAATCAAAGAAAAAGAGAAGAGTTAGGAAATTGCAAACTCTCGGTGATGGCTCCTTCACTTTTCTTTGATCGACTTGGGTTGCCTCCCAAGTAGCGCTTTGTGTTTATAGTCCATTGCTTAGACTTGTCACCGTGTGTTTGTCCGTTCATCATGTGCATTGCTCGGCAGTTGGGCACCCACCCCTCTCGGCAGTAGCAGGTTCTCGGCAGGCCAGCTTCTCTCGGCCCAATAATGCAAGCATAAATTCTTTGAAGAGCAACATACCACCTGGACCTTTACCTCTTATCGCCCAAATTTGAGTACGTTCCAATGACCAAATGCAAAAGTGCTCAAAATCAATATTATAGCAGACACACAGAGCTTTCCAGAGATGTAAAGTTTGCCTCAATCCGATCAACAAAAGTACTCCATATTTTGCCTTTTATCGGACCTGTCTGCACAGCTTCCTGCTTTGCTGGACTGACCTTGCTGCAATCAAACCGAAGCTGGGAACAGCATACTACTCCGAATCCACTTCTGTAAAATCCTATAGAAAGTAGACTCACAGATCTTTCTTTGCATATATCACACGCCTTCTCAGGTATTGTGAGCTAAAAATGACAGCCATCCAAAGTAGAAGAGCTGCACTGCCGGAACTCTGTTTAGGGTACAGTTTGGTGTTTGAGTTTCCTCACTTTTTTCTCTCCAATTTGACCATGTTCCATGGATTCTTCTTCAGTTGGTTCGCCTTCAATGGTGTGTCTTCCTTGACCGGCCGGACCAAGGCTTACACGAAATTGATAACACAAGGCACCGAAAACTGCTTCGCCTTCAATGGTGTGTCCTTAGTAACTTGGGTGCAGCAAATTTCGGCAGGGGCAGGGGCAGGAGAAGCGTGAAGGGGCAGTAGGAGCAGCAGCTTGTGCGCAGGGTCTCGGCAAGTGCAGCATAGGTGGAAGGATAGGCAGCAGCAGGGGCAGCAGCTTTGCGGCGTGTCAGCAGGGTACGTAGGCTGCAGCATTGCGGCAGCAGCAGGGCAGTAGCAGGGTCTTCGGCAGACGCGTCTGCTTCTCTTGAGGCTTGGTTTTGGGTGTGTTCCACTATCCTAATTCAAAAGTGTTGTAAATCAATGTTGTAGTGGATACACAGAGCTTTCCAACGGTATAAAATTCGCCTCAATCGGACCAGCAGAAGTATGCTTTGTATGGCCTTTTACCGGACCGATTGATCTGCCCAGTTCTCTGGTTCACCAGATTGACCTTCGTGCACTCAAATTGAAACTGGGAGCAGCTCGAGACTCCAAATCCACTTCTGTAAAATCCTACAGAAAGTAGACTCAGAGACCTTTCCAACGGTGTATGGCTCAGCATCCCAGGTTTTGTAAGCAGCAAACGGCATCCATTCAAAATTGACATACAGTACTGCCGGAATTCTGCTTTGGGCAGAACTTGGTATTTCCTGCACTTTTTTTCTTTTCAATTCAATCTGCACACGCACAAGACACTTCAAAACGAACTAAACCAAAAATAAATATAAGAAGAAAAAGTTGAGTTAAAAAAGAATGAGTTAGAAAATCAGAGTTAATATGTTAAAGTTAGTAAAGTTTAGCAACAATTACAAGTTAGAATCAAGTTACAAGTTAAAGTTAGCATCGAAAATTTTCTACAATACATACATGAATTAGCAAAGTTAGAGAAGATTTATACAAAACCGAAAATAAAGCTATACGAAATTTGCACAAATATACAAAGTTAACATTCAAATATAACAAGATTTTATAATCCCCGGCAACGGCGCCAAAAATTGACGAGTCGCCGAAGCGAGCATCAAGCAATAATAACCCTACAATCGTTAGTAGTATAGAATAAGTAGGGATCGTTCTAGCCGGGGATTAAGGGTACCTGAAACATGAGAATGTTAATAAAAATATTCACAAATACATATGCACACAATTGTCACACTTATATACATATATACATATTCACACGAAATCATGGGGGATTGAGATAGGATCGGCAGCTAAGCTGCCTCTAAATTCCTAGACAAGAATTTAAGACATGAAATTAAATCCTAAAGCTACTATTTACAAGGTTGGTCGACATTCTTCCACAAATTACTAACACAAAAGCACTCAAAACACATAGCAAATTAATAAGACAAGACACACGGCAAGAGCACACAATATCCTAGATCCGACTTAGTTCCAACCTAATTAGCTCCTTAACGGTTTACTAATCGATTAAGACTCTCAAGTACTTCAAGATTAACTTATCGTCTAACCCTAAAGTTATACTAAACACATTTGAGAACACTTATCGTCGAAATCAAATATGCAGAGTAATTCGGCACAAGGTCTTTTTAGTCGAAAACATATCAATCAAGCAAGGCGTCACCACTTCTTGTTAACATGCATAGTCATTTAAACCACTCTAGTCCTATTTTATATTGACAGATACAAGACCAATACTCAAAACACATCGCGAATATGCTAAGTACCAATCTTTGCGGCACACGGATTTAAAGACTAAACCAAGAACGAACTACTAGAATCAGAGTGAACATGCTTGCCTATCTAATCCTATCTCTTTACTTCATATTTTCCTTACTTTTTAACATGCAATCCGTATTCTTACATCCAAAACCCATTTAAAGACAAAGAAAACGAATTGAACATACAAATTATAAAACCAAATTTCACTCCAAACAATACATAGACATAGAGTTTGAAACCAAGAATTCATGCTAACTTCATAGACAAAGTTTAACATAACTACATAAAAATTACAAAACCGAGAGTAGGGAGTGGATCACACATTAGAAACCTTGGAGAGCTTTGACTCGTGTGGATCCGATGGTTGGTGGAGAAGATGGCTGCTCGGCAATGGGTGTGTCGGCAGGATTTTTGGGTGAGATGGTGGTGGTTTCGGCTAAGGTTTGTATGTAGGACTCTTGGGAAATTTAGGTAGAGCTTTGGCTAGATTTTTGCTTTGGAATGTGACAAGTTTTTCTGCAGGAAAACATGGCTTTATATAGAGGCAAATTCGGCAGAAACCCTAGGTAGAAAACCTAGTCCAAATCGGCAAAGGCAATCCTTGTGCAATAAGGTTTTGGTTCCTTCCTTTCTTGGTTCTTCTAGGAAACTTCTTTTTCTGATTTTTCTTCAATGCCTTGGCTTGGTGTCATCCTCTAACCTTCCTTAAGCTTGGACCATCATCACATATGCATTTGTACACCATTTGGTCCATTAAAAACAGAAAACACAAAAAGGGGGCAGTAGGTTCCTGGAATCGGCAGATTTGACCTTGATGCAGTAATTCCGGCATATCTCCATCCGTGGAGCTCCGATTGATGCGATTCCAAGTCTCAGATAAACTAGACACATATGGCCATCTCCCCATAAAATATCTCGATCAAATTCCTTGTGAGTCGTCGGGAATGATTTTTCGAAGTTAGGACAAAGTCCCAGGAAAATCCTGGAAGTCCCTGGATTGGTTTGCTCGGACTGCTGTTTTGCAGCCAACTTTTGGGTGACTTCCCGAACTCCAATTGATCTGAAATTTTAACACAACATTCCTCAGTATATGAATATTAAGCACACCAAATTTCATAGAATTCGGACAAGGATAGATCATATTTTTACTCGTCTCAAAATCGCGAAAAAGACATATTTTGCACTATTTTCCAGATTTCTCATACTTAGTCATTTTTCGGACAATTAAGCACATTTTACCAAAACTCTACCAAAATTGACACTAACTATATTATGACTCTATTTTAGACAAATAAGGGTTAAACAAAGCATAAACGAGGGCATAAGCATATAATATCGTCGCACATTGTGCTCCTATCAACTACCCCACACTTATCCTTTGCTAGTCCCTTAGCAAACTAAATAAAACTAAGACTCAAAACAAACTATTGCCCCTAACAATTTGTCTCAGGCTCGTATGTACACATATCTTTCAAGTTAATGCATGAGAATGCTAAGCACGAAAATTCCAAGCTTCATGAACATGTAACATCAATAAGAACATATAAGAACAAAAGTAAGCATGTAGACATGTTAAGCTAATTCAATCCTCCTCACTAGGCATACTCTCTTCTTTTCTCTCGAAGCATGGTAATTCACACATAAGTATATGCAAGTGAAAGATAATGAATTACAAAGAGTAACTTGCATATATCAAAGAAACGAAAGCACTTTGTGAATTTTTATGGAAAAACCTCATATGATAACTATATGCACCAATGAACCAAAACCATATGCTTACTCTTGAGAAAATCTCCACAATCAATTTTAACCATCTTAAGAATCATGAAAAAAATCAATAAAAGGGTTGTAATGGGGCTAGGCTAAGAGGTATTCGATATTTGGATAAGGAGGCTCAAAACGTCACCGTGGCCTTGGGCAAAGCTCAAATCTCCTTATGTCTTCTCGCCAAGGGTCAAATTTCATCTTGTTGGACCCTTACTTCATTCTTTTCTTCCCCAAAACATAGTGAATATGAACAAAGGTCAAAATATAACAATAGTAGACCTTCACATATAAACAAAACTCCAAATTCACAACACTTTTCAAAACTAGACTTAGCAAATTATACTTTGAAACCGTGCCTATTTCTTTTCTTTTCTTTCGGACTTGATTTTTCTCTTTTCTTTTTTTTTCTGTCCGATTTCAATTTTTCTTCTTTTGTTTTCTCATAGGCACGGCTCACATACAATTTTTCATATACTTTTCTAGCTAAGTCTACCTCACACTTGTTCTTCTTCATCACTTCACGCAAAAACTCCTTCAAAAATCAAGCTTTGCCGACACACAATGGTCAAGACATCACTATACTAAGTTCATGGAAAGTGTTTAAGGGTGATGAAAGAAAAGGCTAATCGTAGGCTCAAAGGGGTTTACTAAGGTGTCCCACGACGGGCACAAATAGGCACATGCTTTATTTGGCAATGGTGGTAAATCTAAATGATCTTTATTCAATCATATTCAAAATCAAGGTATTTTATGATATAAACGTTTCGAAAATCAACAAGAGTAAGTTCTAGCATACTAGAGTTCATTAAAAAGCTATGGCACATAGTCATCGAATAATCAAAGAATTATGAGGTTTCATGCTTCCTACGAATCTATTGAATTTTATCTTTTTATCGCTCAAGAAGAAAGCAAATTGGCTCTAAAGCTCACATAGGTTATTTAGGACATAAACTAGCTAAAACATGCATGCTTCGTAATCAACAAGTCCTACATGCTCCTACCAATGCACATAATCCATGAAACTCACAATTTTAATTGTATGCATAACCATCATCTATGTATGCAAAGAGGAGAAAAACATCATTGACATATTAGGGGCATCCTAAGACTCGAAACAAATTTAAACACTCTATTTTTGTAGAACAATTTTCTGAATTTTCTTTTCTAAACTAAGCACACTAAAACATAAACGGAATATGTTATCCCACCCCACACTTAGAAAATTACATTGTCCTCAATGTAAGCACAAATCAATATCAACGAATTTCCTAAGCATGCAATAGTCTAACATATACCAACATATCATCACAAATCAAAGAAAAAGAGAAGAGTTAGGAAATTGCAAACTCTCGGTGATGGCTCCTTCACTTTTCTTTGATCGACTTGGGTTGCCTCCCAAGTAGCGCTTTGTGTTTATAGTCCATTGCTTAGACTTGTCACCGTGTGTTTGTCCGTTCATCATGTGCATTGCTCGGCAGTTGGGCACCCACCCCTCTCGGCAGTAGCAGGTTCTCGGCAGGCCAGCTTCTCTCGGCCCAATAATGCAAGCATAAATTCTTTGAAGAGCAACATACCACCTGGACCTTTACCTCTTATCGCCCAAATTTGAGTACGTTCCAATGACCAAATGCAAAAGTGCTCAAAATCAATATTATAGCAGACACACAGAGCTTTCCAGAGATGTAAAGTTTGCCTCAATCCGATCAACAAAAGTACTCCATATTTTGCCTTTTATCGGACCTGTCTGCACAGCTTCCTGCTTTGCTGGACTGACCTTGCTGCAATCAAACCGAAGCTGGGAACAGCATACTACTCCGAATCCACTTCTGTAAAATCCTATAGAAAGTAGACTCACAGATCTTTCTTTGCATATATCACACGCCTTCTCAGGTATTGTGAGCTAAAAATGACAGCCATCCAAAGTAGAAGAGCTGCACTGCCGGAACTCTGTTTAGGGTACAGTTTGGTGTTTGAGTTTCCTCACTTTTTTCTCTCCAATTTGACCATGTTCCATGGATTCTTCTTCAGTTGGTTCGCCTTCAATGGTGTGTCTTCCTTGACCGGCCGGACCAAGGCTTACACGAAATTGATAACACAAGGCACCGAAAACTGCTTCGCCTTCAATGGTGTGTCCTTAGTAACTTGGGTGCAGCAAATTTCGGCAGGGGCAGGGGCAGGAGAAGCGTGAAGGGGCAGTAGGAGCAGCAGCTTGTGCGCAGGGTCTCGGCAAGTGCAGCATAGGTGGAAGGATAGGCAGCAGCAGGGGCAGCAGCTTTGCGGCGTGTCAGCAGGGTACGTAGGCTGCAGCATTGCGGCAGCAGCAGGGCAGTAGCAGGGTCTTCGGCAGACGCGTCTGCTTCTCTTGAGGCTTGGTTTTGGGTGTGTTCCACTATCCTAATTCAAAAGTGTTGTAAATCAATGTTGTAGTGGATACACAGAGCTTTCCAACGGTATAAAATTCGCCTCAATCGGACCAGCAGAAGTATGCTTTGTATGGCCTTTTACCGGACCGATTGATCTGCCCAGTTCTCTGGTTCACCAGATTGACCTTCGTGCACTCAAATTGAAACTGGGAGCAGCTCGAGACTCCAAATCCACTTCTGTAAAATCCTACAGAAAGTAGACTCAGAGACCTTTCCAACGGTGTATGGCTCAGCATCCCAGGTTTTGTAAGCAGCAAACGGCATCCATTCAAAATTGACATACAGTACTGCCGGAATTCTGCTTTGGGCAGAACTTGGTATTTCCTGCACTTTTTTTCTTTTCAATTCAATCTGCACACGCACAAGACACTTCAAAACGAACTAAACCAAAAATAAATATAAGAAGAAAAAGTTGAGTTAAAAAAGAATGAGTTAGAAAATCAGAGTTAATATGTTAAAGTTAGTAAAGTTTAGCAACAATTACAAGTTAGAATCAAGTTACAAGTTAAAGTTAGCATCGAAAATTTTCTACAATACATACATGAATTAGCAAAGTTAGAGAAGATTTATACAAAACCGAAAATAAAGCTATACGAAATTTGCACAAATATACAAAGTTAACATTCAAATATAACAAGATTTTATAATCCCCGGCAACGGCGCCAAAAATTGACGAGTCGCCGAAGCGAGCATCAAGCAATAATAACCCTACAATCGTTAGTAGTATAGAATAAGTAGGGATCGTTCTAGCCGGGGATTAAGGGTACCTGAAACATGAGAATGTTAATAAAAATATTCACAAATACATATGCACACAATTGTCACACTTATATACATATATACATATTCACACGAAATCATGGGGGATTGAGATAGGATCGGCAGCTAAGCTGCCTCTAAATTCCTAGACAAGAATTTAAGACATGAAATTAAATCCTAAAGCTACTATTTACAAGGTTGGTCGACATTCTTCCACAAATTACTAACACAAAAGCACTCAAAACACATAGCAAATTAATAAGACAAGACACACGGCAAGAGCACACAATATCCTAGATCCGACTTAGTTCCAACCTAATTAGCTCCTTAACGGTTTACTAATCGATTAAGACTCTCAAGTACTTCAAGATTAACTTATCGTCTAACCCTAAAGTTATACTAAACACATTTGAGAACACTTATCGTCGAAATCAAATATGCAGAGTAATTCGGCACAAGGTCTTTTTAGTCGAAAACATATCAATCAAGCAAGGCGTCACCACTTCTTGTTAACATGCATAGTCATTTAAACCACTCTAGTCCTATTTTATATTGACAGATACAAGACCAATACTCAAAACACATCGCGAATATGCTAAGTACCAATCTTTGCGGCACACGGATTTAAAGACTAAACCAAGAACGAACTACTAGAATCAGAGTGAACATGCTTGCCTATCTAATCCTATCTCTTTACTTCATATTTTCCTTACTTTTTAACATGCAATCCGTATTCTTACATCCAAAACCCATTTAAAGACAAAGAAAACGAATTGAACATACAAATTATAAAACCAAATTTCACTCCAAACAATACATAGACATAGAGTTTGAAACCAAGAATTCATGCTAACTTCATAGACAAAGTTTAACATAACTACATAAAAATTACAAAACCGAGAGTAGGGAGTGGATCACACATTAGAAACCTTGGAGAGCTTTGACTCGTGTGGATCCGATGGTTGGTGGAGAAGATGGCTGCTCGGCAATGGGTGTGTCGGCAGGATTTTTGGGTGAGATGGTGGTGGTTTCGGCTAAGGTTTGTATGTAGGACTCTTGGGAAATTTAGGTAGAGCTTTGGCTAGATTTTTGCTTTGGAATGTGACAAGTTTTTCTGCAGGAAAACATGGCTTTATATAGAGGCAAATTCGGCAGAAACCCTAGGTAGAAAACCTAGTCCAAATCGGCAAAGGCAATCCTTGTGCAATAAGGTTTTGGTTCCTTCCTTTCTTGGTTCTTCTAGGAAACTTCTTTTTCTGATTTTTCTTCAATGCCTTGGCTTGGTGTCATCCTCTAACCTTCCTTAAGCTTGGACCATCATCACATATGCATTTGTACACCATTTGGTCCATTAAAAACAGAAAACACAAAAAGGGGGCAGTAGGTTCCTGGAATCGGCAGATTTGACCTTGATACAGTAATTCCGGCATATCTCCATCCGTGGAGCTCCGATTGATGCGATTCCAAGTCTCAGATAAACTAGACACATATGGCCATCTCCCCATAAAATATCTCGATCAAATTCCTTGTGAGTCGTCGGGAATGATTTTTCGAAGTTAGGACAAAGTCCCAGGAAAATCCTGGAAGTCCCTGGATTGGTTTGCTCGGACTGCTGTTTTGCAGCCAACTTTTGGGTGACTTCCCGAACTCCAATTGATCTGAAATTTTAACACAACATTCCTCAGTATATGAATATTAAGCACACCAAATTTCATAGAATTCGGACAAGGATAGATCATATTTTTACTCGTCTCAAAATCGCGAAAAAGACATATTTTGCACTATTTTCCAGATTTCTCATACTTAGTCATTTTTCGGACAATTAAGCACATTTTACCAAAACTCTACCAAAATTGACACTAACTATATTATGACTCTATTTTAGACAAATAAGGGTTAAACAAAGCATAAACGAGGGCATAAGCATATAATATCGTCGCACATTGTGCTCCTATCATCAGCAGCCGTCCGACTCCCCCATCCAACGGCGGACAATGAAAAAGGCGCGGATCGCAAGAGTTTAGCCGACGAATTTGAATATTTCGTCGGCTATACTTTGGACAATCAGCAGCCGTTGGATCTGAGCCATCCAACGGCGGACAATAAGCGGATTGCAAGAGTTTAGCCGACGAATTCAAATATTTCGTCGGCTAAACCTTTGGTCAAACAATGAAGTCAAACCTCTAAACGCTTTAAAACGGAAATTGGCCTGTGTAAATGACGTTTTTTTGCCTGACCTTCAACAGATAATAGTTTCAAATCGATGAGACGCAACTAATCGTATAAAAATTTTCCTCAAAATATTTACCGACCGTGAGGCTACCCATAGGAAAACGGAAGTAAAAAACAGTTAACCGCAACATTCGGCACACAGATTTTGTCGGAATCTTGTCATTTTTCAACCGTAGACGTATTTCATTATTTCGGTCATATCTTATTTCACGACACATTATATTAGTTGTCGTGAATGTCATTTAGACCGCGAAGCTAATACATTTTATTCTTCCTATATTTTACAGATGGTTTAACCATCACAGTTTGACTTTGACACATTGGACTCTGAAGAACTCGAGTACCAAATTCCCCTATTGAGCCAACTAAGGCTTGAGCATGGTATATTTATGCAAACTGTTTTATGTAAATAGCTAAAGAAATAATTATAATATCTTCAATGACAATGTAAGGTCTGAGAAAAATAAATTTCCTGAAACAAATTATTTCTTGGAACAAATTGTGCAAAGTAATGCAACAACCCTAAAACAAAGGGCAATTACCATGGACGTAAAGATTTCTATAATCATCCAAAAGCAAGTGGAGATAATGTACCATTTGAAAAGATGACATAGGGGACATGTCATGTGCAGTGAAGCACTCTGCCATTGTTGTAAATCAATGAAGTATTGATAAGTATATTACAAGCTAGCAAAGAATTAGCTGTGACTTATAATAAGTATAAAGAATCATACGAGTACGCGGATTTTGGAAAAGTATCTTCAATATCCAACAAGACCATTGAAAATGAATTTACAACTAAATGCATACCATATGGGAAGAAGATGTCAATGACGCATCTCATCATTGCAGCTATTAAAAGAGCCAAAAGGATTTGACTCCATCCAAGAAAGACTTTGATTAGTCTATTTTTAAATTTCTAAGATATCCTTATAAAGGATATTACGCCTAAATTAGACTCTTGGTCTTAAAGTTTCTATCTTTTAATTGGACAAAGACTAAATGTAATCGTTGGCATGCTAATTTTTGAATTTTCTCTAAAGGAATTGAGATTATTCAAATTTTATTCATGATATACATGATTCAATTTTCTGCATATAATTTTGCAAAGTATTGCATAAAGTAAAGTAACATATCATAATATAGGCATGACACAAAGAACCGTGTGCAAAGAAACGCACCATGTAATCCCTAGAATAATAGTACTGAAGGACAATGGTATTAATATATCACAAAAATAACACAATAGTACTGAAGAACAGTAGTACTATAATGAAAATGATAAGGATCGGTATATCTGTTCATTTGGGATTCATAATGCACCTGCCTACCTGGGATTACCATAGTTTTTATTACAATCCCCATCGAGTTACTCTAAAGAACTTGAGTTACGTTTTGATGTATATATTGAGCATATGTCAAATTGACAATTTATACGATAAGAGAAAATTGAATTTGTTCCACACGTTAAAGAAATTTATGCCACGATGTTCATGTAAAAAGACATAAGTGAGAATTCATTTGATCTCCTTTGCATTACCTCTAATGACTACAGATGTAAACGAGTATTAGAGAAATTTATATGTCAACTTAGTGGGTTATATGTAACCGCTAATTGAATCCAAAGTCATAAGAAAATGATCTTTTGGAATTTTGACATAGATTGGCTTTGATATGGTGATCCGTACATTAAAGAAATTACTATGGACACCCATACTCTGGATGAATAGAAGCAAATACCAGAAGAATATGGTTCACACACGAAACCGAGGATGATCAAAGAACATTTTATCCTCAAATATTGTTTCGACATAATCCATGTAGGGTTGAAGACGTGTGTTCAATCCCTAAATTCCACCGCTCCCCTAAGGTGGTATTATAATATATTTGATGCACAAATATATGCACTTATACCCTATTATGCTTCTGATATCCATCGTGATTTTATGAATAAAAGTACATCATTCAAAGCCTACTCGTAAAATTATGATTGACACCATCATATGCAAAGGAAACAAGTGTTCTCATTATGTGCTTATATTGAATCCAAAGATGATTCAGTGGACTGATTCAACCAACTTGCGGACACCTTAAATATTTTATGGTGTTGGTTGTAGTGTCGACACGCTGGTCACGTGTCATGACACCATCTACAATTAAAATTTATGCTGCTTATGCTAGAAAGTCAAAACACCTAGGCCGGGTTAATTTCTGTAGGTGTAATGATATTATAGCTTATTATATGGGATCTGTAATGGGCATCATATTCCTATATAAAAACCCAATTGGTCTCACGGAAAACGACTACAGTAATAGTCTTGATATTGGTCAAGCACACTAATACTAACGTTTTGGGTTATGCAATTTTGCATGCAGCGATACTTATTCATCTATGACCATCATCATTGAACTAATTTTACACCACAGCTAGTGACTGTGTGTGATGATTTTAAAGGATTTCAAACGAACTTGTAATCCTTGAGCTCTTTTGGATTGACACGGATCTACAATTCTTGAGCTTGGTTAAATGCTTTTATGTGCCAAAATTGCGCCGCCACAGCGCACAATGATGGGTTACTTGAGATGAATAAATATTTATGCTGGATATGAACCTCCAGCTATAGTCTGCTATGTCGAAACCTTGACAGGCGATCTCCTCACCGCTAGATTTGCGGTGTGTCACTTTGATGAGACAGTCTTCCCGTCGTTAGGGGGAGATAAGAACAAGCATGTTCAAGTAGAACGACAGGAATTGTCGTGGTTTGTCCCCAATGTGTCTCATCTCGATCCTCAAAAATCACACAAAGTAAAGTGTGCAGATGTCTTATACATTAAAGTGACGAGATCATATAAACCTGTTGCAAATATACCTGCAAGGATTGTGTTTTATCAAAAGGACATGGTACCACCCAAGAAAAATTGGGTATTGCACTGCCACCATGGATGGTGGCATGGTGACGCCATAAGTGGCATAAATGGTGTCACAGGCCGTGGCTCTCCAAGGAAGAGGGGGAGGCCACCTTAGGTTCGATACATACTTGTGTAAAGGAAGAAAACAAGTTTGGCACAACCTGATCTATTGATCAGTGATACTCAAATCCGTCTCATGAGAATATTTATGGATTGTGGTTATCATTGGGGGACGCCTCAAATGTTAGAACCAATCCTTAAAGTATAGAGATCTCTACAAACACATTACACTAGTGTACATGAGGACGTGGAATAATGAGTCTACTATCGAACCATACTTCGTTGAAAAATGTCAACTTAGTAAACTGGCCTAATGGAAAGAAGCGATCCAGTATAAATAAAGAGATAGGTATTTGGGCAGGTGACGCCGACACCGCAAATATAAACCCTATCAAATATATCTTTGTTAGAATGCGTAATGAGAATAAGAGTATGCAGACTCACCTTATGGCGCAACGTCTTTCAAAAACGCACTGGAATCGACTACGAGGAGATATTCTCTCGTAATGGACTACGATGAGACAATCTCTCGTAATAGATGTCATTGCACTCCACTACTTTGTCAGTTTGGTAGTTTCCGAAAAACTGAACATGCAGCTTATGAAAGTGGTCAAAACATATCTCTATGGGGATCTAAAATAAGAGATATACATGAGGATCCTAAACGGACTTCATCCACCCAAATCAAGTGGCTCTAGATCACATGAGTACGTTTGCAAAAGAAATTGAAACGTTCACTAAAGTGACTACTTGATTGGGAAGAGATTGGTGAATTATGCCCTTGCGTGCTCATTATGGATATAAACAGACTCTCAATGAATTAAGAGATACTCTATGTATTGTAAATCCTAAGTTAAGAATGAAAAGATCTTGGGAATACACAGTCTTGAAATTAAACTCAAGGACTGTAATGATGGTGACCATACATCAATCTGCTTAAGCACTCTAAAGAATAAAGTGAGGCCTACATATACTCCCATGATCAGTCGAAGTCTTTACTCTAACAATAGATCCGTTTTTCATCTAAAGGAAGATGTCGAAGAAGTGTTGGGAAATGAAATTCCTATACAAGTGCAATGACGCATGATTGTACTTAAACATAATATGTAAGACTCGACCTCTCATTCGATGTAAATTTGTAAAGCTATGTTTAGCTCTGCGCCTACGCAACGCAAATCGTTCTTTCATTAAAGATATGAAAGATTTGGGCTTATTCAATCTCTATATAGAATGTGACATGATAAAGAAACTATCCACGTCATAACTAACTATGCGTTAAGAAAAACGCATTAAAGGTGAAATAAGAAAATCTGTTGTTACAGATCAATTTCAAATCTCTTAACGGTTCATCCACACTCTAGACGAAGTTATAAGTGTTTTGTTATATGAATGTCATATCATGAGTGAACCTGATGTTCAATATGAACCTAGGTGTTCGGTTCATGAAGAACCTTATCCTCAAGATCAAAGTAAATCAAGTTGGATCTGAGAACGATGTGACTAGATTTAATTATTAAATCATTGTTCAAAGTCATATTTGGAAAAACATGTGAAAATGCATAACTATGTTAATGTTACTGAAGCTTCCTTGATCAAATGAAAGAATCAAGATGAATCCCATGATTAATGTAAAACTCAGGGGGAGGTGCAGACATCATGGGGAGTCTAGCTAGCACACACATGTTGTTTTCAAATGTAATAGGTGCGTTGTGCTCTTTTTCTCCTTCGATCAAAGTTTTATTTTCTCCCATTGGGTTTTTGTTACATGGCAAGGTTTTTAATGAGGCAACACCACATGCACAATTTTACCTCTGACTCGGCACAAGGGGGAGTGTTAAAGGAAAAACACATTATGTGCCTTCGTCAATGTAACTGACGAGAGGTAATTAGGTAGTTATTATTGTCATTAATGTATTTACTATTACCGTTGTAATACTCACCCTATATAAAGGGGATTATCAATGAAATGAGTAGACCAATTCATTATTTTCTACAACATTTGACAATTATTTTTTATTTTTCGTCGCTAAAATTTTTTTTAGAATAAATTCAACCCATTGTTGTTTTTTTTTAAGTGTCATGCTCTAAAAAATGGGTTACTTGTTGCTAAAAAATTTGGCTACAAGAAGCTGCAGGTAGAATGCGACTCCCTTTTGGTTATCAAGTGTGTAAAACACTCTATAGCTGCTCTTTGGAGAATTAAGTCTGTTGTTCGAGATGTGATTCATCTAGCATAATTATTTGAGGACATTTCCTTCGCTCACATATTTTGAGAGGCCAATTTTTAGCGGATGTTTTGGCTAATGTCGGTCACTCCTTTTGGATATTTATATAGAAAATGTCAATGTAGTACTAATTTGGCCCCCTCATTACCCATTCCAATGACCATCTTAGTTTATTCTCTTATTAAACATAAGGTAACAACTCCTATTACCCATTTGAACAAATCTTTTCAACCCTAGTACAGATTTAATTTTTTTCTTCTTTTTTTGTCCTTATGTCTTATCTAACAGATTTTTGAATTATAACATGCTGAGAAAGTGGAAGATAGAGAAACTTTTCCGAAAGGTCACCCAACTCCGCCAGCGTCCCATGGTTGCTCGCCGGATTCTGGTCACCAAATTTTTTTCGCCGGATTTTTTTTCTTTATTTTTTTTTTTGCCTGAATTTTTTTTTTCAATATTAAATTATTGTGTCTGACTTTAAGCATGTTACTAACTCTCAGTAATCAAGTTACTAACCCCAGTAAGCACTTACAGATTCCAGTAAGCATGTTACTGACTCTCAGTAATCAGGTTACTGACCCAGTAAGATGAATACTGACCCCCAGTATGCAACTTTGCTGACTTCTTGTAAACAATTACTGATTTTTTTCAAATGAAACTAAGTACCATCATATAACACAGATCACAATTCCAAAAGGGATTCCAAATCCAAATTAATGAGGTCTTACATACTTCTTACTTAAGAGACATATCATATAACACATTTCATACAAGATTCTAGTAAAATGATTATTGACTGGCTCCAAATATCTAGGTTACTGACCCCCAATAAGATGATTATTGACCCCCAGTAAGATGATTACTGACCCTTAGTGTAATATTACTGACCCCCAGTAAGGGTTTGCATATGCAAAATTAGAGAGAAATCGAGACAGGTTCTTGAAACCTCTATCAACTCCTACATCTTAGACTTGGCCATGGCTTTGCTGACTCGAGTCCCGCGCGTGCCTCTCCAGCTCGGCGCCCAAACGTGCCCTCGGCGTCGGGGGATTGAGGTAGGTGGCGGCGGTGGAGGCCGAGTTGGTGGAGCCAATAAAGGCAGAGGCTGTGGTTTCTGGCGGTGAGGTGGTGGTGGAGGAGGGTCAGGGTAGTGAGGATCGAAAAGTGATTGAGAACAGTGAAAGCATAGTTTGAGAGAGAGATGTGATTTTAGTATAGGGTAGTTATGTATTTTTGCCAAGATTCATTGGAGTGTGTATGTAACATTGGAATGAACAAGTTTTCCATCATTTTTGTGCAAATAGTCATTTTCCCTTATTTATAATAGGACTAATATAATTTTCTGTTGGATTGTATGTGATTGGCAATCTTATTAATCAGTGGTTGAAGAAACATCTTTTGATTGTTACTGTTCGGTCTTTTGTTACAAGATACTAGCTTCTCACAGTTCTTAATAGTTCAAAGTTAGGCAAAATAGCTGCTTTGCATTAGAATGTCTATGTCAGGACCCGCCCCGGATCTCACCCTGAAATCCGGATAAGGTCTTGCGGGGACCACCTTAAAACTAACTCTATCGATAAATCGATAAGTCAATCTTAGGATGGACAACCCTAAAACCTGCAACAACTAAAAACACTTCTAAATCCAGTTCCAACCTTAACACCTGGAGCCATCTGCTCTCCCAAATCACAACCACCGCCACATATAAACAAAAAATCTAACACAACTGGCTCATGGGTAATCAGAGCAATCTAATACAATGAACTGGAAATACAACTGGAAACAGATAAGAAATATAAGAATAAGGGATCACAGATCCCACCTAGCGGAAGCTACAACGATGATGGCTATGTCTCGACTCCGAGTACTCTTGACCTTTGATAACTAATATGAACACTGGGCGATTTAAAACGAAGGGCCCAGGGGAAAGTAATTTAAAAACATTAGAGTGAGTGGATAAAAATAATTTCGTATAATACCTTAAATAAAAAGTATATATTACTTTTCCAACATTTTATAAATAAAAACCACGATGCATGCATTTTAATAAAACGTCACACGTTCCAGAAAAATCTTAATTTTAAATCAGCCCAGCTGATATATCAAATAAACAAATAATACTTTGTTTATATTTTCAAAAATAAATACTTTTGAAAATCAAATAATAACATATCACGACCAATCCCATTGGTCATATAAAAACTCAACCCCGCTGGTTCGGGAATTTATTAAATAAATAAAAAATATCATAAGAGAAAATATTCCTGAAAACTAAATAAAGACGAAAAGCCAATCTCATTGGCCCAATAAACGAAATAATGGAGAAGTGGTTACACCACAAACAGGAGCCTCTCAGGCTTGGGTCGGAACCTCCCAGGACTTCTGTACCAGCGTGAACAAATATGACGACCTAAGCTTCTCAAACTAAAGGTCGGAACCTCCCAAGGCTTCTGTACCAATGTCCCACGCTAAGCCTATCTAGCAAATATGACGACCCCTTCAGTGGTGTAAAAATAAGTCAAATCAAATCCGAAAATACGCTTCCCCCCATTTAATCAAAAATCTGTACGGTCCTCGACCGTACATCTGAGGCTTATAAACATAATCAATTAAAATAGTAGCCTCGAAGTAAATAAATGTCTATAATCGACATGTCTCACATGTCATGAAATTTATAAATCATAAACCGTGAAATCACAAATTATGAAATCATAAAATCCCCGGAAATCTTATTTTCGGTCTTTTAAATATAAATACATTCAAAATAATCATATATGATTTATCAAATCATACTATTTCCGAAAATCTCATTTCCGAGTAAAATCACGTACTATTAAAATAATAGTCAAAACCTTATTTCCTTTTAAATATATTAAATGAACAAATATCAAAATCATATATGAACTATCGACGTCCGATAATTTATATCAAGCTCAAGAAATCGTTTAGTTAAAATAAACTTCATTTCAATAAAATATTTATGCATATATTTATTTAAAATAAAATCCACCCACAGTACAGCCGAGCTTGCCGCTATTCCGAGCTCTGGTCACGTCGAGTAATCTCTCGACCTTTAACACAGACGTAATCAAAAATATTGCGGAACTCGGAATTTATTTATAAACGTTAAATCTACGGACGTCCTCACTTGCACGAAACTTCCCAATTTTTTCTTTTCAATTATCGGTATAGGAATTACGCCTCAATACAGAACAATCTACGTCCGAAATTACTCAGGACACCCACCCCGTGTCCGATCAATTCTTTTACTAGTTATTTCTTCGTAAAACTCTTTTAAACCAGTTTTATCTTTTTACGGTAAGTCAACAGTAACATTTAATTTTCAAACAATAATTATTCTAGGTCAAACAGTAATTGTATAGTCAACCAGTAAATGGTCAAAGTCTAATTACTATTTATCGTTTACTTTTAATGTTTACTGTTTACTTTTACTGTTTTACCATTTACTTTTCACCTTTTACTGTTTACTATTCACCATCTTCAACCTCTCGCTGCCGCCGGCAGCTTCGCCACAGAGGCTAAAAACGCCTCAAATCGACTCTAAATCAACCCAACACCATCGCCACCACCTCAAGACCTCATCCCCGTCGCCTCCGCCGCCAGAAACCTATGCAGCCGCCGCATACGGCGACCAACACGGCGACAGAAACTCCAAATCTGCAACCAAATTTCCAACAATCGAACTATAAATTACACCTAATCGACTTTGAACAACGTCCTGAACACGAATTCAACCTCCAAATCCACCAAAAATATCACCTCCACCAAATTCACCAAAAACCCTAGAATTTCAAATCCAAAATTCTCTTTACTTGGGTTGAATTGGTTCAATTTCTTTCGTGGAGTGGATGTGCGAGTCGTGACCTTTGATTTCCGACCGGAATCGGGCCGAACCGTGGCCGGAGGAGGAAACTCTGGTTCGACTGTGTCGAACCTCCTCGGGCTTCAACCAGCCTAATGGTGGCGATTCGCCGTGAACCACCACCGCAGACTTGAAGAAGAGGCCGAGCTGGTTTGAACGTGACCGGTGGGGCGCCGATCGGTGGCCGAAAAAAGAAGAAAAGAAAAGAAAAAGAAAAGAAAAGAAAAGGAGAGAAAGAAAGTTGCCATTTCGGGAAATTTCCTCCCGGTTATATATACTCGCCCAAAACTGGAAAGTTACGTATTTTACATCGTAACTTTTTCATACGAACTCTAAATTAAACGTGTTACGTGTCTACGAACTCGTTTCAACGTCTTCTACCTCGTCATGAAATAAAATTTTCGGTCGGGTCACCTTTTAAAAAGTCAACTTTTAGAATTTCTGAATTGTAAAAACAACTCCCGGAACGTAAAAGTAATAGTAAAACGATCCAGAGGTAATTCGAGGTTCGGGCTGTGACAATCTATTATGAGATGAATCTGTAGTATCAAACTTGGTGCTCTGTTGGTTTCTATTATCAAATAAAAACTGTCTTACAGAAAGTAGTGATTATGGAGATTCATAGATTTGCAGAGTCTTGTATGCACGGCCGTTCACCTAAACGGCCATGTGCTGCACATGTGATAAGATGGGTATTAGTCTAACGTGAAGACTTGAAGAAAAAAAAACACAGTAAATCAATATATACTGTAAACCGCACTCTCTCACTTGTCAAGTTCCTTCTTTCTTCCTCTACTGGCAATTCGGTTTCTCGCTTGAATAGCAAAGTCATCAAACTTTTTCCGCACTCGGGACACATCCAAAATCATCAAACTTGCTCAACACTCCAAAGCAGCCTTTCCTTAGCACCGCTTGGCTTCCCGACTCTGATTCGGGGCAGCTTGGTCCTCATCTCTCTTGTTGGTATCGACCATTTCGTTGGTGCAGGTAACGATCATTGGCAATTTAGGGATCCGTCAGTGCAACTTGGTCCTCATCTCTCTTGTTGGTATTCGTCAGTCACCTCAATTTGTTTTCTTCAAATTTATTTCAGGGATCAGACGTTGGCTTCAAGGAAGGACCGCCGTAAATTCGGAAAGTCCCAGTAGTTCGATGCTAATAGCTTCGATGAGGAAGCTGGCCTCCTCATCTGATCCTACAAATTAATTTGTAAGTCCTTTAAAACCTTCCACCAATTGCAATCAGGTTGATCGTTATCTGGAGTGCATGTTGTTCTTCCTAAATCCAATCTTTATCAGGAAATTGCAAACCTAGAATTTATGTGGGAGTGGTGCGTTTTGGATTTAAAGTGGAGAATGTTTAGGGAGGGAAGTGTTCACCATTTGTTTGTTTTTTTCTTGGGTTGATATAGTATGAGACTGCATATGGTAATTTGGGATTTTAGAACCTGCCTCAAATGCTTTAGGACTATGAATTCATAATGTTAGACTCTAATTGAATGCCAATACTCATTAGATATTTATGTAGCCGTGAGCAGAAGTACTATTTCCTCATTTCCTAATGGGTCAGTAGAGATAGTTTAAAGAAATGGAGTTTCAGATTGTTAGTTTTATTGAATTATTATAAATGAGAGGCAAAACTGATTTTGATCCCAATATTTATTATGATTGGATCTAAGGTTTTAATTAGATAGATTAAATAAATTTTTAATCTTCTCTTATATTTCTTGGGTTTGTCAAGTGTGAAACAACCTGCTGAGGTTTGATTCGACTTGGTTTTCAACATAGAGATGAGAAAAACTTAACCCTTTTACTTCTTTTATGCTTAGGTTAGTCATTGATTCTCTACTTCTTTTTTCTCTCTTAACGTGGTCCTCATTGCTTATTCTTAACAGAGAACATGAGTGGATGTTTAGCAATTTCTATATCTTTTTTTAAGTTGTGATGTGTTGCAAGGTACCATATATCCATAGAATGTTAAAGTTACAAAAGAACTTTAGTCTCTTTTGTTGTAATTTCACTGCAATAGTTCAACTACCATTTGGATATTGTTAAATTTTCAACTAGCTACCATGTCTACCTTGCAAAGAAAATGAAATGTAAAGAGCACAGAACTATCGTCAACTAGGACTCGATCAATAGTACTGTTAGTGATATATATCGGGAGGCAGTTCAAAAAAATATACTGTCAAAGACAACAATTTGTTGTACTGAAATCACATTTACCATTTTCCTAGAACCGAGTGGAGACTGTAATACCCATAATGTTGATTAGGCTGGTTGAGTGTTCAATATGCCTCTGTACGTGCTTCCCACTACAGCTTTCACCTTGCCATACTTTTCTAGCCAGTTAGTAGAGGTGGAGTAAAAAGAAAGAGAAACAGCAACAACTTTATAGCAGACTAACGGTTACGCTGCTTTAGTTCTGCTGTACCTTAGAAAGAAAACCTCTCTTTCTTTAAATCCCAGAAACCTTAGAGCTAGCTTTTATGGGTGTCTATGCTACTATTGGTGATTGAAGGGACTGAAGGTTTCAGCTTCATTCTTTCGTTGTCAAGGTAAGGTTTCAGTTTAGCTGCAACCAAAATTCATTTTCAAATTTGGAGATCAAATATTTCAGAATTTGGGTAGTTTTGCTTCTATGATTAATATTTTATGTCTTAGATTCAGTTGGGATTGTTGTTGTAGCAATAATCTCAACATGCAATTTAGTTTTATTATCTGCACACCAAGTGTATGATAAAAGTCCTCAATGAGTTTAAGCTCGGTATTGAGAAGTTATTTAGGTTCAACTTATGGGTTTGAGACTTAATGATTCATTTTTATTTTAGATAAGCAAAAATAGGGGATCCGTGTGGAGACAACCATTGAGCCTTGTGATTCTGCGCATGCAAAGTCCACCTGATAAACTTAAGGTAGGGAAAAATTGTTTTAAGCTATTGGGTATGATTCGTTTAAAAGTAAAACGATTTATTTGGTGTTTCGTTGAGCCCTGTAGTTTTCTTTTTATGAAAGTACTAGGCATTTGAACCCTCTACATTTTCTTTCTATATTTCCGTATTGGTAAAAAAAAAAAAAAAAACTATTCTGTTTAAGGTTTGTGATGGCAGGAAATAATATGCCTCTTGTTGGTTTTATGATATTTTAAGCCCAGTTTTCATATTTTTAACTACATGCAATAGCTGATTGCATCTTTGAAAGATAGTCAACTATAGTTTTACTGATCTCATGGTATATTGAATTTCAAACTATACTTGTATGCTTGTGTAATGGAAGTGGATACTTGGCGTAAAAAGAGTAATGTGGAAGCTTATGAATGGGCATAATGACCCTTTAAGCTGTGATTGAATGGGCACAATGACCCAATTTCCCAGGGGAAGTCCCTTGTGAGGGCGGTTTGAAATGGTATTGAGTTGTAATGGATGGCCAGGTATGCTAATCACTTCCAGACGTTGATTTCTATAAAGAGACATTTGATTTGTTTGGAAAGTCAGCATGTAGTTTTACATTGAATGATTGATTAAGCTCTATAACATTTTAATGTGTTTTGAGAACGTGCTGACTTTTTCTTTTCTTTAAGCTTAAGCTATAAATCCTTATTTTGAGTTTTTTTTTTTCTAAGGTTGTATCAAAAGAGAAATTACTGATTTTCGGTAACTACATGTGTCTGTTTTGAAACTCCCTATTGGGCATCGTTTATGCTCACCCGTTCTTCCTCATATTTTTTTTTTCTCAGGTGGTGGTTAGTTGATAGATTGAAGTTGTAATTGCTCTCTCTACTACAGACTTAGTTGGAAGAGCAAGATCTTTTAGTGAGCGTAGACTGAATCATATAAGCTGCTAGATGTATTTTGTTTTAGATAACTAGTTATTCATCTAGTGTTGCTACTTACCTGGGTAATGAATATCCTACATGGGATGGATCATTCTTTTGTATCTGTAGTGTAATCCCAAGTGTAATCCTTATTTAGCAAGCATATGAACTTGTGTTTATTGTCTCTCTCAAAATGTCTGTTCATGTGTAACTTCCTGGAATTTCTTAGACGCTACATCATCATTCTTCTGTTGTTTGTTCCCTTGTGCAAATTAGTTTCATCTAAAGCTCTCGTCTAGCATGTTTACACACTAGGTTTCTCACAAGTATATGGTTTCCTAGAATTTAACATTTTTAAGGCTGCAAACTATGTTTTAAAGAGAGAAACAGATTTTCTGGTTTTTCTGAAAACGAATTTCTGCTGTGTTCATTTTACCCTTTTTGTACTCACTTTCTAGACCTCCTATTGATTTGAATTTTTGATATGTTTCCCTTCTATTAGTT